>JAPXFQ010002592.1:618762-1237524 GCA_028564705.1 Apricaphanius iberus
CACAAAGTAGTGCATAAATGAAATGGAAAGAAAATGATACATGATATTCCAAAACTTCAGAAAAACAAACAAAAAACATCTAAAGCATGACTAGCAGTTCCATTTAACCCAATTTCTTCCGATAACCCAAGATAAAATCCTTTGTAAACAACCACCTTCAGAAGGCGCCTACTTAATAAATATTGTCTCCCTGTGTGCAGCTTAATCCAAGTATAAAGGCAGCTGTTCTGTGAGGCATCTAAGAACCTACAGGAAAGGTCAAGGATAAAGCTCCATCTTAAAAACGGGTGGGTGAGAAATAAATTAATCAAACACCATCCCCACTCTGACTTACAGTGGTGGCAGCATCATTCTGTGGGGAGAAAAAATGAAAATAATAGTCCAAAGTGAGGGAAGGTGGATAGAGCTAAAGAAAACCCCAATCCTGAAAGAAAACTTGATAGAGGCCGAAAAAGAAACTTCAAACTGCAGCAGAGAAAGTCTTAAAAGCAAGATGGCGACACTCAAAATACAGGGAAAACTACAAGGGAAAAGTCACCGTTCAGACCTAAATATATTTTAAAAATCAGTGGAAAGACTCAGTCTCTCAATCCATGCAATAATTTCATGATTTGGTTTATTTTTTTACACTTCAGTTCCCTTCAGTTGACAGTTTTGCACAACTTTGCGTCCGTCTATCACGTAACATCACATTCAAATAAATTAGAAGTTGGAGGAGGAAGATTCTCTTTAGCCTGCGTGATGTCAGAAAAAATATTTAAAAGCGATAGTATTCCTGACAAGTGTGATAACCATATAAATTATGATTAACCAACAATTTAATATAAAGAGAACTTTCTAACATCCAAGTGCAACCAATAATAAAACTCACCTTAACTTTACCGAGTCGGGTGATGGGAAGCGCCTCTTCAACCAGGTTGGAACTGAGCGACACTTTAATCTGGCATTCCGGGCTGATGCCATCGATGAGGCTAGCGGTGCCGGCTGAGGTAGTGTTATAGCCGCTGTCCACCTGTGCAACATTTATAGAGAGAAAACGGTTCAAAATAGTTAATGTCTCACTGAAAGACAAATTAGGGTGCTTTCGTTCAGTTTCTCTCAGTAACCTGCATGCTGGAGTCGCAGCGAATGCTGCTTCCTTCTGCCAGTAGAGAGACAAACATCTGAGAGCTTTCTGTCGCCGACACGTTTCCCATGCGGGAGCTGGTCAGTTGCTCTGAGGGGCCTCCGTCTTCCTCCTCATCCTCCTCCAGCCTTTTCTTCAGCCGCATCATTTTTCCTTCTTCCATTTTCACCTCCTCCTCTGTACACCGGTTAATGCGCTCGGGGCCAGCCAAGCGGCCTTCTGCTACAGGTGGTGATGTTGGGTCCAGCTCCATGTCCGGAAGAGAAGACGAGGAGGAGGCAGGAGAGTGGTGTTCTGACACATCTGTTGGGTTAGCGCCGTCTTGGAGCTTCGGGTTGAGGATGGGCGAGATCAGAGGAGGGGAGGCCCAGCAGCGCACTCTGGGTCTGGGCTTGGGTCTAGATGTGTGCTGGGGCTCGTGTTGGTAATGCAGTTGGTGCGGGGAGCAGCTACGAATCGGGGAACACCCTTCGACGAACGGACTCTCGTTGGCGAGGGCCCCGTCTGCACCCAGCGGACCTCTGTGTGGGGTAAAGTTGCTCTGCTGTTTCCGTTCTCCTAGAAAGATCCACATTGAGGAGGAAAAACATGAACTTCCACTTGGATCTCACAGTTTAGAGTAAAAAAAAACAAAAAAACTTCACAAAGCAGACCTGAGCCTATGGGAGTCCGTGCCATGTGAACGAGGATGGGAGAAACAGTCGGGGAGGCGTGGCCTGCAGGAGATGACCTATCAGGAAACATAGGGCTGCTGATGCTGCCGAGGCTACAGTCTCTGAAGCAGCCCTGCTGGATAGGGCTAGATGACAACTGGCCCTAAAGTTTAGAAAATAGAAATCAACACTTAAGCAAGCAAAGCTCTATTCCCCCCCCCCCCCCCCCCCCAAAAAAAAAAAAATCAAAGCTCCCAATATGCCAAAATGACATTTTCTTTAAGGCTTTTCGACGTACCGTAGAGGGAGTCTGGGCCGACATGCCTCCAGCCAGAGGTGACGGAAAGAGAGACGTTAAAGCTTCCCCTTTAATACCTTCACCCCCCTCTCTGTAGGGAGACGGCCCTTGCACTCTGCCGGTGGCTCGCTCGGGGCTCGGCGGGCTGGAGCTGTCAGAGCTGCTGTAACTGAAGTGGCCGTCGAGGAAGAGCTTTCGCCTCAACGAGGAGGAACTGAGGCTCTCCTGCACGGCATCACAGGCCTCCTCGTAGCGATAGTATTCTCCTGAGGCGGACAAACGGGACATGAAAACAGGACAAATGCCAAAAGCGGGTCCTCTGACCTCTATGTGAATCAATATAAGCTTACCGAGTAATTTCTCCAAATCAAACGCCAAGGGTAGCGAGAGGGTCGTCTGGCAAGCGACTGAACATAAAGCAGAGACTAATTAGGAGGTTTAGATGTGTCAAACAAAGATGGCTGAAGAGGATTTAGAGAGTATCAACTCTTCTGTGATTTTAGTTTGTTGTCCACTGTGTTTAAGTGGAATTTAAAGTACTGTAATTGTGTTTAAAAAGTCATCTTTGTGAGAAGAACAAAAACACAAAAAAGCAAAAATATTTATCAAACAAATTAATAAAAATTTTGCATAATAAGGATATGTAAATCATGGATCCAAAACACTTCAGGATGTCCCACATTGGACTTATTAGGAAGGAACAAAGACAATTCCCTAATTTTTGTATTGTTTGTTTCTATTTTCGTGACCTAAAAAACGTTTTATGCTGCTGGAAAAAAATTTATTTTTCCGAGAAATTTTTTTTCCACCAGTTGTGCCAATAAATATGTTCAGCATTGTCTATAATGTGTTTCAAAGATCCACAATCATTTGCACTGAAGTACAGAGCAGGAAAAGACAACTTGAAACCAACCTGAGAGTTTTTCTGACTCCTCTGAGATCATTGCAGTAAAAGGACCTACAATTCAAAACGAAACAATAGCATCAAAAAAAGACAGAAAGCCCACAAGCGTATTTCCTATGATGTTACGTACTTTTCTTGTACAGCTGAGTGGCTCTCCGGGTTTCTGGTGCTGCCCAGGGCGAAGGCACAATGGCTCCTTTGGTGAAAAACTTAATTCGAAGTTACAAAATATATCATAATTACATAAGCAGGGACTCATTAGTATAGAAGCATCTGTTATCCCAGAATTATCACCACTTTAAGTTATTTACCTGCTCAATAGCATCCTGACATTTTTCCTCAATGTCAGAATCCATCCTGGAATAAATTAGAATAGAAAGTTATCACACACAGATTAAGAATTATCTGAAATTTCTCCAACAACTAGTCTTCCCTCAGGAGTTTTAGCTGTAGACTTTTTCTTCCCTAATTTACAGCTCAACAGTACACACCTCGTCTGGCTGAGGTAGAACGATTGCCGCTGGATTTCCTCCGGGTCGATATGCACTGGTAGAAGACTGGCCATTTCATCAATAGACCAGTTAAACTTAGGTGGAGTCTGGAAAAAGAGACTTCATATTACACTCTTGTCCCTTGAACAGTTCCATCGCAAACACTAGTGTACTTTATTGGGATTTCAGTTTAAAGAACAACATGAAGTAGTCCATAATTGTGAAATGGAGGGAAAAGCATACAAGGTTTTGAATCGTTTTTACAATTAGTGGACAATATAAGAGGTATAAGGTAGAAATGATATACCTTTAGCTAAAGGTAGTGATTTTGACTCTACAGCAGTTATGCATTTTGATGTCATCAAGCTGTGCCTACATACTTTGTACCAGGTATGCAAGGATACTGATGTTTAGTGTTCGTCTTCCCTCCAGATTAGAAAATGTGTTGTTTTTCCACTTAAAGGAAAATAAACTTGTCGATCTTGAAGCATTTTTAATTCAAATATGTGCAGGTTTCTTTTTTTGGCAATATTAAGTTTAAAAATAAGTAAATAGGAAAGAATACAATGATTAACTTTTTTTCATAATATTTTGATTTTATTTGATATAAAATATCTTCAACTTTATTCATGTAGTGAGAATTTTTGTGATTAATTTTTTTGGAAAAGGAGTTGAATGTTTTTAAATGTATTTCGCACAATAAACCTTCCTTAAATGGCAATCTAAACCTTCTTGTAGTTGTTCTGCTGCAATGTAACTGGAAAGTGAGAACGTTCATAAGAAGTCTTTTTGACATATATAAAGGGAGGATAAAAAGAATATACCACAATACATATTGTTACCGCACATGCTAGAATATAGATTATATCGAAATATAGATTTGAGGCCATATGGCCCAGCGTTGATCACAGTATTCAGCAATAGTGTCACAGTCATTTTTTTTTTCTGATACTCTGCAGCCCTAACTCCACATGTGAAAAATGTATCATGTGTAGAACTACAGCTATTCGATTTTGTGAAGGCCTCAGACGTTTGTTGGTGAACAATCAGCCTGATAAAGAAAAGACACTCACCAGATAGTTCAGGGAAAAGAATAAGCACAAGATTTCTAGTTGTTAGTTTGTCGCAAGCCACAGCAAATGTGTGTTAGAAGGTCAAGTTGGACCAAACTTGCACTGCACACATTTTTCCATATTAATGTCATTCTTCAGAGATCCTTTTCATCAGCTGGGTTTAGAAGCTGGTTAGAGACGATGGACAGACGGACGAATGGTTGGAGCTAAACGTGGAGTAGGGCTGGGTATCAATTCAAATTTCAAGAATCGAATAAATTCCGATTGATCAAGAGTTAGAATCGATTATCACGGTTTGATCAGATGTAATCCGATTCCATCTGATCACGTTTGATATAGATATGGGTCAGTGCTATTAAAAACGTTTTTGTTGTTGTTTTTTTGCTGTTGGCTAAATAATATGCCTGCAATTCAATGCCAGTAACAGTTTACCAGCAAGAACTTTCAGCACTAAGCCTTAAAACGGCTTTCTGGATTTTAATTCCAATTTTTGCTGTAATACTGGGCAAATTGTGTTAAACAATTGAACCGATTTTTGAATTGATTCAATTCCTAGAATTTTTATAAGAATCAATTGAGTATTTTTTTCCCCACTTTTTTTTCTTCAATAAAAACCCTTACATGGGGCAATCGACCATGTTCATCAGTCAGAAGGACCCAGTCAAAGTCCAGGCCTCATCTCATCACTGGAAACTGTGGCAACACCTGGAAATTGGTGTACACAAATTGCTTTGATTCTAATCTGACTGATTCTAAGCTTCTTAAAAAAGAAGAATAGATGCAATTTTAAGTTTGCAGAAATACAAAGATGGTAGTTATGTACCACAAAAACTTGAAGCTGTGCTTGAAGCTGTAGTTGTAGTTCTACAAAGTACTGAAAAGCTAAATACAAAAACAAGCACTGTACAGATTTTAATTTATTATCTTAAATATTATATTTCTACCACTTTACAATCTTGCACTACTTCTTGTTGATGTATCACACAGGATCCCAATAAATTAGATGGACGTTTGTAGTATAGCCTGACAAAAAAATAATGAGGTTACAACTCTGAATAATTTGGATAAGCATTGAATTGGAGCAAAAGCAGTATTTCTGAGTTTGCAATCAAGAAGTACACGTTGTACCCAGAAGGTTTAGAAATTGGTTATGGGCCTAATTTAAAAACTTACTGCCTTGCAGGGCTTGGATTTGAAGACAGATGGGCTGGGAACCAGGGGTTCCCTCAGATGGTGGTAATCATTGGGACTCTCAAAGGGATTTCTGATGGAAGGCCTGCCTGGAGTTTCCGGAGTGATCTGTACCTCGACCTGATCTCCCATATTAGCTGAAAACAACCAATGTTAGTGTTAATATAAAAGAAAACGAACGCCTAAAGCACTACTTTTTCAAAAAGCAAAGCTAGAGAGAGTTCCGTAAATACAGTTCTTATTTCGTTCTGAGGTTGTCTTGATACCTTGACTACATTTAAACGAACAGACGTACAGACGTTTAAACAAGTCACTTAAAAATAAAAAAATAAGCTCAAATACGCAAAACAGGCTTCTTCTTTTTTTAAACACTTAGTACTTACAAGTCTCAATAGAACGGACCTCGGCAAATAACCCGACTGTTTTTGTGTGAAGAGTCAGAACCACGGATCTAACGAGGAAAGGATTCAAACGTTCATTTCAATTTCCTCCGCAGAACCATCTAACCAATAGGAACCTTACAGGATGTTCTAACTAGCCAATGAATAGCTTAATATCGTCACTTCCTCCTACTAGTTTCGATGCGGGAATCTGCTAGCTAGCTACATGCTAATGCTCACTGTCAGTTGTTTTGACTACTTTGATTGTGCGCTTCATATAGAAGTTGAACAGGACGCACTCACAGCATCAACTCTATTGTCGGAAGGCATTGATTTTAGATATCATTTATAATATTTCGTCCAGGAGTTTGTGCGTCGGTTAGCTACCTGCTAGCAGATTTTTTTCCTCCCGTTTATTACAATGGCAAGTGCAACAAATACAAACCTGAACGCAGTCCGCGAAACGATGGATGGTAAGCATGACATGTTAACAAGCTAGGAACTATTTAATACAACATAATATTTGGTCACATGAAGAGAGGGTGGGGGTATACCAGTTTTCTATTCAGTTTTTTTTTTGCCCCGTTATAAAATCGGTTTCATTGTCCTGATTAAATTAATATATTACGTTTAGAATATTTTTCCCAAACGGATATTGAATGTTGTCATAAGTCATATCATCAAGGAGTCATTGAGGATGGTGATGCTGTGGACAGAGAGGATCTCTGGTAGCAGTCAGTCTTGCAGCAACTCTGAATAGGCCTCTGACTGAAGACGTCTCATTACTGTGCTGTCATGACATTCTAAAAGCTCAACTTCGGGGCAGTGGAGGCACCATTCCACAGTAACATTACCTGGATGACGTCATCAGTTGTTGGCAAGCAGCGCTAATCCACCTCGTTTGCTTTTGTTGCTCCTTATTAATTCTCTCTCTGGCTGGATGGTTAGAAAGCCGAGCAAAGAGAGATGTTGGAGTCTGTTATTTGATCTCTGTCCGTTATGATCGGGGGAAGAGATGTTTTGAATTTCCCCCTTTAACATTATATATTAAGAATAGAATTGGTGATTTTTGTCATCTGGTTCCTTCTTATCGTGGAATAAAGTCTTATTCCTGTCACCAGTAATTTTTTTTGTGTCTGTGAATCTACAAAATTATTTCTAGTAGGGATGCATCGATACCGATACTGGTATTGGGTATCAGGGGCCGATACCATTCTTATGTACCATATCAGTTAAAGTCAATATACAATACCATGACCCTATACTTAAAATGTTGAAACTGCAATCATTTCACAGAAAATGTTTATTTTTCTATTTAAATTTTTCAGTCATTTTTATTAATATTTTTTTTCTAATTCACTTATTTGTTGTAACAAGCAGGGAAGAACATTTCTTCAAATTTATTACATTTTTGTGTGTGATATAAGTATCGGCATTGGTACCGGGTATCAGCAAGTACTCAGATCCAAGTATCGATATCGTATCGGTTTGGAAAAAGTGGTATTGTTGCATCCCTAGTGCCTTTTCCTCATGACACACAATTTATGTAATTCAATACTGTTTGGATCATTATCCGATCAGTATCGGCATATTATGACCCTCAGATATCTGTACCGGACACAAAAACAGTGGATCGGTGCATCCCTATTTTCTAGTAACATGAACTAAAGAAATTTTATTTTAAATTATACCAAAATTATCTTTAAGTTGTTTTTCTACACATACACATGAAGGACATCACCTGCTATCAGTCTAAGTTTTTAGAACTTTCTCTGAAGTATAAAAAAAACATTTCTCCATTTTGTTTTCATCACTGTCGTCGTTCTATGTACCATGGCCTGCTTTTTTTATTAATAATGATTCAATAATGATTCAACGTCCATTTCTTGATTACAAAAATGTCAATCTTCATTTTTATTGTCTAAAATGATGATCTATTCCCAACCTTTATTTATTTTTATTTATTTTTACATTTTTGCTTTTAATATCAGCATTAAACTTCAGTCTCAAAACCAGGACAGAAAAATAAAACATTCTTCCTTCTTCTGAAATAGCATAGTGTGTTTTGTGGGTTATATTTTAATATTGTGCCTTTTATGTCAAATTTATCTAAACCTTTGTTTTTCTCCTACAGTCCTGCTTGAGATTTCAAGGTTATTGAACACCGGTCTGGACATGGAGTCCCTGTCGATCTGTGTGAGACTATGTGAGCAAGGCATTAACCCAGAAGCCTTGTCTTCAGTCATCAAAGAGCTGCGTAAGGCTTCGGAGACCCTCAAGGTATAAATGCAAACTCATCTGTTTTTAATGTTTTTGAAAGAAAGGTGGGAAAAATAATGCTGTTAGGCACTTTGGATCAGAGTAACATAGTTCCCCACTAGCAGTGGTCAGCAGAAGTCCCTGTACTCGTGGTCTGTTAAAATGTCTGTCCAGTAGTTCTTGTTTGATCACTTTTTTTTTTTTACCCAATGCATTGACAAATGGGTGGTGGTAGTCTCCAAAGCTGTAATTACTGGTTTGGGTCACCACAACATCAGCATGTCTCATAGTACATCTGCTGCTTTGTCGTTTGGGTGAAGCTCTTGCCTCACTTGTAGGTTTACAGGATGCGAGTGTACTTCTGGCCAGGGCTGGGCGATGAGCCGAAAAATTCACTGAAACCGAAATTTATGAATGTAACCAACATCATTTTGAACATGTCGGTATATTCTGTGTTTTTAAGAAAATAAATCATGTGTGTAGTTTGGCGATACTCATGTCCCTTTAAAGGGAAAGTTGGACCTACCTGGACCTTATTTTTTAGCGAATGCTACTTTCATTTACTCATCTAGACATGTTTGGAGCCATGGGTCATGTGACTCCACGCCATCCAGCTGTGATGCCAACTTAGCTACTTTGTCACTATATTTACCAAGTTTTTATTCCCCTCTAGCATTTTTCCCCCCAAGAAAGTAGAGACTTTATGAGAAGTGAAGAACGTATCCTTGTTACTTTCTCACAGAGATGTGGTGCTGCTGTGGGCTCTTCTCCCAGAGCAGGCAGTCAGAGCAGCTGTTAACTGTACTGATATTATCCATGCTTAGTCAGAGTGGGAGGCTATTGTAAACCTTCTGTTGTCTAAAATAAACAGCAGTACACTAAATAAATCACTGATTTCATTCACAGCCTGGTCACTTACTCACCTCGTCCACCGTGTGTGCGCGCCTCTCTGTAACAGATGTTAAACAGTCACCATGTCTATGTCTAAACTGGCCTCTCAGAAATGCAGAAAGGAGTGAGAATCTAACCCTGATTTAAAAGCCCGCTTTAAGCTGTTTATTGGAGATGTTACACTGGCACACTGCCTGTATTTTGTAGCAGAATTTTTATAAAAAAAAAAATTTCACAACTAGTGATATAAAAACACATGAAAGGCAAAATTTTATAACCGTTCCACCCCAACCATACTGCCATCAGTGGTTAGAAAAGCATTCTGCAAAAAATATAATTTTAAGAACTTATTCCCGTCTTCTACAGCGTCCATTACAATTACATGCACATCATGCAAATTAGGCGATGACATAATTTAGTGGGAGAGCCGATAGTTACTTTCCTGGCTGAGGAGTTGGCAACACTGAACGAGAAAGACGGTGGGCAAATCGAGAAGGATTCAGATATTAAAGCAGCGGGGGTAGAGCTGGTTGAGGAGGAGGAGAAGAAGCAACAGCCCCATCTAGAGGGGAAAACATATTGTTTTTTTTGACACTGGAGTATGGTTCCATTCCCCCAGCCCTACTTCCAGCTATAAATAATCCATCTTGTTACCACAAGGGGATGAACAGTAGAGAGAGGAAGCAGTGGTTTAGATGCAGGTCAACTCTAACCTGAAATGCTCATTTGTAAAGACATATTTGTTTATGTATGCTAAGTTCAGTGGGTTGCCCATCAGAATGGCTTTGAAGGCTACCTCCAAAACGAGCTCTAACAAGGGTTACCTTTAACGCCATCAAAAGTTTAAAAAACCTTCCACAGAGAACATCAAGACTGGATTGCTATTAGATTCTTGATGTATTTAAATTGTCCTGAATAACATTAGTCTTTCATTCAAAAATGTAAGACCCATGGGTTGATCAAAAGTGAACATTTTGGCAATATTACAATAAATGTTTAATATCCTTGCATAAAAAATAAAAACTGTTTTAAAATTGAATCATTTGGAGAAAATGAATGAATCAATAAGTTATATGTTTAACATAGCTTTTTTTTCTGTATTCCTGTATTCCATTCCTATGACTTTCTGCAAATTTTGTGAGCTTGCTATATGGTCTGAACTGTGGCCTTTAACCTTTGAAGAAAAAGTACTGCCTCCTTTATGTTTTTATAAACACTAGAGTCATTTGACGCTTCTTGGCTACTATTTGAAGCAACCTTGGGTTGAGATTCCTGCCTAAAACATACCAACATGCGTCCTGGCTAACGACCTATCCACCTGGCTGTTGATTAGTGGACATCATGATGCCTCATTAGGATTACAGCCGTCTTGTTTCAAACCGTTAATTATATATTGATCTCATTTCAGGTTCCTGAGAACTGCACAAACTGAGGATTAAAATAAAGATCTCATCACGTGAAGCTGCGATCATGGACTGCTTTTGAGTCTGAGTCCAACTCATTTTGGCACATCGTCTCTCCTCTCCTCCGATTCGGTTTGGGTTTTAATAAAGAGGTACCAGCCTCTGTTACTGGGGCTGTGTTGAAATGAGATTTTTTTTTCCTCAAACCATTTGTAACATGTGGGTTTAAACTGGCAGGAACACCCAGCCTTCATTTGTGATGGAAAAAAATGGTTTCACATCAACTCTTGTTTTCTTTGCTTTTTTTCGTTTCTCATATGCAGATTTTCACCCTGTGTTTTCAGATATCTTTGAATTTTTTCAATCATTCTTGTAAAGCCTATAAGATTAAAAAATAAAGATGTAATATTTGTGACCACTAGGTGGAGAAGTAAGCTTTTTTTATTTTTATTTTTTTTTGCTAATTAGGTCCTAATGTTGCCTGAGGAGATCCTGAACTGAATATAATATAGTTAGATCATTTTAAGTGGTTTAACTTTTTTTCGGTTGTAACATGATTTTATAGCATAGTGTTGTTTTTGCTAATATATTTTATAAAGGAAATCAGATTTCCTGTCACATTAGGTGTAAGGGTATGACTGCACTTCCATATAAACAGAGCAGCAATCATATCCTGGGCCAACAATGCTGTAACCAAAAAGGTATTCCCAGAGGTCATTCCTAAGAGCAGGATATCGGTTGATCTGATCTCTCTGCTCTGTCTAAATTCTCTCGCTAGAAAAAAATTGACTTACATCGCAAACTTGACAAAAATACATCTTTGATCCCCCAGAAAGAAAGCTCCCAGATCACACTAAACCAGACAGCGTTGTTTTGTTTGCCCGCGGTGTGTAAAATAACTCCATTCATCTTCTAGACGAGGGAAAATGCTGAGAGCACAGAACATTTACGGGGCAATATACGTGCTCCCCTATTAACCCTGACTCGTACCTGGCACCAGTGTGGGTGCCCCACTCACTGAGCTTAAACTGAGAAGCGGCTACAAATGAGCAGCCCCTGAGCCATCTGAAGGCTACGTCTAAACCCCTCTCGGGCACACTGCGCTGAAAGCAAGCAAGTGCACAGGAGTGTTTGCGTAAGCACTTCTGTCTTCTTCTGCTTTGTCTCACCGTGTTGACTGACATATTGTGAGTCTAAATCTCTGCACTCGCTGCTTTGATCTCTGAACACAGTATCTCTCTGTTCATGTTATCCAAGCATGAGAGACACGGCTCTGGTGCAGTGGCCACAGCAGACCCTGCCCCTCGGCAGGGGGTGAGCCTTCATAAGATGTTGACGGAGGCAGAATCTTTTACTTTTCTAAAATGAATAGTTATGCATAGCTTGATTGGGCTACTAAGGGCGTGGGATTCAAGATGCATTGCTGTCTGTTTGATCTATGCAGAGGGTTTTTGCTGTATCCAAGCCAGCTACTTTGATCTGTGTTAAACAAAATATTCCCAAATCCCATAGTCCTAACAGAGATTAGCGTCCGCATATATACATAAACATCTAAGAGGTGTTCAACTAGGGCACCGGTCAGGTCACATGACTTTTCGCAACCAAGCAGGCAAGAGGCTCCCCACGTCCAAAACTTCTGAAGGTGTTTATATTTGTACGTCTGATAATTATCCGGGCTGAAGATATTTTTTTTCTTCTGATAAATGAGGGCAGTCTCGTTTCGGAGTGAAAGACATGTGAAGCAATTGCAGTTCAGGTGTATGTTGTTATTATCAAAACAAATTAGACTGGACTGATTAACGGTCTTTTATGCATGAGAAAAAAAGTGGTTTGTTTATATTTTTCCAAAGCCAAATTACAACCACATTGTTATCGTCAAAAACTATAAAGAAACCGTATAAAGCTTCATTCTGACGCAAAGTCGAACAAAAGTTCAAAGATCTTTCGTGAGGGTTCTTATTTATAGGTCAGTGATTACTTTTAATGATGAACATGTTTATTGGTCATCCTCATGAGACAAGTCTCTGCCTGTTTAAGGCTTTATTGGTCTTTTTAGGACCATTTTTCTTTTATGTTAGATGACACGAACATGCAACTGAGACGCTTGCAGCTGAAACAAGACATTTTGTAGCCTACTACAGCATCAGATTCTGTTGTACACCAGAGGAGACTTCTATGTGCAAACACTTGTGCCCTGTGGCGGTGCCAGGGAGGGTCTTGGGGGGTCTCAAAACCCTCCCAAAAAAAAGCCTTGACGGTCGTGGGGTACGCGTGAGACATGTCCCCCGCACTTTCCATGTAAGTGCCGTCTGCGTAGATTTTCTGCTCACTATTGCTGTCCACATATTTGAGAGAAATTGTTATTGCCCTTGTTAATAGAAAGATCAGATTCGAAGAGAAGACATGACGCCAGGAGCTGCAGCGGGGAGGATTATGCAGGGTCTTCAGGTAAGGTGGGAAACAGATCAGTTGCTGACAGAAATCAGATATCTGTCCTGATATCAGGTATCAGGACAGAGTTAAAATAATTCAGAATTATTCAGAATTATTCTCAGTCACACTCCTAAATACGTTTTTGTCTGTATTTTGCTAGATAAAGAAGGACTAATGCACGGGTGAAACTTGAAAAATTTGAATATTATGCAAAAGTTAATTAAGTTAACTAATTCAATATAAAAGATTAAACTAATATATGATGTAGACTCATTAGAAGCAAAGTGAGATATATCAAGCCAGTGTTTGTTATAATTTTGATGATTATGACTTACAGAGTATGGAAATCCCAAATTCAAAATCTCATAAATTTGGAATATTACATGAAACAAGGACAAGGACATTTTAAAATACTTCTAATGGTTTTTTAGTGTCTTAATGGTCTTGGGCCTTCTTATCTTTCTGAACTGCTTTTACCGTACGAATCCTTGCGGACTCTGCGCTCCTCTGGCAGCTGTCTCCTCGTGATTCCAAAAGTCAGGACACATACCCACGGTGAGACGTCTTTCGATTATTACGGGCGGCCCTCATCTCTGGAACAGGCTCCCAGAGGACCTCAGGGCCTCAGAGAACGTTCATGTTTTTAAGAACAGGCTCAAGACTCACCTTTTTAGTCTAGCTTTTAAATGATTACTACTTATTCAGCCTGTTTGCTGCACTGCTTGCTTAATTAATTTATTTATTTAGTAATTTTTTTTGTATTTTTTTTTAAAAAAATACCGCCCCCCCCTCCCTGGGTCGGTGCCTCGGCTGCTGTCATGGATCTGCTTCAGTCGAGGCAGATGGCTCCCCTGATGGCGTGTTGTTCCGATCTGAGCTCTACCTATGGTCTTATGTGTTTTGGGAAGGTACCTGTGTGTACATGTGTTTGTTTGTGGATGTGTGTCTGTGTGTATTTGGAAAACGGGGTTTGGGAATGAGGAATAACTGTTATTTTGTTTTTACAATTGTGGGGAAGGGATGGGAATGTAGGTTATGTGGGGTCATTTTAATCTGTAAAGCACTTTGAGCTGCTTTTTTGTGTGAAAAGCGCTTTATAATGTTCGATTGAAGTTTGATTGAAGTAGAGACATTTTTAAACCTTGAACAGTCTAATAAAGCATACGTACTCAGTTTGTAGTTGGTTTGGGCCTCTTTTGCATCACTTCCTGCCACCGTGAGGCGTAGCATGAATGCTATCAGCTTGTGGCTCTGCTGGGGTGTTATGGAAGACCGATTAGAGCATGACACATTAAACCTAAAATTTTGAACATTTTCATAATATTCAAATTTTCTGACATTTTGAATTTGAGGTTTTATAAGCTATAAGGCATAATCATAATTATAACAAATAAAGGCTTGAAATATCTCGATTTGCATGTGGTGATGGTGTATCATCTTTTAGTTTCATTTTAAGTTGAATTATTGAAACAAAGGAACTTTTGCAACATATTCAAATTTTCCCCAAAGTTTCACCTCTAAATCAGTTTGGCAGCCGGTAAAAAAATTTTATTCTGAAGAGTTTGTCTGTCGTGATTGTTTTTTATTTATTTTTTATTGTGATTTGCTGAAGCTAGATGCGTAAACTTGAAGCATCTTTCTTAAATCTGTGGTTTAAGCTTTCCAGATTGACCTTAAAAGTAAGTTGAGACTATCTGTATTGTATTGTTTCCGATACAATACAGATATCGGAGTTTCATAATCTGCCGATACCGATACAATACTGATCCAAACAGTACTGTATTACATAAACTATGTGCCGTGAGGAAAAGGCTGGTGGGATGCAAAAATACCACTTTCTTCAAACCGATATGATACCAATACTTGGATCTGAGTACTTGCCAATGAAGATACTTCTACCACACAAAAATGCAATAAATTGGAAGATAGGTTTTTTTCCCCCGCTATGCTTGTTACAACAAATGATGGTGAATTAGAAAAAAATATATATCTGTTAATAAAAAAAATGATAGCAAAAGTAAAATTTCAAGTAAAAAATACTTTTTTGTGAAATTATTGCAGTTTTCACATTTTAAATATCGGTTCATTGTATCGGTTAACTTTAACCAATACGATACAGTACACAAGAACATCATCGACACCGATACCCGATACCAGTGCATCCCTAGTTGAGACTGACATTAATCTTAGTTATTTGTCCCTGCTGAGCAGGGGGAGCTCGTCACTGTTAATAACTGTATGAACCATTATTAATATTGCTAATAACTAAGCCACTTATTGTGCATCGATGATTTAAATGGTTCTTTTGTCATTGAGGAAAAGTGCAATTGTATGTAAGATGATGATCAATCACAGACCCCGTTTGAATTGACCAAGAGTCCCCATTGCCCCCTCAATCAAAATTGTCTGGCGCCGCGACTGCTTGTGCCTAACTTGAAAATTAAAATCTCAACAAAGTAAAACATAAATAAATCTTAATCATCCTTCTGTCCCTAGTCTACACTACCTGCTTGATGTGGGTGGGATTTTAGCAAAGGTTTACAGAGGTAGTAGACTGGGTCCAAAGCTCAAGGTATAGGGCTAGGGGTGGTTGGGGGCATAAGCCGTAAAATTTTTGTTTTTAAAAATAGATATTTGTGCAGATAGAACTGTTGCCTTGCAGTAAGAATGTCCTGGGTTCTTATTTTGACCAGGAGTTTTTCTGCATGGAGTTTGCATGTTCTCCCTGTGTAGGTGTGCGTTCCCTCTGGGTAATCTGGCTTCCTCCCACAGTCCAAAAACATGACTGTTAAGTTAACTGGCCTCTGAATATTGTCCTTAGGTGAGTGTGTGCATGCTTGTTTCTTTTGTCCGTCTCTATGTTGCTCTGCGATGGACTGGTGACCTGTCCAGGTTGTACCCCACCTCTCGCCTCACCACTGCAGATTCAATAAAAAAATCCCAGAGGGAAATTAAGTGTTGTTACTCATACTTCTTAATTCGTTAAGTTGTTGTAGATACTGATGGCTGTGGGCAGGAAGGACTTACTGTAGCAGTTTGTGGTTTAGCAAAACGGAAAAAGATTACAACTGAAAAAGACACTCTGTACTAGGATAGTCTTTTTAAGACGATGCTCAGGGTTGTCTGTAATTCTTAAAATTTTATTTAGAATCCCTTCTTGTATCATCATCTCCGGAGTTTACATGTTCATCTCAGAACAGAACCATCCTTCTTCATCAGGTTGTTGAATCTTTTAAGTCTTGATGCTGCTACCCCAACAGATGATGGATGAAGAGATGACACTCTCCACAACAGACTTGTAGAAGATTCGCAGCATCTTGCTGCAAACCTTGAAGGACCTAAGCTTCCTCAAGAAGTACAGTCTGCTCTGTCCTTTCTTGTAGAAGAATTCAATGCTCAGTCTTCAGTCCAGTCTGTTGTCCAGGTGAACTCTGAGGTATATATAATCCTCAACCACCTCCACTTCTTCCATGGTGGAAACAGTGTTTGACTTAACCCGGTTTCCTCTGAAGTCTACAGTCATCCCCTATATTTTGTTCACATTCAAGGTAAGAGGATTGTTTCCACAACATGGCACAAAGCAGTTCACCAGCTCTACGTATTCAGCTTATTCTCTATCTCTGATACATCTGACAATTGCAGAGTCTTCTAAGTATTTCTGCGGATGACAGGGTTCTGATTTGTATGGGAAGTCTGAGTTGTACAGAGTGAAAAGGAATGGTGAGAGTAGAGTCCCCATTTGCGCTCCTGTGCGGCTAACCACCTGGTTTGACATACAGTCCTTCAGTCTTACCAACTGTGGTCTTTTTTGCCAGATAGACATTAATCCAGGTGATTGTTGAGAACTCCACCTGTGTCTTCTGGAGTTTCTGACAAAGGCCTTTGGATTCTGGGGCACACATGGTTAAACAACAACTTGTGGAGACAAATGAGTCCATGAATGAGGTCCAGAATAAAAATGACAGGACCAGGGTGGGATGACTTTTTGGCTGGGGACAGGAGAGGAGGATGCAGAGCTAGTTCCAGAACTGAAACTATTGAAAAATGTGTTCATTTCAAATACTCTGTCCAGGCTTCCATCTATATATGGCAGCCAATCAACCCATGAACTCCACACTTCCATTGTTTTTGTGTTTGTTCAATCACTTGTTACATCCCCACATAGGCTTGGCATGGCTATAGGTCTTCAAATTTTTTGAGGGGATGGTTAGGGATGTGTAAACATTGAAATATGAATGAAGATATATACAGTGAACCTTTAAAAAAAAAAATAAGTTCGTTTTGCAAATACTCTACGCAAGCCCTAAAAACCTTAGATTTGATTTGTGTCGTTTGGATGTCTGTAACTGGTGGGTAGCCAACTGTAGAACAATGTCTGTCTAGCAAAACCCTCTAACAACAAAATGGTATTACCTTTCACATATTGAATGGGATGGGAAGAATAAGTAAAACTGCTTTATTTTGTTAGTCTTTGTGGAAATGACCTTTTTTCTGTGACAGAAAACTAACCGGGTTTAAAAAAGATCCAACCAAGTCTGCTGGGATCCTATTTAAACACAAAAAATCTTCACAAAGAAGGTTTTGTACTTCAATTGTATAGATAGATAGATCCAAGGCATCAGCAAAATCAAAAAGTGGGTACGTTTAGAAAGTTTACGCCAGTGGTGTGTTCGTGCAATTTATGACCTTCAGAATGAGATTTTGTCTTGACCCCTGACATTTCAAGAATGGTGCAAATTGTGTCAGTCAGTGAAGGTGGTTGATGTAGGTATACTTATAAAGAAATATTTGGGGTAGTTAATAATTAGAATTAGCCTAGTTCTAGAAACCATATTCTCCAGAATGTACAGCTCTATATGCCTCTACTAGATGACCCAAGAGAGGTTGCTATACTTGGAGGGAGGGAGAGATTTTAGTTTTTCGGAATAAACAAAATTCCTTTGATTAGGTCAACAAGTTTCACCGCACTGCTGAATAATTTCTCTATTGGTTTCAATCTGCTCTCTTCAGAACAAGACACTAGTTTCTTTTATATGTTTTTGTGAGTTCTTTTCTCTTAATATGCGTTTTAATGCTATACATAAATATGGTTCAATGACACAAGGCTCCAGGGGTGAGACAGAAACGGGATCCCAGTAATTAAATGAAGGCACTGGCAATAAAAATATGTCAAACACTAGGCATTTTTTGGTTCATCTCGAATTTGAACTATCTTTGCTCTTTTTGTAGATGTATATAGAATTGGAGGTTCTAGAACTGGGTATATAGAACTATAATATTGGTCCAATACACTACCTCATTTGGGATTCTCAGCCTGAGTTCTCTTTGTTTTGATATCTTTTGTGTATTCTCAGAAACAAGAAGACTGACTGGGTTTCAAAGATTTAATCACATTTTGATTAATTTTACTTCAAATCTCAACACTGTAATGTGTAAGAACACCAAAAATAATGAGATGATGTGTTGATATGAGTACAGGTACAGAAACATTTGCACTGATGGTTGCTCGTCTCATCCCACAATCATCTAAGAGTGAGAGGAAATAGTCAGAGGCTGGGCACTCTAAAAGTGTATTTTTGAATATGTAGATTTTTACATTTACCTTGTAATATTTTAATTAAAATTAAAATGCTGTCTGCTCTTTAGTGAGCAGGTAATGCAGAGGAACACTCATTGCTGTTTTAGGAGTGAAGCTACTTTTGCTGAAACTGGATGTCAGATTGTTTTTCCTTAACTTAGCAAACCTTACCTTTACATTAAGCAATACATTTAGTGGTTTTAGTAGCATTAGCTTGAGAAGACTATCATTTATCATTTTGAAAAAATTTAAAAAATATATTTTTGTTTTCTTTTTTTTTTTACGTCTGGTACAATTTTATTTTTAAGGTTTACAAACATGTGCTATCAGACTTAAAGCGGCCCACTCAGAGCCCCAAATGGAGGAGGAGGGAGCTACAGATTAGGGTGATGGTGAAGAAGCCCACCAAAGATACAGTAAATCTTTAAAATGTCAGGTGAAACATGAAAAAAAGCTCCAAACTGATTGATTTTCATAAATCCCCACTGAAACACGATTTCTACTGACATGCAAATGACAAAAAAAACCCACCTGTAAATATTAAAAATCAATGCTCCCTTTATGTTGTTTTAATATTTTTTTGGGGAGATGCCCAATTCTACTGAGCCCCGCAGGGGACATGGTGGAGAAAATATTTTATGGTGAGAAAAAAAATTAAAATAAATGGATTTTGCGAGCTCTTGAGAAACTTTTGCGTCATCTCGAGAAAGTTTTACGTTATCTCGAGAAAGTTTTTGGTTATCTCGAGAAAGTTTTGCGTTATCTTGAGAAAATCCGACTCCTTCAACACCAGCCATACGTCCTCTTTTCTCACACATTGTCCATTTTCTCTGCATTTTGCACACATCCAACGATGGCCATGTAATTGTCCAGAGTATTGCAACTGGTGGCTAATGAACTCAATCAGATCCACTAGTTGAGAAGCTGTTTACGACGCGACAGTCCTTTTGTGCGCAAAATCCTGCGGGCAATGTCTTTCACTTATATGAAAACCATGTCTAGAGCTAAGCACTGACTTTATGTCCTGATATTTGAGGCCAATCTCAAAATAAAACTCTATTAAGCTCTCCCGTCTGTGAGTGTCTTCCATCATAGCAGTGCACAAGGCTGCAGCAAACTGAGTCGGTAACACTGTAAATGCAGGAATGGCTTTTTGAAACGTTCTCAAGATATCGCAAACATTTCTCAAGATAACGCAAAACTTTCTCGAGATAACGCAAAACTTTCTCGAGATAACGCAAAAGTTTCTCAAGATCTCGCAAAATCCTTATTTTTTTTTTTCTCACCTTAAAATATTTTCTCCACCATATCCCCTACGGGGCTCAGTACAATTCACATCCTACCAGGAACAAGTTTCTTGGTTGAATGAAAATCATCCATCCATCCATCTATTATATGTACCTATTCATCCTCTGCAGGGTTGCAGGAGAGCTGGTGCCTATCTCCAGCATTCATCCTGCAAAGGGCAGGGTACACCCTGGACAGGTTGCCAGTCCATAGCAGTGAATGAAAATCATTTAAAGCTTAGATCTGCCAGGGGTATGAGTAATTTTGTGATTACCGTAATTTTGACCAAATTAACAAAAGAATCGTACAACCATTCTTGTCTGACCCAGAAAAGCAGCAGAGAATCCAATAGAGCCACCTTTATCCGGAAAGGAGCATGTTTCCTGGACGGAAGTAATTGATCTATTGGTTTTCTGTAACCGATCAAGCCTGTCTGACCCTCATCCTTCAGCAGACATTAAGCTTCAGGGCCTGTCGTTGCCCAGTGAGGAGTTCTGTGACCTTGTTAGTGCCTTCCCTGATACATCACTGTTGATTAAAAACTGGGCAGACTTCTCCACCGTAAGACAGTATTTAGGTCCCAATTAAATTCATAGCAAGGAAATTGTATCATAAACTCTTCAAAGGATCGTTAACAATCATTAGACAGGATAATGGGATGGCAATCAAAATATGTTAAAAAGAAACTTTCTGTCTTTTAGTGACTTTGTTGTTTTTGGACATTTTCCAAACTGATTAATGTAGAATTGATTGATTTACAGATGCAATTAGCTGTATTATGCGCAGACGCATAATAATCATATATCTTCCTCCTTCTTTCAATGTATTAATTGGTTTCTTTAATAAAAGCAGTTAATTGAATAACAATTAACAAAGTTGATAACATTAAAATAGTGCATGCCATCTCCCTTGAGCTTTCTCTGTGATAATAATGAAACAACCTTTTTTTTTTGTCAGATTGAAATTTGGTGTCTTGGACTATTTAATGACTAACATGATACTGGGTTTATTAGTTTATTCCAGTGGCTCACTGAGGCGTTGAGCTGCTGAGTGCATTGTGTTTAACAGGTAGGCACCATATGCTGGCCTAATCAAACAATGGAATCACATTTGGTTGTTAAATTGTCTCCTAATAAAAGCAGGTAGTAAAACAACCTGAGTTAATTCAATTCCAGGCGAGTTTGGGGAAAAAGCAGGCAGCTGGACAGATTTGTGTATTTGCTTCAACAGCCAGCGTCGCCTCAGTCCTGTTTTTTTTCTTTCCTGCTTTCTTTTTTAGGTTTAACTCCATCAGCCTGTTCAACTTTTCAGAGGGAAAAATAGAGATGGAGGGTGGACGAGCTGTCCACTCTCTTTAAAAGAAGACAATACCACGGATATTGTAGTGACAGCTCACATTGTGTGTGAGTGTGTGTGAAAGAGAAAATTTGTGTATGTTTGGAAAACAGAAAAAGAATATAGAGGATGTGTGAGAGTTTTGTGTGTGTGTGTTACGGTGACAGCTTGTATTCTCCGTGATTAATGATGTGCCGTGTGACTTGATAAGTGCTTCGGAGAACCAATGCTTGTTTCAATTAGACCTTGTGAAGGTCGCGACGCCGCGCCGGCCTCTCATTATCATATCCATAATCAATCCACATTATCATAGGGGAATGAGAATTGGATGTGTGATGTCTTGGTCGCACACATGCAGTGGGGAACGGGCACACGCAGAAACCTAATCACATACCAAAACACAATAACATCCTCTCTCACTCTCACACACACACACAAACACACCCTTCGCTCCGAGTTGATTTGAATCATAACAGAAGCTGTCGGAACGGATTGTCTGTTCAGATTATGAGTTTGTTTCTGAGAATTAAGCAACATTGATGGTGGTGGCATTTCAGATCCTCACTGTAGACACAAATGCCAAAACATCATTCTGTCACCACCACCTCCCAGTTTCACACATTCACATGTATGAGCATACAGCCACACATGCCCAAATGCACACACACACACACACACGCTCTCGACAGGAGACCCTGGGGCATTTTTAATAGAGGCGAAGTGATTCGTATGTTTTTGCTCCTCTAATGAGAACAGATTGAGTGGTATTTACACTTCATCGGCTGATCTAACCACCTACACATTTCCCTCATGCTGCCGCTCCTCGCTGGCCAAAACAGACATGTGGAGAGGACCAGAGCTCTGGTTTCAAACAGAGACGCAACATGAGCATCATCTCTGTTCTCTTTGGCTCATGATGGCTCCATGGCAACATAAATATGAACTGTTGAAATTAGGAAATCTGGAAGATGAATTTGTTTCTCGGAGAGAATGATTTGAGAATGGTCTCAGAGAGTTAAACAGTATAGTGTAGTGCAAAAATATAAGAGTTAAAGATTTTTAACATTTTGTCAAGTTACAACCAAAAACTTTTGGATATATTATTGTGATTTTTGTGTAATAGACCAACACAAACTATGGAATGATTATGAAGTAAAGAAAAAGAAAATAAGGGACTCATTTTATATATAAAGAAAATATCAGAAAATTGTTTCATGCATGGAATTTAGGTTGACTGAATTAGAACCACATTTCACTGTAATTACAGCTGTAGGTGTTGGGAATATGTATTTATGAGTTTTATACTTCTACAGAATGACATTTTCAATCTCTGGAACTAGCTCAGCTGGATAGCAGGGAGAAGATAATTTACTTTGATCTATATAATTCCACTGTATTTCTCTAAGCGGTCGTTTAGGTAGAAGGTGAAATTTTGCAGACTGACAGGTTTTCTTCCAGGATTGCTCTGTTCTTAGCTCCATCCAGGGTTCCTTTAGCTCTGACCAGCTTTCACGTTCCTGCTGAAGAAGAGGATGAACAAAGCTTGCTGCAAGTACCGTATTCCGCAATGTGAGTGGTGTTTTCAGAGCGGTCTCCAGTTTTAGTTTTCCACCACTGTAGCATTTTGCATGTGGGCAAGGAAGTTCAGTTTAGGGGCAAAGGTTTTTCTCTGCAAATCGGCCTGTCGTTTACATGGGAATGGGGTGTCGAGGGGGGGCAAAACACAACCTTCCAGAGTGGAGAATTCTGACAACGCTGAGTAATTCGTTGTCATGTAAACAGAAGACCGGAGACTTTGCAAAACGATGACATCACTGCCAGCGGCCCAGATCATGTTGCACTTTCGCACTCTGCCATCTTTCAACTCTTTTCCGGTTAGTGAGGGAGGAAACTACCCTAGAAATCCAGAGGTCTCGCGAGAGCACAATTTGAATTTTCTCTGCAAGACGTTCTGGCATCGAGCAATGATACTGTTACTGCATTACGTAAGCAGTTCCGGGAACCAAACAAATCGGTGTATCTGATGTAGATGCCAGAGGCAAGCAAAGCTGATGACGACAGCGCTGTGATGTCCGGAATCACTTAGTGAACATTGAAAGATGGCTACAGATGAACACCAGTAGTTTGAAACGACTTTGACCGCTACAATGAGCTAGTTAGACTTGGCTTTTCATCTAAAAGACGAACAGAAAACCACGCTTGAATGGACATTTTTGCTGTTTTGCTGACTGGATACGGCAAGAGTTTAATCTACCACTACCGCTAGTTTAGTTACCGCTCGTAGCTAAGCTTACATCATACGGTGTATTGTTGTGATTGGTCATGGCATTATCCAACTGCGTGCAGTGAGAGTTTCAAATGCATGCTTGGTTCCGCCCCTCAAGTGAAGCCGTCTTCATTACTTGTTGCCAGACCCTTAAAGTGATAGTCTGGATCTCTAAATGAATTAAAAGTTTTAAAAATTGTATTAAATTGACCTCCTGGCCTTAAATGTTGATATACAATAAGTCATTTTATGAATTATAACATTACGGGAAAGTCCCACCTTCCCGTATCTCAGCTGTGGCTCAAAAGCCACGGTGCCGTCCACCTTAACCAATGAAGTAATGCCAAAGGCTGTCAGTCATCACGAACGCTGTGTGCTCGTAACTGCTTGCATGCTCAGTTTTCTGATTTCATGCAGCCTCCGAATCAAGCATCCTCACCTCCGATAACTCCATTGTTGACACTCTGGTTGTTTTCTCTCTCTCCGCACGTCTTGGCCCGTTGACCTGGCGCGCGCAGGGAACAGTAGGCGTGGCTTCAAAATCAATCAGAAAAGGAGGGGGAGGGAGCTTGGGTTGTTTTTTTAAAATCATGTCCCTCTCTCTCTTTTTTTTCTTACAAAGTCCAGACTATCACTTTAATTTTAATAGATTAGGGTCTAGATTTTTCCAGGGTAGGAGGAAACATGAAACTGCATACATGGGACACACTGCCATCAAAAGGCTGGGCATAATCTACATCGTTTTCAACAAGATCAGATCGCCCGACCCGTTTACTCGTGTAAACGCAGTGTCGTTTTCACCCGCAAATTCAAACAAAAACGCCAAGGTTGTCGTGTAAACTCCCCGGCTCATCTGACCTGAACACCTACTTCTTCATGTTTGCAACATTCAATGCAAGACAATTTTACATTTTTTAGACGGTAATATGTAATGCAAACATATCACATTTTTTGAGGCTGTAACTAGTAATATAGAATATATTTACTTTTTTTTGGTAACTTGCCCACCACTGTCTATCACACAAAATATAACAATAAAATTTGGTTGTAATGTGAAAAACATAAAAACATTATTTTCAAGGTTTATAATAGCTCTCTTTTGTGAGGTTTTGTTTGCTTTCTAAACTAAACAAGAACAATGATCTCAAGGGATTACTTGTTTCCTGGAAAAACTTAAAAAAACAAACAAACTTTAAAATAAAAAGCAGAAATGGTCACATTTAGTTTTGTACCTTACAGCTTAAAACCTCAACATACAGAATAGCAGCAATCAGAGGATTTTAATAAGAAATAAAATATTAATTCACTTGGGAAAGTTGCAAGGTGTTCAAGACGGATAGTTTCTACTTTCTCAAGGAACTTTAAACACTTCAAAGACAGAATACTCCACTGATTTAACTCCTGGAGTAATATTAGATGTTAAAGAAAGATGAACGATGCTGCAAAGTTTTCCTCTTTTTTTCCCCCACCAACATAATCCATAACACTGTCTAGTGGTGTCATGGTAACTTTAAAAACAAAATCAGGCTAATGGTGTCTGTGAATAAGTTATCAAAGAAATTTAAATTAGATCATTGTTCTCCTTATATATTAAATGGATAATCTATAAACTAAACCTGTGACCTTCTGTTTTGACAGAAAGTCACTTCACACCACTGCACAATATAACATCCACTATGGCTGCTTACAAGATTGTGGATGGATGAGTTAAAATGCACAATGTAATTAAATTAGGACCTTGCATTCAAGGTTAAAGGCAGATTTCCTAAAGGTGGGACATTACTCATCAGGCTCTTGTTTATGTCACTGTGGTTACCTGTGCTCATCATAGAACATTAATACATGGCAACACTGCCCTTAAATACTGAGCACAAAAGACTTCTGGGTTGTTTCTTTAAGCAAAATGCTGGGTTTATGCTGTTGGGGCAGAAGGAAGTTTTAACCAAACATTTTGTAAAACATTATGACCAATTTTGTCTGTATAGAAACAAAAAACAGGTCATCAGCCATTTTTTTTTACTATATAGTGCTCTGATCGGGCTGTTCAGTAATGTTGATGTTGAGTTTTGTGGGTGAAGTTACAATAAGGACTGAGTTTGGGGTAAGATTTGCCTTTTACTTGCGAAGGTAAGCTACTTACTTGCTCTTGCATAGGTTGAGCTACTTAGACAGTGCTACTTAGCTATTCACAACCTTAATGCATGGAAAGGAAAGTGACAAAGGGCTGTCTCTAAAGTCTCAAAGTTACTAAAGGATGTGATCAACTTGTTTACGAGATCCATTTCCAGGCTCTGAACTAGCAAAAGTCCCCCAAAAGAAAGGCTCCAGAAATCTACTTAATTAATCCATATTTTTTGCTTGGCTTTATAAAGTCTGATTTAGCTTTTAACCTCATATACCACTTAGAAATTTACCACAAATAATAACCTAGTCAGTGGTGGCTTTGTGCAAGCAAAATTCCTTTGAAGTCTGTAAACAGAGGTTTAGAGGCTGCTCTAATTGCAGCTGAGAGGGACTGCTCAAGGACTGGGTCACCTGTGAGTGTTTTGAAATAGTTAAAGAGCAAATTGCGAGTTAAAAGTACTTTCCCAAATGCATTTAAAATGTTATACAAAAATAGCTATTTGAAATTTTCATTGAGGGTTTTTTTAAATTTCACAATACATAGCGGCACAAATTTTTATTCAAAGGTTTGACGTGTGACATAAGAGTCATATGCTGTAAACTGCCTCGATAGGTAATTATCAGGTCGAATATCATGCTGGTCTCCCTCTGCGCTCTAGGGCACAGAGCAGTCTCAGAGCTGCATGGTTGTGATCCATCACAACATGTGTAGCTGTAAATGTTTAAAGTTACTTTTGTGTCAGAGCCACCATTAAAATCCATAGTTTTATATTGATCGAGCTGACAGGACTCCCTTCTGCAATATCACTTCCGGTCTGGTGGAGGTTAAATTTTTTCTCACAAAAACAACTTCAAAAAATAAAACAAGTTATGTATGAGAAAATCTTAGATCATATTTAATAATATTTTAGAAAGGATTCCTAATCAATTTCTCTAAACAGCAGTTTAAGGAGGGCACAAACGTGCAACTTGCTCTTTAAGGGGTACATTGTAGTGTTGCTCATTTAAAACAGCAAGAACTGTGTACTTTAAATCTAGCGTCTCTGAAAATCGCCAACCCCAGAACGTCATAGAGTATTTGTTGCTTTTTTGAAAAAAGACTGCCAATAGTATCAAATTACTTGCTAAATATTACACTTAATAACTTGGCAACACTGGACTTTTGAATGCATCTGTAGGGTTGTGACGATACCAGCGAAATGCATGGATTAGAAGTTTTAAAAGCAGTTATCTGGAAAACTATAATGAGAAAAAAATAAATAGATTCATGCCAGTTTACGTTTTAAATATAATTATTATCCTCCTATACTGCAATGGCCTGGTGATCTGCACAAGGTGTAGGTCCAGTGACCGCTGGAAAAAGGGACCAGCCCCCAAATACATTAGAAAGATAATCGGGTATAGATTAAATGAATGGATGGGTAATCCTTCTTTAACCATTTTATTCAGTTTAACAAACAATGAGCAAAATTTAGCAAACATTGTGGCTTGCAATTTGCCAGAGTCGATATTGGTCTTAAATATATATGGATGAATCCGTTGTATACACTGCGTCTGTATAATTATGAGGGAAACATTTTGTCAGATTGGTTTTCACATCAAAATCGGTCAGTATTCAGTTGTCCTTCATAGTATTTACTAAACCAACAAATCCCCTTGAGACACGCTTGCTTGTTTTACAGTTGTTTCCATAGTCTTCTGTCAGTCCTTATGAGCCCATCTGACACCAATAATCTAGATTTTTCCCATCCAAAAACTGTAGTTTTTTTTTTACCAACTAGTCTTGAAAAACTTTTTACTTTTGTGAAATCATGTAATTTATTTTTTTCCCTGTATTAATCGAATAATAAGTTTACAGTTATTGAAAAGCAATGCACTCCAGGACATTTACCTTCCTCATGACTAAACATTTTTAGCTCTAAAGCATTTTTCGAGCTGAAAGTCTAACATGTTGGGTCAAATTTTTATGTTTTAAATCCACTCAGGTTAGATCAGTCCACATTTAATTCAGGACTGGATTCGCAAAATACCCCACACTGGGTGATTTTTAACCCGGCAGTTTTCTGAGTGTACAAAGAATAAGCCTAAGAGGTTAATTCAGAACATTTTAACACCTATTAAATACTTTACGGTGGGAACTTACAACATGAAATGGCTCTGCCTAACACTGACGGCTTTATCTGTGTGTTTTCTGCAGATGGAGAAAGAGAGTCGTGACATTTCTTTTTGGCGAGGAAAAGGCCATACTCAGCAGGAGTTATCAAAGGCAAAAAAGTAAAAAGTTCGAGTTAGCTATCTCTCTCTCCGTCTCCCCCTCTTTCTCTTCCCCTGGAGATACTCATGTTAAGCATAATTAAGCAGATTTGATTAGCATCAAGCCTGGCTTCCTCTCTTGACTTTTAATGAATGTAAATCTACCATCTACATCCTAAAGATTAATTTCTGCCAATTAAAAAACACAAGAGGGCTTATTCGAGAGAGAGAGAGAGAGGGGGGGGCGTGTTAGAGGGGGCGAGGAGGAAAAAGAGTGTTTGAGTCCTTTGAGTTGGAGAACAGTCTGAGTTTTATCCTCTCCCCTCTTGTCTTATAGTGAGATGGTCTCTGGAGATCTGTGACTCTCTCTCACTCTCTCCCTGAAGATCATTATCAACACAATGTTCCGTGAAAGCCACTTTGAAAGGACTGCAAGCTCTATGTAAATGATGGGAGTGTGTGGATGTGTTAGTGCTTGTGCAGAGAGCAGGTAAAGAGCTCAGTTTATCAGAGAGACGTATTGCTCCTTGTGCTTGATCTTGTTAAGCCTCATCCAAATACCAAATTAACAAACAGCAGGTGCGACAAACTTAAAATGGAGCGACCTCTTTCACAGAAAACAGACCTAGCTTAAATTTTCTGGCTTACGCATCTGTCATGACGTGATGAAATTAGGCATAATTGCTACATGATTTCACCCATATATATTTCATTACAAGTGTTCTTGCTTTCAAATTAAAAATACAGCAGTCATTTAAAATGATGCATACTCCCCCTTTCATTTTGCAAGCTTTTCTAATAACACTCAAATCACATAAAGGTCAAGCACTAATTGGAAACCTATAGGCATTTATTTCACAGTTTGAGCCTGTTTTGTAAATTGAAGAAAAGCGGTCCTCCCCGGCGAGCTGAGCTATGACAGCACAGGGATTGAAGCAAATATTCTGCTCATTCCATCTGTGATCAACTTCTGATAATATTTATAAGCTTAACCTTACAATCTAAAGTCTATTCAGAACATAATAAAAAATGTAATTAATCCCAGTAATTAAAATAAAAAGTATATATATCTTATATATATATATATATATATATATATATATATATATATATATATATAGCTCTCAATGGACAATGATAAAACAGTTCTTCTCCTTAGCCCAGGTAAGATGGTTTGTAGCAGCTTTGACTCCTGCCATCATTTATGGTTTTTAAATGTTCCCCACTCTCTTTAACCAAACTTTCCATTGCATACGGCACTCTTACAGCACT
This sequence comes from Apricaphanius iberus, assembly GCA_028564705.1. Lineage (NCBI taxonomy): Eukaryota > Metazoa > Chordata > Actinopteri > Cyprinodontiformes > Aphaniidae > Apricaphanius > Apricaphanius iberus. Next base: position 647,980 of record JAPXFQ010002592.1, read on the forward strand.
TTCTTGGCTCTCAGTGGCTTTCATCAAAGATAGGGTGTCAGTGACTGTCTGTTGGAAAACATCAAGTTAGTCTTCCCCCTGATTGTGTAGGCCATGACATATATATTTATATATATATATATATATATATATATATATATATATATATATATACAGTATATATATATATATATATATATATATATATATATATATATATATATATATATATATATATGAATCTAAGATTTTGTAAACAAATGTTAAAATCACGAACACCAGAGGAAATTCAGAAAAGCAGTTATCAAATAATGATTGCATTTTAGTGTGTAATCTGTAGTGTGATCTTTTGAATGTAAACTAGAAATAAGTTTTCTGAGTGTAATCCATTTGATGCAAATATTAATCTCAAACAAGGATTTGAGAGGAACTTTAGAAATGTCATGAACACCCCATATTGTAGGTCAGAAGCATGTCACGTCTCATCAGAGGCATTAATGTGAAGATGTGTTTTCAGCAATCATAAATAAGCTTATCAAAAGTTTAAGTAGGCTAATCTTTGCTCTCTCTCCCCCTCTCCTGTCTTTCACTGTCTAAGAACCAGGCTCCTCCTCCTTATGATAATTTGACAGTAGCATCTCCACTGAGTCAAGCCTCCGCTCATTCTGATTCAATAATGTGGTTTCCTTTCCACACACGGACCGTGTCTCCTCTAGTCTATTCTCTTTCTATTTCCCACTCGTCCTAGCGGCGCCCGATGCGCACTTCACGCTCCAAAACTTACTTTCCATAAGAGTTGAGCTGAACTTTTTACTTGCGCTCTTTATTTTCCTCCGACGATGACAACCATGGCAACTCCTGCCACTCCGACTCTGCTCCCCGCTGCACCGCTCGGACACCACCCGGTACCGAGCTCCGTCTCTCCGGCCACCAATTCTCCGCCACCCGCGGCCACCTCCGCCGCGTCATCCCCGGCTCCACCGGTGGCGCACCCGGCGCTGCTTCACCAGTTCCGAGCGGACCTCCTGCTGCCCAACGGGACCCCGCTGAAGAGCGGCGGATCCCCGCTGTCCGCGGGGGCCAAGCCCGTGTACGCCACCGCGTCGCCCGTGGAGAGCACGCCTCAGAACAACGAGTGCAAACTGGTGGAGGTGAAAGGTGCCAAGATGGCCTCGTTCACGGTCAAAGGCACGGAGCTCATCTGCCTGCCGCAGGCTTTCGACGTGTTCCTCAAGCACCTGGTCGGCGGGCTCCACACCGTCTACACCAAGCTGAAGCGGCTGGACATTACTCCGGTGGTGTGCAACGTGGAGCAGGTCCGGGTGCTTCGGGGGCTGGGGGCCATCCAACCCGGGGTGAACCGGTGCAAGCTCATCTCCAGGCAGGACTTCGAGACGCTCTTCAACGACTGCACCAACGCAAGGTGAGCTGTGGGATGGAGGAGACAGTGGGAGCACGGATGGGGTTGCCCATGGTTTTCGTGTTCTTTAAAGGGCTTCTGATGCAGCATTTATTTTTTAAACTCGCCTCACATTTAACAGAGTTATTATTTTTTCCTTCTTTTTGTGCTCGTCTTCAGATTTTATTAATCGTGATTGAGTTTGTCAAGCCGCTTTGCTCCCGCTCCTCTACTTTACTGAACTAGTTTATATGTACATAAGAGTCGTTAAAGGCAGTGAAGACTAAATAAAATTGCTAAAATTATAATGTTTACAGATTTGATTTGATATACTTTTGAATACTTTTGAGTTGGTGGTGACCAACTGCTGTTAACCCATTTTCAGACAGGCAGTTTTCTTAAATGCATTGATAATAGGCATGGGCCAGTATTAGATTATCACAGTGTAATAACTTTGTTTAATAACTACAGTTTCACTGTGTTTACATGAATAAAGTTAACGCAACAATTACTCCCTATAGGCATATAATGATGGTTACAGTTGTAAAAATTATTTATTACATTAGGAGTGACAAATGCCCACAAATGATTGAGACCATCTATAAAAAGCCGTATATCTTCCTTTTTTTGACAGTTCAAATGCCAAATATACCTTAATAGCACAGTGGAAACCGTCTTGGCACTAATTGTAGTAGCTAAGATCCAGGCTCTTTCTCCATCTCCACTCTTGGAGATACAGCCTATCAGCGCCAAGGGAAATGAATGGCGCTCCTGGATTGGCTGCAAACGCCAGCCAAAAAGCGTGTAAAACAGCTTTGCGCCCATATTTCCGCTTCCCAATGTGCATTTTACTTTTTTTATGTCAGATAACCGCTACAAAAAGATAAAATAAAATAAATAAATAGCTTACCAACTAAACGTAAGTGAAATATAGGCTTCTTTCAAATGTATCCGAATAGTTTTTGGTATTTATTGCGATAACGGTGAAAGTGAAAAGTGGCTTTGAAGCCTAATCGTGGTAAAAATCTTAGCAAAAGCGAATGTTTGAAACAGTAAACAGTAACATTATCAACAGGTGTTCAGTGGTGCATTGCTGAACCATGCACAATAGTCGCTCTGTGTTTGCAGACACGAACAATTTGAATTTGCACGCTTATCTTCATAATCTGTTTCTCAATAATGATACATTTCATGATAGTTGCTAATTCCCATTACCACTGGTAATTTCATGTCAGATTTATCTTAAATGGGTGTGATAGCCAATAGTCCACAAATTTCCTCACCATGACATACTTAAAAAAAAAAAACATTTACAAGGAAAATTCGAAGCAAACAAACTAATCTTTCTCGTAAGGCCGGGAAAGTCATAGGATTCGTCTTTCAGCCAGCTGACCGGCAGTGGACAGCAGTAGAGGGAGGAAAGGCAGTGTTGCTTCGTTTGCCACACCAGGATTTCTTATTTCACTAAGAGGACTTTTGAACCATCGGAGCAGTGTGAGGGAAGATCTTTGTAGTTTTGAAAGTGTAACTTTTTAAAAGCATTGGTATACCTTGATGCTGGTAACTGGCCCATGCCTACTCCCCATACTTCTTCTCCTTCCAGGCCTGTAACTAATTACCATTTTATTGGATGATAAACGTTTTGATGGCTGAGCTGATGTTGGCGATAATGAATTTTAGTAATCCTAATAAGAAAAAAAAAAAAATAAGAAAAACACTCAAAAAGTTTGTCATGTTATCACTGACTGTTATCTCTGTCTTACTCTGACACACTCTCTCTTTGACACACTCTCACTTACACACATTAAATCTGACACTGTCATTCTGAGAAATTGATTCTTCACAGAAATTAATTAATTTTCATTTGGCCCCAAGCGGCAGCTTAAATCAGGACAAGCTCACTCACTCACTCGCTGATCCCCCCTTCGCTTTCTCTCCTTCTCCCATCTTCCCTGCCTCCCTCTCCCTCCTTAATAACTTGCTGTCTTATCATATCAACACTCTTTAGCCCTGAGCATCAGAACAGAGGAGATGATTAAATGAATTCTCTGTATTTATGATGCGATTATGTAAATGAGGTGTTTTGCAGAACTCCGGTGGTGACCAACTGCATGGGTCATCAATTCCAGCGCGGCGCAGAGATGTTTGGATAAAGGGGGCTAAATTGGCCGGGATTTGTGGCTTCCTGGTGCCTTGGCCTGCTGTTCTGCAGACCACATGCTCGCTACAGCGTGAGCTCGAATCCAGAGGAGTGTGGATTAGCTCTGGTTTAGAGAATTCATATTGTTTGATGGTTAATCCTTTCTACTTGGAGCATGGATGATCCAATTTACACCTGCCATTAACTTTGGATGGAGGGTGCATAAAGATGTGGGATGAACACACAGAAGATTTGCAGAGTTCTCGCTTAGTTCTTTAAATGTCCTCTTCTAAACCCGAGGAAGAGGTTTTATGACAAGTATTAACTTGCGGATTAACACCTGCTTTTAAGCTTTTGCCGCCCTCCAACCAAGACCAAAAATCCGGATGCATCTTCTGCTTCTTCTGGTTGCTCCGGGATTTCTCCTCCTGCGTCTGGCGTTAATGGGAGCGCTGTTACAACCCCCCCCCCCACCCCCCCCCCGAAAAATACACCGTCTTCACCATCTCTAATTATCCACACAACACTCAAACAGCCTTTAGTTAATGAGATCTGAAAACATCACTCGTCTCAAATCTTCAAACAACTCGCCTGATTCTTTGTCTGAGGGCTTCAAATGTGCTGCAGTAGCCATTAGTATCAGTACCCCCCCACACACACCATTCCTCCCCTGAGTGCATTAGAAGTTTTTTTATAAGTGATCCCTGGTGTGGATGGAGAAACAGTAGCAGGTAAAAAGTGGGACTCAAGATGGTTCTTGTTAAAGGAGGAAGGAAGGGCTGAGTAAACCTAAAAGTTTCAAGGAGGTCTCTGAGAATCTGATGATGTGGCTTTCTGACGGGCTCGCTCAGGTTTCTGTTACTGATTAAGACAGACATCACTTATTATTTTCCAGCTCGGTATACAGGCTGGAAAAAGACATAGCACAGACGACTGATAGGGTTTACTAAATGTTTTTGGCTGATTGTTTCGTCATTGTTTCACTTTTTCTGCCAATATTTAAACAAGTAGGGATGTAAGACAATATCGACACACTGACATATCGCAATATTCTTCATATTGTATCGATTTTCAAAAAGCAATGTAGCTATTTTATTTTAATTTTTAGAATTTGAATGGAACCATTAATGATGACATTTTTTTTGTGTGTGAAAATTAAAAGTATGACTGCTCGTTGGTAGCTGTTTTCACCTTCTTGGTTCCAGTGAATCCGGTTGGGGTGTAGTATTGCGATGCAGATCGTATCAGCAGATTCTTGCCAATACACATCCCTATAAACAAAATCTTTATAATTGTTTTGTCCTCTTTCCTTTGTCCTGCCATCCTCACACACACACACACACACACACACACACACCCTGACCACTCACTAATCCCACAATGAAGAAGGGGCCAACTTCACCCTCACTTCAGTTGTAATTCATGCATAGGTGGCGCAGCAACACACACCCTCTCCTCCTCCTCGTCTGCCGGCGCGCACCAACTCGCACGGTCACGCCTGTGTGTTTGCTGGCTTTGCCACAAAATGACATTAGTTCCACCGAGGGAACATGACGTGTAGGAGGCAACCCGATCCGCCATCCTTTGCTTTTCTCTCCCCACTCAACAAAAGGAACAGTTTCATTCTCCGTTTGGAGCGCACATCAAACAAACTTGTTCAGGTCAAACTGGGTGTATTCATGACACTTACGTGTAGATATTTAGTATGTAGTGTAAAAAAAAAAAAACATCCCTCCCATGTGTTACATAAAAGTGTTGTAATGTACTGAGGAACAAGATTTCATTTGTGTTTTTTTACAGAAGAATGTTTTAATAGCAACACGTGGGTTCCCCATTTGTGCTCGTCAATCTTTTGCACATAAGACACTATTGGCTAAAGTTTGACTAAAAACAGATCAAGCGTGTTAAGATTTGCTACAAAATGAAGGTTGCTGCTTCGGACTTACGACAGTGGAGATGAATGTTGTTTTGTTAAATAAAAACGTTCTTGGAATTTTGTATGACACCAGCGACCAGCCTGTTTAAGATGAAAGTCAGATCGCTGAAAAAAAACACACGATGCTGCTGATACCTTTGTTGGATATTCTGGTAACAATTTGCAAGATGCTTTAAAAGTAAACTTTTATTGCAGCAGGATGACATCCAATCCATAAATCGAGTCAGTAAAGGCACCCCATTATAAGTAGTGATTGTTGTTCTTTTTAAACCCTAGGCCTATTTTGAAGTCTGTTTGTCGAAAAAAGCTTACCCATGAAAAAATGTGTATAACCAAAAATAGTTTTTTTTTAAAGTAATTTTGGTGTCATTTTAAAGGTAACATTCAGTACAATTGATAGATGTGTCATTATGCATGTTATCTGTATATAATATTACTATTAATATTTATATTACTACTTATTTCTGTCACTCAATTGGGGGACTTCTAGGGTCTTTTAATTAAATTGTTGTGGAACAATAGTTTGTAACCCAATCAGTTTGGTTAAAAATATGATTGATACATGTCTTACTTTTTTCCCCCCTAAATTGATGAGACTTTCTTGGGAACTTCAGAATGGTAGCCCATGACCTTCTATTAGTCTAACTTAAAGTTTGCTGAATTTGTTGTGATAATGAAAAAAAAAGTATTTCACATTTCATAACCATCTTAGTTTATAGCAGTACATCTGTCTGCGTACAGTCAGAACCCCACAAGCACAGAATCTGTCCTAAAAATAAACCTAGTTCACTATTAAATAGGCTACTTCAGTAAGTTAGTTAAATTAAGTGGTGCGATTGCATCTTATTCATATTTACTCATTTTCCCAAATGCTCCTATGCTTAATGCTCCTATGCAAACAGCAGTGGAATAAAGTAGTTCAGAGAGCTAAAGTAACAATTCACTATACTGTGGCTCTTAAACCTTACAAATATCCCAATTCAACAATACTTTATTGCTCCCAAAGTGAGTTTTGATGCCACTGTAACTCATATTTGTCATGATTCTACAAAGAGTTCTCATGTTAAAAAGGATGTTTATCTTTTCATAGTTCTTTTATATACATACAGATTATATTATTTATAAAGACTTTAGCCTTATGGCTCGTTCTTTTTATTTTATTTTTTTATTGTATTTTATTTTATTTTTACTTATGTTAAATGTTTTATGTGCACAACTGTACCGGAAAAAATTCCTAGTTTGTGAACTTGTTCTCAAACAATGGCAATAAAACCGATTCTGATTCTGATTCTGATTCTGATTGTAGATGCTAATTAATGGCTGTGGGTAAGAAGGATCTCTTATAGCGCTCTATTACAGTAAATCTGAACAAATCTGTGACTGAAGACCCTCTATGGTTGTGCAGCAGTCTCATGAGGAGGATGCTCAGGGTTCTATGTTTTTTCACTGTAGGAATAATCCTACTTTGCACAAAACTCTCTAGAGTTTCACCTTGTTCAGCATTTTTAAGATTAAAATGTTTGAAGTTTATTCTTAAAATGATAAATCACTGTTCTTGTCATCTTATTTGTTTTCCTCCCATCGTAATGATAAACAACGTGAGAATTGCCCATCTCTGCTTTCTCTTTCCCTGGAGTAAAAACATAGATTTATTTTGCCACCAAAGATATTGATCAGTTTTGGAAGGGGCTGTTAAAACAATCGCTAAAGCTCACCGCTAAAGGACTCGACTTGAAACATATTCTTCATATATCTAAAAGCACTTCATGCCCACTGTACGGTGGAGGATCTGTGATGCTTTGGGTCCTTCTTTTAGAGTACATGGCTTCATTAGATATTTGAAATACCAGGGCTTTTGGAATAAACAGAAAAAAATGATTCCCCAGGTGAATGCCCCCAAAAATGAATCCTTTTCTGAGGCCATATCAGTGCTCAGACCTAAATCCTGTTAAAAACTCATTGGATCAGCTGAAGATAAGATCCAGGACTCTGGATGATCTAGAGAGAATGTGCAACGTTCAAAGTTCAATTTCTGCTCAGCTGTATTCTCCATGCTTGGTGTCCTGTTGGCAAATGAGACTCACACCGTGTTACCAACAGGCGGGTTGACAATTATCCCACTGTTAGTTTTATTTTTTAGTATGAGATTTTTCTGTCTAGTAATTTTTTTTTAATTATTTTTTTTTTTAATAAACTTTGCAGTATGAGGTTATGCCGGTGAGGAATTTATCTGAAAGCGTTTTATATATCTTTACCAGGGAAGGAAATAAATGTCTCCATATCTAGTAGCTAATACCATTCTTTTGTGTTTTTCAGTGGCAAAGTTTAGCGTTACATGTTTGTAGCCGGTGTTGTGTGTGTGTGTGTGTTAGTTGGAATTCAGCAGTTTTTTCGGACTGAACCCGGGTTCAGATTCAAGTCTGGCTAAACTTTAACCTCAATGCTCTTTTGATGTTTGATAGAGACAAGCGCGATGAGCTCAAGAGGGCCTCTTTGTGTCTTCTCCTGTGTCAGGTTTTAATGGAAGAAATCCACACACACACACACACACACACACGGTCCTGACATCGTCCTGACCCTGGAATGCGGCGAAGGAATGCCCGACAGTATCAGTTTAGGAGATCAGATTTTTTTTTGCCACGATCAAACCTCCCTTGTTAGCTTCTCTCATGACATCATGACACAGGTTAATAAGAATGGTGCATCGAGTTTGTCTTTTATTTATCAGAGAATCAATCTCTCCCCTTCTCTTTTCTCCAACCTGGAACATAAGTCTTCCTGCGAGCGGCGTGGTCGTTATGATTTATCAAACCGGACCGTGACTGCGAATACAAACCCGTGTGATGAACACAGATTGAAAGGATGGGAGCTGTAAACCGCTGCTAATGTATTCCAAACAAAATCCTGTTTGAGCAAGTTCTCCCTTTTTTTTTTTCTCTCCCCCTTTTCTCTCGCATAAACACACAGCTGCTACCTATCACCACCTCGGTCCCTCCAAGCCAGTAGCTGTTCCACTGTTTTGACTGTAACACTTCCTCTCCTTTCATTACTTTTCTTGACTGAGTGTCTGTGTGTGCAAAGAGCAGGGAGATCTGTCATCTTTGTTGTGTTTTCTTTCTATTCCACCTGTGCTAAGCTCCAGCTGCCATGTTTGGCGTTTCATGTTTCAGGTGAGACACTCTGGAGAAGCTCTAAAGGGCAGAACTCAATGTGCAGGGTACCTTCCTATCCCTAAAAAATGTGTGTGTGTGTGTGTGTGTGGCCACAGTGTTGGCATGAAGGAGGACGTCTGGGTGAGATTTTAATTAAAGTTTGAGACAAAGAGGTCATAAGCCATACACCCCCTCCTCTACACACTCATACACACACACATGCACACACAATGAACTGTTTTCTCTCTTCACCCCCCCCCCCCCTCCCTCCCTCATTCCATCCCCTCAGCTTGATGACTTTTCCATGAAAGGCTTTTTCATTAATCCTACCTCAGGGAACCGGTGCTCTCCAACCTCACACACACACACATACAAACACGTAGGCATGCGCAACACACACATTAGACCTCCCTCTGTGGGTCACTTTGATGTATCAACGCACTTGCAGACTAAACACAAAATTAGGTTCTAGTTCTTTATGCCCCTTAAAAATGCAACATATACAAAGGCACAGACAACGCACCCACCAGACGACACACACACACGCACGCACACACACCCACACACAAATACTTTAGAGAGGCCATTAATTAGTGAGTGCAAATAAACAGTAGTAAGGGAAAGGGAAGCGGCTGCAGTAAAAAACAAGGCAGGCTTTGGTCTGTGTGTGCTTTATTTCCCCCTGCTGATCTTCACTTCTGCATCCGTGTGCGTTTGTGTGAATTTGACATGTTTCAACATCAGTTCCTGTCCAACTGTGTTGCTTTACCTCCAAACATGAACGCCAAAAATACATTTCCTGCTTTTGTTGAGCTCAGTGCGCCGCGGAAAACAAATATGTTCAATTTTAAGCAACACACACACACACACACACACTAGGCCACACAAAAACTATAATCAAAACGGGGGATTGGAGATGTTCCAATTTGGGGGTGGGAAGGATAAATATGTGACATGATACTAGGAAGGATAAACTTCTCTTTTTTATTCTTTTGCTGTTTCAAACCTTCATCAGCTTTAGCATCCTGGACATAGCAAAGTTAGCAGCTGGCAGAAGTCGCTGAGTAAAGGTGAAGGCCTGCATACCTCAGGGAGTGTACACTGAGAGTAGAGATACACCAGTCACTTCTCTAAACATTGCAATGGACCAACTAGCTTTTGTTTGGCCTCTGATCAACAACACCAGGTCAGACACAGAAAAATAGTCAAATTGATTATCTTATTCATGAAATGCATCAACATTACAACTTCCCACCATTTTATGCCAATAAACATATCAAACAACAGCATTTACTAGATATTCTAATTTAAACAATGAATTAAAAGTAAATATTTATCCTTAATATCATATAAAAGTTATATAAGTTTGATACATTGATGTGGATACTCTTGTCATTTTCTGTTGGATTCAAATCTAGTATATACATCCAAGAACTTGCAGCACATAATTATTTTTTTCTTTACATTTTTTTGGTCTAAGAATTTAAAAAAAAACACACACAAGTAATTAAGGTCGGCACGTTCGACCACGAAGAAAACTAGAAATCGGTATCAGCCAGGACAAGCCTGATCGATGCATGTACCAGAGATTCGGCTTTACAGAGCTAATTGTGCCAAACACTAACATAACATGCTGAAGCCGTTACGTAATAATTTTGTCCTTATTTCAAAAGAGTTAAACTGTTTATATTAAATACTGACCAATCACAGTAGGAAAGATGGATATAAATATTTTGAACTTTCTTAATTATGGTTCCATAAGGATTAATTGGAATCTGCTAAAATTGTTAAGGGCGGGTCAAAAATATAGAAGAATCTGCCAAATATCTTCTTTAGTTGTTTTTTTTCCCCCTTCTCACTATATTTACATGCATCTGTGGGTGTGTTCGTGTGTGTGTCGCGCTGTGTGCTTCTGTTAGTGTGAGTGTGGGTGTGTGTTTCTGTGAGATATCTGATGTCAGCTGTCACATCCCAGTCGGTCTGGGCCTATAATAAGAGACAATAATAACAACTCATTAAAACCGAGGGCAGGAACTGTGGAGCTCATCGGCTCATCAAATTAACCTTTGAACACTTGACACACACACACGCACACACACACTTTCCTACTCAAACGCACACATATACGAGCTACCTGTTTTTTTCTCCCACAGTTTGTGGCTACACATTCTTTCTCCCTGTCTTTTTGTGTCTCTTCATCTACCCCCTCTCAGCCAGTGGGTGTGTCAACAGGGGATTGGTCCTTTCTGCTGGGTAATTGATGAATTATATGCAACATGCAAATGAGGCGCCATTAATCTCCTGACTGACAGCTTCGTTTATGGGGCCTTAATGACGGCTGGATTAGATTCTAATTAAAATCTGCTCAAAGACACCCCACGCTAGGAAGCTGCTGCTTCTAGTCTATCTTTGCTCACTCCCCCCCCTGCTCTTTTTCACTTTTTTTCCCCAACTTTTATGCACTTTCTCTTTTCTATGTCCCTCTTCATCTTTTCCGTCTTACTTTGACTCCTCCTTAACTTCAGGGTTCTCTCGTGTTTCCTAGCTCACCGACACTATCCATCGTCTTGCTCCCCCTCCTTCTTTTGCTCACTGTCTTTTAATATCACACATCCTCAGACAGACACACAGATTGCTGTTGTGTCAAGCTGCTGTGAACGGAGATGAGGTAACGCTGGTTGTCATTAAGCCTGATGTGGCCCGTGTCATTTCCACTGTCAGGACATTCACACCATTTAGTCAGAGCCCAAGTGATGTCTGACAGCTTTGCCTATGCTTCCTCCAGGATTGATTGAGCGTGGCCCGGCTGCGTCGAAACCCCCTGCACGCAAACGTCCAAGAAAGCGCGTTTATTCTGCCTGTAGTTACGGCTGTTGTTGAGGAAACTTGTGACATGGCGGGAAAAGGGAAATGAACGGCTAAATGAGGAGAGGACTGAAGGGGAAGGAGGCGGGCGAGCGCATTTAATAAGCAAACAAATGAATGAGTAAGCTGAACAGTAATGAGGTGCTTTATGGAGGCCATAGGGAAACTCCTTTTCTGCTTGCTCGTATCCACGGGGAGGTCAGATTTGCTGTGCAGCAGCCTTCCTGGAGGCGCTCGTGTTTCAGTGTTGTTATTTTTTATTTTTTTGCTTGCTGACGCTTCAGCAGGATCAGAGGTTTACAGACTGAAGGACACTTTAGTCTAACATGGCCACCCATCTCAGCCCTCAGCATGGAGAAGTTCTTAATGACTAACGCTAGCCTGTGTTTTCTGCCTGCAGCTCGAGGCCCGGACGACCGCCCAAGAGGCTGCAGAGTGCAACAGAGGGCGGGACGCACCACATGCTGTCTCACGGCGGCCTGATTCACGCTGGGATCATGCCTCCCGCAGGTGACCACCCAGGCCTCAGCATGCTCGTACAGTACATACATGTGCTGTAGGAACTACGTCAGTACATGGGGAAAGAAAGCTTTGACTTATCACACAAAATGATCCCATATTTTAAGAAGAATTAGTGGAAATAAATGGAAGAACTCAAGGGTTTTTGTAATTTTAATGCACTTTCTTTTCAATTTGGAGTGTAGAAAGAGTTGGAGTATCAGCGAATCCAACCACATCTCTAACTATAATAATGAATCTATAAGTGTGACATCAGAGCTCTTGCATGGAAAGCAACATGTGTCTTATTCATAATATTTGTCATTTTAGAAAACCTAGGTGATAAAAAGTATCTAAAAGTAAAGAAGGCATGGTGATCTGAGCTTCCCTCTCATGTATGGAGCTCAGGGTCACACAAAACAGCCCCCTCCCACCTTCTGCTGTGCACCGCAGATCAGCTGGCCTAAAGACCAGACATCATGATGCAGTCTGCATCATCGTGCAGCAGCTGACAGCAGGACGGCTACCTGAGCAGACATCCTGACTAATCAACCAGCTTATATCAGCTTGGTAACGAGCAGAACAGCTAGATCTAATAATTGGCTTCACATTTTTGGCCTAAACTGTGATTCAAATTCAAAACAACTAGTTCTTTTATCATAATTTTAATGAAGATTTTAGATATCTTTAAATTCTGCATCCGTTTTTCCAATTCAGCTTTAAATCAACCTGCATGAGCTTTGATACCTTAGTAACTGAGCTATATATCATGTTTGGGGATCGAGAGCAATGAAAGTTCAAATAACTGGCCATATATATTATTATTAATGCATGCCACTTGAAATTTAATGGCCTACCAAATATTGCATCCAAGCAGTCCATTGGAGTCGCAGTGTTGCACACATGAATATTGCAGTGATGGCTGCAATCCAATACAACACGCAGGTCTCATCAAAATTGTATAACCCTATGAATAAATTGTAAAAGAAAACCCAAAAAGTTTCATAATTTTTGTAAACTGATAAATACAAAAATCAGGCCTAAATTATTTTTTGCTTATATCGATGGCAATATCAGCTGCAGTTGATTGGCATTTTTTCCTCACCTTTTTCTTTGTTTTGCATCAACGCAGTATCCCTACGACTGTTTTAGCTTCTCTGTAACTACGATCTGTTTCAAGTTCAGCCTTCAGTCGATGGGGGAAAGTTCATTCAAGTCGTCAGATTTATTCTTTGTATGCAGAACATTACTGCAAGTCATGTGAAATATAATAGCCTACCTAAAATTGCACAGTCCATTTCTACTGTAGACACGAGTATTGCTTTTACTACAGTTCGATATATCCCGCAGCGCCGCGAATACTTCACAAAAAGTTAAAAAATATCTTTCAAGTTAAATCAAGATAACAATCCAGCAGTATTATATTGTTTTGAACTTATATGAATAGTAATGCAGGAGACATGACAGATACGGTACAAAGTATTCTTCTGACTCATTTTTCTTCAGAGTTGCAGCAGAGTTCAATTCTGCACTTATGTTTGCTGCAGGAGAACAAACATGTTGCGTTTTGTCCCTACTTATACAGAAAGAACACGAAGTGTGGTAGTTTTCACTCTTTATTTTATAATGACACATTCTTAGCCCTCATCAATTGCATGAAGAGGTGAGGTTCCTGGGAGGCGACCGGTCTGTTCATGAATAAAATTAACATACAGACTGCTGACACATGAGAAACAAAGTGCAAAATTTGTGGGGATTTTTTTTTTCCTTGACGTAAACAGTGCACAAAGTTGAGCAAGTATTCTTAAAGTAGAATTTTAGAAATATAAACGTGTGCACTTTCGCTGTCTAATGAGCCGCGTTGTTATTGTGAGTTATTGTATGTCTTGTAATCTTTTGTAATGATGGTGCCAGAATCTCAAAATGTAAATGTTTTGTTGCCATGGTTTAAAATAATTTAGTTTGCTTTGTCACGTATGTACTGTTTGTCTGTTATAGCGTGTGTGTGTTAAAGGGGAGAGAAAAGAGTAATTGTTGGCACCTCACCGCTCTCAAAGTTGCCCTTGGCTTTGTGCTCTTCACTGAAACCTGATCTTTTCATTCCTCGCCTCAAAAGAAGCCATTTTCTATTAGCCTCCGCTTCCTCTCACTGTTCAAAGGTGCTACTGTATGTGTGTGTGTGTGTTTGCGTGAACGCTCAAGAGCATCTTTCTCAGTGGGAAAAAAGGGGCCTTTTTTTTCCCACCAAAGAAGAGGTCACGGCGGCAATGTCAGCGCCACTGATTAGAACTGGCCACATGAGAGGCGAGAAGGAGATGGAGAGAGTGAGGACATTTGAGTGTAAAAGGCAGGAAAGATCTTTGATGTCATCCTCCTTAGTCGCTGTTTTCTCGCCTTCATGTGCTTGTGAGGACGCACACACACAGCAACGCGGTGGCTTACGTCCCGCTGTGATGCTGACATTTGAAAAGGTAAGGTAAGGAGAAGGGATGGGACGAGAGGGCAGGGAAGAGAGGAAAAAGGAGATGAGAGGAGAAGAACAAACTGTTCACTGCAGACATCTATTATCTGAGGGTGGGGGGTGGGGGGTGGGGGGGGAGAACACAGTGGTTAACTTGGTTGCAAATGTGTAGATGCATCCACGATCAGGAAATTAAGACTTACGGCTTGTTTGTGTTTCCTCCTTTGTGTTTGCACAGTTGTGTGCTTCATCCTAACTTTAATAATTCACCGTGTTTGTCCGCATTAGGGCAACAGATATTTAATTTTCTATTCTCAAGACAAGCTGATCGGGTCAAACCGCGCTCAGAGGTTCAAGCCATGAATTAAAACATGCCTCGGCCCTCCCGCCGCATTTTGTCGCTCTCTATTACAAATGATTCCGAAAGTGCAGCACCTCTATTAAGAGGCATCTTCACCTCCTGTCTCCTGCTTCTGATTCTTTTATTCCGACAAAGAAGGGCCTCTGTGGTTTAAAGATGGAGCCTCCTGCTGCTGTTTGGTGTTGTCCCGCGCGCTCTCTGCTGTGGGATGCGATAGCGTTTGTGTGGGTGAGATGAATGTCTCGGCCTGTCCCTATCTCTGCTGATTCCCTGGCAGGGTAAATGGCCAGTGCAGCGATGCAGTCAGAATGAATGGCTGGCCTCTGTCTTCCCCTGACAACCTCCAGCCTACCAACTGCTCTAATCCTCCACCCGGGGCCATTGATCTGGCCCTTATTGATTCTTTAACTTTCTTTCTTTCCCCTCCTCTCTCCTCTTCTCTCTATATATCTGTTCTCTCTCAGATCTTTCTGCGCTGGCCAAAAAGATCAAACTGGAAGCGATGGCGAATTACCACAGCAGTCAGCAACATAGTGGGCCAAATGGAGAGAACGGTGACCACAACCCTGGTCTGGGTAAGTTGTACCTGTTCGTTTTTTTTGTTGTTTTTTTAATCTTCACACAAACACACATGCTTGTGTGCAAAATGTGTAATTACTGCTGTATAACACGTTTTCTCAATTCTTGTCGATACACATCCGCGATGCCCCTGTCAATACACATTGAGCAGCTACGGGCTGTTGAATTGAGCTGATTAATGCCAGGATGTGACATCGCCTCTCCTCTTTGTTTCCTTTGAAAAACAGTAAATGGCAGAATAGTTCCGCTAGGAGCCAGTTCTGCAGAGGACGATGAGGTCGTCCAAACTGTTAAAAGTTACGAAGCGGATTCTGCTTGCGTGTGTTTCTTAATGCGCTTGTGGAATTAAGAATAATCCAGGTGTATGTGGTGAAAAGGATAAATCCAAGAGCATGTAGACTTTTAGGCGTGTATGAGAATCGGAGAGTATGATAAACCGGAGAAAAAATGCTGCGCGCACATACGCAGAAATTTAAAAACTAAACCTACTTGGTAGTGAACCTGCACCTATTTCCGGTTCAGTGTTCATTGATCCTATATGTTGATTTTTTTCGCAGAGCATCTCTAAATAATTTATTCAGTGTTCATTGACACGCTATTGGCTGGCGTTTACAAAGCAGCCAATCCAGAAGCTTCATTTATTTTCTTTGCCACTGATTGGCTGTACCCCCAAGAGCGAAGATAAGGAAGACAGTGAATGTAGCTTCTGCAATCTACTGTACGTATTGATGCTTAGCATATTAAGGAATAATGAATAATTAACTATTAAAATATACAGAGGCGTTATTAGAGGTACTCATGGATTTTTGCTGTTCGGCCGTGGTTTTGGTCTCTAAGCTCCACCATACTTTGATGCTGGTAACTAGTAGCATGCCTAGCCCAGCCAAAACTTTGACTGAATGAAAGCTCATATTTTGTGAAGATTAACGATTTGAAGATAATTTTCTCTTATATAATGCGATGTAAGTATTAAAAATAGTTCAAATAAAAATCAGTACAACAAAGCGAGTCAATGCTTTTAACTTTCCACCAATCAGGGTGTCTACACAAACTTGAAAAAGTGTGAATTCTGCTTTAATAATTTTCCAGGTCTGGATCAGAATTTTTTTTTAATGTACGTGGGGATAAATGCTGTATTTCTAAACTCCCCCCCCCCCCCCCCATAGATAAAAACATAATACACTTCCCAATAACACTAAGGGATTTTATACCGTTTTTTATATATTGCATATTATATCCTTGATTTGCTACATCACAACTTGATTTCACCACTTTCCCCTTTGTATTTTGTTTCTCTACAGACTGAATAACGTTTCAGTCGACAATAAAAAAAGAAAAAAATATTTTTGTCAACACTTTTTCAGTGTCAGGAATTTGTGACTGCCCACACTGCCAGAAGAAAAAATACCTGCTTTAAAGACTGTGGTGTTACTGAGCTTCATTAGCCAGCAAACTGAACTGACCTAAACCTCACAGAGAAACTGTTGGCTATTGTTAAGAGAAAGATGAGAGACACAAGAGCCCACATTGCAGGCAGGATAAAGGTCACTATTAAAGCAACGTGAGCTTCCTAAACAAGTCACTGGATCCACAAGCTGATCATCTCCATGTTGCATTTACACAGTAATTCATACTAAAGGAGCCCAGACCCAGAAGTCAGTGCATCTTTACTGCTTAGTACATGGAAAAAGTTTTAATCAGACTGAAACTTTTGTTTTTTTGTTTGTTTGTTTTTGATCTAATATATTATTCTATTTTCCCATTAGCTTTATAACATTTAATATGGATATCATAAGCCATGACATTCACTGCATATAAACGTTTCCAGTTATATTCTCACTTTTTTTTTACATAGCTGTGATGGTTTCTGGCATCTCAAGTCAAATTAATCTAAATTTACCTTCATTTTAGAGTGTGGTAAATAGTAAGTAGTTACAGTGTGCATAATGTGAGTCACCTAACTATGGAGCTCCTCCCTTTCGTTGTTGATGGCGTTTATCTCATATGCATTTACAGCATTGCCCCTAACTGCTCTCTCAGCTCGTTTTGAAACGAGAGCTCGGAGCATCAAAAAAGGGCAGCATCTGTGGACAGAAGCGAGTCTGGATGATATTGAGATGAATAAGACGAGAGGCCGAAGCCAAATCAATAGTCTCCTCTCTAATTCACTGTCCTGAATGCAAACGACGAGCGCCGGACAATCGATGGCGTGATGGGCCCGTGCGTGCGCACCACTCACGCAGACAACTCAGGTGCTCCACGGCCCGCGCTGTTATCGACAGGTTAAAGCGACATCGGTGTGTTTAGACAGATGACGGGGCTCACGGAGGTCTGTGTGGAATATCAAGCTGGGACATGCACGCTTGACATGTGGTGCACACCGCTTATCTTTAGAAGAAACAGATGGAAAAAAAAGAGAAATTGTCCTGTTTTTAAAAATGACAAGAAGAGCACCGAGGCCTCTTCCCCCCCCCGTTCCTGATGGTAAACACCGCCGGCATTAAGCTTTGTTTACCACTGTATACACTCGGTTACGACTGCCAGCATCTGTGTGCAGTTAGGTGGCTTGGTTACCACCAGCCATTATAAACCTGTAAAGCTTAATCACCGTTAATGATAGAGTCAAGTGGAAACACACACAAACACACATGCGCGCAGACGCAACGGTGTGTTTTCTTTTTTTCGTACCACCACCCACAGCCTTATGGGAAGGATGGGCCCCTACCGGCGCTCCAACCACTACAAAGGCCGTCTCAGATTACACACACACGCACACTCGCACAACTGCTGAGTGGGACACCTTATGGGCTGCAGAAGAGCAGAGAGAAGCCATTTCTGCGTTTAACAAGATCTTCTGGGAAATTTACAGTAACTGTTTGTTTACAGTAATGGTTTGTTTGGATAAACATAAGAGAAGCAGTTGGACTTTTGATGTTTTCTAATGAAACATGGGGAGAGAAAGCGGAGGGGTGCAAACAGAGGGACAGAGGGAGAGCGTAAATGAAATTAGAGTTGGAGGCGGGTTTGGACGGAGGGGCTAAAGTGAGCGCCGGGCTCCAAACCGAGGTTTAATTTTTGGCTGCGAACTGATTGTCAGAGCATCTGGTTATTCAGCTCCATTCAGACAGATCTTTTGTCTGGATTAGTTTATGGACAGAGCAAGTGACAGACTAATCTGCCAAAATGCACAAAGCACTGCAAAAAGTCAACACCTTGTGCTTTAGTGCTTACTTTGTCTGCTCTTTTTTCTCCCCTCTTCATTTGCTTTATTGTGTCCGTCTTTCTGTAACTTTTTTTGTTGTTGTTGCTGCTTCCTCTAGTTCTATTATTTGTGACAATTGTGCGGAATAGAGTCCAAGATTTCTTCCTTTGTGTTTATAATTACCCAGCGTGCATTGCTGGCCCAGAACCAGGACTGCCATCAGCTTCTTTTGTTCCACTTCCTCCCCATGTTTCTTTTGTTTTTGTTTTTCCCTTTTATTAAATGATAAATATTTATGTCATTTCTCCCCCCCTCCACCACAACCCCTCCTCTCAACAGCACCCCAGTGGGTTGTTTCGGTCCCTCTTTTCACGAAACAAACAATCCTGTTGAGTGGATTTTGTTTTCAGATAGTGTAGGGTTGTCCTAAAGAGTGGAGTGGGAAAAGCAGATTGGGAAAGATAATAAGAGCTGTGTTTCAACTACTATAAATGAATTGAATCATTTAGGGGTCGGTGATATTACAAAAAAAAAAACATTTTGTGTAAAATCCAGATTTTTCCCAGTTCTCTTACACAAAATGTTTAAAAAGCATTAAACACCCTAACATATTTAACCACCACTCAGGTAAAGTTTAGTTTTGCCACGAATAAGATTTTTTTTAATTATCAATAGTGTTCGTAAATTCATCAAGCTCTAAATTTAGCCTCAGTATATGGATTAAAATAATCAGCAGTAGCCATAGTAGATATATTATTTTTCATCATTTCATCAATCACGTAATGTTTCCTGTATTACAATCTATCAGGGATTAATTACAGGCTGGAGCATGAACACACAGTGCACCCACTATTGAGGCTGTTGAGTTTTTTTATGAACAGAAAGGACACTGAAAAAAGATAATGAAGGTCCAACTTAAATAAATTGCTTCAATTTGTTACAAGGAATTGAATTAAGTTATGTAATTCAAGTTGTGTCCAAGTAATTTTATAAATTTTTTTAGGTTGTCAAGTTAAACAATTTAGAGACGTTAAGTTTGGTTAACTTAAATCAGTTACTTGTAACAAAGTAAAACAATTTATTTATGTTAGACCTGCATTCTCTTTTTTTCAGTGGATACTGTAAAGGGGGTTTTCTATGCTTTTTTTTGAAAAAGTAGCATAAATGCGACATCAGAGATTGCTTTCTTTAATAGGGTGCTAGCAAAACAAGCGTAAAACAGGCTGGAGAGAGAGTAAAGTGATATTGTGGATAGTAAAACTGGTATCATAGGCACAAGAATTTTCTCTTAGGGCAAATACAATAAACAATTTCTTCCTCACATTTCCAAAATCTTTTTCGCTCAGTTTTGCAAAACTCTCCATCAGTTTTTTTTCTTCTTCTTCCTACTCTTACTTAATTGACGTACGTACACGTCTTTCCTCTGAGGGCTGCGTTCTCTAACTTCCAATTGGTAGAAGTCACAGATCTAGTCTAGAATAGATAATGCACGATTTTAGTCCCTGTGAATAAATGAGCTCTCCCAGTTATAAACCACCTTGTTGTTATGGTTATCGAATATCTGGATGAAATGAGAAAAATAAGATTCAGATCACTAAGAAAAGAATGAGATCCTGAAAACAGTGCAGCCTTAATGAGTTCATCCAAGTTAGAAAATAATTTATTACCAAACTGTTAACGTTTTGGGCCAGATGAACTCTCACTTTGCACAAATTTTTTTTCAATAATTTGTGTCAGTATGACCTATGCGATCTTTGGCACCTGTCATTCACTTAAACATATGCTTGCTATATGTGTATGTAAGAACACTGACCAGAAACACAGGAAGTAAATTTGTGCATCATCTGGTCTAGTTTTGATCCGTTACATCACTGCCCTCTCTTTCTGGATAGCTAAAGGGTGCAGCCTTTAGAAGCGAGAGGCTAAACAAAGTAAATGTCGGAAGGAATTTTTTTTAGAATGTTTTGCCAAAGCAGGAAAATATTTTGTGAATGTGAGACAACAGTGAAAACCGTTTTACTCTCCACAATATCATTTCATCCTCTCCCCAAACTGTTTTTACTCTATTTTTTGTTAGGAATTTCGCCCTCATATTAACACAATACATATAGGTGTGAAGCACAGGAAAACCGATACATTGTTTTCCAGATTTTTATAAATTCACATCTAAAGAAAAAAAACAAGGCATACATTTTTATTTACTACCTTTTTCTGATATCCCGATACAAGCTACGCTGCAAAAAAAAAAAAAACCCGACAAAGCCCACCTACTTACTAAGAGTCAGGTATTTCAAAATTCAAATCCAAATACAACTGGAAAATTGTTCCTTAAACACTCCCTCCATCCAGTCTGACTGGGTTTGAGCAACGTCAGCAATGTTGCAAAGAAGAACGGGCAAAATTGTCCTCCGGATGTGCAACGTGGTTAAACAGTTGGCAGAGACGTAACCAAAAAAGACTTGCAGCTATAATTGTGGTGAATGGGGGTTCTGCATGACAGGTTCTGAGTCTTGAAGGCTTAAAAACAAATAAATGCTTGTTACACTTTTCAGATTTTTGTGTACAAAAACATTCAAAAACCATCATTGCTGTATCATGAGCCTTTCCGTTTTTTACGATCCTGTAATTCATTGTACTGGTCTCGCATGAAACCCCAAAAAGTAAAATAAAGTTTGTTGTTGTAATGTCACAGAAACGGAGAAAGTTCAAGGCAAGTGAATCATTTTGCAGGGCAGTGTAACTTATGTACTTATCCCTTCCTACACTTGACATGGTAAGTCTTAGACCGCAATAAATAAATAGTTTCATCTTCTTGTTCTTAATTGTAAGGGAGACAATGCTTGAAATAACTTTGGTGCTATGATCCAATTAATGATTTCAAGTTTAAAGAGATACGTGAAACTTTTTTCATACTGATTGCATTTTCATTTCAACCATTATTACTTTTAAACATGACTTTTGACAATACAGGAAGGAAACAAAGTTAGTGAGTTGTTTTACTGTGGTCTTCATTTTCTTTCTTTTTCAGTTTTGGACCAATTGCCCTTCATGATGATGTCACATCCTCTGATTCCTGGCAGCCTGGCACCAGCCTCTGTTTCCATGGCAATGGGCCAGATGAACCGCCTGAGCACGCTGGCCAGCATGGCCAACGTGGCCCAACTCCACGCCAGCCCACCTGCCAGGGCTCCCACCTCTGTCATTAAGGTGAACCCAGATGGCCATCAACCTCTCAGAGCAGTTCACAAGCTGTTAACCATCTAAGTCTGTGAAAACTTCCATAGATTTGTTACACTTTTAGAGACATCTTAGGTAATCGAGTAAACTACAGCTTTCCTATCTCTGATTTACATTTTTTTCCGCTTTACAGAGTTTTTACTTTAAGAAAGTTGGGTCTGAGTCCTTGGAATGTTATTACAGCACCACTTACAGGAACATGCCTCTGATTTCCCAGTTTTAACAATGCAGACTATGATTTTTATGGCTGGGTCCCAAAGAGGGTATAGTGCAAGCTTTTCCTGTAAACACTGCAGTAAGATTTAAAGCTTTTCTTCAGTATAAAAATAAATTTCTTTTGTGGTTTTCAGAATACTTGGGCCCTGTAATAATGTGAAAAAAAACCCAAACTGAATGTAAACTATGGATCAGTTGGCAGAAGCTCAAGAGTTTGTCCTGCAGCCTATGCCTGAAGACGTCAGCAAATAAAAACATTAGACCTGTAGGGTTTAGACAGCATGCTGCAGAAAACAATGGACAACTATTGCTTTTTTTATTTAGAAAAAAAGGCTAAAACATTGCCATTGAATGAAAAAGGTTATTCTTGAAAAACTGCTTCAGAAGCTCACAGAAACTATTAAAACATGGAAAAGGACAAATGAGCTTCAAATCTAACTTAAGCCTAAGTTCCTCCACTCCTTTCTTTAGTATAAGAAAAATCATTTAGCATTTCTTTCATGATTTGTGGACTATTTTTTTCCTTGAATATATTTGAGATACACTTTTTATAAAAATGGCTCACCCTCCTTGATGTTTTTCCTTTTTATTGCCTTGACAAATCAGTTACAATCAACAATATTTTTTGTCAAAAATAATTTGCAGAAAAAAAAAACTTTGTCAAAGAGAAAACTGATTTCTACAAAATAACGATAAACAAAAATATTAACCTTAAAATGAGTTATTTCATAAATATTCATCTGTTCCCTTCCAGTCAGTGTTCAGTAGATCCACCTTTGGCTCCAATGCCAAGTGTGTGTGGATGGGTCTCGATCAGGCTTACACATCTGGACAGTGCAGTTTTTACCCCATTCTTCCTTGCAAAACTGTTCAACATCTGTAAGGTGGTTTGGGGACCATCTGTGAACAGTCCTTTTCAAATTTCTTTGGGGGAATCAGGTTTGGGGTTTGACTTGACCAATCCAGAACATCCACGTTGTTGTCTTCGAGTAACTTCTGTGTAGCTTGCTGTGTATGCTTTCGGTTTTGTCATGTTAGAAATAAATGTTGCCCAAAACCATAGTTAGCCATAGAAACAAATTGTCTTCCAGGATTTCCCTATATTTTCTCGTGTTTATCTTTTACTTTTATAAGCCTTCCAGAGCCCGATGCTGAGAAGCATCCCCACAGCATGGTGCTGCCACCCCCATGCTTCACTACTTGGATGGTGCGTTTGTGGTAATCTGCAGTGCTGGGTGCTCCATTAGAACATGGAGTCTTGAATCAAGCTTGGATATGAGTTTTCTTCAACGGTGGCTTTGTCATTGCCACTCTCCCATAAAACTTTGACCGTTGAAAAACCCAGACAACAGTTACTGTCTCTCCCATCTCAGCTGCTGAAGCTTGTAACATGGGTTGAATAAGGCCAGTCACTTTAACTGTTTTTTAATTGTTACTATATTGTAGAGCTCAGCTTTCACTTTGGAGTTAAAGGGTTTTTTGTGATTCTTTTTGTTTGTCAAAAAAGCCACATTGTATTGTAAAAGCAAGAAGAAGGGTAAATTGCACGAAAGGAGGGAAAAATGTATATAGCCACCCTAGTGATATTTAAGAAACTGAGATTAAATTCCCCTGAAGCCAAATCTGACTGATAATAACCAATAAAGGAAAACGTTTTGGCCTTTAACATATTTCTAGCCTATTAAAATACCTACAACAGTTTTTGTTTTGTTTTGTGGAAGCTGAAATATTGACTTTGAATATTAAACATTCTTTTACAAAGAAATATTCTGGCATGACCATGAACTCTGCTACTTTGAAAAATAGCCACAAAAGAACCTTTTAGCTTTCCACAAGCTTCCTTTCCCCCTTTCTATATCAACTTTAAAAAAAATCTCATTGTTTATATTGTAAAATATTATGTGATTGTTATTTCTATTAAATTAGCAGTAAATTTGCAGTATAAAGTGAGCCACTCATAGAGTGAGGCTGGAGCTAAACCGAGTCAGTCAGACATGGTTCTGTTTGTACTTTTCTAAGTAAATTTCCGATAACCAGTGTAGATGAAACAATATTTCCTGGTTATGTTTTTTTGCATGTTTTTGCTTACTATCCCAAGTCATGGCAATTTTAGATTATAGTGGTTTAATGCATTATATAACAATAATTATCTTGGTTAACGATATATATTTTTTGCAAGCTTTCAGGAAGCTCAAATTTCCCTCCTTGTGTTTGTTGTCCTAACTTCTGAATATCAAGTTTGAATCATGTTTTGGGTTCACTTATGTTCTGTGACCTCTGGTTTTTGTTTTTGTTTGCTAGGATCGAGTGCATGACACCTCTTCCCCTTCTCCATCACTGGAGGAAGCTCAAATGTCATCCAATCATAGTAGTAGCGCATCAAGTTCACCGCTGCATAATGAGCGCACCACAGAAACACGTACGTACTCAGCTGTTGACCTACTGCCCGGAAAAAAGGATGGGGCTGTATGTTGCCAAGAGTTTCTGAAACAGAAAAAAGATTGAGACAAAAGTTTTTTCTCTATTTCACTCACTCTCTCTTTTCCCAAATGAATCTCACTCCAAAGGAGGAAAATGCATGCAATCAAACCACAAAAAAAGTCCCCCCCCCAAACCCACTCTTTGTGATTGGACATTTTAAGCACAATGTTAGTTTTTATCATCATCATAAAAATGTTTATTCAGGACACAATAAGGTCCAAAGTAAGAATAAAAGAACAGACAAACACAAGACAAGATCAGTTATATAGATACAAGCAGCAAGGCCAGTGTTTCCAAAACTAAGAAAAGAAAAAAAATCTACTTTTGTCTCATATGCACATGAGGTTACGGAGCACAGCAGCACAGGTGGGAATGCCTGCATACGTGACCAACTAACTAGCTTTACGTTTTACTTGGTTTGGTTTGCAGCCACTGCTTTTGATGATTTTGATGAGTCTTTAGGTTTTTGGCCATGAAATACACATACATTTATTTATTTTTCATTTAACTGCTGCAATGCCTACCAAAATCTTTCCGTCTCACACATTGAGGTGTCTAAAATAGTATGCATGTTCGTCCATGCATACATGATTGGCATTGAAAATGTGAAAAGCCTCTCAAGTTTGTGGTTACCCCTTTTCTTTGTGCATGTTTTTCTACCACTTTTTTCCTTCCTCTCAACTTTTTATTCATACACTTGGATACAGCAGTCTGTAAACAGCTTCCTGTCGTCAAGGACATCATAGACTGCCTGCTGACAAGCTTTTTCCACAATAGGGCAGGCTAAGCTGGAACATTTCTATATTACAAATCTTTTTTTTTTATTAGTCCAGTGTTTCTTATCAAAGGTTCTGAGAAAATATTTTGATTTTATAATTTTCAAATAGCTCTAATTTTTTTTTACTTTAAAAGAATATGTATATATTATATAAAGATTTAAATAAGTTTAAGTTCTTGAACTTAATTACTAAAATACAGTTATGTCTTATTTTTCAGTTCCACTTAAATGTACCTGCACAACAAGCATAATTTAGTGTCATAGCCAATACTTTAAGAAATTTAGATGTCTCTTTTATTTTTTTTATTTTTTTCATTCTCATAATGTCTCTCCAGATCAGCTTCACGACGGTCTGTCGTCGGTTCACAGCGTGCTGGGGCACTCTCCTGGTATGGTGCAGGGTACCAGAGAGACAGATGGGACATCAGCGGAGTACAATAAAGAGAACAAGAGAAGCCACGCTGACAGGGGTAATACTCACAAATATATTTGTGCAACTAGACCTGTAGTCGATCACAGTGACAAGCAACTTTGAATATAAGTGTTTCATTTTTCTAATGATGGTAACGTAGTCCCTCACAGTTTTATCTTGATTCATAGGTCAGCTGTCTTCCTATTTCTAAGAATTTCATCTTACTAAGTAATTTAGCAATAATATTGAATAACAGTTAGTTTTAGGAAAAATCTGTTGTCCTTTTCCAAATACTGTCAATACCGAACAGCACACTTTAGGTTTCCAAGCCAATCTATTGTTCTTATTGAATTCACTCAGCTGTGGCAAAGGTACAAGCTTCTTTGGTGTTACTTATTTTAAGGGAAAGGGTTTTTTTAATTTACCAAGAAACTAATAACAGTAAGAGGTTGATAAGGATTCATGGCCTCACGTTTTCTCTCTTCTCAGTCAACCCCCCCCCCCCCCCCCTTTTACACCCCGCGGCGAGCAAAGACAAATAATTCTGCAAAACAGGACTCCATTAGACCAGGAAGCGGTGCTACATTAGCGAGCCATTTGCCAGGGCCGCGGCCTAACGAGCCAGGCGGCCTCCCCTGCTCTCAGCTGGACCTCATCTGCATAACGACCGCCTCACTGTCGTTAGAGGCCCGCGCTGCAACGTCAGTTGTTTGGTTCTCTCTGTCAGGGAGGTTTGCATTAGCTTAATGAGGACTGCTCAAGGACAAAACAGTCAGCAGAAAATTACAGCGAGAGAACAAGCGAGGCAGACAGAGACTTGTTTGCATGTGGATTTGATTTTGTGCACGCGCCTGTACAGATATGTTCTAATGCCGAATCGCATTATTCACTAATCGAATGTAAAAATAAAAAATAAAAAATCACAATAGGTAAGTATTCAGAGGCTTTCAGATAGCTGCAAACGTATTGACAAAGCAGTGATGGCACCAACAACATGGATGCCGTCACGCATCGCATTTGTGCGATTGATTTTCAATTGATTTTCCGGCATGCAAATGAAACGCGCGTACATTTGGCGGATTGCGAGCTTTTGTGTTTGACCTAGAACATCACAGGTTGGGTTCGGCTCGGATTGAGCCGAGTTTCAAAGAGCTCTTCAGCGCTGTCACTCTGTCAATCCATTGTATAATAACCCGCGTGTTAGAGAGAGACAGTTTTGGCTGTGTGTGCTGTTTCAGTGGTCTTTGAACAACGCATCCATCCAGCAAAGATCAGAGGCCATCCCTGACACCTCACTCCCATTAACCAAACATCAGCAGAATTTTAGCCTCTCTCTGCCCCCCCCCTTGCTTTTCTGTTCTCTTCCGCTGACTGGCAGTCTTCACGTTGTGAAGTTCATTAGCCCTGGGGACAAGTGGAGAGGAATGGGAGAGGGGGAAAAGAGAGGCGAACTTGGGAGAAAAGAGAAAAACAGACAATGACCTTGGTTAGGGAGATAGGTAAATGATCAAACAAGCTGGCAGATGTGTGTGTGTGAGTGTGAGTGGAGTAAAGTAGGCGTAAAACAGTAACTCAATAAAGGATCAGTCACATCCAAGGAGACGAGGGAGCCCACGCTGCTGACTGTGCACTTCAGCGGCTACAAATGTGTGCGCGTCTGAATGTGAGCCACAGGAGTGTAGTTGGATGCCCTCCGCTGAGCTCGCCAGCACCTGCTAATTACCTTTCTCTACAGAGCAATGCTTTTAGCAAGAAGTAGAGAGAAAGTGGGGGGGGGGGTGCATCGTGAAACACCTTGAATGTGACAGTTGCCAAGACGTGAGGCCACAGCAGAGAGGGAAGAGGTGGGCGGATTTGGAGCCGAAGATGCTGTGGTCAGCTAAGTGGAGAAAACACCCTCATTTGTCACAGACGGAGAAAAGTGCCAGATATCACGTCGCACGTCCGCGCCCGTCCCTGCTCCAATAACTGCCCGACTCCCGGGACGTCTCTGTCCTCAGTGGCTCGGATGACAGTAAAATGAGCAACTGGCTGATTCACAGGGAACAAAAAAAGAAAAATGGAGAAAATAGCTAATCTTCATATCCCCGCTTTCTGTCACCAATAGAGATCGCACAGTTCTCAGGTTTACAAACAGATGGTCATCCATAATGCAGGTTCTTAGCTGCTTTTATGGGACGTGTCAAGCTGTGATGCATTATCAGGAGGCAGGATGCCATCTAATAAAAGGCAGACGTGTTTTTAAAACCCGAAAACAGAACTTTCGTGTATATGCAGCTGAACTTGCATGCAGTAATTATAGGAAAGACTAATTGTTTTGGGGCAGTGCTTCCAAACCTTTTTTCCTTGAGCCCCCCCCCCCTGGTTATATGTAAAACGTTCTTTTTTTTTTCTTTTGGATTGCATAAATATAGTATTTACAAATATAAATTTGGTAACCTCAGCTCAGACAAAATTTTGCAGACCCTTTATCGAAATCTTAAGTGACAAAAAGTTTTGAGTTAGTGTTTCTCTTTAACTACATATTTGGGCAGGATTTATTGATCCATAAGCAGAGACTGAGCAAATAGTACTGCCAGAATCCTTATGGACAAAGTGTTACACTAATTATTAAACATTTTATTTATTTAAAATGTGGAGAGTAATGATACCTCATCTGAAGTTAAGGTCTGGGATTCTAGGATCAGTAACCTGTTGTGGTCAATGTCATTTAGATTAGTGTACCGATTTCAGAAAAGATGACAGACAAACATTATTTTTTAATAAAAGCACATTTTTTGTTCAGTTTTTTTGTTTGTTTACTTTTTATTTATTGAGTTCTGTTTAAATGTTTTCCTTATGCAATCCCCCTAAAGCAGCAGTCTGGAGTATTTCAGGGAGGTAGATTCTTTTTAATCCAATGTACCAAGGCCCCTCTCAAAACATCCCTCCTCATGCTCCCCTTTGCCCCACCTCTACAATTGGTCATATACATCTGCTGTGACTTCACAGCATGTCATTGTGTACTTTATTAATTAAACCTTTGTATTGATTTGCTATATTGAACATATATGAGCTGTTCAACAGAAATATTGGCCAACGCTGTGTTGGTTTTAAAGCCTTTTAAGATTCAAAGGTATCTCCATTGTTGAAACGCATCTCGGATGTAAATCCTACTTCGGTCTCTAAGGTGTTTCTTTGAGAATTTAGTTGCCGGACTTTTCTTCATTTTCCTTTCTGAAGTTGATGTAGCCCGCTGTAGCTGGGGAACGGCTAACTTTTTAGCAGACGTTTGTTCTGACTTATTTCTCTTCAACCGACCCCCTGCCCCCGCCCATACTCACGCACCCTCCCGGAAAGTGAAGAGACGTCACCAACAGCACAGTAGTACTATAATAATAATATGGCACCACGCCCATTTTTTTTTTCAGTATCACATTTTCAAGGTTATCTGAAGCCCAAACAATCTTTATGATGTAAACTGAAGCAATTTTGCTTTACTTTTTTTAAGCAGATCAGAGAGTTTAGGAATTTTGAAGTACAATTAAATGACCTAATGAAAAAAAGTCATTTTTTTGCCACAATGAAGGATCTGGGTTCTTCTTCTTTATTTAGACATTCCACTTCTAAAAAGGATTTCTTTTCAACTCTACCTTTAATGACCCAACTCTCCTCTTTGGTTTTTGAGCCTATATAAATGAATATAGTCATTATATATTTTTGATGTTGTTGTTTTTCATCGCCACATAAATTAGTACAGTTTGACAAACATTGACGAGCTTTAAATAGAAAATGCTTTTGACAAATAAGAGTAAGATATCTGGTGTCAAAAACTCCAGGTGAGTCTTAAACAAGATTGAAGAGCCGGAAAAGTACATTATGCTCACTGTTTGGTACGGTGGAGGATCTGTCATGCTGTGGACTTTTTTCACTAGAAACCTTGTAAGAGTGCATTGATGCTTATTGAAATACCTTCACATTTTAAATACAAATCTGATTAAAACTTAGGTTTGTGTCTGTCAGCGGGATTATGATCCTGAAGATATAGACATATTCAACACAGAAATCAGCCTTCTTCCAATAATTGTGTAAAAAAAATTATTTCTTTTTTTCTTTGGAGATTTTTCCCCTGGATAATACATTTTATATGTTTCTTAGTTGTTGTCTTTAAGATTATGGTATTTCATTTCAAATATTAAGTTATTTTGAGACCTTTTACACATGAAATGTGCCGTGTACCTATCTTGAAACATAAGAAAGTCAGGTTAGAATTATGTATTATTTCATAAGAGGGTCAGGGGAGGTGAAAAAGAGCTTAGTGTATTAGTCAGAAGTGAATCAGTCTCACCGACTAGACATCAATCTGTCTCTCTGCCCTCCAGATAACAGCTCCTCGGCGGCTCAGACAACCAGGGAGAGCGGTGATAGACAAGTCTACCAGAAGCCCCCGTCAGGCAGGGAGAGCTGCGAGAGGGTTTCTTACCCTGCAGGACAGAAGCTCCCAGCAGGTCTTCACCACGCTCCTTTCATCTTCCCGGAAGGCTTGTCCTCCATAGAGACCCTGCTCACGAACATCCAGGTGAGCCTCTGCTGGGGCTTTCTTATTATGGCACCGCTGAGATGAATAGGAAGGGAGAGGAGCCACTCTCTGGGATTTCCTGAAATTGTAAAAAGGAGACATTTAGGATACGTTGTAATTGGGTTTGGGCGTGCTCTGACCCGCTTTTCAGATTTTAAATCTCTTTGTTGTTGAGGACTTACAATAAAAAACTGTTCTTTGTTTGGTTTTCCTCGAGTGTGTGGGGCGCAACTTCATCCGACCCTGATGTGCTGGCAGTTTCGCTTTGACGAGGATCCATGTTGGCCTTCTTGTTGCTAAAAATTTTATTAATAGATATCCCTTTCCTACTTTTGACCTATTTAAATATCAAACCTTGACAAAAATATGTTTCAAAGGGAAATTGTTTCCATATAATAAAGTTTCAAAACAGAAATAATTTGTTTCTGTCATCTTTTGTTGGATTTTGCTCAGTGGGTTAACCTGTTGATATTCGTCTGTGTTGTCTCCAAGCAGGGTCTGCTGAGGGTTGCCATAGAGAACGCCCGGGCGCAGGAAAAGCAGGACCAGCTGGAGAGGACAGAGCTGAAAATGGAGCTTGTCCGAGAGAGGGAGCTCAGGGAGACCTTAGAGAGACAGCTCAGCATGGAACAGAAGAACAGAGGTAGCAGATTGGTAGAAATAAATGGTAGTTACAAATTTACTTTGATATTCTCACTGGAAAGTGCTGAATCAAACGTTACGTTTCTCCTCATCGACATCTTTCCTTGTAAACAAAGGCGATTCTGCTGTGCAGCTAAACGAGGTTTGGTTTAATCCACTTCGTAGCTGACAGGGTGTCCATTAAGTTGAAAATCAGATAAGGAAGTGAGGACACCGACAGTATATTACCCCTGAAAGCAGCTGCAGAGGTGAATTAGACTGATGCTGGCAGAATACTACAAACTAAATCAAGTTTGGCAAGTTCACAGAAGCTGTCATCTACAGCACAGTCTGAGCAAATTACAGTCAAGGACATTTTGTATATTGGGGTCACACAGGGTAGAGGAGATGTGATGATAAAATGGTAAAAGGTGGTACCAAGCCATATCCACTGAATCAGTATCGTTGTTAAATACAACAGCAATAGACAACTCCCTTTGTAGTTAGACTTTACAGCAAAATTTTCCCATCTTACCATGTCATAGCCACAAATTTTTATGTATATTAGGTGAAGGACTAACAAAAAGTGGCTCATAGTTGTGACTTTTTTTTTTTTTTTTACAAATACAAATCTGTATAGAGTGGGTAACATATACTTCTACCTGAGTGGGTTAGAGTGGCCAAAACAGGGCTAAAGTAAGAGTACCATTAATCTGAAAATTAGGATTATGGTTAGGGAAAAAAATATCTTAATACAAACCAATTACATCTTCTTAAACTACAATGAGTCTGACTCAATTTCACACCAGCCAAGCCATGGCGGCCCACCTTAATTGACAGTTGAAGGAAGGAGAGCAGAAAAGCAACCAAGATGTTCATGGTGACTCTGGAGGATCCGCAGAGATGTTCAGCTCATTTTTCTTCCACTTAAACCATTTTGCAATGCTTTATGTTGGTTTGTCCAACAAAACCCCAATTTAAATGCATTGGATAAGTGTGAATAATTATGATGGGGAAAAATTCTATAAAATATATACCTGTGTGAATACATGTTTCTGACATCTTCTCTTGTCTTTCTTCAGTTCTGATTCAGAAACGTCTAAAGAAAGAAAAACGGAGTAAAAGGAAATTACAGGAGGCCTTAGAAGAGGAGGTGAAGCTCCGTGATCAGGCAGAACACACACTGCTCCACACTGCCAACACACACATAGGTACAGAAACTGGAACATATTTCTTTTTACACAAAAATATCTATCTATTGTAGACCTTTTTTGACTCAATAATGAGCCATAAAGCTGCAACGCTAATTCTCATTTTCATATTAAATGTCATAAAGCTTTTGGTGTAACTCATCCTTGAGTGTTCATTAGCCTCTAATTAAGCGTCCTTATTAATTAATGACCAAACAACAGGCCATCAATCACTGGCAACGCCCGCTCACGCAGAATCTGTGACCCAGGACGCCGATGGGAGCGGCCACGATGACAGCAGGCTGGACAGCAAGGCGACACAAGGTACAGCTGTCCAGATAACAAACGCTGCTGCTGTGGGGCGCAGCTGTGAAAACAGACTTTGATCTGGAAAAAATATTCTTCTGCTGAATTTATTTGCAAAAAAGCTGGTGTAATCTGTCACAGTCTTGAGGAAAACTTATATAATACTTTTTTTTTGTACAAAATTACTGCTAAGACAAAGTGCAGATGTCTGCTCATTAAAACAAAGCATGACAGTTGAAACTTATGTTATTTAAAAAAGAAATCAATTTCACTGTAAGAATAAAGGTATTACTGCTGGTTGGGATTTATTTAGCTCCTGTTGACTGAGCTAGAACAACAGTATTTATTATTTCACCTCCTGGTTGCTTTTGATGCTCAACAGACCGATCTACTGGAAAGGTTTTGAAAGATTTCACAGCGAGGCCGCTCCTGAGAAATTGAGCAAAATGAAATCAAGCATGAATAGTTCACCCTGGCTTCCAGTTTAATGAAAACACATGTTTTAAATAGTTATTTCACTACACACTATTGTCTTAACAGAGACAGAGGAATTTTTTTATTAAATCCATGTATGCATAAGATCTTAAACTGACACTGATCGCGAGTTTGGTTTCATCAAAGGAGAGAGTAGGTTCAACCCACCTCAGTTCCGAGCTGTGCCAAGTACCACCAAACCAGACAGAGCGCTTGTTCAAAAGCAATTTTTAATTGAATGTCAGTGAAGCAAGAAGAGAACTGGCCACTAATTAATGGCTGTCTTAATTGTCCTCATGACGAGTTTGTTTGGACATCATTTGCATAATTAACACCCAGTAATAAATCATTTAAAGGGGAATTGTCTGTCAGACAGTGGGGCAGGATCTGTTCCCTTTGTGCAAGGAAGTTTTATCACCAAAAACTGGAAAAATACGAAACAGAAAGGGAAAAAAATGCTTTGAACTTAATTATGCTTCTTAGGGATCAGTGGTCATAGCTGTGTGGGAGCTTTGGTATTTATATGAAATGATTATTTCTTCTAGAAAGAATTCCTTTACCAGGTTTTATTACAGGGTAAATTATTTGACTAATCATGTCTCTATATAAAGCTACTTGAATTATTACATTGCCTCAAAATCCTTTTATGAATCAACCTGTTGTGTGAATTATTTACCTTTCCACTAAGCGATCTCATTTGAATTACAATGTTTCAGTAACTTGTAACTTTTTCAGGAATTAAAATCAAACCAAAGAGTTTTTTGTTTTTTTTACATTTAATAAAAACTTGAAAGGAATCAACAAGAGCTAATCAGTAAAATAATTCATTATTATGAATGATTTAATATTTAATTAATTATCTAATCCAAGGTACGCCTTTGAGGTAGGAGTCGTCATGAGAAGCTGATCAGCCAATCAGAGGGGAGCATTGGATGACATGAGAACAACTTTATGTTACAGCTAATGATTAATGGACTCCTCTATTGTCTATAAAACATCTCTTTTAGATCCCAGAGAGACTCCTCGGAGTTACAGAAATGTCGATAATCTACTGCTTTGAAAAAACATTTCAGTCATGAGATAGGTATGTACCGTACCTATCTCATGACTGAAATGATTTTCATGTTCCACCATTTTAAACATATAATCATATAACTGAATTAAAGAGATCTATGTTCAAAGTTTGACAGATGAACAATCTACATTAAAATGTATGCGTCATTATTGTTTATTTAAAATCTTTCAGGATTTCTAAATTCGATAAAGACAGACTATTAACCTTAATAAAATCTTTGATTTGTCTCTTCTTAGGAGGAAGTTTTCACATCTGTTGGCAGCTTTCATAAAAACAGACAGGACAATAACAACAAGCAAGGTCTTGAAAAGAATCACGGTTCTAGAAAAGAAACTCCTGACTTATTTTGAGAGTGACTAAATCTAAAGTCTGGAGAAGGCTGTTAAAAGGATTTGGAAAAACAGACCTCTATCAGGTGAAAGGTCAAAAATGGAGGTGTGTATGCACACAACAATATTTATTTCTTTTGGATTTCAGAGGCCAGAGTTTTCATGCAAACCACAGGGAGGTACTGAGGTTCAGGAACGAGCCGATGGCCGAATGGATGAACGGATGTACGTATGGAGGGAACAGTGTTGAAGATTCCTCATTTTTGACACATACAATCAACAGGCATGAACAGTCCAGCATCTGAGACACGAATCTCTGCTTCCCCTACATATCAAGGCTGACATCTGTGTGGTTTAATTTATTGCCTCTATTATCCATTCACAACTGTAGTGAGCGGAGCATTTTTATTGTGGCGTTGTGTTAAAGTGTGTTTCTTTTAATCAAAGTTTTTCAATCGTAGGTTTAAAAGATCATACTTTTCTTCTTTTTTTACTGTCAGTGCAGTTCGTTTTGACACAAGTGATGAATATATCTTGTAACAGAGGTGTGTACATATATAGTCATCATTTTTAATATTGTTATTAATATGAAAAACATGGCATGTTGCACAGTCATTGAATGACTTGTATTGTGTATGTTATGCAGTAGTGCAGTTTGACAATACAAACAATACAGATCCTTTTTATTAAAATGTGTCATTGCTTGCTTTTAGATTGAGTTGTTGCTTTGATTCCTTTTTTACACACTGATGTACTTCCATGTTTACGCTTTCCAGAAGGAAATGATGGATGTGTTTGCTAGAGAAAGACAGACAGGTGTTGAACTTGCTCTTATATTGACTTTGCAGCTTTAAGAAATATGGTGGGTCTGGCTGCATCACAGTGTAAGCTAATATTGGCTTACAAAAGTGGAAAAAGGGAGATAATTTCCCTATCTTGCAATTCTCTTTTCAGAATAGATAGCCAGACACACCGTAGGTAATTCAAACAGCAATGTGGACAGCTCAACACTTGTAAGGACACAAAGAGGACGATGTAGCTTTGGAAACAATAAGAACTACAGTGACAAAACTGGACAAAGTAGCATCAAGAACAACAAAAAGAAAAAGAAGATAGTTTGAAATAAAAGTAGGAAAAAAACAGAAAATAAAATTATGCTTTCATTCTTCTGACCTGCGTTCCCCTCAGGAAAAAGACTACTGAGTGATTTAAAAAATAAATGTAGGTCATTAGTTTATATGATCACAAATTGACTTATTTCAGTAAGCCTATTGGAAATGTATAAAACTTACAGTTTGCAGCTTTGTTAGATGTCCTAGTAGATGGCTGGTTTTACTTTGGACTTAATAAACACAATGGGAAGAACCCCAACAGATGACAAAATACCCCAAATCATCATTGACTGTAGAAATGCCGGATTCACTCTTCAACGTTGATTCTGCGCCTCCTCACTCTTTCTCCCAACCCTGGATTTCGAACTGTCATCCAAAATTTGCTTTCATCTGAAAAGAACACCTAAGACCACTGTGCGACACCAGTCCATTTTTTTCCTCTAGCCTAGGTTACACACTTCTAAAATGAGCACAAGAATGTGACCGCTGTGTGTTTTAGACACATATGTTAGCGGTGAATCCTGAGGCACTGAATACATCTCCTGTTTAAGACTTGTGACTCTCCCTCAATCTATTGAATGGGCTTTGCTTGACAGTCTTCTCAATCCTGCAGTTATCCTCATATGTGTTCCGTTTTCTACTACACCTGTCCTTCCACTAAACATTCCATTCATTTTCTTGATTATAGCCATCTATGAGCTGCCAGCTTCTTCAGCAAAAACATTTTGTGGATAGATTCTTATGAAGGATGTCAGTAACTGCTTGACAACTGTCCAGTCAGCAGTCTTCCGCCATGATTATGTAGGGCGTTAGAAAATATTTCTATATTTAAAAAAAAATTGATAATGGTCTTAAGAAACCTTTTTTTTCATAAAAAAAAAAAGATTTTCAGTTGTTAGCTAAAATAATCAAAATACTGAGCCTCGTAGGGGACATGGTGGAGAAAATATTTTAAGGTGAGAAAAAAATAAATGGATTTTGCGAGATCTTGAGAAAGTTTTGCGTTATTTTGAGAAAATCCGACTCCTTCAACACCAGCCATACGTCCTCTTTTCTCACACATTGTCCATTTTCTCTGCATTTTGAACACATCCAACGATAGCCATGTAATTGTCCAGAGTATTGCAACTGGTGGCTAATAAACTCAATCAGATCCACTAGTTCAGAAGCTGTTTACGACGCGACAGTCCTTTTGTGCGCAAAATCCTGTGGGCAATGTCTTTCACTTATATGAAAACCATGTCTAGAGCTAAGCACTGACTTTATGTCCTGATATTTGAGGCCAATCTCAAAATAAAACTCTATTAAGCTCTCCCGTCTGTGAGTGTCTTCCATCATAGCAGTGCACAAGGCTGCAGCAAACTGAGTCTGTAACACTGTAAATGCAGTAATGGCTTTTTGAAACGTTCTCAAGATATCGCAAAAGTTTCTCAAGATAACGCAAACATTTGTGAAGATAACGCAAAACTTTCTAAAGATAACGCAAAAGAATCTCAAGATCTCGCAAAATCCATTTATTTTATTTTTTTCTCACCTTAAAATATTTTCTCCACCATGTCCCCTGCGGGGCTCAGTATCAAAACGAATGGTAATAAAGATTCGAAATATATCACTGCATCTAATGAATCCCATATCAGCTTAACTTTTTGAGCTGAATTACAGAAATAAATAAACTTTTCGATGAGATTCAAATTTATTAAGATACTGCGCAACCTAAAAGTAGGGTCACAACGATACCACTTTTTTCAAACCGATACGATACTTGGACCAGAGAAGGAAGGCAGTTTTTCTTTCTCCGTTACAGCAAATAATGGTAATTTACATAAAAAAAATAAATATATATATATATATATTATTAAAAATGCTGTGATGGACTGGCGACCTGTCCAGGGTGTACCACGCCTCTCGCCCATTGACAGCTGGAGATAGGCATCAGCACCCCCCCCGCGACCCCTGGAGGAATAAGCGGTTCAGAAAATGGATGGATGGATGTATTAATAAAAATGACCACAAAACAAAATTGTTAAGTTAAAAATTAAAATTTTCGGGGAAATTATTGTAGAGTTTCAATATTGTAAGTATCGGTTCATGGTATCGGTCAACTTTAACCGATGTGAGTACATTAGCTAGTACCTGGGCCGATACAGGTATCGGTGCATCCCTACTAAAAATCAAAAAATAGTTTTAGATTAAGACAGAATTGTGGAAAGAGTGATAAATCTCATCTGGTTCTGGCACATCCTTTCTGCCAAGGTTTTTTTGTTTGTGTTTGAGAGAGGTTTTTACCCAGGCAGTCTTGTCTAAATTTGCTGGGTGCCATTTCCTGGACACAGATAGATAAGCTGGGAAGCAGGACTAAAACAATACCTCTGCTGCAGGCAGTCGCTCCTGACTACACAGCGGCTGACGGGTGAAGAGCAATGATTCACGAAAACAAACACGTGAATGAGTCATCAGCTTTTCAGATGACCACCTCAGAGGCTGTCTTGGCTGAAAAAAAAGATTTGACTTCATTCAGCTCTGCTCTTTCACCGTCCTCCTATATCTCTGTCTCACACACACATACACACACACATACATCCCTCACAATTCACCGAGCAGATTTGTCCTGCTGAGAGATGTGTAATGGAAAAGATAAATGGAGGATAAAGCTAAGGTGACAGGGCTGAGTTCATGCGTGTTTGTGCATTTGCATGTGTGTTTGTGCGAGCCTGCATGTGTGCGCTGCACAACAGACCAGCAAACCATCTGCTCATCTCCCCTTAATGAACAAAGCAAACAGCAGGAGTCAAGGCTGTCTCCAAATCTGGAGTCTCTTTATTGGTAAGCACACACACACACATGCACACATCTCAGCATTGTTTAATCTGATTATCTTTGATTGAGAACAGGGGCAAAGCAACCTTTTTAAACCTCACTCCCACATCAGTGACAGAGAAGGTCTGAAACACAATTAGCAAGCTGTTACCGAGCTCTGCTTTGCAGTCGCATCTGACCACAGGCAGCCAAATAGACCTAATGGGTGGGAACTAACCAATGGGAACTAATTTAACTGCATCTGCAGGATGATGGGGAAACGCAACACTGTTAGACAGCTGTTCGCCATATCTTTTTGAATGTACTTGGAAGAAACATAAGCACTGGATCAAATGGCTGCAGGAGCGAGCACAGCCTGGCAACGGGCAGCACACACTGATGTGAATAAAACCGGCAGCCAGTGAACTTAAAGACAAAGCAGGCTCTTTAAAGAGGAAATGGGGCCCTTCACGAGATATGACACTGTGCACATAAGGCCAGAGGAGCATAAGAAAAAGTAATTAATCTGGAGTTTTTACAGCCATATCCTGCTCAAGGCCCTGAGGACAATTAGCACTGTTACCCACTCTGCCAGACAGCGAATCACATGACTTCAAGACATGAAACATTTCCTGTGCTGCTGGCCAAACAGACACAAATACATCATATAATACGCAAATGGCTGTCAAGGACGACGTGGCTAAGGATGAAACATGAGTACATGTGGGCCTCGGGGCATTGGAATACCCTGATATGGGATAAATGATAATAGCAGGGTGGCATCATGAGTAAAATGAGCACTCAACAGGAGAATGATCTGGATACATGATCTGCCCTGATAAAATGCTTATGAACCCTGAGCTAAATTCCAGCAAGGAGAAGCGACCAGTTGTTATATGAGCAGGTTTTTCAGTCTTGGGATAGAGATCTGCTAATAGAGACATATACGAGGGTTTCTTCTGTAACCTCTGTGTGATTATAAGAAAATGTAATTGGCAGGAAATTCTTACATAAATAAAATTTAACAACATCATAAAAACAAATTGCATTTAATATTTTTTTAAAACAGGATTTGTTTGATTTTGGTATGTTCTTGTGTGTTTCTAACAACTGGGCCACAATTGTCACTTTTGTATATTTTATATCCTTGAGTATGATGTAGTAAAAATAAGATGGAAAAGATTTACAAGATCTAACAGCTTTTACATGAATCAAAAAGCAACTATTATTCCTACTGATGCCAAAATATCCAGACTGGTTATCAAGAATTTTTGTAATGTTTTTTTTTTATGTTTACACATAACACGGTTGTCATGAAGGGGTCATCAAAGAAACACACAATGAAACACCAAGATAAATACAGACAGAATTTAGCAGCAATAAAGTGCAACATGATGTCAGCTGAATGAGCTAACAAAATTCCAGCAAACGACTGTGAGACGCTTTTTGGTGAAAGATTCTCAAAATGTTCAATCTAAGTCATACACTTCTAGAATTTTTGCCAAAAGGAATATTTGCAAACATCTTAATCTGAAGAAAGTAATGAGAATGTATCTGAAACGAAATACCAGTCTCTCTATTTTCTGGCATTTATCAAATATAAATACCTTGGGTAATCTTAACTGATCTTTAAACATCTTACAGAAAACTATTCAAAAACAGAGAGTGGTTTGAATCCAAACCTACCAAGACATGGCTGTCAATCAAAACTGATAGGCTGAGGAATTAGCCTTCATTTAAAAAGAGCCAAGGGGTCGATGAGAGCTCTGGAGGAGTTGCAGAGATCCATCTGTCACAAAATGTCGTTTTTGGAAGAGAGGCAAAAAGAAAGCCATAGGACAAACAACCCCCATTAAAAGTCCAGTCTACAGTTTGTTTCAACTTATGTAGGTAACAGAGCAAACATGTTGAAGAAGAAGCCATAATAACACGAGAACCGAGTTTTGTTGTCCCACATTCAATGTGCTTTGTGCAGTGCAAACCTAACATTGCACATACTGTGAACACACCATCAAACTTCACCATCAAACACACAATAAACTTACAGTGC
Source organism: Apricaphanius iberus (assembly GCA_028564705.1). Lineage (NCBI taxonomy): Eukaryota > Metazoa > Chordata > Actinopteri > Cyprinodontiformes > Aphaniidae > Apricaphanius > Apricaphanius iberus. The sequence goes on from JAPXFQ010002592.1 coordinate 688,187, forward strand.
ACTTCAGCCAGATGATTGAAAAGTGATTAGTCTAAGATCTAACCTGCCTCTTGCCCATCCACCGCTGGAGATAAGGTATTAAAAACTGGTAAATGAATGGATAAGGGGAGATATCTATATATATATATATATAGATAGATAGATAGATAGATAGATAGATAGATAGATAGATAGATAGATAGATAGATCTGATTCTTACAATGCTGCTTACAATCGAAATAGATTTATTTATGTAAGGGATAATGCCCGATTAGGTGTCCATTATCAGAAAAGAGGATGATGCAAAACTTGCAATGAGTCAACTGTGAAATAACGTTGAGTCTCCGTTGCCATTTGAGCCAGCGCAATAATTTAGAACTGTCATCAGGCAATTTGACGGGACGCCTTTCCTAGGTGTAGCCTACATTATTACTTTTTAAGGTAAGCCCTCCAGCCAATCAGAATCGAGTATTCACCTATATGATGCTATAATTTGATTTTTAAAGATAATTATTATTGAACATAAAATGCCTAATGTATCCATTTACAGTTTTTCAGCACTTTATGAGACTCTAATCAATGTATTTTTTTATGAACAGGCCTTCACTTAAAATATTTCCTGTTAACTACATGCTCAGGATGCTGTGTCTTCAATTATTAATTATAGTGTGTAACGAATATTTTACAGTGAATACATCTTATGAGTCGCTCACTGTTTGGTTTTGAACACATGACGCCAAGACGAAAAATGTTTGATTTCGACTGACACGTCGGGATGCGGGGGTGGTTGCGAATATGATTACGATTTTTGGATTTGTGTTTAGGGTTTTGAGAATATGGAAGGAGTTTTCGACGAATGTGTTTTGGCAATTCAGGAAAACAGTGAAAGGTCAAGTTGGTAAAAACATAGAATCACAAACATGGTACAGCAGCGTCCTCTACCGTTAAATGACTTTAATTCGCTTGTACTTTCCACAGAATTGCTTTGTTTCCCTCTAGGGTTTCCGTAGCAGCAGATTCGTTCCTCCTCTCTGCTGTTCCTTATTGTGCCAACATGGATCCTTGTGACAACTTTATTGCGGTGTTTTGGAGATAATTTCGTTTTCTCCGGGGGGCTATCAAACTTTCTTCGCGTTTCTTCCCTCATCTGGACAAAATGTTTACCACCACCGGCTCTCGGGGCCTGTGTAAGTGTCGCTCTTCCTGAAGTCCTGTCACCGTCTCTGACAGTTAAAGCTAGCTGGTGTTAGCATGCCGCTGTCATTCATTTACTCCAGACTGCTATCTGTAAATAACCGATTTGTGTGTTTGTCTACCCCCCGTTTTATTATTTTTATTTTTTAAATCAAATTTACGTCTTGCATAAATAAATAATAATTTTATTTATGGAATTTGGTTTGGTTCAAAGAAACGTGTTGTTAATCTTAGTGGACCTTTCTTTTTATTATCGTAAACTCCGTTTGTTTTTGTACAGACAAGGCTCCTCTGTGTAAAGGCCTCCTGTTGGTTCTCAATGGGCTGACTGTGATGCTGACCCTGCTGTCACAGTACCAGGACATGTTCGTGTACAGTCTGCAGGCTGTTGCACATCAGCGTCAGGTATGTCTGAGATCCATAGAGCACATATTTAGCTCTCACCCAATGTTTGCTGCCCCTTTCTGTATCTTATCTGTGCATACACTACTCTTTAAGGAGGCTAATTAGATCATCAGGGCTTGTTCTCACATCTTGAGTTGCTAGAGGTTCAAAGTTTAATTGTTAACTGTTTAACTTCAGCTAACTTTGGTCTTTGTTAAAAAAAAATATTTGGTTTAACTTCTTCCTTGTCAAAACATTAATTTAGTCACAGTTTTGAAGCACAGGCTGCTATTAGGTTTGCACCCCATGATAATATGCGTAACCTTTTTTTTTCTAAGAGCAGGAAATGCACTTGAAAAAGGTTATACTTTCATTAACAACTGAAGCAAATGTTAGTACCCACTAGATTAAAAATGAGCATGTTAGGGTTAGGTGAGGGTTTTTAATTTGAGGAAGCATTGTTACTACTGGTATGTGTGTTGTCCTTTTTTAATGCTGCTCTCCTTGAGCAGGTGTCGCACAGTGTAGCATTCACGCACAATGTAGCTCAGTCTATGTCTTATCGCTGTGTTCTTGTAGGTTTGGAGGTTGGTGTGCGGCAGGCTGATCTGTCTGGATGTGAAGGACTCCTTCTGCAGCAGCCTTTTGATTTACAACTTTCGAATCTTTGAGAGGAGGTTTGGCACCAGGAAGTTTGCTGTAAGTATTAAAAAATAAGTGTGAATGTTGCTTTTAGTTGCAGTATTTTGGTCATTCACGGTGGTGCCGACTTGGTTTACTTAAAGAAATCAATATAATAATGTGTAATGACATGAAAGTCAAATTGGGATAAGGCTGTATGCAGGAAGAGACACGCATTTATTAATGTTAATCTTTAAAACCACTGTCGAAGATGGATGTATACATTGTTCTGGAACAATATTTCCCGCATTGTGTATTTCTTTTTTTTTTCTTTGATAGTAATAAATGTTTAATAGTATTAATAATGTATAGCAAAAGCAAGCAGAATAAATACAAAATGCATTTTTTTCAAACGAGGATTTTAGTTATTAAGGTGAACATTTCTACTCAGTTCAGCTTGGTCCTGTGTGAGAAAATAAATCTCCCGTAAACCTGATAAGTGGTTGTGCCAACAACAGCCTTAGGGCATTTTTGATAACTTGGAAAGAGTATTTTTCATCAGTGTGAAGGAATTTTTGCCTAGTTGCTTTGTCAAAGTTTTTATTTCAGCCACTGAGGGATTCTCGAGCTTGTCAGGCATGGCACATCATCCCGATCGAAAATAAATTCAGACATTGGGTGGGCGACTTCAAAATCTTTCTTTTCTTTGAACCATTCCGGGTTGGACCTGCTGGTATCCAAAGGATACCAGATACCTGCTGGTATCCAAAGGATACCAGCAGATTGTGCTGCTGCATAAACCCATATGTGCTTGGGTTTAAGGACACAAACTGATGGCAACTCACACCCTTTCAGTAATTACTGGTAGAAATCAGAATTCCAGGGCCCTCATTTATCAAATGTTCGTAGAAACTGTCCTATATTCTATCCTATGAATGAAATTAAGAATGTTCGTACGAACAGGCAAAAGTCTGATTTTTGAAATGTGCGGTGGCCACTCGTATGCATGCTCCTCTGCAGTCATGTGTTGATAAATCCCACTTGTGCGTACCCAGGTGCTCGTGCCCGTTCACAGTCCTTTGTATACAGAAACGCCCTGAATTAACCATATTTGGTAACGCCACATAATCTGTCGCATGCATTGACTCCTCACGTTCTTCCTTAAAATAATGGCCAAGAGAGCCAAAAAAAGGAATTTCAGTGACACAGAGATCGAGGTGAAACATAGGTGGGGCAAAAAAAAGTATTCATGATGTACAGACCTTAAAAAAATGTCAGTTAATACAAATTCATTTGTGGCGAAAAATTTCATTTGCTAATATTAACTTCTGTGGAAATCTTTAAGGTCTATGAACATATTAAATAATTTAATAATGAACATTGCTGTTTGATTCTATCAGCTCAGGGGAAACTAATAAAAAAAGATAACCCCGCCTGGGACAAAGGTGACAGATAATTAGCAAATACGATCGGGACAGTGGACATGTTCCTGTTGGAAATTAAGGAGAAAAATGGTTCGAAATTAAACTGAATACAATAAAATGTCCCTCAGCACACAGCTGGACCAGATCTAATACGAAGGATGCTCCGATCGTCATATTTAACTATTTTGTTGCCATGTGTAATCGGAGACATGGCTTGTGCTGCCATCAGTGTGCAAACAAATCCGTGCATAACTTTTACATTATTTTGTTATAACACAGACAGACGCCAGCATGAGGCGATAAACTGCTGAGAGAAATATTCTGTTAAAGTAAAACTGCTTCACTGTTCTTGGATTTCTTTAGCTCTTTTAGCTTACTCCAGGTCCCAGGTGTGGTTAGTCAGAGTTATTCATGATTAAAGAAATAAAGGCAAATCTCACATTGGTCCAGGCTAAATCGCTATTTCCATTCAAAAACACAAGATAATTAATTGAAAACTGTCTTGTGTATTGCTCAGATTATCTTTGGCTGATATAAAAATTACTCTGATCTGATGCAATCAAAAATGCCACAAACAAATCTTTCAGGAGAAATTTTGTTTAAAAAAAATGCTTTGTATAGTGAAAAACTACAGGAAAAAGCAGAACATTTCCATTACAATAATAAAACAAGCATTGTAGGATCCCCATTTGGTCTGCCATTAACTTGACTTTTACAGGGCAGAATGCCGCTGGATCTGTAGAACCTAAAATAAACTTCATCATGTTTGACTGATTTCTATCTATTTATGGATATATCCTGGTATGTTGTTCTGATTATGTGATATGGTTTTTATTTTACTTCTAGTCCTTCCTGCTGGGCACATGGTTTCTCTCTGCCCTGGTGGACTTCCTTCTGGCCCAGACCTTCCAGTACCTGTTTGAATATGAAGTGGAGGAACTACCAGCGGGACTGTGAGTAGAAAGCGGAATTAGTACACCTTTTTGAATTTAAAAGAGATGGCTCAGTTGTTTCCTTTAGGAGTTTTTACGGTCTACAAATTATTATTTTAAGTGTATATATCAACCAATCAATCAAACTCTCTAAAGCACTTTTCATACAAAAATGAAGTTCAAAGTTCTATGCAGAATAAAAATACGCCCCCCCCCACCACCACCACACACACACACACACACACACACGCCTTCTACCCCTTCCTTCCAATCCTACCCCCATGTGCAGACACACTTAGGGGCAACAATAACTGGACATTAAAATAGGCAAAAGAGAACAATAGGCCGAGTACAGATGATCCAGGTTAGGCAGGGAAACGGCATCAGGACCAAATTTCAAGTTTCTTGACTGACTCTGAAATTATTAGGCATTACTTGGTAAAATTCATATTCTTGGTTCAAGATGCTGAAGGTCCTTCATGAATTATCAGGACTCTCTGATCTCTCCATCCACAGGCTGGCTCCAGTCTTCTCTCTCTTTGTGCCTTTCTACCAGTCAATCCCCAGAATGCCAGTCACACAGGTCCTCGGCCACATCAATATCACCAACAAGACTCTGGTTTACATAGTTGGCCTCCAGGTGAGCCCACAAGTCTGTGAATAATTGGCTTGCCTATGTGGTTGCCTTCTTGAAATTGTTTTTTTTTTAAATTCAAGGAAAAGTTTTTTTTTTTTTTACCGAGACCTTATATTTTTAGTAATATATTAATTTACTCACCCAGACAAGTTTGAAGCCACTTGGAGTCCTTCGGGATAATTTTTTCAGCTGCAATCTGCTCATATCAATATAATGGGAGTCAATCAGGACAGGAGATTTGCCACCTGTAATAAGGCATTATCTGCCCTAAAACTCCTCACCTGTGAGTTCAGAGCCTCTTGGAGGTGCTAAGGTATTAGCATCTGGGGGGTTTTACAGGCTTTAAATGCAACAGATTCCAACTTACACTAACCTGGGATGTCAAGGACATGGCAGCCGCCCGCCATTACAGCTGTAGTCTGCGTAGGTGGGGGTAAGGGAGCCTGTAGAAGCTGAACTTAGTCCCATTGGTCATTCAGCTAGTGCAATTTGAAAACATGTAAACGAATGATGTCTGCAATTGCAAGTTCTGTTTAGCCGACCGCTGTAGAGCACAGAGTGAAAGTCCTGCTCAGACTACAACCAGGATGGAGCACGACAGTGACGTCATTGAAATCGCGTGTTAGTGTGGTTGGATTATTGCCTCTGAATCACCCTGTAACCAAACTAATAAGTATTTCTGAGACGTTCTGAAATCCGAGGGGAGTAGTGCTAACGATTAATAACAAAACTAAGGATGCACCGATACCGTTCTTATGTACTGTATCGGTAAAATTGAACCATTACTTAAAATGTGGAAACTGCAATAACTTCACAAAGTGTTTTTTTTCACCTGAAATTTTACTTTTGTGGTCATTTGTATTTATATTCAATTTGCTTTCTAATTCACCATCATTTGCGTAAAAAGCAGAGAAAAAAAATAAATCCTCTCTTGTGTGGTAGAAGTATCAGCATTAGGACTCAGTATTGGCAAGTAATCACATCCAAGTATCGGTATTGTATCAGTTTGAAAACTGGTATCGTTGCATCTCTACTGCGTTTTCTTCACGGCACACAGTTTGTCTAATTCAGTACTGTTTGGATCCATATCTGATTGGTATCAGCAGATTATGAACCCCGGATATCGGTATCGGAAACGAAATAAGTGGATCAGTGAATCCCTAAACAAAACATGGTTTTGGGGCAGATAATGCCTTCTTACAGGCAGCAAATATCCTGCCCTGATTGACTCACATCATATGGCTATACGCTGATCCCAACTGGATATTAACTTCTCCTGAAGGACTCCATGTGGCTCCAAACTTTTCTACGTGAGTAAATGAACGTAGCATTTTCGAAAAGTAAGGTCCAGGTTTAAAAAAACAATAACAAAACATTTTCCTTTAAACGTTTCTCTTTTAAATCTTCTCTGTTGCAGCTGCTGACTTCCAGCCCCTTCATGTGGCTCCTTGCACTAAGTGGACTGGTTAGTAACCGGCATTTTTTTTTCTCAATCAAGTCTTTAAAATGAGGTTTTAGTCTTTTTTTTTTTTCCTAAAGAAGCAAAAGGAGATTAATCATTTTGCACATTTAGTCATCTTTAAATCTCATAAATTTGACAGTAGTTGTTGTTGTTAGTTACCTCTGCATCAGGAGGTTTACTAAGCGAGATGATCTGCCTTGGTGCAACAGCCTTGTTTGCGACACTGCATTGCAAAACAGACATTATCCCATTTTGCAACGCAGACCGTGTCACTCTTTATTTCTTTTTACACTCTTTGTGATTTCTATACCCTCTTAGCCCAAGCAAGCATTTTGAAATGCCTGATACATTTGTATTTACATAAGTACGGCTTCCAGTATTAACCATCTTTATCTGTGTTTTTAAGATCTCAGGAGGATTGTACCACTCCAATGCTCTCTGGTTGCAGAAGGTCCTCTTTGTCCCCGCCTGGGTGTCTTATGTTGGAAAGTTTATTCTGGAGCCGCTATTCTCCAGTGAGTCCAATCGCTCATTTTTACTTTGAGAGCAACATCACAGGTCATTTTTCTGCACCTCAGTTCTCACTAATGTAAAACCCGTCGCTTTCATCAAGTTCTTGTTTTTTTTTTAAAGGAAGTTGACAAATTGAGTTGCATTCAATCTGGAAAAACAAGATTGAATGCAATATTTTAACATCTGAATTATTCATTTACACTACGCACATACTATTTGTATAAATTTTATTTTTTTCTCTAAATTATGTTTTAAACAAGTAACACTAAAGTTTATGCAAGTTATCAATGTTTCTGAATGTTGTAAAGCATACTGCCAAATTCATAAACAGCACAGTAGTTCTGCATAGCTCATAAAAAAAGTGCCTAATGTTGCTCCCATCTGCGGTTGTCAAGGTTCCCAGCCGAACGATGAGACTCCTCTTGGGATGGGGGCTACTCTGGACATCCAGAGGCAGCAGAGGATGGATCTGCTTGATCAGCAGCTGCTGCTGGCCCAATATAACGAGGCCCGGCGGAATGCCAGACGTCAGCCGCAGGTAGACCCACACACCTGGAGGTTCACAGTTCAATTCCGACGAGGCTTTGTCTTTACGTTTATCATTAAAATTCTGTTGCTATAAAGTTGTTTATTGCTTTGATCCTGAAAAATCATTATGTAATTGCTTCAGTGAAAGAGTTTCACTTATTAGATTTGTTAGTTATAGCCTGCTTTATGCACTTAAAAGTATAGAATCTTTTCCCATTTTTGTGTGTTTGTAGACTGGGTTGTTGCAGTGGACAAGATTATTCCCCTCCCTGAGACACAGAGGACAGAACAGACCTGCAGTGCAGCCCCAACCTCAGGCCCAGACACACCAGTCCACACAGCCACCATTACTGGAAAACTCTGCCGTTGCAGAGGAACAGGTGTCCTGTCTGATCTGTGTCAAAATCACTGCAGTTTAAATTGGTGTTCTGCTCTGATTTTACATTTTCTCCACAGGTCGCACGGTTAGTGGAAATGGGTTTTTCCAGAATCGACGCCCTCGAGGCCCTCAGAGCTTCAAATAACGACATTAATATGGCCACCAACTTCCTCCTGCAGCACTGAGGCAAAAGATCTTGGGGTAAAAAAAAAGATGAATAAAGACAGCGAATAAAAGCAGCACAGCAACATGAAATGAAAACGGAGGAAAAAAACTGTTGCACAGAACCAAAGACTGTGAATGCTGGAGAATTGGAAGAATATTTTAGAGATAAATTGCTGGCATTGCCTCTGCTCCCTGAAGCAGGGTTGAGCAAAGGTTAGCTGAACCGAGGCAGATCGTAGACTGGTTTATGGAGGAGTGTGAAACACAAGGTAAAAAGGGATATTGCCCTCTTACAGTCATTATAGTGTAAAATCGAGGGCTCTAGCTCAAGGCAGATACATTAGAGCTCTAACTCCAAGGAATAGCCTGTCAACAAAACTGGACGTAAAAAAGATTTAGCGCTCTACAAACATTTATAGAGAAAATGCCAGTCTGCAGTCCGGTATGGTGAATAAGCTTTCCTAAACAAACTGGCACTGAATAATATAGAACACCTGAAACAGACTCTTTACATGGAGGCCATGTTAAAACTGTATAATTGAATTAGCCCCTTATGCTCTTTGGAAAATATATGAAAAAATTATTTTTTTGTGTCAATGCATCCGGATCATTACGCGACTTTTGTCTTTCATCTTCATGCTGTAATTGATAACCTGGCACCTTTGGCCAGTCATTGTAAGCTAGAAGTTTAAAAAAGATCTGAACGATCTGGGCATTTTGACCCATTTCACCACGATTTTACCCCACAGGCGTTTGTTGGCAGCTGAGCTTTTTCTGATTTAGAGGTGAGATGCAGTTTGCCTGACTGACCGTTAACTTTACTGAGCCACACTTCTTTGGAGCTGACTGGTTTGGCTCAGTTGAACTCTGCTGTCGTGCTGCTGGTTAGACAAACTGTGAGGCGTTGTCTGGTGTCCTTAACATCATATTAGACAGCCCGTTCAGCTTTATTTATTTTGTCTTGAGGTGAGTTTTTCTTTGGTCGCCACTCCGGTTTGAATCATAAGTCTTAAAGGTCTGTTGGTGTTTATTATGCAATACCATAACAAGAAATGTATGGAAACTTTGCACTTCATAGTACCTGCTCTATGTATTTGAACATGGATGCAAACAACGTTCTATTGCAGCCACTGTGTATTGATGTCAAAGACAGATGCTAATTTTATATTTAGTTCCTAATGTTGATTATATATAACCACTGAACTGAGTCATTGGTGTCTATATCATTTTCAGAGCGATACTGTAATAAATGGTAATAAATGGCAGTGATGAGGGATTTATTGCATGGACAACAATCTGTTGTGCTGTAATGATTAAAATTTGATCTGTGAAATTAAAAAAAGGAAGAAAAAAAATATCATTTTTTGCTTTTTTCCTCAGTCTGTGCTGATGGTCTAGAATTTAGACATTTTTAATATTAAATTAGAGTTGCACTGCTAAAATCTTAAAAATCGGATGTTTTGTGTGCAGTGAAGGCATCACATATTCACACCAACTAGTACCCCAAACAACTACACTTCTTTGAAAAAAAATTGTTGCCTATTGAAGCAAGCTCGGTTACATTCAGCATCAGTGAGTTTCAACAACACTCTAATTTCTGTTCTCAGTTATGTCAAAGGAAACGTAAAAGGCATATACAGTAAGCTTTTTAATAGGAATATATTTCCTGGGAAAGACTTTCATAGTGTAGCACAGGGGTCACCAACCTTTTTGAAACAGAGCTACTTAAAGGGTGCTGAGTAATATAAAAGGCTACTTCTATATTACACACTTTTGAACAGTTGTATGGTTTATCTATAGTTTTATATATAAAAAACAATTCTATTTTGATATGCTATGTCTGATCACATGTTAATTGCTCACAGATAATAATGATTTAACACAGGAAACAGATATATTTCAACATGCAACACTTCATTTCTATTAATCTCTCACTCCATTTCAATTTTTTGCTATTTTTAGAACATCACTTCGACACCTCAAGCTGTTCCTGAAAGAAACTTGGTGCCTGCGGGCACTACGGTGGTGACCCCTGGTATTGCAGATTTTCCAACTTCTATTTGTTATGGAACAGGATGGATTCAGGAAATGTCTGCTTCATGTCATAAATGCAGTATTTTAGGTAATTTTCTGTATTAACAGGTTTGTGTGTAATTGTTTCCAAGGCTGGAGTGAGTCTCACCCTTGGACTTTTATGCCTCAGACCAGCACACTTTATATTACATCCTATTATTAAAAATATTGCACTTTAAATCTTAACTACAGCACACTGTAACAGTACTTTTCTTAAGAAAAAAGTCAAATTTGGTGCAAATAAGGCTAAATTAATCACAATTTATTCCACCTTTACTGCTCAGTGCTCAGCATAAATGAGTACACCCTACTACATTTGTCAGAAAACCTTTAGTTTCCTTTCAGATTCAACATTTTCTATGAGATACTATACTACAAAATACTCCCACAAATGTGGGCCATTGATTGCAAACAAGATTTGTTAATTTGCTCACACAAAAAAGTGATTTGCCTAACAAATTCATTCAAGCCCATGTTGCAAAAATTGAGTACACCCCAATTATAGTCCTAGGAGAAAAGCCACACTTAAGACTACAAACTTCTAATTAACAGGCATTAGACCACAGGTGAGTCTAATGATTCATTTAAGAGGTGTCCAGCAGACAGGTGACAATAAAAGGGCATTACTTTACAAAGAAAAGCCCTTCCCATTTCATGCTGTCAGTAATGGCTCCCCATGGAAGAGAAATCTGAGAAAGGAAATCATTTCTTTACACAAAAAAGGTGAGGGCCACAAGAAGATCAGCAAAGCTTTACATATCAGTCAAAATACTGTAACAAAAGTGATCAAAGGCCGTCCAGTGAAGTTAACATCTCGACAGGAGCGTCTTCTGATGAGAAGGGCTGGCACTACTGGGACTCTATACTCTGGAGTGATGAGACACAAGATCACTGTTTTAGGAAGTAATAGTTAAACTGTTTGGCGTTGTAAAGGTGAGGATTTCAAAGAAAAATGCACGGTGCCTACAGTGAAACATGGTGGTGGCAGTGTCCTTATGTGGGGCTGCATGAGTGCTGCTGGTGTTGGGGAGCTGCGTTTTATTGATGGTATCATGAACTCAACAATGTACTGCTCTATACCGAAGGAGAAGACGCTGCCATCACTCCGTGCACTTGTTGTTGTGCACTTTTCCAACAAGACAATGAAGAATGGAAAAAGATAGATGTTGGAATATGTTGGCAACTTGTTCATTACATGCCTAGAAGTCTTTATGCTGTCCTTAAACAATCATAGTGCTCATACAAAATATTAGATGTAGTAGTTTTTGTTGCAGGGTGTATTCATTTTTGCTTCAAACAATTTGAATAAAACTGAAGATTTTGTTATATAAGTTAGATTATGAACCTTAATTACATGTTATGGAGTTAAATAAGTGTTCAATAAAACTCAGCCTTGTGAAAAGTTTGGAAATGGTTTGTGTGTTCATTGAGCTACTGATTGAATTTTAAAGGTGGTGTACTCATTTATGCTGAGCACTGTATAACTTGTACAATGCAACTGAACAACAAACATAAATCGTTCAGGGAGGTGAAGTAAAAATAACAGTATAGTAAATACGCAAATAGTAAAAATATGTCTGGCGCAATAACAACACTGCTCATCACCAAAAGAACAACATACCAAGTGTGAAGAAGGTTGGTGGCAGCATCATGCTTTGGTGCTGTTTTTCTTCAGGTGGAGCTGGGGCCTTAATCAGGCTAGAGGGAATTATGAACAGTTCCAAATACCAGTCCGTGTTGTCACAAAGCCTTCGGCCTTCTGATAGAAAGGTAAAGGTGAAGAGGAGCTTCATCTTTCAGCATGCCAATGACCCAAAGCCCACATTCAAATCAACAGAAGAATGGCTTAACCGTAAAAAAGATTGAGGCTTTGGAATGGCCCAGCCAGAGTCCAGACCTGAATCCCATCGAACATCTGTGGGGTGATCTGAAGAGGACTGTGCACAGGAGATGCCCTCGCAATCTGTTAGATTCGGAGCGGCTTTGCAAGGAAGAGTGGGCAAATAATGTCACAGTAAGCTGTGCCACGCTGATGCACTCCTACCCAGAAAGACTGAGTGCTGAGATAAAAGGCCAAAGGTGCTGTAACAAATTATTAGTTTAAAGGTGTGCATATTTATGTTACCAGGTTATTTTTATTTAAAATTTTCCCCTTTAAAGGTTTCAGTATGCTTTTCACTTACATTGTACAGGTTATAGATCACATTGAAGGTGGAAAAAGATGCAAAAGTATTTGTCTTGCTGTAATTTTTTTACATGTTAAAAAGCCTTGGCATTTGAACAGGGGTGTGTAAACTCTTTATATCTACTGTACAAATATCAGACTGGCCTACTGGGAATCATCCTGATTCAGATTACATGATCTGTGCTTGATTGACAACCACTACCGAGGGAAAAAAGTTTTTTTGTTTTGTTAAAAGCAAAAAATATTCTGTGGAAACAATAGCTGTTAGAGGTCAGATTTTGTTTTATTTTTTTTAATGTTTGAAATATTTATTTCATATTCGTAGAAGGACATTTGATCGATACATCTACTCAGACTATAGGTGGTGCTGTCTTTTTGTGCCCCTTAAATGTATTCCCACATTTTTTTTGCAACAAAATAACCATAAAACAAAGAAGCACATTGACATTTTTTACAAGGATAATGTCTGTAACAATAGTTTTACATATATGTGTAGTGATGTCAGAGTGTGAAGCACAATATTTGCTTGCACAAGTTGAGGTATGGATGGTAGTAAAATATGATAAAACAGACCAGGAAGGAAGTTAAAATCAAACCAACCTTCTAGGAAAATCCGTAGAGATCATAAAAAAACTGGAGATTAGAAACTACCCATAAAAGTGACAGTCAACTGACTGTGACAACTCTGATATTTTCAAGTATTCTTTTTATATTACTCATTTTAGTCTGAGTATGCAAAATACCCAAAATAATTGTAAGTGATTTATGACTAGGACTGTGCGGTTAGCACTCTTGCCTTGCAGCAAGAAGGTTGTGGGTTCGTATCTTGGCCCAGGGCCCAGGACCTTGGCTGCATGAAGTTTGCTTGTTCTCCAAGTGCCTGCATGGGTTCCCTCTGGGTACTCTGGCTTCCTCCCACAATCCAAAAAAACAACAGCATGACTGGCAGGTTAATTGATCACTCTAAATTGTCCTTATGTTTGGGTGTGTGCGTGCATGGTTGTTTGTCCTGTCTGTCTCTATGTATGGCCCTGTGATGGACTGGTAACCTATCCACTCGCCTGATGACAGCTGGAGATAGGCACCAGCCCCCCGCGACCCCCTGAGGAATAAACGGTTCAGAAAATGGATGGATGGATGTTTATGACTATCTTATGATATTTAGGGTATAATTTACGTGAAAAGGATTTATAATGGAATATTTTAGGTTTAGGTCTATTATAGCTACTATTAATATTTACTATATAATGGTTTTGTCATCTAACTAGTTGCTCCTAAATTGTTACAAGCAGTCACTGTGTTGTAAATACAACAGAAGCCTCCTGTTCATCTGACGAATGGTAACCCATAATTTAATTTAATTTAATTTCTCTTCTTTCTTCCTGCTCATGAACACACCAACAAAATCTAGGACATTTATAGTTTGACGGGTTACACCAGGGGTGGGGCTGTTGTTTTGTTCTCCTTTGGGCCTCATGTTTGTAATCAAAACACCTGAATACTCAGACATTATAAATGAAAAAAGGAACTTTTTCAGCAAAAACATCTAAAAATGAGAGTCTAAAAACCAAAAAACTACTGTAATGGATAATGCGGCTTTACACATCAAATGCATTTTTAAATCAGCTTAGTAACATGTCAGTCTGAACCTTTACAGGTTTCTGTTGGCAAATTTCATTGACAAAGTTAAATAATGTTTTTATTATAAGTATGCTTTCTAGCTTCGATAACAAAACCTGAACTAACATTTAATGAAATGATTCAGAGTTTTTCCTTGTATAAATCATTAATGTTAGCTGTCAAATAAACTAGTGTTTAGATGTTGCAGTACTACTTTTAAACAAATGAGGGCACTAGGTTAATAGGATAGAACATTGGGTAGGCTACTGTTAAACTGTTGTTCTGAGGACATAACTGTGTTTTATCCCACCCAAAGGATTTGTTTGTTGTCTTCTGCTGCTCTGATTATATTTGGCATCTGAAAAAAAAGCTGAGAAAAAATAAGTCCACATACCAACATGTTTTTGATTTAAATAACCCTGCAGCTTCTAAAAACGAGCCCTTTAAATAGGTCCCCATTTCCCGAATGAACCTATTGACTCAATAGGCTACTGTCATATGTTGTAAAAGATTATCAGTTGTTTCTGAAACTGTATTTGATTGGTTAGAAACCCTGTTTGGGGTTTATTGTAAAGAAATCAGCTCAACAATACAAGTGAAACAGCTGTAATTTAATAACAAGGTACACTCTAATGAATTTGGGAAATCGTGACTGAATAAAAAAAGGAAAACAAGGGTATGTCAAGATCTCTTTTGTCACTAGGTGGCGACAGTGAGGCAGATTTGTGTTCGTCTTGTTGCCGTTGCCTTGCATTGCCCTGCCACACCCACCAGCTCACAGACAGCTCCAGCAGACAGACATGCTTCAGGGTGGATACATTTTCTGCACACAAGATTTATGCAAATCATCATTTCAGAGTTTTAAAACCATATGGCACCAATAATATTTCCTGAAAGCATACGGGGCAAAATAATGCAACATACTCCAATACTCAGAATCTGAACTCTTTTAGCTATAACTGAGTATTAGAACAGCCTATTGTTTACACTGGAGTCATATATCCAGCAGAATAAAGGATGTAGATCAGATATGTTATATAAAGTCAACAGGTCAAAATTGCTCATGGGCCACAAAATATTTTTTTACATGAAAAAAATTGGTTTTTATATCTGCTTAACATTAAATTAAACATAATATTTTACATATAAAGTAGGAATTATTGTAGAAAATTGATTTTTAAATTGTAAAATAAGAATATAGGGCTTTTAATTTTTGCCATTTTAAAATAAATCATTAACTTTTCAAATATTTCACAGGGGATAAGTTTAAAGCAAAAAATATGTCATTTGTCAGTAGATGGTTTGGATCACTCTTTCTTTGAAAATATTTTCTTTTTAACTATGTTTGGTCGTCTCCACTTCTGCTTTTGGGCTAGTTGTTTACGAAATGAAATTAAAAAGAGAGCAAAATAATATGATTGTTAAAAGATGAATATATATTTTTTGCACCGTGAAACATTTTCTAATCATTTTAATTTGTCAAAAAAAGCCCTTATAAAAGAAACTGTCCATCTGCATTAATCATTATTGATGCAGATGGTAGTGGCGTGTTGTCGTCCCAACTGCAGAATACAACGATCTTAAATGCGGTCAGGAGCCGTATTACATCGGTCCAAGGGCCATAGATGGCCCCCGGGTCGCACTTGCCCCCCCAATGTACAGTAGTGAGCTCAAATAATATTTTAAATGATGATGTGTGGTGTTCAGGATGCGTCCCCTCCTTCTCTGGCAGTAAAAAGCCATTATCATTTATTGTACACCCAGCTAAAGCCTTGGAAAACATCAGCACTTTTTGAGCGTTATTTGTCATTCCAGGTTATCCGCCTGTGACTCTATTAACCAAGGCCTACTGTACTACATCATGATTTACCGCTGCTCTAAATCAGAGTTTCCCAACTCTCGTCCTCAAGGCACACCGTCCTGCATATTTGTTGATTGTCCAACCAGATGTTAATTGATAGCTGAGCTGCAATGATCTGAATCAGGTGTGTTAAAGCAGGGCAACATCTTAAACATGCAAGGTAGCACGCCTTAAGGACCAGAGTTTGGAAACACCGCCCTGATTTGTTTCTCAAACTGACTGAAGCTCTAATAAAACTATTATTTTGAGACTTTTTTTGAATTGTGCAATTTGATGGATCTTGAGGTTGGGTTGAGTTGGACTTGACTGACAACCTAAACCAGTGATCTGATTTGATGGTGGGGTGGGAGCACAGGAATTTGAAAGATGGAATAATATTCAGTTTTAGACCGAAGGCTCCTGTTTTATCTAGGTCAGTATTACACAGAAAAGGCAAACAGTGAGGTATATCTAAAACGGTTTTCTCGTGTTATTACAGTGTTGGAGTTTTTTATGTGAAGAAGGGCGTCAGTATTTGAATTTACACACCTTTTAACCCACTAAGGGTAATTGTGTGTTGCACCACTAACCCTATTAACCCCTAATAAAATACAATCTTGCATCTTCTCAAACAACACATGAACATCGCCCAAAACATAGAACAAGTAGCTTCACATTACCTCTTGGGAGGCTCTTGATTAGTAGATTGTGGTTTATAGAAAAATCTAGTTATTGCATAAGAGTGACAAGAAGACCGCCTCAGGAAGTCGTTTGCACTCTACAGGAAATTCAGTTAGCATGTGGAGGAAGGCCGAACCTGTTGACCTTATCGCCACCATGAAACATGGTAGTGGCAAAATTATGCTGTGGGGATACTTTTCTTTAGCAGGGACTAGTGTAAGGTAGTCAAAGTTGATTCGAAGAAGAATGAAATTATATTAGAGCCTGTGAGAGACTGGAGTGAGTGTTCAGCATGTTCAACACAACCAGAGCTAAAAAGGAAGGGTTTAGGCTTGAGCGTAATTATGTTACAACCCTGCAAAGCTCCAACCCTCTTCCAATCAAGGTGCGAGCTCTCCAACCAATTTGAACGAGCTAAAACTATTTAGCAAATTAGAAAACTTTCAGACTCTTGATGTCCAAAGGTGCTAAAGAAATAATCTAAAAGATACTTACTTAATACTTTTTCATGGTACTCTAGCTCTTTACATATTAAACACCAGTTGGGTCACAGATTTAATACATCTTTCATACAGAGAAGATCTAAATCCAGCTCTATGCTGCAGCACCTTGATACTGACCATGGACCTGTTGGGGCACCTGGGCCCAGTGCCTCTCGCCTTTAAAAGCTTCACCCCTACTGTATTTCAGTGGAGCTCTTCTCTCTGAGTTTTGTATTTATTTGTAGAACAATAAATACATAATGATGCTGCTCATGCATTTATCCATGGGCATTCTCACAATAGTTTAATTCTTGGGTTGTCATGTCATGGCTGTCATGATTAAAAGACTGGGAAAAAGGATCAATTAAAGCAATGGCCAGAATCCAATACAGGTTCCCTTTCCATCATTATTACAAATCATATAAAACAATGGACTCGTTTCATTTGGCATGTTTCTTTAAGATAGCAGCTGTTATGTTGGTAAAACAATGTTCTTAATATTCTTGTGACTCAATTTGTTTACTGGTGCAAGGCTGCTGGTGAGCATGTCTCACTTCAAGCACTCCGAGGTCATCACCAGCTCCAGCGCTGCCTTCGCCATATCCCCCTCACCAGCTCTGTTGCCATGGTGAGTGCATGTGGTTTTGTGTGGTTGCCATGGGGACCTTGTATTACAGCCTCTGCCGCCTGCTCTCATCCTGTTTTTGCACAATCATTTGTATGCCAATGCTTAAGGAACATCAGAGAACCGCCCTCCAGGACTGCCTTTTCCGTGGAAACGCGCCTCGTTATTCCTGTCGCTTTTTCAGGAGGTGGAAAAATACCAAAACAGCCGAAGGTCTCTCACTGTGACTTTGCATGGGCTATTTTAATTTCTATTGCAGTGAGGGGAGAGGGAAAGAAAACAACCCAGATAGAATGAATGAGTGTCATTTGAAACAATAATTTTCTTATTCTGTTTCTGAGCACAGAGTTCACAGACGGGAAGGCAGGGATGCCACTAACCTCCCACTGACACTCTTAATAGTATGCAAGCTTGTGCACTTTGAGATAATGGCACCATGTGTTTGCCTGATTCACTTTAACAATTGCTCTAACAGCTGCAGACAATGTCTGTCACACTGTGTGTTGTGCACTGCAAAATCTTTATGTGAATGTGGGAATGCTGGATCAGCTTCTGAGGCCATGGAGCAGACAGATGCCAGTGTTTTCCTCCAGTCATTTTTAAATGTAACTTTTTAGTTAATGGAACACAGCATTGTACTTGCCTCTGGGCCAGTAAGTGATCTGGCATTTCATTTCCATTGTATGCAGGCTCCTGTATGCCACTTGTGATGTGTTCAGTCTGAGCTTGCTCATGCTACATCAAAAGGAAAGCAATTTTCTTTCATCATTAAGGCCTGGTTGAGTTCCCTGCAGGATTTGTAGGTTTTGCAAATCCTGATTTGTGGATATGGGGTGATGTCTCAGAAAATCTACGTGTGGAGGACATACCTGAAACTAATTACAAAAAAACTTTAATTTCACTAGATCGTCCACAGGTCTCTAAATAATTAGTAAAAATGGTGCTAGGTGTATTTTTAAAAATATTGATAGAAAAATAAAATAAAATAACTGTCAGTGTTTTGATGTTAGAGAATGAGACCATTATCTCTTTGATTTTTGTGGAGCTTTCATTCTCTCCTACTGTTCTTCTTCTTAACTTTTCCCTTTTGGCCAGATGAAAATCATAAGCAGATGATTTTCAGTAATCTAAAATATCTAATTTAAGGTAGTATTTTTCAGCATTTGATTTAAACAGAGAAAGTTTAATGGATTTGTCACTCGAGGTGATATATATCAGTCGTTTATGTCCATTAATCTTAACGATTGGTGTACAACTAACAAAAACAAGAACATTAAATATTATGTAAGACAAATGAAAAATGATTTCTAATATAGAAATATTAGCTTTGTAAGTATTTTCAATTTATGAACCCAGTTATTGTTCATGAAACTTTTTGTATAAGTTACAGCATTGTTGGCATGGAGATGATCAGTGCATGGCTCTGCTAAGGTGTTAGGGAAGCCTAGGTAGCTTCAATGGAGGACTTCATCAAAATTGTTGGGTCTTTTGTCTCTCGTCTTCCTCTTGAAAATCCTCCATTTACTCTCTGTGGGGTTTAGATCAAGTGGAGCGATACTGTGGTCATAAAAGAAGGTAATGGTGTGTCAAACTACAGCTGGAAAAGGGAATCAGCATCTCCATACAGCTTGTCAGCAGAGGAAAGCATGAAGTGCATTAACTGACCACTGAGCAACAATCAAGTTCTTTTTCTCCTTAGCCGACGTAAGATGCTTTGTCTCTGGTTCAGTAGTTACTTAACTCAAGGTATACCACAGATGCAGCCCACATCTTGTGTGTGGTGACTTTTTGTGGAATAGTCTCTCTGTGGATATTAACATTGACTGTTACTGCTTATGTGTCATATTCAAGTTTTCAACAAAAAAAGCTAACAGAATATACAGTAAGACTTAAATTTTCCATAAGCCATAGCAATCAAAATGGATTAAAACACATAAACTGTATCACTCTGTGTGTAAGAAATCCATATTAGACACTGCTGTCCATAAATGCTGAAGTTATTTTGTTTTCAGAAATAATTATCTGTTTTTGTGATTTAACTTTCACTGTGATATGATTTTAAAGGGCCTATATAATGCAAAATAAAATTTTGGGAGTTTTCAACCATCTAGTCATTCAATTTTCTAGTGACATTACTAGTTGAAAGTTGAGTGCTAGAGGTGTCTGCACCGCCCCTGCAGGCAGAGCTGCTTACCTCTGCGAGAGTTCCAAACACACCCTCCTCCTTCTCACAGCTCAAGGCTGCTTTGGTTTTTGGCGGCTTAAAACTCTTTTTTTGTTGGATTTATTACTTTCTCTGTGAAAACGCCCATTTGGCTGCATGGATTACAGGATTTTATTCTACTTTCCTAAAGAACAGCAGCTGGATCAAAGAACAAAGACGCCTGATGGACAGAGAAGTAAATGGCTACATGCTAATGCGGGTTAGCCATTTATCAAGCTGCTTATGTGATCTTATAACAGCATTGTGTGTTTAATTAGCATCTCAGAATGTTCAGTAAACGGGTGCAAACAACACCCACGGCTTTTTTATATACTGGGCTGCAAAGATCTGCTTAATGGACTCAGCCAGTTGTTTTTGGCTCTGTCTAAAGCCTGGAGATTTAGCAACTGAAATAGGCTTTATTCAGTTTACTCAGTTTTTCATCCTAAAAAATAAATAAACCAAACGTCTGAATTTCATTGTGTGCTTTTCCAATTCACTGTCAGAATACTGTTTGAGATGAAGCTCAGCACTGTTTATTTCAGTCCGAGCTGCTGCGGTGCTGCAGGAGAAGAGCGGAGCGCGCAGGGGTGGCAGTGGGGGGTGGGGTGTGTGTGTAAGCAGGTGGGTTTATAGAGAAACGAGCCGTTTTACTTCGTGGTCCAACAATAACTACAGGTTACAAGTTAAGTTTTAGGACATATTAGTACTGTATAACACCAACAGTAACATTTTAGCATATATATGCCTATCCCAGAAGTTGAAAGCTGTAAAATAGCATGATATAGTTCCTTTAAGATGTTTTCCATTTCACACACCAAGAATGAAACACATAGTCACAAACATTTCATGAGATGAGGGGGAAAAAATGTGTCCACATTTAACGTGCAACATTGTCTATTAGTTCTTACATTTTGAATTGGAATGGATCTACTTTATTGAGATACAGCGGTGACAAACACTCAGTAAAGCTTATCTTGACTGCTGACTGAAGCTATTGGGATTTTCCTCCTCTTTCCTTGGCCCTGCATAAGACTCAATGCTGTCAGGAGTCACTCTGCATCCTCTGACCTTTAATAAGGCTCCCTTCTTCTGTAA
Source organism: Apricaphanius iberus (assembly GCA_028564705.1). Taxonomy (NCBI): domain Eukaryota; kingdom Metazoa; phylum Chordata; class Actinopteri; order Cyprinodontiformes; family Aphaniidae; genus Apricaphanius; species Apricaphanius iberus. The sequence continues at coordinate 709,212 of JAPXFQ010002592.1, forward strand.
TTGTACACACACAAGGTATGGCATGAGCCCCTGCTTGGTGGGTGGGGAGTAGGTTTATTTTTAAGCATCTGTATACTAGCTTGTGCCTATAAATGTAATGAACACAGAGTGCACATTGAGACCCCTGGTTAAGGTGAAGGTGTTAAGCTGATGAAAGTTTTCCCTTCCACTTCTCCTCTATGTGGACACTCACAAACGCTCCAACAGATCCATTACATCCGATCTAAAACCAGCTTCAATGAACACTTCCTGCATTGTCCTGACTGTGGAAGCTTCCAACTGCTGGTGCATTTTTCATGGAGCATTTGAGCTGATTCTGGCTGCCTTTCTGCACCACTGACAAACAGCAAGGAGACTTTTCCTTGACTCAACAGCTATTAGGGAGGCTTTTCAGCAGAGCGTTGTTTTTCCTACTCTATTCCATGCTTTCTGCCAGCTAGCTTTGAAACCTGGTCCAGTTTAAAGCTCTAAGGATTTCTGAGTAGTGCAGGCTGGCACATTATGTTAAAATGTTCAAGAGAAATGCATTCCACCAATATCTTTGCTTTAGGTATCCCATGGGTAAAAGAAAAAAACAGGAACAGAGAGTAAATTCAAATAATCTAAACAAAGTTTTTTGCTTTACTTTTTCATTACCATCTGTTCATGGAAAGGCTGAGGCCAAGAAAAGTAAAAAAAAGAAGCAACTACTACTTTAACAAAAGCTAATAATAAGAACAATCCAAGTGTTGTTGAATGTATACAAACCCATTCATTAAGTTAGAGTACTATTGAAAAGTTAATCTATTTCAGTTACTCAGTCTATCAAGTGAACCACATTAGATTGATTTCACACAGACTGATGTTTTTAAGCCTTTATTTTTCTTCATTGTGATAATTCTCTGCTTAATGAAAAGAAGACATTTAAGGTTAGAATACTACATCAGACCATTAATATTATTTAAAGGCATGTGATCTAAATGTGCACCGTTTTTGATACCTACCTTGTTATTTGTTTATATACTTTTTGTTATTTGGAATAGTTTTAGCTGATGTCTTGGTTAGGGTCCTTTGGTATAAAGATTTTAAATGTCCATTCTATTATTTCCTGTCAAAATAAATGTAAAATAAAAGACAAAAATATTCCAATTGTTTCTTTTAATCACACAAGAAAACTTCACCGGAGGACCTTTGACCCAGGTTTGATTCCTGTCTGGGGCAGCTATGAACAGCTATGAATGAGCTACAGTATGAACAGCATCCAGTGTGGGTCCTTGGGCAAGACCTTACTGCCTACCTCATACCATGATGAGAGACAGTGAAATACATGAGATGCCGGCTCAGACATTGCACGGCCAAACAATGTCTGCGTCAGGTGCTGGGGATCCAGGGCACCTTGATGAAAAATGGGCTACTGTAACAAGGCGGAAATAGATGAGATGGAAGAACAAGGCTCTGTTGGAATGCTACTACTACTAACCCTAGTCAGAGGGGTTACACAGAAAGAATGTGGGCTGAGTGGTTTCTTCGAAACCCACAGTCATGGTTGATGGCAAAAAAGGCTGGAGAGCATATGGGAAAAAAGAGGCAGCACATAACAGCAGTGCTCTCTGAACAGAATACATTTAACATCACCTGACATGATCCATGTGTGGCAGAACGGCATGTGAGCAAAGGAATAATAAGACCACTTGCAGGCTTTGGGTAGTAGAAAAGGTTTCTTCATTTATTTGGACCTTCTGCTCACAAACACTTTGGCTTCACATCTCAGACTAAAAAAAAAAAACTGTTGTGTAGCACCTCCTACATATACACACACAAGACACCACCCTCTGTTCAGGTAGCCAATCAGAGCAAACTTCTGAAAAAGTACAAATTAACAAAATTATTAACAGAACATGATTGTTTCAAAATATTTGAATGCCAAATTATGTAGCTAATAATGTAACAATTCAAACTCAAATGAAAAAACACAAATACATTTATACAATCCCCAATATTCACCTTTCTGCCTCTAAAATCACTTCCACTCAATTATTCAATCAAGAGAACCACACCCACCCTACAAGAGAGCTTTATAGTAGGCAGATGTCCTTTAGCAGTGACCAGAATCTTCAAAATAAAGACTTTGAAAGGGAATGTTTTAGTTTAACCAAAATCAGAAAACAAAAACCCAGATAAGTACAATAAATCACTCTTCTACACAAGAGGTAACACAGATCAAAAGAGAGCTAGAGCTTTCTAACATTTCTCACATCCTCCCCCCTCTGATTCAATCATGTTAGGTAAACGAGAAAGATAATCAGCAATAAGGTTTTTCTTACCGGGACAGTGCTGTACGGTGAACTGGTATGGCTGGAGGGCGAGACACCAACGTAGTATCCTTGCATTTTGATGCTGCTTGGAGTGCATCCACATTAAAGGCCTGTGATCAGTTTGAAGTACAAACTTTCTTCCCAAAAGATAATATTTCAAGGAATCAATAGCCCACTTTATAGCGAGACCTTCTTTTTCAACTGTAGAGTACTTTTTCTCCCGGTTAAACAGCTTCTTGCTCAAGAAGAGAACAGGTTTTTCTTCACCAGGCTCTCCCTGCGCCAACACAGCTCCGAGTCCAACATTGGAGGCATCCACCTGCACAATAAACTGTTTTGTGAAGTCAGGGCTTTGCAGGACAGGAGCTTTACAAATCTGTCGTCTCAAAGTTTGGAAAGCTCCTTCACATTCATCATTCCAAACCACTTTGGCAGGTGATTTTTTTGTTAGTTCAGTAAGGGGGGCTGCCACTGTAGAAAAATGGGGAATAAACCTCCGATACCACCCTACTAAACCTAAAAAGGACCTCACTTGCTTTTTGGTTTTAGGCCTGGGAATAGCTTGGATAGCCTTTACTTTCTCAACTTGTGGCTTTATCAGTCCATGACCAACCAAGAATCCAAGATATTTTACCTCTTCTTGGGCCCATGCACATTTGGTCACATTGAGAGTCAGGCCAGCTCCCTGAATCTTTGCCAGGACAACTTTTAGATGCTTTAGATGATCTTCCCAGGATTCACTGTAAATTACTACATCATCTAGATATGCAGCTGCAAAGTCAGAGCAATCACTGAGAACAATGTCCATCAATCTTTGAAAAGTTGCAGGTGCTCCATGAAGATCAAAAGAGAGCTAGAGCTTTCTAACACCATGCCTACCCGCTAAAGAAACTCACAGCACTCCTTGAGCACCTGGCAACACAAATGAAGCAGCTGCTAAGAGATGGGACTCTCCCAGAATTGCTAACTGAAGGGCGAACAATCCTGATTCTGAAGGATCCCACCAAAACTCCCAACCAACAATTGGCCAATAACCTGTCTCTCCACAACATGGAAGCTCATGCCAGGCATCATTGCTACTAAGATAAGCAGGCACATAGATCAATACATGAGCAAAGCACAGAAGGGTAGAAATAGCAGGGGTGCTAAACATCAGCTCCTGGGTGACAGAAGAGTGGCCCAAGACTGCAAATCCCAAAAGGGCAACCTGTGCATTGCCTGGATTGATTATAAGAAAGCCTATGAGTCGAAATGCTTGAAGCTGTACAACATCATGGAAATACCACAGGCAAATGGCAACCTCGAACAGGCAATGAGGGAAGCAGCAACAGCCAAATACCTCCAACGAGTGAGGCAAGTCCTAAGAAGCCACCTCAATGGAAAGAACAAGTCCACGTCCAAGGCAATAAACAGCTACACCCTGACTGTGATCAGATACCCTGCAGGAATAATAAGGTGGCCAAAGGATGAGATACAGAAAACAGATGTTAAGGCACGAAAGCTCCACACCACACATGGCTGATTCCATTGAAAATCCAGAACTCTGAGACTGTATGAGCATGAGAGCCACTATCCAGGATGAAACATCCAAGTTCCATGAGTAGCCTACATCAAGGGTTATATAAGGGCTATAACAATTGACATACTCAGAGAATGCCTGAGTCAATGGCTAGATGAGGAGGTGCTGGATGAGGAATCATCATGGGAGGACAAGCCCCTACAGTATATGGGATGTGCCACCAGAACATAACTGAAGTGGCTGATCTCAAGAAATCCAACCAATGGCTAGAGAGGGCTGGCCTACAGGACACCACAGAGGCAATCATCCTGGCAGCACAGGAACAGGCTCTGAGCACCAGAGTGATAGAGGCCCAGATCTACCACACCAGACAAGACCGTGCAAATAATCATCTGAGACAATCCAGCACATAACAGCAGGGTGTAAAATGCTGACAGGGAAAGCATACATGGAACGTCATAACCAAGTAGCTGACATAGTATACAGAAACATCTGTGCGGAGTATGGGCTGGAAAACCCAAGGTCAAAGTGGGAAACACCTCCAAAGGTGGTGGAGAATGACCGAGCAAAGATCTTGTGGGACTTCCAAATCCAGACCGATAGGATCATAATGGCGAACCAACCGGACATTGTGGTGGTTGATAGAGCAGAGAAAAGCCGTTGTGGTGGATGTGGCAATACCAAGTGATGGTAACATCAAGAAGAAGGAACATGAGAAACTTGATAAATACCAAGGGCTCAGAGAGGAGCTAGAGAAGGCTTGGAAGGTGAAGGTGACAGTAGTATCCGAGGTAATAGGAGCACTTGGGGCAGTGACCCCCCAAATGGAGAAATAGTTCCAGCAGATCCCTGGAAGAAACTCAGACATCTTAGAAAAGTGCAGTACTTGGAACAGCAAAGATACTGTGCAGGACCCTCAAGCTCCCAGGCCTCTGGTAGCGCCCAGGACCCAAATTTGGAATGGATGGGAAAACTGCCCATCGTTGGCAAAGGGGAATTTATATATATATTAGGAATGCACCGATAACAATGCTTGTATTGGGTATCGGGGCTGATGCTGTCAGTTAGTTAACCGATACCATGAACCGATAGTTAAAATCTTACAGATATTACAGATTTTCCAATGCTGTATGCAAAAAACCTCATGGTAAATGTGCTCATAAATATGTAAATATCCTAATAAAAATTAATATGCTTTTAAAAGGTGTATTAATGTCACAGACGACTTTTCTCTTTGCCACTCAAAATGGGGAAAACAAAATAACATGCCTTTCATGTATGGACGATTTGAGTTGGTCCATAAATGAGGAAATTAATACAAGAAAAATGCCTGTTCCTGTTGATGTCTACAGTTTGATCAATAATTAGATGATTTACAGCTGCTATTCCGTTTTTTTTTAACAAGTGTTGAATTAAATATTATCAAAATTAATTCAGTGCATGTTCAAGCAGAGACAAAATGGAGCCAATTTCCAGTTCTTAACATTTATTTTGAACAGATTAACAAATTGCAGTTTACAGAGAAAGATGCCCTAGTTTCTCTGGGCCAGATTTAAAGACATCTGACAATTGAATGATTTTCCTGTCATAACTTTTATAGACACCAGACTTCCGCCAGGATTGTAGGCGTTTCTTCTCCCTCGAATCTGCTCCAATCAGAACCATTTCCAAACAGTGTCTTGACCATGATTGGATGTCAAAAATTATGCAGTCATAAGGGACGTGTCTTTTCAAACAGATCCAAGTCAAAAGTTCATTCTGAGAATTATGGTTTTATGGCAACACTCCCAGCTTCATGGCCTTGGTTCCGGCATACTAAATCTACAGACATCCTGTTTTTACAGCCTGCAATAAAACTTACCCAAGAGTTTTATGACTTAAAAGCTTATCCCAATAACAAATACTGACAGACAATATATTTTTTACAACCATGCAAACTATATAAAACAGACTTTTACCTTCTGAATAATAGATGTTTAAAACATATGTAGAAATAATACAACACAAGCTATCTTAAAACATACACACAGTCAGAGTACACTCATCCCACCAATCTGCTGTGACCCTTAGGCCACTCCGCACTGATTTGGAAGCATGTGTTCCCACAGCAGACAGAGGGCACAAAACACTAACTGCAGTTCACTTACCCCTATTTTGTTTTCTATAACTTTAAATGGTGTTTTTCTTTCTGGGACTTTAGTTTGTGCTAAAGTTGAAGTGGTAGCAGCTGGCTGTTTCTCCTCTTAAATTATTAAGCGGAGAACCTCTCTTACCAGTGGTGATCTGTTGCAAAATGCGTCAGTCTGTAATGAGTGGAGAAGCCACGTAAAAGCTTTTCCGGTGAGTCTGACAACCAGATGGTCCAGTCATTGGATTCGGACCGAGCCATGTTATTGGCTGAGGTTTTAAGACAAATCTGGCGGAACCACTTAATTCTTTTTGGTTTTTGGTTTTAATCTCCAAAAATTATGTCAACAAATGTTGTGTTAAAACATTATGGTTGTTTTGTTGTTGTTGTTTCATTACTTTTATTCAAATGATACACAGAAGTTGTTTTCCTTTTTCTTTTGATCAGTCATACCTGGTTACAAACCAAAATACTGGACAGATTCAGCATATTTGTGCACAATCACTTTTTAGGGAATTAGAAAGATAATTCAGTTTAATAAGGATAATCATACTTCCGAAATGACTATGTATTTCAGGTAAAAAAAAAAGAAGCTAAATCTATGGACAGACATTAATACATTTTAATGTCGACCTACAGAGGTTTTATGTTTTGCATATTTAAATACTGATCATCTTACATGCAAAGACAGTTTGTACCTTTAACATGTGAACTGGTTACTATCTAATTGATTTCCCCCCTCCTATACTCTGCTGCTTTGTCTTGTCTGCATGCAGGAGCATTGCTTTGATCACCACAGTGCTGGGAATATGATAACACACAGTTCACAGTGTTTTTTTTTCCAGACATGTTTAAACACAAAACGATTACCCCCACCCCTCTCTGTGCTGATTCACAACGGTCCGGACCCAGCCGGCTCTGGAAGCTTGTCTCCATGGAGACAAGGGTGGGAAGGAGAGTGATGATGTTGCTGGCAGAACAGCAGTACCAAATCAACCATGTGTTTCACTATGTGTTTGGGTGGATGTGTGGGTTTACCAGCGACAAACACGGAGGGAGATTCCACAGTAAAAACAATAATTGTGTCGTCTAGCACTAGCACGCGAGGGGAATATTATGAAGTGACCGATAAGTCTAACAAACAGCTTGTATCGATAAGCAGCGTTTGAGTCCATATTGATTGATGGTTCCAGTTGTGACGAACAGAGTGTGGCCGATTTTGTGTGTCATGAATGTTCTCAGATATTTACATTAAGTAGCAACACCGGTAGAAGCTACGTTTATCACAGCTCACAAACCAGGATGTCAAAACGAAGGTGTAGGCACATCTTTCATCCTTCATTGTGGACAGTGGTTGGCCTCTAGGTGAGAAATCTGTCCGAAACCAATCATAAATCTTTAGTGGAGCAAAAAAACAATCATTGGGACAAATGTGTCAGGATAAATGTGTAAACACACATAAAAGCTTTTATATCACATGATAATCCCCCCGCCCCCCATCGTGTTACAATCACAACTTTTTGTGAAAGACCAACACCAAGTAGAGCATAGCTTCCAACTTCCAAACGTTTCAAGACTTACAGCTTAAGACTTTCAACTGTAATTGCAACAAAGGGGTTGCTCTACTATGGGGGTCTTCAACTCCAGTCAACAAGGGCTGTTGTCTTGCAAAACTTAGATGTATGACTGGTCCAACACACCAGAATCAAATTAATAAATAACCTACTCAGGATGCAGTCAAACTCTTCAGTGTCCTGCTTATGACCTGATTATTCTACTCTGGTGTGCTGAAGCATAGAAATATCCAATTAAAAGTCACAGGACACATACACAACATCTGTTATACCTGGCTGTTCTACAAAGTATTGACTTGAGTGGGGTGACTATAACACTAGAAGACCCAGGATTTTTTGCTCTACCTATAAAGCCCACAGGTAAGCCGAAAGGCTGGATGGCCCCCTGTGAACCCTCCTTTTGTTATGTAAACGGGGCAATCACTGGGACACCACAGGAGGGGGGATATGCAGAGCCACTTCACTCAAAACACCTTGACATAAAATGGGGGAGGGGGACAATCAGGTAGGAGCAGGATTGCTAACTGACTGTCTGAGCAGAACATATGAGCTGAATCAAAATGTAATATATGTAGAAGGATGTAGACGTTATCAGAACCCTACAACACTGGGCTTCCAACATCCCCACCAGACACATAAGAAAAGTAATAGAACAGAACCACATCAAATAAAGCACTCAAAATCTGGGGTATCCCCACTAGTCATTTACAGAATTACTAATAAAATTAATAATAATAAAAAAGTATTTCAGGATACAGTGTTGTGGAAGTGAGTGAGACCTAGAACAGATGAACAGCTTTTCCCGTCAAAGACTCGCTGCTGTTTCCTGCAATACATTTCAACAAAACCTGACAAGTTTGGGATCAAGTTTTGGGTGGCTTGTGACTTGAAATCCAAATACATCTGCAATGTCCTCCCATATCTTGGCAAGGACCCCAGTCGTTCCAGTGGAGAGAGACTGTCCGAAAATGTAGTGATGAGGCTGATGGAACCATTCCTGGACAAGGGCAGAAATGTTACCACGGACAATTTCTTTACATCGCTGTCACTGGCACAACGACTGCTTAGCCGGAAAACCACCATCCTCGGCACAGTCAACAGGATTCGGCGAGAAATTCCACAATCAACAAGACAGAGGGACCGTGATGAATTCACCACTCAGGTATTTTCAACCACTGGTGCCACGCTAACGGTGTATGCGCCCAAACGGAAGAAGACAGTATACATTCTCAGCAGCATGCACCGCGTCATTCAGACTGAGAATACCACCAAACGGAAGCCAAACACTGTCACCCTTTACAACACCACAAAGTGCGGCGTTGATGTGATGGACCAGATGGTGCGGGAGTACACTGTCCGCAGAGGAACACGGCGCTGGCCAGTCGCTGTGTTCTATAACATGATTGATATGGCAGCACTGAATGCACATGTGCTCTATCAAGCATGCACCGGGAGGCAGGAGAGACGGGTGGACTTCCTGGTGGAGCTTGCAAGAGAGTTGGCTCATTCTCATGTGGGTGCAAAGCAGGCACAAAGGGAACAATTGCTTCGGCTACAACCTTCAACACCTAGCCCTGGGAAAAGAGCAATGTGTCAGGTTAAAAATCAGTGTAAAAGCAATCATGCCACTCTGCGATGTATAGGCTGTTACAAATACACATGTGGCAAATGCAGAAAGGAGACGGCTTGGCAGTGCATGGATTGTGAGTGATTATTGAAATGTACTCACCTCACTCATTGTTACATACTGTTTAGTTTTCTCTGTGTGCTTGAAAACTCAAATTTCCCTGAGGGAGTCACCCCAAAGGGATCAATAAAGTTTTAAGCCTAAGTTCTAAGTCTCACTCACTTCCACTCTCTAACACTGTATCCTGATAATACTTTTTTATTATTATTATTATTAGTAAATATCATGAAGGCCCAGTTGGGATAACCCCAGATTTTGAGTGCTTTATTTGATGTGGTTCTATTCTATTACTTTTCTTATGTGTCTGGTGGGGATGTTGGAAGCCCAGTGTTGTAGGGTTCTGATAACGTCTACATCCTTCTACATATATTACATTTTGATTCAGCTCATATATTCTGCTCAGACAGTCAGTTAGCAATCCTGCTCCTACCTGATTCTCCCCCTCCCCCATTTTATGTCAAGGTGTTTTGAGTGAAGTGGCTCAGCATATCCCCCCCCCTGTGGTGTCCCAGTGATTGCCCCGTTTACATAACAAAAGGAAGGTTCACAGGGGGCCATCCAGCCTTTCGGCTTACCTGTGGGCTTTATAGGTAGAAAAGCCAAATGGCTGCTCTCTGGTAGTTCTAGTGATAAATGCATGCCACACCTTTTGGTATATTGTAATTAAAACATAAATACCCCATACATGTTTTTCCTTGCACTTCAACACTAAGCAATCTATCTATCTATCTATCTATCTATCTATCTATCTGTCTGTCTGTCTGTCTGTCTGTCTGTCTGTCTGTCTGTCTGTCTGTCTGTCTGTCTGTCTGTCTGTCTATCTATCTATCTATCTATCTATCTATCTATCTATCTATCTATCTATCTATCTATCAAATACAATTGTATGTTTATATAACTAAAGTTCCTGAACATTTGACTTAATCAGAGAAAGTATTTGAGCATTTTGATCAGACCAATTATTTTCTAAATTTCTCACTTCTCACCTCTTTAAATGCCACTATTTGACATTCAACAGAGTTAAAATTAAAAAGGTGACGACAATGATGCAGCTGCGGAAAGCTTTCACGCTAAAATATTGTTTTGTTGACCTGCTGCTCACGCGTCTCACTAAAATGAAGTCTAAAAGGTCTGACGCCAAAGTAACAGAGAGGTGTAAATGCCAATTTAGCAGGAGGTGGAGGAGGAAATTGTCGGGAGAAGCAGTTAGTCATTGTTTAGAAAGAGTTGTGAGTGTTTATGAGAAGTTCAAAGCCTGATTTCCCTAAATTTTATGTTATGTTACCAAAGAGTACCTTTAATTTGCAGTTTCATATTGAGAGCTTCAACAAAAAAGACAAGTGATTATATTCCCCCCTTGGTTTCTCAATAAGGAACCCTTATACAGTTTAAGGTCCACTTTGAGAGTTTTGACTTATTTTTCTTCTCTTCTCTGTCGTTTCAAGGTACCAGTTTTGGCCAAAGTCCATTTTTATGCTGTGAGCGCTTGAAATCAAAGTCAGATTGATGGTTTGTGTACTTAGTCTAGTCAATAAAGTGGATTCTGACTATTGGTACCCTTAGTAAAGATATGTATTTAAAATTAATTGAATTAGTCTTTTATTGCAGCAAATGAATCTCACTAGGGAGTGTAATCTATCTATCTATCTATCTATCTATCTATCTATCTATCTATCTATCTATCTATCTATCTATCTATCTATCTATCTATCTATCTATCTATCTATCTTTAAATTATTCATTTAGAAACATTTTACATTAAAATAATTGACAACAAAATCTCACCTGATATGTGTTGATAATGATAAAGCACATTCCAAACATATATAACTGCTGAATCTTTTCATATTTAAAGTGAAACGTACAAATATTTTTGAATTTTGTCGGTATTTTGTGTTTATTGACCACCTCAAAGTGAAGCACACTAAATAGTTCATATAGTTATTACATTTTAAATTATCTTCATTCAAGTTTGCTTTTGATAGTGAATAAAAAAAAAACATTCAGAAACAGTATCTGAAGATAATAGAAAAATGTGTTTTGAGCTATTTGTTTTTTATTTAATCTTAAAAGTGGAAAGGGGGATGTTTATTCATTCTTTTTAACCTGTATCCCTGAACAAACCTTTATGCACCTTCTGAAGCAATCTAATTAGTAAATAGATTCCACCACTGCAGTACTTTCAGTATAAATATAGCTGCTCTTTGAAGGCATCAATGATTTGTTAGAAAACAGCTCCATGATACAACTCCAAAGAAGTTTAAATCAAAGTTAGGTTCTTAAACAATTTCCCAAGTGTTAAAGATCTCAAGGTGAGGCTTTGTCCATTATCCAAAAATGGAAGGAGTATGGCTTAAACCCAGGCCTACTAAGACATGACTGTCCACCTAACCTCGTAGTAAGGAGATGATTAATCAGAGAAGCAGCTTGTAGAGACTCGTTGCAAAAATCCACAGCTAAGGTGGGAGACAGAAGGTCTGTTGGTCAAGCATTGCACAATTCTGCTCAGTATGGAACAACAGCAAAAAGAAAACCCCTGGAATTAAATGTTAACTCCCACTTGCAGTTTGACACAGCAAACATGTGGAAGAAAGCTCAGCTGCTGATTGGGGTGGGGGTGGGGGACACTGTTTTCTCCAACCATCAAAATGTTATTGATTTATTTTCAATATAGTCCTGTTTGTGAATAAGAATGTAGGAATTAGCTAAAAAAAAAAATAGTGGTCATGAACTGCTGTCTCAAATGCAAAAATGGTTTGGAAAACTTCTGACTTGACTTCATTAAAGCAACACTATGTAGTTTTTCAACTTTCATAATATATTTGCAATACCCTTGTGATGGTACATCGACTTACGATAGGTTGAATGACACGCATGCCATAGCCTGACTGGGTCTGTATCAATGTCACTGGCACTATGTAACTTCGGCTGCGGGTAGCTACCTGTGCACAAAAAGAACTGCAAAACTCAACTGCTGCTTTACGGCATACTTCACTTCCACACCCCACTTACGTGACCCCAACAAGCATTTTTTTTTCGCCTGCTACCGCGTGTGAGTGAGAAAGTTGTAATGGCCGAAGCAGCAACCTGACCGAAGAAGGAGATGTCGGAGGAGACTCTAAAAAGAAAAAGAGAGAGTGACAAACTAAAGGGCCAGACGAGAATCAATATTGGTCGAGCGTTTACTCGCTGGCGTAGGCTAAAGAAGGATGAGGGGTGCCAAACCGATGCGGACTTGGCCGTCATTCTCTCGGACTAGTAAGTATATTGCTTGCAAACTATCTCTAGTTTTTTTTTTAATAAGTTGTCTGCCGACTATGTTACGGACGTGAAAATCTGCAACGTTCGAGGGTATCGCTTGTCAATGCACGTGAATCCTCTGGTGTAACCATAACAGATTTTTTGACAGTAGTAGTAGACAATACCTTTTTCCAACTGTAGGGGGACCCCGAGAGCAAGAGTTACATAGTAGTGCTTTAATCGGTGATATAAAATGCATGGTGAGCTACAGGCAGAAACATAAAGACACACTGCTACCATCTATACCTCTGCTCTGGATCAGGCAGCTGCTCCTTCACTTTGATAAAAGGAAACTGTACCACAGCTGTCCCCTGAGGATTATGCCTCAAGCTGCAAGTACAGTCAAGAAGCTAGATCTCTCTTATCTCTGTGTTCCCTGCTCTTGTGGGGCTAACAAACTCAGCTGTTTCTGTCAGAGAGCTGTTGTGTATCTTTACTAGTGAAAGTTATACCCAGGGTCAGATAGAGAACACTTCGAACCTGATAGAAGATAGTGGCTGCAGTGTTTTGGAGGGGTCTGTAACTCCAGTCCTTGAGGGCCAAGAGTCCTGAAACATAGATGTGTTCCTGGTCCAACACACTTAAATCAAATGACTGAATTACCTCCTCAGTGTACAGTCAACATTTCCAGAGTCCTTCTAATGAAAGTTGTAGGACACACTGGACCTCAGGGACTAGAGTTTCAGACCTCTAGATGGAGTAGCAGGCATGTCCTCACAGGTGCACAAGATCTGGACTGGAGGTGAGCAGCTCTGAATAAAATTAAAGTACTACTGTAGACTCTCGACTACTGAAGGAAGGTTTGGCTCATGATATCTGGAGTCCCCATCTAAGGTCAGGTAATATATTTGCTTATTAACCTCACTTACTGTCACGTTTTCACAAGCAGCAAGCTGCGTCTTGGGGACAGACTTGCTTGCATACTGCACGTACTACTGGAGATTTCCACTAGGGGTCAGAGTACAAAATTTAGACCAGATAGCGTGACAGATTTGAAGGGTAGTGACAAAACAAACATGGCACAGAAGAGACAATCAGCTGCTTAATTTTCAGATTATGAAAAAGATGGTAGCAGTATCGTAGAAGGTATGTAAGACCCTATTTACCGCTATTCTTGCTTGTTTTCCTGCTGCTTTTGCCGCCGATGACTCCACAAACAGCACTCTACAATCCCCCAGCGGTAGCGCTCAAATTGTCGTGTGCGGAGGCATCACGTTAATTTTTGAAGACAGGCACAAACAACGCTTGAATCAAACGCAAGCTACGTGAGGCAGCCATGATAAACACGCATACGAGTGATAAAAAGCCAGCGTATTCCGAACCTACGTGTATCACACAAGCCGAAGCCTAGAATATGAACAATTAAGGCCCTTTCAACACAAAAATGAGACCAGTTGTAGCAAAGATATCTAATGGAATATGTGTTTTACTCAAAAGGAGCCGGCGTTTCAGGACACTGTAAATAATCATGTTTGAGCCAGTTCCCAAAGTGGAGGACTTTCACAACGCCGCCTCAGTTGTCTCTGTGATTATGAGCTTCCCAGCATTTTTCTGACTGGATGACATCGCTGCCCCATTCCTAAATTTAACACACATGCACAACTCTGTGATAAGTAAACAAACATGGTGGTGTATGGCTGATTCAAAGGGCTCAACTAATTCCTCAGCATGAAAAAGTTCTGCAAGCCATCATTTGATTTTTGTGCGTTGAACCAAGGAAAAAACTAAAACATGCAGGATCCTGGTCTTTCAGGACTGACTTTGGGCACCTATGACTTAAACCCTGGTGGTATGGCGAGCCAAAAGTGCCACAAATCAATTCATTACAAAGACCAAATAAATCTCCTAAATAAATAAAGCTCCTAAATAGCCATTTTACTTCGTGGTCCAACATTAACTACAGGATACAAGTTAAATGTTAGGACAAATTAATACTGTATAACACCAACGGTAACATTTTAGCATATACTGTATATATGTCTATCCCCGAAGTTGAAAGCTGTAAAATAGCATGATCTAGTCCCTTTAAAATATATTGATAATATTTTTAAATATTTGACATATCAGACATATAAGATTATATCGTGAAGGGCCCAGGCAAAGCTGTTAGCAGGCCTAGAAGAAAGCATTGTTAAAAGCATTATTAAAAACCAAAAATGTACATTCTGAAAAGAAGGTTGCAAAAAAACAAAAACAAAACAAGAGGTCAGGGTTATGTTGTTTGAAGAATGTTTGCTGAAAGTACGACTGAAAAAGCTGCAGGCTAGTTGGATTCCCCAAATTTTTTCCTAAATGAAAGAATTTGGGGAATCGGTTGCTGGATGTCAGACTCAATGAGCTAAATATTTGTAACATAAAGATGTTACACTCCGTCTTTAAAGATGAAGAGAAACATTTTCAAAGCCAAGCAGCTAGTTTATTTGAAACTTATTACGTTAATTGTAACTAATTGTAACTCAATGGGAAATCCTGGAAACAACTAACATAAAATATTTACACATATTAGGAGGCCCCCCCCCCCCTCAGCAAACATGTTGACTTGAAAAAGCATGAAACCCCTCAGGCTCAGTGATAATAATTCATGTGCTTTTCTTGCTTTGACAGGTCAGACCGTTGTGAACCTCATCAGTTATCTCATAAAGTAACACGCAAAGAGAGTAGAAAGCTTTTACAGTTATGCAACAAAATCATTTCATTATCTTTGTGACACTGCTGAATAAAAAAAGTATGTTATCTTTTTGTTATGTTGGATGTATTTTGTTTCATAATTCTGGTGTTACTCAGTTGTTCTTCTGTATCACCATTCATTAATTTAGTAGCTTTCACCTGTTCTACTTATTACTTTAGCAACCATGTTAACAACCAGATTGGCTAATTTGTGAAAAAAATTATGTCAAACAGGAAATAAAATACAAAAATTGCACAAGGGTTTTATTTGCTTAATGTGACCAAAGATAAAGAAAATTTAGTTTAGCCAGTCCAAACAAACAAAAAGCATTTTTGACTGGCCATTCATTGGTTAAGATCAACCAACATCTAATCTAAAAAAAATAATAAATAAATAAAATCCGACATACGTTTCCTAATTCATCCTTACAGAAGCAGTGTTGTGCCTTAGCATGTTCAAATGACTGCGTTCATGTTGTTGTTGTTTTTTTGTTTTTTAGATCTTTGAAACGAACAATGCTGGGTTTAATATGATGTAATGTACGATAGTATTCCAGTAGTTATGCTCTAAATATCAAAGCTACTGGATTACACACAGCTTTATATCATTTCTTTCAATGGATCATGTCTATTGTAGAGTAAGCTGCCACAGCATTGTTTGACAATTCTTTCTCAGAGCATCATATGGCTAAGTATACCAAGAATATTAGCAAAGATGTGTTTATTTACCCTACCTCACATTTTGTTAGCTACTTAAGCTGTTAAGCAAAACTATATTTTTTAAGAAGAGAATTGTGTTTTTATGGCTGTAAAGTTATCAAGACATGATCAATGATATGAGTGTTTTTGTCCCTTTTTCCAAGGCTGCCTTTAGTATCAGACATAGGTTTTATAGTGTCTTTTTGACTATCCAATAACAGTTCAAATGGAAAAACAAAGAACTCATTCAAATATCTGTCTGGTCTTGACATCCTTGTAATAAGGCGGTGGAAATTGACAACAATAACCAATCTAATCAAAATGGGCTGATTTTCATTTAAATGTTCTAAACTGTTTTTTTTTTATTGACAATGAAAATATAAAAACTATTAGTACGAGATAAGCTTTTTTGGGAATCCAGTTATTAAAAATACAGTTCATGCAAGCAAAGACAGCAGGAGATGGCATATAACAGAGATTATATAATAAATCTGCTAAAATCCATGTATAAAAAACTTTATTGAGGCAAAATAACAGTGAATGACAACTAGTTCATGTAAGCCCTGTGGTGGATTGGCCACCTGTTCATGGTGTATCCTACCTGTTGCGCAATGATTGCTGGAGATGGGTATCAGCTCCCCCGCGACCATGGCGATAAGCACGTATGGATAATTAATGGATGGAAAGATAGATAGTTCGTGCAAGATCCATGAACTTTGTAGAGAATGTCTAAGGGCTTAAATATCAATCTTTATTCTTCAATTTAACCTGGTTGACTGAATTTAGAGTTAGTTCCATTTAATGATCTACTCACACAACACTGCAACGATACAATGATTACTCTGATGCAGCACTGACTCCTTGTTTAAAGAGTACGCATGTGTAAATTGATTAGCACAGCACAGAAGATAATTCAATGGGCTGAAGATAAAGATAAAATGTCAGAATGAACTGAACAGGACAACAAGAACTGAACTTTTGAGCTGGAAGAGAAACAGACTTCAAACAGTCAGACATTTCGGCTTGTCAGTTTAGGCCTATGAGACATTGATAACATAGATGAGTCACTGAGCTTTAAAAAAAAAAATATGGATTATTAATGTTTCTAAATATGTATTTTAACAGGCTTGAATGTTATGTTCTGTCTGCATGACATTTCTAACCTAATATTGTTTCTCTCATCACCTCATCCATCACTTTCTCCCTCTGCTTGCTGTATACAAAAACAGCTCTTTTAATAAGGTTCTCCATCTTCTGGGAATACTGTCAGGAGCATAATGGGCCATTAGATCAAGGAAATATAACTCTATGCTGTTCCAACAACCTCATGTCAAGGTGCGCCGTAATGGTGCTGTGCGGTGGCATAATTATAATTCCCAGCATAGATGGGTGGGATCTGTATTCTGTCTTATTCAATTGTTCCATTACTCAGCTGTTATAGGAGCGGAGAACAAACATGCTGCAAAGCATCATTGACTGTCGGGATTGTTTACAACCAGAACTGTGATTATTTTGTATAGAGGTGTGTGTCATGTTGGTATTAAGCTTTCTGACCCACATGCAGAATACCACTAGGGACACTATAGTTAAATTAAATAACATTTCATTGATAAAATGATTTGGTGATGATGATGGTGAGAATTGCAGGAACCAGGGGACACTGCAAATGGAGACATCAAGAACTGCAGGAAGTGAATTTAGGAGCTGAGAGAGAATCCAGCAATGAATTAAACCGTTTGAAGGTTTAATTCATTGCTAGAACTGTATTTTTCAATGTCTTTTTGAGTTATTTTGAGCTTCTTATTTTGTGCTTAGGTGGTATTTCAATCTCTGTATTATTCAATTCCTATTTACATGGAAACAAATAAGAAAAAGCTTCAAAAACAGAGTCTCCTTGTGCATGTGTGGGTTCCCTCCAGGTACTCCGGCTTCCATTCACAATTGAAAAACATGACTGTTAAGTTAACTGTCTAAAATGCCCTTATGTATGAGCGTATGTGCATGGTTGTTTGTCCGGTGTGTCACTGTGTTGCTCTGAAAACACACAATGGATGGATGGCAATTATTAAAAAAGTAGTTTGAATGCTCATTTGTGGTTTTAAAGTGAATTTTTGTCATGTATTAACTCATTTCTTTTAGGTTACAGAAGGTTGTCACTCAGAATGTAACATTATGTCCACATAAGATAGCAAACAAAAAAATCAAATTGTGTGTGGATCTTTTCTTATAGACTTTCATTAGAATCTGATCAATTCTCTGAAAACATTAAATACTTATTGGTTTAATAAAAGGAGAGCTTCATGAGCTTCATTTTCTCTGGTGACACTTTCTTTTATTTACTTTAAGTGAATGTTGATTTCCATCTGTTTTTTGTGTGTTTTTTTGTTTTGTTTTTTTGAACCTGCACTATTATGACTTTGTTTTGGGAGTGTCCACTTTTTTGTGAAATAGGTATTTTGCTAAATGCGTGTAATTAGAGGTGTTTCTGCTGTCCTCTGGTGTCTGAAGAGGTTTGTCTGTTCTTGTTCTTTGAGTGCTTCCATTCTGCTGCTCCACCCTTACAGCTTTAGCATGCTGAGACTTGATTGACTGGATGCACCCTCTGGACATTGCATTGTCAGCACCAGCACTGCAAGTGCAAGGCTCTCAACAAATCTTCCCTTTGCACTTTGCAGACCACATGCAGGCCAGGACTAAGAGGAATACACATCTTTATCAAACAGCCATACTCTCCCTGAGAGAAGAGACAAATACGGATGTCTCTGAGAGCACGCACTCACTCAGAGACATGGGAAAAGCCTCAGCCACAGACCCAATAAAACTGTCTCACGGGTAAAATAAAAATGCAAAAATCATTTGTTGACTTTTTGTCATGTTTGCAATGCATGTTGCATTCATTTTCAGTGGAATGATGTAGCTGTGATGGAAGTGCTCGCCTAGTAGAACTATACACTGAATAAGGGTAATGTATAAGAAATTGAAGAAAACTGCATCTTAGAAGATAACATGTTTTTCTGCTATATAAACTATTTTGTTTGTTTGATCAACACTAATGACTTGCAGTCTCAGTGAAGTAAATATCATGAACCTCATTGGTGAAAGACATTTTCATTGATATATGAACAAGAAAAATAACAGCACTGTCAGTCATTTTGGACTGGAGGGTACATATTTCCCACTAGAACAGAATTCTGAAATGTATGGACATGTCTGTGCCAGATCAGTGTAATTATATAAGTTCAGATGAGTAAATATTCCAGATATGAGTTATTTGTAAAGGACTCAAATGGATGTTCAATAAGGTGCGTGAAAAAATGGCTTCATGGAGACTTAGAAACTTATCAGACACATCGGATCTCAAATAATATAAAAAAGTATTGAAATATCTTATTTTTCAGTTTTAATGTTTAACATTTTGGCCTAGGATGGAGCTAGATACTGGACAATTGAGGAACAACAGCTGTAGTCTGAGTTGGAAGCTCCTTCTCCAAAAGGAAAACAACCATGAACATTCATTCAATAAAAATGTTCCATCTATATACAAAATCCCAATAAAGCACATCAAAGGTTGTGGTTGCAATGGGGGAAACTTCAATGAGTATGAATAATTTTGAAGTAGAAATAAATGTGTAAATATTATACTGTAATCATGTATTTCATTCAAATCTAAATATGACCATATTAATTGAAGTCAAATAGCTTATTGATCTACCTGGATCAGCCATTAAGAAAATCTGGTTGCTTGTTGGTCTCATTTTTTCTCTAAATCTTTAGAGCAACCAAAACTATTTTCCAAATGGTAAAATCATCAGTGAAAATGGAACCCTCAATCCCCATAGCTCTTCATCAGTCAGGATGTACCTGTCTGGACCTGACCTGATTACAGAGAAAGTAGGTCTGATTTAACCCTAGCTACAGCTGAATTAACCCGAAAGGACAAGTCTGTGAGAACAGTCTGGGAACAGATTAGGTTTATTTGTATGAAAGGAATGAAGGACACTTAATAAAAATATACTTTTTTATGAAAGAAAATAAATGGAAATACCAAAAAATGCATGTAATGATTTGTTATATTAATGTTTTAATAAAAAAAAAAATGAATGGATGATTGCTGACAGTTTTTCACCCAAAGATTAAGTCTTTTGCTTAATACATGCTAATAGTTCTGTTTGAGTGAATAACTACAGAAGCATGTGTTTGAAATTCTATCGTATTGACCCAGATAAAATAATTGTTGTGCATAATTGTTTTAAATAATAAAATTAATATATTTTAAGAATGTTGGAGGAATTATCTCTGATTGGATTTTTAGATGGTGCCTATTTTAGTCAGGATATAATATATTTTTTAATTCTATCTCTGAGCCTTACTTGATACTCAAAATGCAACAGGGTCATCGGTTTTGTCAGAGCATTAGCTGCTATCAGTTTGACCAGTGGCTGTCTGACAAAAGGCTCAATGAATAATCATTATTTGAGAAATCCCTTTTTAGTAATTGGTCTGTGAGGTCTTAAAATGAGATTTCTTTTCCTTGCAGATTGTGACCCAGCATGTCATCTAAGGATTACACCAGATCTGTCTGCTTCCGCTGACAGAGAGACTAGTTTATAATATTTCAGATTGTATTTTTGATTCCTCTTTAAACAGCAGTTATTTTATTCTCTCAAATTTTGTGATGCAAAGTTAGTACTGGACAGAAGTTATCCTCGCTATGACTTATTCCACATTATTATTCTGTTTTATGGCTTTATTTTAGCTAATGGGAGCTTGATTTGCATGGTTACCCTCCCATTGTGAGCCAAAGACAAAAAGCCCCTGCAGAGCTGCCTATCAGTCTCTATCTGGCCTCTGCACAGAGCACTTTGATTAGCAATGTTCGATTGCGAGCATGACGGATGTGAGAAGACAGCATAGAGACTTGTATGGTGGCTTAAGCTGCAGTCTGAGTAGCTGAGTGGCTGATTTACAGCTGTCACTTTTATATATATATCAAAGTCCTAGCATTGTTAGCTGTTTGTTGGTAAAAGCTTCTAGAATTACTGGATATTTATGCTAATTTATTGTTGAAAAAAACTATTTACTTCCCAGCCGCATGAGTTGTAACGGTATGGGTAAAAATCAAGCAGTGTTTCTTATTTTACCAGCAAAGTCTTATAATTACTGTAAAAATACTATTTGATTTTTGAGAAGGCATTCTTTGATAGGTCACTGTTACGGCTTCTGGGTTACAGTGTCAGGTTGTTTTTGTGCACCTGTTTTTCTTCTCTCTTTTTCTTTTCTTTTTTTTCCATCTTCTTTCTCCTTGGGAGCTGTCCCACCCTAAATCAGATGATTGACAGCCAATGAGAAATCAGCTGATTGGCCAAGTTGGGTTGGAGCTGATCAGCTGGAGACCTTAAAAGCCTATGGACAGGTGGCAGAGAGGGAGAGCTTTTTCCTTGCATCTGGCCGATCCCACTATACCCCGCTCGCCTGATGCTACAGACAGAAACTTCTCTATTAACTGAGTTTTTTTTGTAAATAAATCGTGCTTAGACCATGATCTCCTTGAAGGATCACGGGCGGCTGGTGCATACCTCCAGCGGTCATCGGGCGAGAGGCAGGGTAGACCCTGGACAGGTCACCAGTCCATCTAAGGGTAAATACATTAATTAAATAAAAGATTCCCAGACACTATATTCAATCCATCTCGCTGACCAGGAGCTGACTGCACTCTGAAAAGTTAACAAGGCTCTGTAGTGCGACTTTGGCAGCTGCGTCTGTTTAAACACATTGTTAAAAGTCAGATATATGCCAAACACAGGTGTTGCACGGCGCCTGCTGCTCCTTTACCTGCAGGATCTCCCCCATTAGTTTACAGGTCAGGAAACGGTTTGTTCTTAGAGTCTATTCGATCGCTCCAGTTGAAGAATTGTTTACTCATTTAAAAACTTTTTGGCTCAAGTGATGCCTAATTGCAGTCTGCGGTGCGGGAGCAAATGACCTCAGCGTCCAGACCCACATCTAAACGTCCATGAGAAGTCATCTGTCAGATGCAAAAATCCAAAAGCTCATGATAATAACCTCTGCAACAATCCCACTATTGATTACCAGGAAATGGGTGAGAATTTCTGTTCTATGCCGTACAGAAATAACTTCTGCAACAATATGACTATTAGATTACAAAAAGAAAGGTGAGCGTTCCATGTCATGCAGGAACTGCATCAAGTATTATAAGCGCAAGCTTTTAATTTCATTTTTATGTGTAGTACTCTGGTCAGGTTGTGTTTATTGAATAATACTTAAAATAAATACAATAGAAACATAAATTCTATCAAATAGGTATTAACTCATCAGATGATTGGTTTAGACAGGCAGTTTTAAAATTTAAAGGATATAAATAGATTGTGGCCAGATTTTTTGGACCATGCCAGTCAAAATGACGGACAAAGACATCTGGTAGTCTAACACAAGCAATACGATCTCCAGGTAAGCCAGGCCACCACGCATCTCTTGCATATCTCAGAAATATTTGGAGGTCATGTTTTAGAAGCACCATATACTGCATGTTTGAGCCACTGTTAGAAAATCTATATAAATGTCTTTTAAATGTTAAATCCAATTAGAACATCATTGCGTCTCATGCTGCATTATGCAGACACCCTTTTTGCATTGAATCCTAACTCTCTTCAGCTATCAAGCATTTAAAAGCAACACATTTGCTGTATACCACATTTTCCATCTTGGTAACCTGGTAAAAATTACATCTATGTGTAGCCACGCCCCGTGTCTAGTCTACACATTGATCTGGAACTGCTCCCATTGAAAGCGTCTGACAAACGGAGGGCCATCTGGTATAAGAGTTTGAGCTAATTGGAAAACGGACCAGCAAGAGTTTTTTCACTTTCAGCGGTGCAAGCTGGTAAATCAAGCTCTTGCAAAATCCAGTTGGGAGAACAGCACACACATCTTTACCATTAAGAATGCACAAAGTGCTTCCCTTTGCAAATTTTTCAATGAAGAAATTTTCTCTGGTTCACCTAAAAAAATATATATAGCTACTTCTATACATGCAGCCATGTTTGTTTTGGTTTGCCTGGACACTTGCTACTATTGTCATACCTACATCATACCCGTTTGTTAGCATTGTGCCCCAAAACACAATGTTAACAAATTATTTGTCCACACCACTACTGGAGTCGAGTCGGATGGTTTATTTGGAGCAGTTTTAGATGTATTTTCGTGGGTCTGGAAAACTTTAAATCTCACGAGAATCTATCTAGTAGCGCAAGGTTACCATCTCGGTCCTGTCACAAAACACATGGAAAAATCTGCTTGAAATATTTCTTGAAAGACTTCAGAGGGATTTTAGGATCTGCTGACCACACTTCTAATGTCTCTTGACCCACATGTGGAACACCAATAGGGAGACCAGTTTAAGAAATAAGATTTTAATGAAACAATGATATGATGATGAAGGTCATGGGACCCAGGAACACTGCAGAGGAGGTGAGAAGTACTGAAGATATGAGACCAGAGCCCGGAGTGGGTTTAATTGTTTCAAGACACTCAGGTAAGGCTTACTTTCTTGATTTTCTTGATGGAAGATGCAATGCCATGGAAGGAGAGTTGGGAGTCCAGAATGTCTGCATAAGCTTCCTGCTGAGTTCAAGGAAATGTCAAGATGGTGTAATACAAGAGTGAGGACCAAATACAGAGATGGAGCGTCAATCATAGCAGAACTAGAAGAACTAGCAGTGAGTTTGCTCCACCCCCGTCTTGATTGACAGATCCTTGTCTCACTCATGACCTTTTGTTGGAACTCTAGAAATATGGTAAAAGTGTACAGGAAACAGACAGAAAAACACGTGAGACACCTAACAACTTCCACCTGATATATTTTAGAATTTTGTTTCGAGTGTTTTGAGAGAAGAAATTATGCAACACAATGTGAAAAAATACTTCTATACCTCCCTATGTGACATCTAAACATATTTTCAACACTCATCTTTAACATTTGACCTGTTTTTCGCAGTTAATGTAATCATTTTCAAATTATTTAAATGTTTTCAGTTTGCAGCAATTTTGTGAAATCTCTTTTCTCCTCCTTTCACATCCCCATAAGAAATATTTTAAGTGCTTATTTGTATTTCAGATCAAAGTCACATCAATATGAAGCATATAACTGCTGTCAAAAGGTCAGTTTCGTATCTCATGACATTGTCTGGTCTGTGTCTCAAGGACAGGACTCCAATAATGATGGATAATGGAAACTGTATTGTCACTGAAACATTTCTTGTATTTGCTTTATAGATATATAGCAATGAGGCTGAGTGTTAACAGTTGCTGATCATTTTCCAGTGACTGCCATGCTGCCTTTTGCTAAATACTAAATCACTTGGCTTTAATTTTTTGTGTAGCCGTCAAAAAAAGTGGGACCACCCAAAAACCAGCAAGTGTTAACCAGGAATCTGTGCTCATTATTATTGATGAAGTATTGACCGGGCATCCTGTTTAGAATATTTATGAGCCTCACCTGTCTCAGATATTGCTGTGATTATAACTAATCACATCCTTTAGGGGTAATTAAAGATTGGATGGGAACTGTAAACACGTTAATATTGATCAACTATTTGAGATGACCAAAATGACTGATGACCTTGCAACTACTTATTTACTATATTAAAGATAAGCTGGTCAGTTATCTGCTGTTTCATAAGTTTTAGTCTCAATAAAGCCTCCAGTGTACACAAGGGACATGCTCTGCAGTTCAGTAACTGGATTAGGATGTGGTTTGTCTGATTTTTGTGTCATTTCAGAATAATGTTGAAGTGACTGATTGACCCCTGTTTGGAAACAGCAAAATAACAGGATGAGGCAATTTTGAATTTACAACTGAGAAGTTGATGATGCTTTAATCTGAAAAGCACACACACTTTTTATTTCGTGTATCATCGTAGTTGATTCATCAAAGCTTGTTTTCTTTCTCATTTTTCTCTCCCATTATCTTTATTTGCTTACATTGTCCATAAGTTAATGGGCAGTTTTATAAGAAAATTTTAAAAAGTGAAACACTACAAGCCTTTAAAAGATGTGGTCAGTGTCAAATCGCTGTTAGAATAGGATTTATTCAGCTTTAACTTTAACCCTGTGGCAACTGAGTGTATATAATTCAGCTCGTATGTTCTAGCATTAGCCGTTTCCTTCCACTTAAACTGAGGCGAGATGTTTTTACACAAAGAAAAGCTTGGGAATGGCTTTAAATTCTGCATGAAAGTGAGGTTTTCCCTGTGTGAGTTGTGGGGCTTATAAATCCTAATAAATGCCCGGCTGATGGAGCTGCCTCCCGGCAATCAATAATAAACACTGTTGTCACAGACTGAGAACACACCCTGGAACACACACCAACTTAACAAGGCACAGTGGCAGCAATATCCATCATAAGCACCAACAGAACCAAATGTTCACATGTCAGCTTCAGTAAGCATTCAAACTGGAATAAAAGAGGATCTTTACAGCTGTAGGCTGATGTGCAGGGTACCTGTAATAAATCAAACTCTTATCGACTAGAGGGAAGTGTACAGATATTTTTTAGAGTATGTTAGGCTACATATTTTTATTTGATGCGGTATGCATGGTTTTTCTACTAGGACTCTAGCTTCAACCACGCTTAAAGAAGAAAGCAGGTATTTAGCCAGTTTTAAAAAATTCCCCAGAAAAATGGGTTTTGTGTTTTATGTTTGGTTTTACCCCTGCCATGCTTCTAATAACCTTTGTAGCTCACCACTTGCAGTTTGACAGCTGGAACAGCTTTTCTAGCCTCTGAAGTTGAACTAGGTTAAGAAAACAATTTTATCTTAAGCATTTACTGACAACAACTTCCAACGTATTGATATATCAGTGTTCATGATTCATGAATACGTTTTAGACTGGGAAAATATAAAATCACTGGAGAACTGGTGAACAAAAAGAACACACAAGCCTTTCTCACACTGGTGGACTTGGGAGATAATAAAGGAACTTTCTAGAAGGTGTGTGTAATCCAGTGTTAGAAACCCAGATTATAACTGAATAAAATCACAAATATTCATAATGTATTAAAAAAATATATTTCCCAATGAGAAAAAATATTCATAAGAAAAGCTAATAAAAAACAAGTTCATTACATATGTTCATAAATAGTTAAAAATGTAATAAATGACTAGATACTGATAAATTAGATCTAACCTCTGAGTGGTCAATCACATAATTGTCTAATATCACATCAGCCAATAGAGTAAAGAGACTGGTTTGTTGTAAAAACTCAGAACACAAACATTTAGCTTATTACTGACACAAAAGGACTATAACTAACATTGCCCACAATACAGGACTATACGTCAACAGAGACATTTGCTTTTTTATTTTTTAGACCGATTTTCAACCATGCTCTATTGTTGTTGTTAAATGTTCACAACTTAAACCTTTTCTATTGCAATTAAATGCACGTTTTTTTCCCCATACATTTTGTATGTCTCATGTTTTCTCACACCCAAGGCTCCTATGAATCTAGATTCTTCTGATCTGGTCCAACTAAGCTTTTTTTCACGGTACAGAGATTGATAACTATTAGTATATTAAGTGTTACATGTGCATACTATTATTTAAAAAAAACAACAAAGACAGCATTCCTGAAAAAGGAAATCATAATAGTAGCCAAAGGTGGAAGTGTTATGGTTTGAAGCTGTTGGACAACATGCTGTAACTTATGGAACCAACAATTATATTCTCAGTAGTGAAATCTGGAAGGAGAACTTCAGGCGATTAGCTCACAACCTTAAACTCCAACTCACTGTGGTAATTCAGCAGTACATTGATCTAAAGATTATTAGACAGTCCACCTGAGAATGTCTGCAAAAAATCAGCAATGTCAAGGTTTTAGAGGGGCCTAGTTAAACTCTACACTCAACTTCTGTGGAGAAGCTGTGGCTTGACCTTAAGCAGGCTGTTCATTCAGGAAAACATCTCAAAATCACAAACTTTATTTAGAAGAAATTGTAATCAGTGCAGGATAATTCAGTCCAAGTTTGACTAGTCCGTAGCTTGCATTTTGTTGTAGTGCAAAAAAACACTGACATATTTCATTTTGTGTTTTCACAAAGAAAGCTTTCTGTATACGAAAAATTATAGCTCCGATTTTATAAAACGTTGAACTGGAGATGCACAGCTGCAGTCTATACATCAGAAAAGTTAAATAACCTCTTACTCCTACTTCTCTTGTAGTGTATAGGTTCTTAGAATGATGTTACTTGGCTGAGCAAAAAAATAAATAAAAATTAAATAGAAGAGAGAAAGTATAATTAAACATTTTAAAATATAAACAAAAAAAATCTCCTACTCCTATCTTTCTATGCTGGGGTCCCCAGACCAAACTGATGTTTCTCAGCTTGGTGGAGATGGCAGCACATGAAGAGGAGGAGGGAGGGTGAGACGGGTCACCAGCAATGTGGTCCCCTGGAATAAAGAAGGTGTTGTTAGGAAGACAATCACAACAAGTCTCTGGTTCTTCTCTCTGCCTGCTCCACATTTGTTTTTTACCCTTTTGCTTCACCGTCCGACTGTTTAACAAATATCACATTCTGCCTTCAACCGTCCCTTCCTCTCTCATCCTCATTTCCCACCATAAAGTCTCTCCTCCCTATTTTCACACTCTCAACATACCCCACCCTTTTCTCTGTCGTCTCATTCCATTCCATCCGGTTGCTTTTCGCTCCATTCTTCCTCCTTCCTCCCGACAGCTTTGCTCTCCTCCTGCCTCAATAGAATGAGAATCCTTTGAGTGCAGCTTTCTAAAACTCAGAAGGTGAAGTCTTAATGTCACTTCTGACATTTTTAGTTGCCATTGTTTGGCTAGTACCGGCATTGAATTCGTGTTGCATGCCAGCTGTGTTTCTCCAAAAATTACAAAACGACTTTTACACACTTCAGTCCACTGATTGAGTTTGTTCCAGTTTTCTGTAAGCTAATCCTGCTGGCAGAGGCTTCCAGAGGCACTTCCTTTTCTGGAAGGACCTGATGCGCCGTGTCAGTGATCCTCTGCCTCCTGACCCTGCTCCCCTTTTTCACCCCTCTCTCTTTCTCTCTATCTCTCTGCCAGGCTGTCTGAGGAGAGATTCATTTCATTTCATGTCTGGGGAGAGAGCAACAGCAGAACCCAGCCAGTTGGCGGAGTGAGGAGACTGCGTAGATGACACCTCTTTCTTCTCTCTTTCAGCCTTTCTTTCTGTTACTAACACAGTAGCGCTCTCTTTTCATCTACAATCTCTTTAAATCTAATCTCCATCTCAGTTTTTTGTTTTTGTTTTATTTTTTGGGAGATTGTCTCCAGTTTCCATCCTCAGGTAGGCACCACCACATTCAGCCAGCAATTCACTCCTTCATCCTACTTTCTTCTATTTTCTCCTTCTTCCCTTATAATATACCAACATCCTCCTCCACCTTCTCATTCTCTTCACCCATCTCTATTTATCTACTCTCCTTCTGCCTCCACACCCTGCCTGTGAGGGTGCTGGTGAGATTCGCCAATTGTGCACACCAAAGGCAGCAAGTGGGAGTGGACCTCAAGAAAACAAGCAAGCGTGCTCGCACAGCGTGCGCTTCTGTGTGATTTTGCAAATGTGGAGGGGGAGAAGAGAGAAGGAGGAGGAGGAAGAGGAGGAGAAGGAGGAGTAGGTGGATGAGGGAGTGAGAGAAAGAAAGCATCAGCACAGTCTTCCCAGTCTCTCCTCTTTTCTCACACTCTCCCAGTCTGCATGGAGCAAATCTCCCTCCTCTTCTCCTAAATGGACATTTCTGTGGCAACGTTGTGTCACTGAAGGCAGCTCCACTCCACAAGCTCCTACATGCTGGATT
Source organism: Apricaphanius iberus (assembly GCA_028564705.1). Taxonomy (NCBI): domain Eukaryota; kingdom Metazoa; phylum Chordata; class Actinopteri; order Cyprinodontiformes; family Aphaniidae; genus Apricaphanius; species Apricaphanius iberus. Next base: position 737,950 of record JAPXFQ010002592.1, read on the forward strand.
TTAAGACAAGTGAGGAGTGGAGAGGAACTGGGGGAGATCTCTGAATATGAGTGAGGAGGCTAAGGAGAAAGCAGGCGGCGGGAAAGGAGCCCATCGCAAGAAGAAAGGCAAAAAGGTAAAAGATTCTAAAAGCTTTCTTTAGCTTAGTAGGCGTCTTCTATGGCTTGGCGAAAAGAAATATTGCATGTTGTTAAAGAAGTCAGGGATTTCTGGTTGAGGTGAGTCTCACTTGTGAGGTAGACGAGGCAAAAGTAACTGAAGACTTGTTTGACCATGTTTTTATCATTTTTAAGCCATTTTATTTAGAATTTTTGAATCCAATCATCAGTTTTTATAACTGCAAATTTCTTGGCAATATTCTGGAAGCGCTGTCCACATCTGATTGTTTTTCTCTTATTTGCCTACCCGTCTTCTGCGCGCTCTCTCAGACTGTAGAGAGAGAGAGCGAGACAGAAATATGCGCTCAGCCTCACCTGGAATGCTACCAAACCCAGCTAAAGCGCCGCACATCAATCACCGCTTATTATTTTCCCAATGTTGCAAGTGCAACTGGTCAATCTGGTTTGTTTTTGTTGTTGTTGGAAATGCGTGAGTTGGAGAGCTGTGGTATGGGAAGCGGAGAGAGAGACAGAGAGAGAGACAGAGAGAACACAGCATGGGGATGTCCTCAGGGGTTAGGGTGGGGGCAGCAAGACACACGTACCACACAGGCATCTGTTGGGCTGTCAAACTCTCCCACAGCTGTGTGTGTTTGCGTGTGTGAATGCACTTGAGCCACATGCACTGTCTGGTAAACACTGTCCTGTTGTGTTCTCTAGGACTTGTTTTTAATGGCTTTTTAATTAAAGGTACTTGCTGTATGAACATGTTTTGACATCTGAGATGGAATGTTGGTTTGTAAGGGATTTTTCTGGATGTCTTTGAACCGCCTGAGCGTTTCATTTTGCTGTTAAGATTACAACACTGGCTTGCTCCAGTGCCTACAGGGGCTTTTGGGTCAACTTGACGGAGCTATGACAAATGCAGTGGCCTGCTCAACACCACTGGCTATATATAAATAATATAACACCAAAACAAACTTTTGACAATTTATATATATATATATATATATATATATATATATATATATATATATATATATATATATATATATATATATATAAAATGTGGAAACTGCAATCATTTTACAGAAATTTTTTATTTTTCAATTGAAATTGTATTTTTATGGCCATTGTTATTAATATCTTATTTTTTATCTAATTCACCCATTTGCTATAGCAATCAGTGAAGAAAATAAATCCTCTTCTAATTCATTGCATTTTTTGTGTGTGGTAGAAGTATTGGTACTCGGTATCAGCAAGTGCTCAAATCCAAGTATCAGTAACGTATTGGTTTGAAAAAAAATGGCATTGTTGCATCCCTATATATATATATATATATATATATTTATGAGCCAAATAAAAAAATCCTAATGCACTTTATATGACAAACTTTACATGACTCAATTATAAATGATAATCCAAAAATAATCCAAAAGTGTTGAAATTCAGTTAATATTAATCCACATTACAATCCTTTCTGTATTTAATAGTTTTTTTCCAATATATCACATACAGCTCTTCACCAGGGTGCCACTAAATCAGGGGAGGCATTAATGCTCCAGAACATATAAAACAAGAATCAAATGAATAAATCAAGTCAGCTAAACCTCGAACAGGTTGTCCTTTGCTTATTAAAATGTACAGTCAAACCAAAGAGGAGTGACGTCCTTCTGTATTGTGCATATTGTAAGCATTGTAAGAAAATATGACAAGAAGCCACAGATGGATGGTGATGCTAAATCTGGTATTGCCGGTAAGTTTAAGTTTCCTATTCAGTGCTTACTTAGAGAGCTATTCTAGGGGTTGTTAAAGTATGTAATGTGTTTGTTCAACTAACATTCAAACAGCTTTGCTAAAAAAATGTTTTTAGTTGGAAATTTACAAAATATTTGTGTTGTGATTTGTGAAAACATAAAAAGTCCTTTTCTGATCTGTTGGCATAACGAACATTATAGATCTTATAGAACTTTATAGAATGAAAACTATGATACAGATTGATATGAGTTCCTCTAATCACAGGTTCTCCCAATACTTTGTTTTGGGTTTGAAACGTATGGAGAGAGATACATTTTTCAGAAAGAAGTATGATTAAATCTTTTGCCACTTTCTAAGGCACAAAATGAGTGGCTTGCCAATAGTGTCATTCATGCATGGACTGCTAAAGACTGCAATGTACTTCTTGAATTTGCAGTTACAAATAAGGTCTGATGAGGGCAGTCTGATTACAGACTGTTAAGGCAACAAATATTCCAGAAGGATTAAATACAGCAGAGGATCTGTGATGCTGCGGGCCAGTTTATCCCTCTAAATACATTCAGAATCTCGTTATGGTTCAATTTATAAAGAAATCTTTAAAATGTCAGGACATCTAAAATAAAAAAAATCTGGTGGTCTCTACCTAAAAGCTGAAAATAAGTAATCATTGGGTCCTTAAGAGAAACCATTAAAACGGGAGGTTGAACTGTCCTCAGAAGCTGGCATCTCTCATGTTTTACATGTTTCGCCTTTTTGAAACAGCTAAATTATTTCCCCACTATGCCATCAAGTTCGGTAGAGAACCAATGATTCTCGTTGCCAAATGCTAACTTTATTCACCTATAGTGAACCAGAGGTAAATTGAAAACAGGCAGGATGAAGAGATTTGAGGAGTGGAGCTGCATACCCAGATCTAAAACATACAAAAATTATTTGCCTGACATAAATCAACCTTCTTCAATTGTCATCTCAATCTCCAGAGCTAAATCCTACTGAAAAGAGTAAATTAGAGAGAATCCAGACCATGCTCCATCTAAACCCATTTTAGCTGTGTTCAGATGTGACCCTTGAGAACAGGGAATTGCAGAATAGAGAGAATATCCAAAGGATAAAGAAAAAGTATTTTTTTTAAAAGCAAACAGATCTGACACAAACACATTCAGTGTGTCCCATTAGATAATTTATAGGATTGCTCAGATGTAAAAAAGCTGTCAGTCTGGTTCTTATAACTACTGACTTATGCAAATTAGATTGTTCTTTACAATGCTGAAAGAACAAGCAAACATAAGCTTTAAAAAATGATTACATACCTTTATTTAATGTGTATCTAGATTAATATTTTTTTTAATTAAAGTACATCAAATAAATGTAAGCCTCATTATTCAGTCTAGTAATATGGATTCTTTCATTTTAGCAAAATATGCCAAACAGTTTATACAAACCCTGGTCCTCGGTGCAGCATGTTTTGGATATTTTAAATGTTTTCCTGCTTTATGACACTCAATTTATAGGAACAAATTACATCAGGAGTTGGCCATCAAGGTTTGCAACATTAATCACGTGGGTGTTCTCTAATTAGTGAAACATCTAAAACATTTAAGACGATGAACCTTCCTTTAAAGATTGATTATTAGGAATTTTTGTATTAACAGTAGAAATTTATAGTTCTTTTAGTTACAACCACACCAAAAAATGCTTAGATTTAAACTATTTTATTTATATTATTTTATTCAGTTGTATAATCTTGTATACCTGAAATACTTTGAAGCACTCATTTCTCTCTTTTTTGGCTCTGATCCTTGTATGGACTCATTGACTAATACAAAATGAGACAGATTATGACCTCAGCTGATACCGAAATAACATTTAAGTGACCTCCTGCTGGTTAACATTTATTGAAGTCGTTTAACCCATTTCATTAACATAAAATAGAACGTTACCTAATGTTGTCAGTCATCAGACCAATCCCGTTTCAACTTTTAATTCACATACAAGTAAAAATCATGTCAAATGTGGATGCCAAACCACTACCAAAGCAGGGATACTGTACGTCTGTGTGTTAGCTGGTACTTATCCACATAATGCTCCTGCTGCTTGAATTGCTCAGGATTGGCAGCAGAGCCTCTGGGTCCTTTTAGTTTGCATTGCGAGAAAAATAAGATATATACTAAATTCTACAACAGAAAATGCTACTCTATTAGATGTGAAAAAGCTCAAAATATAATTGGATACATTCTTAAAAATAATATGTATCTGGAAGGCTCTTGATATGATATAAAATTCAATATGATGAGGATTCTCACGTTGCATCTCTCTTTCCTGTCAAATTTAGACAAAGAAGCCTAAATTAAGCAATGGGATTAGGTCAGAGGCCTATAGTTCCCACTCTTCTCCCCAACAAACCCCGACCCCTTATCTCCCCCAAACATGCTCTGCCGACCACAGCCTTGAAAATGAGAGCAGCACAGAAAAAGAATACATATTCATGCTTTTCATGCTTTTCTTTTCTTTTATCCATACGTAATGTATGGTGTTTATTGCGAAAGCACATGCCCATGTGAGTCTGTGCGTGCGTGTGCCAGATAAGTATGCCAGATGTGTTAATGACTGTAGCCATAGCAACTAGTTCTGCTCTGAGCAAACGACGTCGAGGGTGAGAGCAGGCAGGCAGTGAGGAGGAAGTGAATGTGGTGACCAGATGATAAATATATTTTTCATGAGGCATCTGCTGTGACAGGTGGAAGCTCAAGGATACAATCAAGCATCTCTTTGACTCAAGGTCCCAGACCGATTGTGATTCCTACGGAAGTTATAAATCAACATCCATCACAGCCTTTTTGTGACCATTAGTTGCTACTGGAGAATGTGCGTGTTTTTTAGCGTAACATGGCAGCTGTGTGCGTATTTCTGACTCTGTTTGTTAATGTTCTGAGTAACACTTGATGATCCTCAAAGTGCTCGATGATCTCCGCGAGGCTTAATAAGAATTGGATGTAGTTATATAGATAATGAGGTTTACATTAACACAAACATTCGCACAAGCACAGTAACAGGAAATTCATTTGCTTTCATTCCTCTAAACAGCAAAGCAGCAGTGGGGTCAATTCAAATCTCTTTATGGAATATTTTGATGCGTAGTTCAGCCGAGTGATCACGCATGCCAGAAGACATCTGGGGTAATAAAACTCAGATTGGTTAGTTTACTAGTTTAAATTACACTACTTGTCTTTGCCAATGTGAAACAGAAAAAAAAGGATGAAAAATATTCTTCCATATATACTTTCATTGAGGAATGTCAATTTCAGAATAAAAAAATATAGCCGATCATTAGGATAAAGAAAACATTCCCATGCAGTAATAGAAATTGTATGGTTAGGACTATTTATTTATTTTATTTGTAGTGTTAATTTTGAACAATCAACCAAAGCTTGCACTAATTATGTACAGCTGAAAGGCTAATGCTAGCTTTAGTCAGCGAGTCATTCTCCAAGGTGAAATAAAGTTATGAACAGAGCCCTCTGACACACATGTTACTATAAAAAAGTTTTCCAAAGTCATAACAATTCTTATTTCATTGTGGAAGACACCTCTTCTATAGTTCAAAATTTGGTTTGGTTCGGTTTCAAACTTTTGCATAAATCCAACATTTACGAAGAGGACAAAATTCTGCATTTCTGTGATCATTCTTAAGACACACATGTAAACGATTTCCAAATTTTGTTTTCAGTGACCTGCAAAGCTTTCCTTAGCCTACCCTGTCTGTGGAGAGCATTGATTTTTTGATTTTTCGATTTCGACTTCAGCCTTTATTAACCAAAAATGTGTTAGGAGCAAAAGCGTTTGTGTCAGAAAATCCTAAACAGGGTTGCATCCATTGAACCTTCTGACAGTGTGTCTGTCAGACATGCTGACAAGCTGGGACAACTGAGAAATGTGTTATCATGGCAACATCGAAATTCTGTCACAAACAAGCTGCCGCCACTGTTGAGCAACCTGTGACATTCAAAATATATCTATTTTGAAAAAGGAAAGAAAATGCACACTGACTGAAAATTTAAGGTAAAATTGTGGTCCAATCAGTTGAACAAAAAATGTGATGACTTGGCCACTTTTCTCCATCCTTCCATCTTCTCCATCCCCCCCCCCCCACCCCCCCCCACCCCCCCCTTTTGCGTTGACTGAATGTTGTCTTGCTCCTAGTGAGACAGCCAGCCTGCCGGGCTTCCAGGCTCAGTCCTGTTCTTTGTCTTGAATGGAAAAACCCTGCCAGAGATGGAGAAGCCTGCGTCTGGAGGACAGGCGAAATAAAGCCGTTCTTTGACAATGCCTTCAAAGAGAAATGGCACATCACATTCCCCAGATAACAGGGGGGAGCACTAGTAAATGTGCTGATGGACGATATGAAGTGTGTGTGTGTGTGTGTGTGTGTGTGTGTGTGTGTGTGAGGGAGAGAGAGAGCAAACGAGGTGCTGCTTTTGTTTTGGAGATTACGCTAATGGACTTGGCACAGAACGAATCCTTAAAGAGGCTATGCCTCATGGACCACTGGAGAGAAAATGTGGAAAAAGAAAAGAGGAAACTACTGTAATTACCTGAAATCAGCAGGTGAGCTGTACAGGGTGTACCCTGCCTGGCGCCTGTGAATGAATGAATGAATGAATGTCTTGTTTCAGTAAAAAAAAAAAAAAAAAATTGATAAGGTGTTATTAGCATGAATAGTAATAGTTTGGTTCTGACCACTGGATACTATAAGACTTTCATTGTCTTGAGTGATAATACCTGGATTTCATTGTATTTATACTACAATTTAAAATAAATACATGTAGCCTGATCTAAATGAATTGACATAAAATTGAGAAGAAACTGTTTTGGCAGCTGCTAAGGTAAGATCACGTTTTCATTATTAGTTATAAATATATTTACAATAACATTTACATATTTTGAATTTGATGCATAGCAAGCAAAACAGAATGAATACCTCCACAGTTCAGGTGTAGTTTTAAAATGTTTAGTAGCAACTTAACTGGTAGCTCTCTCACCAAGTTGCGCTCTCAAGCCAACAAGTCTTACCTAAATGAGCCCTGCTGCCAACCTAGCAACTTTCTTACTCCCCAATCTACTCTTTTTTTCCCCTCCGAATTAGCAATTTGCGTCGTGCTGCTAATCCATGCAAAGTAACTGTTGACCACTCCCAGTATTATATTTGCCGATATAAATGAAAAAAAAGGAACAAAAAAGAAAATAAGTGAGCCTATTATTCTCTGTGTTATATAAAAAGTGCATTTATCTTCTTCCTCTTAGGTCTGTTTGCATGTATACGTTGACTTTATGCCAGGTTGACATACACAAAACCATGGTTTAGTATGTTTTTGGCATGTTTCAGTCGAGAAAAATAACTAAGAATATGTTGTGTTTTTTACTCTGGTCCAATGCAAATTTGGCAATGTTGATGTTTTGCCACGTTTAGAGTAGCTAACAGCTACTTACCTTACTGTGTTGGCAGAAGTGGATGAAAATGATAGGGCGTGACTTTTACTTCCCACACTATGACTGTCCATATTCTTTGAAAGCAAAAATATTGCAAAAAAGCAACAATTGTCTGTTACGCGAGGAAAAACTAATATAGCTTTCTCTCAGCCAGCTGACAGGCAGTGCCTAGCAGCAAGTGGAGCATCCCTTTATGCTCTATATAGATGAAAATAACCAAGACCATCTGGTACGACGTCTGTCATCTTAATAAGACGACTATATAACTGGAGTAAGGGTATGATATCTATATCTATATGGTTTTCTGTGTAACACTCTTATATCAGTAAAAGGCCCATGCCTACTTCAAAAGTGGTCAGAAAAACAAGTTTAACTTGGTCAGCGATCTGTGTTTTTAGCTTTCCACTAAATATTATTAGTCCCGTCTTCAGCATGTTCTACATGCAACACCAAAATGTGAATACTTATATAAAGCAGTCCACACATTTGCACATGTCAATGTGGAGGTGTGTGTGAATCCACATGTGGTATCCCTCTGGAGCTCTATAAATGTAGGCATGCACGCTCTAGTGGGCGGCTGCATTCCTGCCGTTTCTCTGTGGATGTGAGTTTTGGGTAGGTAGGCGTCTAAGAGCTTGGGCACAGCTGCATGGCCTCAGGAGGGGGCAGAGGGATCAGCCTGTCAGAACTCAATCAATCTCAGATGAGCTCTCCCTGCTCTTGTTTTTGCACCAGGCCAGGGGAGGAGGAGGTGAAAATCAAGATGAGGAGGCAGGGGAAAGGGCGGGGTTAAAGGGAGAGAGAAGAAGGTGACATAGAGAAGGCCGAAAAGACCGCCGACAGAGGACGGGGAAGTGAGAGCGAGGTGTGATTTGGGCATTGACAGAGGAGACGAAAGTGGAAAAGGATGTGTTAGGAGTGATTCTGAGTCATTTTGGAGCTCTGCTTCACTTGAGACATTTCTAGGGGAGATTTAATGAGACAGTATGGTTCATCAGAAGAACTTATTAGTTCTGGCAACCGAGTATTTAAAATTGCAAAATTTTTAATTCAGTTTTAAATCTAATTAGTAACTGCTCACGTCAATATTTTAAATTTACCGTATTTTCAATATTACTTGGCAAAGTGTTTATTTGGATGTTTGAAAAATCATACCTATTGTCTGGTAATTTCATATCACCTGCTAATTGTATCTTTTAAACATTATAAAGTGATGGAGGCTTTTTTAATACTATTGTAATCAAGTATTGTCCGCCAACCCAATGAGAAATCTTCATTGGTTGACTCTTTCAACACAAAAGGCAACAACATCATTTTATCTGTCAACATAAGAGTCTAAAACATAGATACAAGAACAAGTTTAGATCACTCAGCTTTATTCCAGGTGTAATAAACATTTACTTTATCAGATGAAGCCACATAACAACATCACTAGGACAGTGCCTCATTAGACAGACCTTACTTTGCTTACTTTACTTACTTTATTAGAAATAATGCAGAGTTTAAATATTGCCGGATGTTCTTACACACCAAATGTGAATTAACATGTCAAGTTGGATTGTCTTAACCAGCTTCAAAGAAGAAGTTAGCCTGAATTGGTATTGATTAACTGAGTGATTTCTGCTTTCTATACACAAAACTGACACTAATTTATAAAAACAATCTTCTTTGGAGTTCAAGTGTTGACACAGCTACAAAGCAGTAAATAGAGACATAATAGCCATGGCCTGACTAGCAAGCATCTGAAGCAGATTTACCGTTAAATATACTCAACTTTAACAACCGACTCTTCAATCTGCTTCAGTTTACCCTTTAAATTATTCTCCAAGTACAAGATCAAAAAGCAAGCAATCCATAGAAAGGCCCTGGTTGGTGTTGTTCTCTGTTTTCTTTCATGTTTGTCTGCAAGAATATTGAGGGCACAGAGCAATTTAAAAAAAGTGTTTCTCCCTGTAAAAAAAAAACGGTTACTGAGCTGTAGCGTAATGTCTCTAATTAAACATTTGCAAAGACTTTTGTGTAATTAAAAATAGATTTGTTGAATTACTGGATAACAGAATGTGAAGTATCTGAAGATTTTAAACTGGGGCTGCTCGGTGACCCAGAATGCAGCTGCTTTGAAACATCTAAAGTGTAATAATGTGCACTCGGATATCCACTTGAGTGGTACTTTCCTCTGCTGGCAGTAACTCTTGCCTGAATCAAAGAGCGTTTTCCGTTTCCAAAAGCTCTGAGCAGGAGTTTTTTATTTATTTAAATATCTTCCTATATTACGCTCTTTCTGTTCCTTTCTTTTCCTCAATTTCTCTCTGTTTGCATTTTACATTATGAAACAAGAAATTAAGAAAAAAAAAAGATTTTTCCTGTCAGATTTACAAGCTTCATTTAGTCCAACTTGGAATTGATTCTTTTTGTGCTGTTGCTATGGCAACTGTCAAAAGGAGCTAAGCTGGATGACAAAATTTGTTATAAGTAGAGATGTATCATTCAGAGATTTAGTGTCAATTTCTGATCTCTTCTGTAAAGATGCTTCTTTCTGTCCTACAATTAACCACATTTTTTTATATTTTTTTAAAGTCTTCCTGTCTTTAATTGTGTGTTGTTTTATAAGGAGCAGATGTGAGAGATAACCCGAGTTTTATTTATTTAAAACAATAAAAGGGAAATGATCCCAGACTTAAATTTTTACACTCCTTTCAGTGCTGCATAATGACACCTACTATTACTTACTAGGCATCAGTGTCTGTATGTATTCTCTAGAAATCATTGATCCTTACTTCAACTATGACATTTCCAAAAGTTTTCCAACATTATTTTGTATGTCGGCTACCTTATCATGTCTGAAGTTCAATATTAGAGCCAGCAGTATGTTTTTTTTGTTTTTTGTTTTTTTTCTGAGTACACGGTTGACATGGATAGATTGATACATTTTTTATTTAAAACAACTTTATATCAGGATTTCAAAATAGATTTCTGATTCTTAAAGTTAATTTGTCAAAAATGCCAAACAAACATCTGACCACTGCTATTTTGTGAAACATACTAAAGGTGTCAAAGTTGGGGGGGGGAATGCTTTAAGAACCTATTTTTAGTGTTGAATGAGTTATTACAAATTTGATTTGAATCCAGATGAATATAAGACAATAAAATGACCCTTTACCACTCTGACAGATTAGAAACAAACTTTTGATCCAAGAAAAATATATAAAAATAAATTGATCTGAATCTGGAAATCACAGAATTTTTAAATGTAAGCTGTGTAAAGACCCTGAAATTGATTTCTAAATTGTTGCTCATTTAGCCAGCCCAAAAGGGGTCTGGTTTGTTCCTCTCCTGTTTTTTAAAAGAACAGAGTCAGTGATTCCCCAGTTCTATGAAAATAATTGGGGCACAGAAAGCGTTGTTAATACTGCTGTGATGAAGACAGTTTCAACGACCCCTCTATTCCCACTCACATTTTCACCTGGAAGATATTTTGTCACATGATGTGAATTCCTGTCACTTTTGACATGCGGATTGATTGTACTTGCAAGAAATATGCATTGCAAGCACTGTGGGTGCGAACATAACAGATGACAGTTTCAAAGTTATGGCAGTAGCCCTTCTATGACCCGCATCAGGCCACTGACATTTACAACATTGTTCACAGCCGAGAAAAGATCATTTACTGCAAAGGACAACATCCCTCATAGCCAGCTTTTGTTCTCAGGTGTTGTTTATTGAAGTAGTGGGTGTATTTCAGAATCAGGAATACTTCCAGTGGAGCCGTTCCAGATGGCTCACTCTTGCTTCCTCCATGCGATGAAGAGTAAAAGCTTCTTGGAGAGTAAAATGAATAAATAAAAGAAAATGAAGTGTGAGGATAGGGCTGTCTAACAGCGAATCTGTATTTTGTTCAGACCCTGCTGTTGAACTTCCTGTTGAAGATGCGTTTAACAGCAGGATCTGGATTTCTGGATAGGAAATTGAAAATATTTAACACTAAAGGATCGAGGCTGTGCTTTGTAATATAAAGCAGATTGTCAGTTTGGCACAATTCAAGATGAGGCATAGAAAACGAGGTGAGGGGGATATCTAGAAACATCCTGTCCAGTGCATTTTGAAATCACCTTTTCATTATCCCATCTAAATTTACAGTATATTTCTGAATGATTATGCTTTACAAAACTTAAATCTACATTGTGCTGTACTGGTAGTTTTGTTACAGGCTGAATTGAGAATCGAGATTAAAAAAAGTGTCGTTGATAGAGATGGTAACCTCTGCTCTGAACACTGTGAATTAACATCTTACCTACTGTCTATGTTTAGACAAAAAATGTTATTTGAGGTTAGATTTTCAGTTTCTTTCATTCACAGCCTCCAGATGTTTCTACACTCAAGAGATTGCTGCAATTATATGAGTAGAAAATATGATTCTCTGGATTTACATCTTGATTCACACCACTCGAGAAGTCGCCCAACCAGATTCAGTCCCAAATGTTTTATGTTGAACACCCCTCTGTTAGATGATCTAACATGGTCAAATTTGGAGATCACATCCCGAAGAGCGACCAACAAAAGCAACAGTCTATTTTTTGCCCTGAATGCTTCTACAGTTTATTACATCACTGTTTCGTTTCCTGTGATTCATCAGGCTAAACAATCTAAGACAGCATGAGAAATCAACGAGAGTAGTATTGCTGAATAACAAAAGGTATGTAAATATGTTCGGCAATGCGATTTAGGAGAAGACTCAGATCCAGGGAGATGAGTAGCAGAACAATACAAAAATCAGTAGTCATAAAACAAGTTGAAAGTTAAGAAAATGTAAAAAAGTTTAAAATCTGAAAGCATTAAGTAAAAAGGAGGAAACTCTACAAATTAAATCAGATGATCCAGAGATCAGAGACATGGTAGAATCAGAACAGAGGGAATTAAAAATCTTGAACTCAATCACAATACTGGGAAAAAGCGAGGTGTCAAACCACTGATCTGCAATGAAGAGAGTCAACTGACATGGCTCCAGTATCTGGACACCTGGGAGGAAACCCTGAGGCAGAGCCAGAGGGACTATAACTTCTGGCCCAGGCATCACTTGGGATCCCTCCTGAATGAGATGGAGACTGTCGACAAGGAGAGGAATGTCTGTGTTCCCTACACCAAAACCTTCTTGATGCGATAGTATGGAGGATCTGGGTCCTAGTTTTCAAAGACAGAGTTTAAGCCACAGATGGACGATTTCCTCAAGAGTAACATCAACATTTGGCTCTGATTTAAAAAGGAAATTAGACTGTGGAAGACCTGATTTTACTGTGATAAAAATAAATTTGCTGAATATATTGTAGAGCTGCAAAAGAACGTTGGAGAGGTTAAAAGAGACCCTTAATTTAGCCAACAGTTCATCTAAGCCACTTCATCTAGATTTTGTTGTTGTTGAAATATTTCCTTTCATGGTTCTTACCCAACAAAATGTTGAAGAACAATTGTCATTTCCAGTCTTCTGTTTTTTTCAGACCTTGATTGATTCAACAGAGGTTCTGTTCTGAAATTGAAATCTTATTGGGGTATACATACCATTGATCTTTTATTTTGCTTTGTGGGGTTGGTTGGTGTATTTTGGAGCATCCCAGTAAGTTGACATATACTTTTTATGGAGCCAGCTCTGGTTGACAGGCCTATAATATGAGCCCTGAGGCAACATGACCTGAGTTATTTTACTATCACACAACTGTGAAAATAGATTGAAAGCATTAGACAGATTTGGGAAAGGTGGGTGAAGATTATAGATGGGTGTCAGGAGAGACATGAGTGGGGAACATATTTTAAAAAGATAAAAGCACAGAGATTCCCAACAGGTACCGAATACGTGGATGTAAACCTAAAATAGCTTCCAATCAGGAGATTCCCTGGGGCCTCTGTGGCAGTCATAAAGGAGGTGTCTATATCACAGTATTACATAAGAAGAAAACAAATGTCTCGTCAGTATTCTGGTAAAACTTTGACATTTGTCTATTATGAAAAAGAAAATCTTTCTTCAACTTATCCGCTCCTCTTTTCTTCAGAGCAGAAGAGCCAGACAGATGGGATTCACTTGATATTGATATCTCAATTTGTGCTGAAGACAGACTAATGTGGTTTTGATTTGATTATGCTCCATGCTATTCTGGGGGGAGTAAAGGTGGCTGCCTGCTTAGTCTGGAGCTGTCCTTTTGTTTGCCTTGAGATTTCTTTTTGTCTTCTTCAAACCCAGAGGTTGTCTGTGTCTGTTCGGTGACTGATAACACATTGTTTGTGTTTCCAAGAAAACATTTAGACGTATTATCCCATCCACAACCAATTCTCATAATCACCCATAATCATTTGGTTTGTTTAGTTTAATTGTGATATTCGGATGTATGTGGTATACTTTTAATTGTGAAATGAACAATCTTAATTACACTGGAATCAAAAATGATAAGTATAACTAAATATTGAATAACATTTTTGAAAAATTAAAATACTTACATTTAAGTACATTATACTGGATTTTCTTAGTTATAATAACTTGCATGTAAGTTCATTTTAGACTCTATACATTAGTGGCTCCAACACATAATTACCTAGTCCTGTGTACTTATTATTTTAAGCACAATCGGTTTGCATGCATTTTAAATGATGTTATCTAATCATATGTTTTAGTGTAAATGTAGTTAACTTAACTGGTCATTGGTTTTCAGGAAAGATGCAGAATCAGGCCAATAGTAGTGAAACATGCAAAACATTCAAGTGATATGTGTCTGTTTAGTGTTTGCTGTAGAATGTTCCTGTGTTTTTCCTGGACGGCAACAGGGTTTCTCCTGCCCTGGGGTCAGAGTCAGCTGACACACGATGTAACAAACTCCAGTTGTGAGGGTATGAATCTGCTAATGAGATACCCTTTGAATCTGTGTACTTGGTTATCAGTCTGGGAGTGGGTTTGTGGACTTGTTTGTCCATGAAATGACCTAAATGGCCATTTCTACAAGAGGTGCTCATTCTGTCATTATCTGCAGCATCAAACATTATAATGATACTGTAGATCCTTCAATAGGCCTGCAGAATAGGACATTTTAATGGAATCACAGAGGGGTTTCCATCATGTTAATGAAATTCCTTATTCATTTTGTGTATATATATATGTATTGTGTCAGCATCAATGCTGCAAAGATGTGTAGAAAAACCTTAAAATTAATTTGCCTTTTTAATGTTGAAGCCAAATCTCAGAATGAAGATTGAAAAACTCAACCGTTGATTTGGTCACATATCCAAAATATATTTTTTTAATCATCAGAACCACACCTATTGGCTCCAGAGTTGTGGACCTAAGTCAGGTGACTTGGACTTGAATCAGACTCGAGTCCTTTAGTTTGTGACTTTAGAGTTGACCTGAAAAAAGGTTCAAAGACTTGTGAGTTGAAATGGACTTTTCCACCAATGACTTGGCTTTAACTTAAACATGTTTAATTGAAAAGACTTGATATTTTACCTAATATCTTAAGCTTAAAACACCCGTTACTTCAAAACTGTGCACTTTAATGTTATTTCACACATCCCGTATCAACAGAGACTGTCTTTCTCTAAATACAGAGACTACAGCACAGCCGATTTTAAAAGAGCACATGGTCTATGATGTACATTGAACATACAGTATATTTGCAAAATTGCTTTAAAAAATGGATTGAAATGAGTTGACTTGAAATTTCAATGTTTCAAACTGAGACTTTCCTGTTTTTACTTAAGATTTGACTCAGGACTTGATAATGACTTTAGACTTACAAAACAATTACACAGTCCCACGTCTGAGTGGCCCTTCTACACCTTACAATAGCCGTGTTTCCACTATCGGAACATCAGGGTAATCTTTTTTTGATGGGGTGATCTCTTTGCCTACTCCTCTCAGCCGCCGTGTCTCCATACACAAATCGAGCCTCTTAAGTTATCAGCTACAGACACCCGAAAACTACATCGTGGTCAGCAGCAAGTAGTGTGACTGATTAGCGTGAAAGACGCCCAGAGCGGCAGAAATAACCACTGAATCGACATGGAAGCAGCAGGGCTTGTTTTTGTATGTTTTTGCTTGAGCTGAATTGATCGGCCCTTTTCTGAGTACATACCCCCATTCAGCTACTCCTTTGGTTCCTAAAACGGCCCTGTCAGCCCGGCCCAAGAAGTGGAGACACTCATGTATCGAATGTTACCCTAATGCTACAATAGTGGAAACGCAGCTAATAAAAGAATACACAGTAACCAAAGTATTTTGAACTTATACTTGTGGCCTAACTGTTAGAGAAATGCAGTAAAGAGTTGGATCTTCGAATATTTTAGACAATAATTAGATGTTACCCATTTCAACCAGGTTGAAAGCCAGGAAATAGCGTTTAAAGAATAGTTTTACCTTTCCTGGGTCTTCAACTGGAACTGTAAGCCTTGTTCAATGAGTCTAAGATCAGGTTGTACTACAACACACATTACAGGTGGGCATATAACAACAAATAAAAATAAACAACTTTAATATCATCATGGACATATATCATTTTTGACATATGTGGTACAAATAACCCAGGGTAGTGTGAATGAATCCTCGGAGGTAGGAAACATGCTTACAGCAGCTAACACTCAAAAAGTTACTGATCTGAAGACGTAGCAAGAGTCTCAGCTGTACCTTTCTGTAGAGTATTTATTTATTTATTTATTTATTTATTTATTTATTTATTTATTTGTGTATATATATATCTCTGTCTATTAATAAAATCAATTTGAGATAATTATTCTAAAATACTTTTTTTTAAATTACAGAGTTATAGAAACTGACAGCATGCAGATGAAAAGCGCTGCAGATGTCTGACGATGATTAAATGTGACTAAAATAAGTAGGTAGACAGAAAAGGAAGGGTTCTCAAAGGCTGCCAATATGGTGAAATTCAGCAGAGCACAGAGGAAGTGAAAATGATGTGATTGTGCTGAGGAAGAAGCTGTGGGAGCAGGAAGGGGAGAGGAAGGCTCCGTATTCACCCACTTGTGTCATGAATAAATCACTGCTGAGATCTTCTTGGTGTCTGGCCCAGTACAAACCAGCATGCGTTCACAGTTATAGCTCATCAAAGACTGCCCAGTTTACCCACAAAGAATAAGCTAAGTCATAATTTACCAGCTGGGGCCTTTTTCTGATTGCTTCATCCATCATGAATTACCCAGCAAAACTGAGTTCAACCCAGAGGACCCCGGTCGAACAAAGAGGACATCCCTGCTACCGAAATCACCTAAACAAAATAAACAAAAAACAATCATATGATAGGTGGAGCAGCTACAAAACATACCTTGGAGATCCGGCAGAAGGTTAACAGAATTCTGTAATATGAGGAATTTGCTAAAAAATAAATAAATACTGACATTACATCCAGAGCAAAAGGTGTTATGTAAAAAGTGAGTGGGAAGATGAAATCACTGCCAAAAGGGAAAAAAAAGTAAAAATGACAAAATAATGAAGTTTTGTTAGCACTGTAAGGCTTTGCTCTAATGGTGACTAAGTTCTAAGGGAACAAAAAGACACCATTTTCTCTTAAGCGTGATTACACAATTGAGACATCCTCCTCACTGATCAACATAGAGAGGGACTGAGTGGTTCAAGGAAGACCTATGTTCTGCTAAATTCACCTCAGCTCATCTTTCTTTCATGTTTCTGTCTGTGTCTAGGAATTTCTGAAAGGTTTAGACTCTGAAAATGTGATAAATAGTAAAGCGATGCAAGTATGCCGCTCTGCAATATAACAATGCACAAAAGCTACACATGTTCTCCAAATTATGTGCCTTCACACACAATGAAGTTGAGTGACATCATATTCTAGATCCATTAGGTTGAAAATAGGGTTGAAAAACATAGCTAGTGATCAAAGGCATCGTAAAGATAGTTTTTAATTATTATTATTATTATTATTATTATTTTTATTTTATTATTATTATTATTAAATGGAAACATGGACCACATTTTTTTATAGTAGATTACATACAAAATTATTTCAAATCATTGGTTGCCAGGTTGGGTATGAAACACCACCCAGGCAGCATAGTACAATGCTGCACTCCAGTCATGAAATGTCTTTCCTACTAAATATTCCTCAGTGAACTGTTTTTTTGGGATTTTACCAAAGTGCTATAATTAGGGATGCAAAAATACCACTTTTTCAAACAGATATGACATATGACATATGACAAGATAGCACTTGCTGATACCGAGTACCAATACCGATACTTCTATCACACAAAAAAGTATCTGTTTGTGGTATTGGTTAACTTTAACCGATACAGATACAAGTACATTAGACAGTATCGGGGCCAATACCCGATACCAGTATCGGTATCGGTGCATCCCTAGCTGCAATACCTTCAGATCTCCAAACATCAAGTGGCCTTCAGGTTAGATTCTGTGTGAGAATGTTCAGTTCTCCTGAGAGTTTCTTTCTTCCTTTAGCATATTTGGACATTTAGGACAACTTTCTCCTTCCAACTTAGCAATCAAATAACATCATTACCCCGAAGGCTTCTATATTATCACTGCTTTGATAATGGTAGTGCACAGGTCTGTCAGTGAGTGCTACATCTCCTTCTTTCCGTACTGAAGCTGACAGCTCATACCTTATCATCATAATCACAGCTAAGAATTCTGTAAAGGAAGCATTAGTATTGATTCCACACAGTCCTGTGACTAGACAGTGGGCTGAGAGCGGGAAATCATCAGCCTTAGTAAATGATAAATTACAGGAAATGAAAAGCTCCTGTATGAACAACAATAGCATTTGAGACCAAGACAAGTTGTGGATGTTTTTCTTGACTCGATTAAGTGAAATGTGCAAATTTGTCCATATTAGAATACATCTAAAGTTCTTATCTTCTTCCGTGTTTTCAGAATGTGATTACAGCCTCTTTTTATTTTTTCAATAAACTTTTGTCTCTCAGTACCAATTAATTGCTGCAGGATTGCCTACAATGTGTAGCCTAACGTAGCCATACTCAATTCTAATCAGAATGTTAGTCTGATACTGCTCCATTGGGCTGTGATTATGGGGCGTGTTTCAACCGAACCAGGAAAAAAATGCCTCTGCACTCAATTGGATAGACCCATAACCAATAAGAGCAACAGAAGTGTGTGACGTTAATCTGCAGAGCAACGGATGTTCTCTGTTCCTCTCTTAAAATTCCTCTTTTTAAAATTAATCCGCTGTCGATATCTTGTAGAACAGACTCGATGGCAGAATCTAGACATCTCAGTTCTCCAGCTGCACAAATTCACCCCAGGCGCTCTTTGGTGACGTGGTTGATCACGTTACTGTTGTTCACCTGTCAATCATCGTAAGCCCGATTTGATTGGTCCGAACAGATCTTGTTCGGGCATAATTGCTCCTCAACTAAAGAATGCCAGGCCGAACTTCCAAACCATGTTGTAGGCGGGACTAAGTTCGGCTGGCATCCAGGCTATATAATGTGGAGTTCAGTAACCACAAAAACAGCCCACTTTTTAGTTCTTTAATCTACATTTTTATATGTTGCTACTAAAAAAGCTCCTGTTACTAATTGTGTATTATTGTAGCAACTGAAGTGGCAGGAAAAATTCCTTTTAAATGTTAAATACATTATATCCAATGTGACACATCTCCTCACATTGTTGATTTTAGTTTAAACCCCCCTTATCCGTCTTTCTCTCCCTCTGTTGCGAAAGCAGAAACCCCTCCTTCAGGCAATCATTCTCTTTGGCTCAGCGGAATAAGTCATTATCAACTGTGTGACCTCCTTTTCTCCTCACACTTTCAGTCAATATCTGTTTCTTTTTTCCTTCTGCTAATTTTTTTTATTTTCTCCTCTTTTCTGTCACCTCTCTTGTTGTTATTACTCTTGTTTTTTGTTTTTTTTGGGGGGGCTACATTCACACTTTTTTGGCACAGCTAACAGCCCTTCGGCCCAGCGTGTGACATCTCAAACCTGCCTGCAATCAGGCTTCTGGAGTGTCTCTGCATCAGTGTGGGATGGTGAAAACGTTTTTTGTTTTTTTTTTCTCGTTTTTTTCTCTCGTTTTTTTTTTCATGACTAAATATAAAAGGCAGTGAATATCTTGACTACGAGGTGTTGTTACTGCTGTGCACACTTGAGTTTAAAATACATTTCAAGCTTTTCTCCCAAAACAACACTGTTCAATGACAGGCCAACAGCTTCCGACGTTTTCCTCCTTTTTCTCAGCAAGAAGTAAATTTTTTAGAACTAGTGGGAATAATTGTTACTAATACTAATAAAGGCAGATGTGATGTTAATAATTTTTACTTTGAATTATTTCCTAAACGTCATCCTACTACAAAAAGGATCTCACAACAATCAACCAAATCAAAGTTATTTTTGTACCTGATCTAACATGTTGACCTGTAGTTTTATTAGACTTACTATCTTTGCCTCTTCTTCACTTGGTCAGATCTTTAAAGGATTGAAGGATTTAGAATTTATTGTGTGCTTAGTCTTTTGTTCTGTTTTTTATTTAAATTAACAAGTCTTTGAGCAACATCTCCACAAGCAAGTTTTTAGTATTTTTTTCTTTATTTGCAACAAACACCGCATACAACCATCCAGTTCAGATGGGCAGGTCCGTGTTTGTTCCTTTGATGTAGAAATTCGCCTCTTGTTTTCTTTTTTCCTCTCTCTGTCTTGGTGCCCAGGTTTCATTTGCTCCCTCGTCTGTCTGGGTCAGCCAACGATATTTTATTACCTGCTCCTTTTGCAAATCATTTGTCACTGTGATGTTCCACAGCTTCAACAGCAGATGGCTGCCTGAAAGAAAGAGGAAATGCATTAATAAACTACCTGTGTTAAGGAGATGCATGTTTTACAGTTACAGCCATCTGTTTTGTGAAAAGTGACTAAAAATGTTAAGATTTTATGTAATGTACATCAGTCAACATCCCTTCACACCATCAGTTTGGACTCCAAAGTTTAACAAACCCTATATTTTTCTGCATAGACCTCTAAAAGTACAGCCTCATCTTGATTACGAGCCATCCTTCTATGGGTTTCAACTCAAATATAAATTACCTGACAGTTCTGCCAGAAGGAGTTATACCATGCAATGCTACATCTCATGTTTTTCCTTATTGGCTTTCTTATTTTTTACGATTTAAGTAAAAACATAGAAAATACACAAGCCACCAGAGAACTACTGAAAAAGGTTTGCTTTAAATCTATAGTGTATAAACAACACTTTGGTCCCAGGCGATGTCTGAAGTGGCATCTGTGAAATTCCAGCAGCTGGATGCGTGTTTTCCCCTCATGCCTTGTGATGGCCTCTTCGCAGCCTCCTTGTTTCCATGGAGACCAAAAGAGGTGTGGAGAATCCTGAATCCCTGATGTGGTCGCTGAGTTTGTCATACGTGCCGTCTTCCACCGCCGCTTGTCCATTTTTTTCTAACCCATCCCCTTTTGCTTTGCATCTTGACATTGCTGAATAAGACAAACGCATAGCTGTGTTATTATCAACAATCCTGAAATCTTGTTGATATTATTGATGATTTAAAACATCAAAAATCAACCCTATAACATTCGTTAAAAAAATATATATTTTAAAGCAGCAGTAACTCTGAAAAAATCTTCCTAAGGCCTCCTTTGTACACTTGCCCTCATTCTTTTCCAAACTGTGAGACTAATAACCCCTGTCTATCATTCCCCTTGTTCTTTCTAACAATGGCAGTGACCTGTTGTATTGTTTATAACTGTGTCCTCCTTTTCAGCTGAGAGGCTCATTTGTTGATCTCCTAACTAGATTAGCACTTGTCTGATTAACAGCCTCCAACCCTTAATGCCGCTTGTATCTTGAGCGGTGAGGGGAAGGGTTTCGCGCTCGTGCTGTCCCAGCTTAGAATGCCCATCGACGTACAACATGCTTTCCCTTTTTGCACCTGATGAGCTTGTGGACAATGTCAGATGCGGGCAAGATTAACCAAAGATGTGGGTGACTGAGAGGGTGAGTTTGAAAACACAACCACAAGGGCTTGTGTGTTTTTCTTCTGCTGTTTAGGGATTTCTGCATGAGGGCTGGCCTAGTTCCAGAACTAATGTTCTAACAAAGTGACTTACACGAGACTGCCTGTACAGTTTCAGTACTCTGGCAAGCTGCTTCTGTGTTTACGGGATAAGTCATTGTAGGTTAACTTTCAGATTGTATTAGGTTAATAAGGTTCCATGTCTCAAAGTTGACAGAAAGATTAAATGAAATAAGATTTTAAAGGCTGTATTAACCCAGGATACTTATGGGTAAGATATTGAGTTATGCAGAAGCATTCATATAACTCTTTTCTAGAGTTTGTCATGTTCCAACTTGACTTGCTCTTCTTTTAGATAAATATGTGAGAAAGAGCAACAGAAAGTAGCTCATAGTTGTGAAAACTTAGGAAGTGTTTTCACATTTTTTTTGCCATGCATTTGCATTCAATGGACCTGAGCCTATGCTCTCTAGAACCACTTCTCACTGCATTTACAGCTGCCAGTATTTTGGGGTATATCACTAACATCTTTGCACATTCTTGTCTGCAAAACCCATTTAGCTCAGTCAGAGTGTCTGTAAACAAATATTTTCACATCTTTGCCATTCTCGGTTGGATTTAGATTGGAACTTTGAACTATTTCAACATCTGTTTAGACTCCTTGTCCTGCTGGAAACTGAACCAGCAAGCCATTTCCTGGGCTTTTTGGTAATTCCATTCATCCTCCTATCAATTCAGACAATCTCCATGTCGCTACTGAAGAAAAGCATCTGACCCCCTAAATTGGCTCAGAAGACAATAAAAGAAGTACTTCATAAGTCCAAGGAGAATATAAACATGGTAGAATTAGGGCAGATTAAACCTTATTACAAGCGGCAGTTGTACTTCCGCCTAGGACTGCTGTTCTACTAATGTACACTGGTCAAGACTGGATGTATAAATACTGCTGAAAGGCTCAAACTGGCTCTAAACTTTTCAGGATAGTTGGGGGGGGGGGTGATGCTATATAATTTCTGCTTCTAGTTAATTATACTTTTATGACCAATGACTGTCCAAACCTTATGTTAGAAGGATGTACCACTCTAGATTCGCCTCTGCTTGGAAAACTTAAAGAAATATGTATACAGAAAAGTGAACCCATATGGGGTGAACTGCAGAGAGAAGAAGTGGAACATTCATTTGTTCCCCTTTTCTCCTAAAGGGCATTCACAAGGGATCAGGCAGATTGAAGTTACTTTTACTTTTTTTTTTTCACTCAATATCCCACTCCAAGGTAGTATTAGCCTTTGAGATATAGAACCGCAGAAGATTAATGTTCAGGGACCCTGCATTTTCTTGGCCTTTGACCGATCACCTTTTCATTTCGGCTTCCGTCTGAGTTATCCTGACAGGTTGGACCGCAACAATGTAACAGGTGAGGACATAATGTGAAGGGCTTGAGGCAAGCGAACTGCGGTGGGGGTCTTAGATGGAGAGATACACGCATCACAAGACAATTTTTTCCTCCGAGCGCCAGAGCTGGGGTGACAGCCATGGTGTTGGGACCAGGGACAATGGGCTGAAGGGAGATCGTGTGTGTATGCCCATCTGTGCGTGGCCTTGGCAGAAATACTCCCCATGCTATGCCGTCACTCAGACGGGCTTACTGGAATGACAGATCAGGAAATTTCCACTGATGTGGGACTGGGCCCCAGCTGGGATGTTGGAGGGAAAGACTGGGTTAGGACTAAATGGAGTGAAATGAGAAGGAAAGAGCGAGGAGCGTTTGGTGTTGCTTATCAGACCAAGCGAGATCTTGCAGCTTTTCTGGCTTATACAGAGGAGCACTGATAGGGTTACTGTCATCCTTTCTATGTCTGTCTATGCCTGCCTCTGCCTTATTGCTTTTAGTGATAACAGAAAGTGATGAAAGCAGCATAAGACTCATCGGGGAGGAAGACATTATTTTTCTGACTGAAGTGTTTCTCCACTCCAAGACACGAAAATCAAATAATTAGTACCGTGGAAGCAATTTAATTATTTGATTCAGGCGTGGGATCAGGGCAACTTATTAAAGTGGCAGGGCAAGAACGCCAGTTTGACACCCCTGTTTTAGAATAAAATGTAAAAGTCACAGAGTTGACAGCAGAAGTTTTGATGGTGTGAAATATTAGTTAAATATTCTAAAAAGCAACAAGACAGCAGAAAAAAATTACTTGGTATCTGAAATTAAAGAAGTCTTTCTGCTGTAAATACTTTATTGAAGATTTCATATTTCATTTATATTTATATTTCATTTATATTTGTGGGCAACATCATACTATTTGTTTGTGTTTAACTGAGACATGGTTAGCAGAACGGTTAGCATCTATGTGCATTTTTGTGATTCAAATTCCTACCTTCTGAACAGCAGACTGACTGCTGCTATTCAGCAGTCTTTTGTAAGAAGACCCACCAGTAGAGCTGAACTTTAGGCAGTATGGCAAATCTAAAGAAAAAGTCAATTTATGCATGATTTTGAAACATCAATATCTATCATTATTTTTAACTTACTATGTGTTTTTTTATATGTAAGTGTGCAACAGTTTGTTTGCCAATGAGCTCAAAATTCTGGAGGAAAATTAGTCAAAATATGATGTGCAACAACACAACACCATTAATTCTGATCGGTAGACGGATTAGTGACCTCAGTCTGGTTTCTGATCCAAGAATGGTATTACTCAGCATTTTATAGTTGAGAATTCATATAAAAATGTTTTAATTGAAGACTTAAAGGCTAAAATCGAGAACAAGAATGTTTTAGGTTTATTAAAGATATGAAACATAAAATATTTTAATGTACAGAGGATAAAGCTCCGGAGACCTCCCCGTTACAAGCATACCGTCTTGTCCAACTGAACTATTCAACTTCTTTTTCTCTATGAGTTTTCATGTGTTCCTGTCATTGTGTTTTTTATGTAAAATATAATATCATACCTCTCCCTTTATATAGCCCACCTCCAATTAAACCTCCTTCCCAAGCTTAATCTTGTGTGTGTTGAAGGCATTTCTTCCCTGGTGGCTAAAATGAAACCCTACTCCAGTTTTGTAGACACACCACCAAATAAGCTCTTTGTGAATACTTTTGACATAATTGGACCATGGGTGATCAACATTTTCAATCTGTCACTTTCTTCGGGCGTGTTTCCTGGTTTGTTTAAGCATGCTTTTGTGGAATTGAAACTTTTTTAAAAACCAAATAATCTGAACCAATAAAACGTCAGTAATTTTCAGCCAATTTCTTAACTTCATCGCAACTTTTATCGTTTTTGGAGTCCACAGAAACTCAGACTCAGGGAGATGCACAGTGTTGGTTCTACTGGACCTTTCCTCAGCCTACGATACTGTCGACCTCCCGATTCTGGTAAACGGATTAACCGACCAGATTGGGCTTGTTGGGCGCAGTGCTTCAATTGTTTTCTTTACCTGAGTGGTAGATCTTTTAGTGTGTCTGTCAAACATATAATGTCTGAGTCCAGCAACCTGCCCTGTGGTGTGCTACAGGTCTCAGTTTTGGGACCTCTTCTGTTTCTCTTGTGTTCTTCCTCTTGGTCAGATAATCCAGCAGTTTAGAGATATGTCCTATCATCTATTTGCTGATGATCTTCAACTGTACAGAACATCTAAGACCTCTGAGGTCGACAAACTGAGCTCCTTCCTCGACTGTCTCACACAAGAGAAGCAGTGGTTAAGTGAGAATAGTCTTCAACTGAACTCTGCCAAAAATGAGACACTTATCATTGCTCTGCTTTGGAATGCACTTCCACTTGACCTATTGTATATTCTCTAGACTCCATGGACATTTTTAAAAAGGGCTTAAAAAAATATTTGCTTGCAAAAGTGTTTTTTGTTTTTCAAAATGTTTTAATATCTGTTTTTATTGTGAAGCATTTTGTTACTCGGTGTCTGCGAAAAACGCTATACAAATAAAGTTTACTTACCTACTTGTTGTTGTTCCTGTTTTTGACATACGTTTTTTTAGGCAACTAATACTTAAAATCTTGTTAACCCTGCAGCCTCTTCATGTTTTGTGGATGACAATCACAGAGATACTGCTATGTTAAAAAAAACAACCAAGTTTTTGTCAGATGATATTCAGTAAGGGTCTTGTCATTCCTGCTGCTTTCATTGTCTTTTTTAGGCCTTTCTTTTATTTCTTCTTCATCTCGTGAAAAAGATCTCACACACATACATGATAAGGCTTACTTATTTGCCTTAAAAAGTTGGTTTTAAGCCTTTGTTTGTCTTTGCTTTAAAGTGCTGCCAGAGGTCCATCTGTGCGAGTTTCAGTTTTGTTTACCATCTTTGCTCTCTTTTTCAATTTTAAAGTTTTAACTGAGTATAAATCTGCCTGCTCCTGTCATCATTTAAGATATGTTATCTCTTGCGTTTTAAGCCATCCATGGCCATGCATTCACATGGCTTCCAGATATTTAATAGAAAGTGTTGCATCCTTCACATCAGCAACTCTTCTAAGCCTTTGCCTTTCTTTGTTTTCAGGCTTTAGTCAGTGTCGGTTTCTGGGTGTTTTGCTAATATCTACTTTAGCCTTTTTATTTTAAGCCTTTTTGAGTACTTGTTCACCTTTCTGGTGAATGAGCTGTATTTGCACTATCGAAGTCCTCATTAAGAGAAAACTGATTGTGTATACTTAGCTAACAAAAGATAGCAATGGTTATGGCTAGGGGTGCAAAGATACCCTTTTTTTCAAACCGATTTGATGGCAATACTATGATCTGAGAACTTGCCGAGTACCAATGCCGATACTTCTGCTACACACAAAAATGCAATAAATTGGAAGACATGATTTATTTTCTTCTCTGCTTGTTAAAATGATGGTGAATTAGAAAACAAATAAAATATTACTAAAAAATTAAAGCTAAATTAACATTTCAAGTAAAAAAAATATTAAATTATTGCAATTTCCACATTTTAAGTATCGGTTCATGGTATTGGTGAACTTTAACTGACTAATACTGTACATAAGAATGGTATCGGCTTCGATACCCGATACCAGCATCGGTAGTCAGTTCATCCCTAGTTATGGCTCTTGAATCATACACACCAGTTTCAATCTTTAGTTTTTATGTAGAGAAGCTCTACACTTAATTTCTTTTGTTTTTATGTGACAAATAATTATTCTTTACCTCATATAATATTTTTGAGTTGCTTTTCAAATAGGAGATTTGTGAATCCAGTCACGGTGAAGGTAAACTACATCTCCAGTCAGCTCAATTTAATATAAATGTGCTTTTCATTAAGACAGCGCTGAAAAGCTCCTTGATTTTTCTTTCCTTTTTGGAAGAGTCTAAGTTGATAGAAATGTTCTGCAACACTTTTGGTATGAGAGGAATTGTCACTTGCACCACCTATGATTTACCCTACCCTGTTAACCCAGGTCCAAACTATCCAGTGGGTGCGTGCCTGCATGCATGCATCAGGATCATTGCAGAGGTGGGAGAAAGATCAGGGGATTGTATACTGTGACCCATACTGTGGTTGTGTTTTCGGGAACAGAATCTAAATTTCTGCAATTGTCATTTACTGCTTTGTTGTTACAGTGCAAACAAAATTGGCTGATTTACAGCCAATTAAAACCTCAGTAAACTATGTGGGTAACCTTTACACCATGTCCAGTTTCCAGATACTATATCAGATAGCATGTCGACCTTTTGGCAGCACTTTATAAGAAGTGAAATGAGCTAGGCGTAGTAGAGCTACATTTCCATTACGGAGAGCCTTCTGTCTGGATAGTGAACATCTTTGGCTGACAGTTCAGCTCTCTTTTCCAGAGAATGGAAATGAATCCTGCATGAGATAAAACGTCCAAGCTTTTACTGTGACGGGGCTAAAGGTTACAACCGGAAAACCTGTGTTTAATTCCAGGCATCATGTTACACATTACATGTGATAGGAAACACTGAGCATCTTCTGGCACAGAAAGCGCTATGTGGGGATTAGGGATGGGAAAATAGGCAAAATCAGTTTGTTTCACCCTTTTTTTCTGGAAACACATTGTGAGCATATTTCAGGGGGGTTTACATCATGTACTGATGTGAAGTCTGAAAAAGAAGGCAGTTTGACATAGGTTTGATTAAGCGTGTCACTCATGTACCCCAGAGTTGGAATTTTGGGTAATTAAGAGAAATGTCACACTTTAAAGATTGGTTTACTTTGTTAGAAAGGTAGAAATGCATCAAATTAGCAGAGGGCAATATCAAAGGTATAAGGTAGAAATTATATAAATGTAGCCAAAGGTAGAGATTACACTTTTGATGATGTCATCAAGGTGTGCCTACATACTTTTTACCAGGTATGCAAGGAAGATGGATATTGATGTTCAGATTTTGTCTTTACACTTTACACTAGTTTAAAATTTGTTATTTTTCAAATAACGGTAAAGAAACCTTTTGAACTTTGAACCATTTTTAATTCAAATATACAGGTTTCCTTTTGTGGGACATTAAATGTAGAAATAAGTAACCAGGAAAGCAGACCATTTGAACTTTATTTTCCTAACATTATGTATTGTAATATATTATGCTACATTATTTATTTATATTGTGAGAATTTTAATGTTTGATTATTTTGGTTAAAGATTTTTTTTTAAATGTATGCGTTTTGCACAATAAATCTTTTTTTCAATGGCATTCTAAACCTTTTGGAGGTGTTTCTGCTGCAATGCATCTGGAAAGTGAGAATGTTCAAAGGTAGTCATTTTGACATTGATGAAGAAAAAAAGAATATATCTCAATAGATCTCATTACGACACAAGCTTTAGATTATATCATAATATAGATTTGAGGCCATATTGCCTAAGTCTTCAGTTCTTGCTCAGAACTGAACATTGTCTTTTTTCAGGAAAGAAAATGTATCCTTTGGTAAGATAATTAAATTTTATGATTGCTATGTTATTTGTGTAATAAATGTAGGTTACATTTGCTGTACATTTGCTGTTAGAAGTTAATCATTTTTTCAATTCAAAAACATAAAAATTATGGTGTTAGTCAGACGTCTTTAGGAGGGAACATTTATACTTCCAACTGAGTCTTTTTATTATTTGCTGAAAATTGTACATCCTCCTGCACAGCTGGTGAAAGCTGTATGACTTATTTTATTGCACCAAACCGCAGACACAACGGTATACCTTGTGTGTCAAGCATCTGTGGAGTCCACCTAAGTTCATCCACCACTTTCTTATCACTGTCACCATAGGACCACAGAAAATAACAAAAAGATCACCAGTGGACTGAAATAAGAAAGCCACTGAAGATGTGACTCTGGACCTCCTTTGTTTTTACCATTGGCCTTTCCCAACTGGCCTGACTGTGTTTTTTCTGGTGCAAGGCTTAACTAGGGGTATGATAGGATCTTGTGACATGACATCTCAACGTATAAAAGCATAATATTTTTCATCAAAATGAAGTCTATCATAAAGGCGATATCCATTTAGTGACAGCATGTGAGTTTTTTGGGTAAAGTAAGTGTATATGAATCATCACTGCCCTGGGATATGAAGATGTATTCTGACACCCTGGATTTATTTTTGTGACTTTTAATGGAATGATACAGTACAGCACCTGGTCGCAGAATACAATTTAAGAGAAAAACCACCTTAAACAACAACAACAAAAAAGTTTTAATCAATTCATGTTTTTGTGCTCAAATTTGCAGCTTGATTGTTAAGGACTGAACGTTAACACACATAGTTGTTCAGAACAGAGACAACTAAACTATTATCTGATGTACAATAAGTGAAAAGAAGAATGGAAGCAACTGTTCCTACTGTTATGGAAGTAAATGGAAGCAAATGTTCAGGCAGAAAGTGAAGTTTGCTGTTTTGTGTAGCAGCTCCTGTAAATGTACCTTTCTTTGTTTATGATTGGTCTCACAAAGCAACATAAGACTTTCAGGTTTGATGGGATTGACACTGCTTTCCGGGTGGTTGCTTTATGTTTGTGAATGTGTGTTTGAGACTTTTATTTGGGTCTGGCATACTACGCGAGACTGAGCAAGGCTCCCCAGGCACTGTGCCTCTTGGCACAACTCTATGATCCCGTCATGACCGGGAAACTTGACACTAGGGAGGATATTCCACTGGCCAGCAGGTTAGAGAGACAGAAACGACTGCACAAACATTCCCTTCTTACAGTTAAAGTGACAGATTCTGTTTAAATATGCAGATATTCATACACACTCCTGCTTCTTGCCTGCTTGCCAGTATGCAAGTATTTAGAAACTACTGTACATGCAGACACTGTCCAACCCCTTACAGCTCTATATACAGTTATGCACACCCTCCCAGCCAGTTCTGTAGTAATGAACACCCCTATTGCTGAGGTGAGATGATGGGCACACTGAAAACATTACACCAGCACTTTCAGGCATATGGCATGTAGACCCACTGATGAGCACACACATATGGTGCTGGTGGCTTCTGCTGCTTCGCATGGAAGGAAGTCACTGTGCTTGCCTTTGATCAGGCTCCAAATCACAGAGCAAAGCACACAAAGTACAATCTAAAAATATATATTTAGGTTGCATTGCACTGTGTCAAAAAAGAATCCAATTTCCAGATCCCTTCAGTGTCATTAAAATAGGATATTACTTAAATTCAGCTTAATGAGAACAGTAACAGGGGTTTCCTTTCACATTGGATGTTTATTAGGAAAAATAGAGTAAAGTCTATGAAGCGGAGTATGAGCAGGTTTGCCTCTAAGTGCACTGTGAATTAGTGTAAATGTCAGACAATAAAGTAGATTACAACAAATACTGGATAATATTGTCTTTGCGTCTTTGACTTTGATCATGTAATCAGTGGCAACATAACTATAAAGTCTACATCAAGAGGGAACAAGTGCTTTAACTAAGCAGGGCTCTGCTTGTGGGGTTTTTCCCCGTTGAAATGGGGGTTTCCTTTCCACTGTCACCATGTGCATGATCAGCAAGAGAGATTTTTGCAAAAGTCTATAACACAACACAATCGTCTGTCCACTGTGACAACGTGTAATGTGATTTATGTATTACTTTATAATTAGGGTGGAATTTAATTGTATGAATTTGACTTTTAACCTGTCTTTATAACTGGTGAGAATATCCATATATTAATTGGATGTTTTATTTTTATATTTGTAAAGTGCCTTGAGATGACATTTGCTGTAAAACAGTGAACACACTGATATGAATTAAACTTGGTATCTTGACAAAAGAAAAAAAAAGATAGTGAAGTTCCGATCTGCCAGTAATGTTTTTAGCCGATTATAAGTACTGCTATAGAAAGATCCTTTAAAGCATTTTAAAAAAAGAAAATTCTTGCCCTGTAACAATTAGCATTCAACATTTCAGGAGCATTCACAACAACCAGTTTGCCGCTGCTGTAAGACAGGTATACAATTTTAAACAAATCAAGCAAAATCTTTCTGATCCTTACGAGATATCACACCGTGTGTGAAGTGACTTTATTTGAAATTTCCTTTTCAGTTGTGGAAGCTAACTAATTTGGAGTCTTCCTCCTTCAGTCAGTGCACTTACATGCAGTAGGATAAAACCGATTCATTGCCTTAGTCTGACTGAATTGGGATTTTTGAAACTTTTGTAGACACGACAGTTCGGCTGAATTCGAACTGAACTGGCCTACTATTGATCGAGCTATCGCACACAGACAGTGTGGTTAAAAAAGACAAATTTCTCTGCATGGAAAAAGCAGAGGCAGCTCAGTGGAGGTGTTGGCAGCCTAGGAACTCCTCCTTTGGGAAATGATGAGACCACGGAAGATTCGAATAACAACACAGAGACAGCAATAACACAGCAGCAATGAGTATTGTACAATTAAAAAGTACAGTTCTTACAAAATGTACTGTCCTGCAGCGTTGTTGTCATCTATTTTTTCGTAATTTGTGCATATTCTCCTGATACTCAATCTGCTTCACTGCTGTCAGCATTTGCATAGTATCTGTGTGACGCTCTAGGCCAGCTGGAAGAATACCAATGTGAAAGAGCGCTTATTACCACCCACAGCTGAGGAGTCGAACACACTTTAATCAATAACTCAACTTTCTGAGTGACATGTAAACTAGGATACCCTTTGTGATCAATTACAATTTATATAATTATTCAAAGTGTTGTGAATGTTAATACCAGTTATTGGTGGCTAACTGGGTTAAAAAGAAAATGACATAAACTCATATTTTCTGAGTTTATGAAATCAGAAAATATGTGGCAATTGTTTGCCTCACTTTTTTTGAGTTCTGCATACTTATTCGGGTTTACAGTGTAGCAACTTCTGCATTAAGGAGTGCTGTCAGCGTCACATGATAATGATACTGATTAGGTATGATGTCTTCACTGATCAAACATAGGGCAGATATTTGAGTGTCAGAGTATCGGTGGGTGAGGGCTGGTAAAGCTGAAAATTAGATGATTCCGGTCAGGTGGTCATTTCTTGATAAGTCTATAAGATTCTGTGACGTACTATAAGCCAAAATGAAAGCATTTGTTACGAAAAAAAAGGACAACGTTTTCGAAGTTTAACAAAAAGGGAGATAGAACAAAATAAATAACACCAGCACCTCTTACCACTTCCACCTACAAAGTACAAATTGATAATAATGCAGGAATAATAAAAACCAAAGAGACCAAAATACCAACTCATTCACAATGTTTATTGCAATCTTTTAAAGTGGCTGGTTTGTATCTTCCTCTTGTTAACCTATGCAGTACAGTAGGTTGGTATAAAGAAGCCTGTGAACAGGAACACACTGGGTGTGATCGTGCAAGGCCAAGTATTACTGTTTCCAACAGACCGTGAAATTGTTTATTCTTCTGCAGCCATTTTCTGTGTGAAAAGAAAGAGCTTCTCTTTCCTCTGCTGCGCGGTCATCACAGTGGGACCAACACTTGTTTCAGCTAACAAATTGACTGAATACTCATTACAGCATATCGTTAATCAAAAGGGGACATTGCTTGTTATTGCCTTCGTTTGGATGTTTATACTGAATATATGCTATAGCTGACTTCTGTTCACTTGATTTGTTCAGGATGCTTTTTTATTAATATCATTTTCTTTCTACCTCCACTGGTTTTATATGGACATTTACTTCTATTGACTTCCAAGACGAGGTAAAAGTGAAATTAATGCGTAGTTTTCTGTTCTTCTGTCAGACTCCTGATGTTGTAAAAACAGAAAAAAATCAGTGGCTTTAGAAGCTTTTTCCCCCGGTGGATTAGTTAACTATAGATTAGTTTAAACCGATTAAACCTATCTATGCTTTTAAGGCCATATCCACAACATCAGTTACATGTGGTATTGTTTTATGTGAGTCTAGTTTGGTGCCAAAGTGCCATCCAGTTATTCAATAAGTCCTCTTACAGTCAGTCGACCATTTCATCCTTTAAGACCCCACAAACCATAGGGTAGAAACAGTCCTCCTCTCTATGTGTGCCTTCAGCTGTAAATCTCTTTCTGCCCCTCTGTGGGGAAACCATGCAAAGACATTTTGATCTTGTCACGAAGGCCCCTGCTTGGTTATGTGACACATATTTAGGTAGGTTATTGGTGGCTAACTGGGTTAAAAAGAAAATGACATATTTTTCTTCTCCGGAGGGCAGATGTTACAATAATTGTGTTTTGATGGAGAAGATGAATAATCGGGATATTGAGAGGATCGTACGTAAAAAGCGGTTTGGATTTGATAATAATGATGAGTTAAAAGCTACACACACACACACACACACACACAAAAAATATCATATCTTAGCTTCCTGTGTGACCTTCAAGTCTAAAAACAACCTTGCTTACATCATACACTGATGGACGCTTCTTAATTGTTTT
The DNA here is from genome assembly GCA_028564705.1 of Apricaphanius iberus. Classification (NCBI taxonomy): domain Eukaryota; kingdom Metazoa; phylum Chordata; class Actinopteri; order Cyprinodontiformes; family Aphaniidae; genus Apricaphanius; species Apricaphanius iberus. The sequence goes on from JAPXFQ010002592.1 coordinate 771,150, forward strand.
TATCCTGATTTATTCTGTGTGTATCTGTTGTATGTTTTGAATGGATTTTTAAAATTAGTGATTTTTCAACTCTGTTGCAGGAGCTACAGGTTTTTATGTATTTCCACTGTTTGTAAGGTTTTAGAAAATGTACCTTTAAGGCAAGTGCAAATGAGTTAGGATGATCTGTTTCCAGCCCTAATGTCATATAAGCTTGCATCATTCCTAAACCTCCTCCCTTTCTTTTGCTTCTCAACAACAAATCAGAATCAGTAGGAGCAGAACAGCCCCATTAGGTTCCACGCCTGACAGCCTATTCTGTGATGTAACTGCATGTTTATCAGCATGTACACCGAATAAGTGATAGCTGTCCGATCAGGATGGATTACATTTCTAGATGTGAATGGTTGGTGGACATTCTCAGCTTGTTTTCTCATGCATTGATTGGTTCTTTCCTGTGGCAGCACAGTCTGCTCTTAACTTCTGAAACACCGGTAAATAGACAGATACCTCAATAAAATATAAATATGCTCTAATTTTAGATCAAATTAGTAATTATATATATATATATATATATATATATATATATATATATATGCTCATTTGATCTTTTTTTAGACTGCAGTTGTTGAACACTAGAGGGCAGCATAGTACTAACAATTTGTTTCAACTTTCTCAACCACATATAAGATTCAATTTCAGTTAGTTTAGAAACAGTTTCTGGTCATTTAAGCTCATGAAACCTGACCCTAGTTTTTTTTATTAAATTGCCGTTTATCTTCTGTGTACCCTGGCAGACGAGAGCTATGTTTGTGGAGATGAAGAACAATCTAATTGAAGCTAATAGAAAACTCTTCTTGATTATTATCAGTGTTGATGTCAACATTATATTTAATACGGCAAGGGTATAGGTTGTACAATATAGTCAAGTGGCTACAGAAAACCTCTCTGCCACTTTACTAAAACAGTGTTTATTATTAACCAATCATGTGTGTTGTAAAAAACGTAATATTAGTTTTTTTTTCTTATAATGGTAAATGGCCTGCATCTGTATAGCTCTTTTCAGCCAGAGGATCCCAAAACCCTTTAAAGTACATGCAGTCATTCACCTATTAATTTCCTGATGGTGGAGGGATACTGCAATGTAGCCACAGCTGCTGTGGGGAACACTGACAGAAAGCAAGGCTGCTGGACACAGGCGCCACAGAGCCCTCTGACCACCACCAGCAGGCAGGTGAAGTGTTTTGCCCAAGGACACAATAACCAAAATGCATAGAGGTGGGATTCAAACAGGCAACCCACAGATTACAGGTTGAATTCCTACCAGCCAAGCCACAGTCGGCACGTTAAACCTAAAGTGAGCCAAGAAACTCCAACCCAGGCAGATGCATTAACTTTGACTGTTCTTGTTGATGTGTTGGGTTACACTGTTTCTGTGTATGCAGGGGTTTGAAAAGGTCACTGAGACTGATGCTGCTGTTTGGTGTTGTTGCACCCACGGGAGTTGAAGCAGTAAAAGACAGACAGTGGTCAAGGATGATCACCACGGATAATGGACCGCGTCAAACAAAGTGGTGTCAGGGGCATGTGGACACACATGAAAATAAGACTGTGGATTGACCTCTTGCTTTAAGAGTGTGAAATTTAATTTCAAAGCTTTGAAAGTCATTAAAAGCACTTATTGATTTTATCGCTGGTCAATCAGTGATTGCTAAAATACCTTTTGGTTATTTTGCTTTTTGTGTGATGAAAGTTTGATGTTTGAACTAATTTCAAAACTTCATGGTAATCATTTATTGTTAAAATCTTTAGCTTTTTTTCATTTCTGGAGTTAGACTAGAGGGAACAGTCTGAGTATAGATATACAGTACCACTTCAATGGACATTATCTGTTCTCAACAATAATTTTTTTACTCCAAGCAAAAACCTATGGTGGAACTAGAGTTGAAAAGGGAACTTGGATCTGCATATGCCCTTAATAAATAAACCTATAAAGCCATTACTGAGGACTAATTTCAATAGATAAAAATGTTCTAATTGACACACGACTGCAGTTCTACACAACAAAAATGATTGTCCTAACGATGACCTGAAAATCTAAATAGCGTTTGATTTATTACTATAGTTGTGTTTTTTTTACCATGTCTCTGTGTGTGGCCTTGTGCCCAAAGAAAAGTGGAAAACATCCAATTCTGATCCACTTCTTGAATCCACGGTCCTCTAGCCAACTTTCCTCCATGGTAGTAGTCTTTTTTTCCCCGCTCTTTGCTGGCAAAAGGCTAGTGTCTGATATATAGGACACTCTGGCAGTGGCTTTTACTACAACTGTTGGATCAGTCAGGGGGCTGATGGTGTTAACTCAGCTTCTTTCTTTCAAAATATTTGTTGAACTGCTTTCATAAAGTACTTTGCTTCATTTTATTTGCAGACATATTCTAAAAAAGCTTCCACTTTTGTATGACTCCTGGTTTATTTGATCTCAGAGGGTTTTATTCTTGCTTTACTAGTGATTTGTTTTTTTGTTTCCATACAATTACTATGCACTTCTCCCACCTCCCTGCTGACACCCATCTCCATCCCTCTTCTTACCTCTCCATGCTCCTTATCCATCCATCCCATCCTCCCCAGAGCCATCCCATTGGCCCTCGCCTAGCAACCGCATGATAATTTGGTATAATGTGACACCCCCTGATGCATGATAGGGGCTGTAAGTCAACATACCCCCTCCTCTCTTTTATAGCTGGTGGGTTGTGCTCATGTTTGAAAGGAAAGACAAATGAAATAGGGTGGCTGAATACATTTGAAGACAGAGAAAAGGGGATTTCACGCTCACGTCGTTACATGACTGGTGTCCGGCGGCTAAACCCGTCATCTTGCTCCCTGGAGGGCTGTTTTCCACTCTCTTTACCCCTCAGCATCTGATTGTCTCTTTTCATACTCCCAGCTTCTCTCCATATGGCTCCGGTTTAGCCCATATGTACATGTGGAGCTATGAACAAATAAAAGTAAAAAAATAGATTCGGTGCAGTGTGAGCAGGCAGGAAACAAGGCAGCCTCTCTGCATCCAGAGGACCCCAGCTTCCGTAGATACTTCTGACACGCAGGCAGGCAGGGGAGCCAACACAAAGATGGCCGCTCCATCTATCTCCACGCTGCTGTTTCTGATGTGAGCACGACGGCTGTGAAGGACATCCTGATCGAGACATTTTTTTGATTCTTGGTGTTTTTTTTCTTCCTCTCCTTAGTCAAAAAAATCTATGTTTTATTGCTTCTCTGTGGGGTAGATCTTTTTCCTGTATGGTCCCTTCTCTTAAATGTTGTTGGTGTTCAACAAACAAAATGGTTTAGGAAAACAAAAGCTCCCTGGATCCTATTTGACCTTGTTATTGTTCCAGATGATGTGATCACTTTGAGACTATAAAAAAAGACAGGACTGAGGAGACAGAAATCATTGAAATAAGCATGATCTTGCTGGTTTTTTAAATTATTCATGTATTCAACTTGCAGAATTATTTATAACGTCATGATGAGTTTGTTCATTTACAGGATTGGTGGTTGAGTTGGTCTGTGATTCATTGAGGTTTCAGGACATTAATAATCAGCACGTGAGCAAAGTTATAGACAGACTGTCGGGGCAGTGTTTCTGTTCATATCCCACTGGATTTCCTCTCCTACCGATTGTATTTTTTCTTTTTTAAATCAATTTCTGTAACTCTTTCCCTCTCTCTGTACATACATACATACATTTATATAAAATAATGATAATGCAGATTGTGTCTTCATTGTGGCAACCGGTTAATGATTTGGATGTATAAGAAAAAAAACGAAAAAAAACATATTGTCTTCACAGTGGATGTGTTAAAAGCAGGAAGAATTTTCAAACATTTTGGAGGAAAGATTTGAGTGATCCTGTCAAGGGCTAAATGGTTCTGGCTATTTTAGAACTTAGCCATTCAGTCCCTTTGTAGAATTGCTCATTTCCTCTTGGATTATTTAAGGTCTGAAATGGTTTGATCTGCAGCAGTATGTTTTGTACCTTCCATTTGTCGTTTCAAACCTTCATGTACCTGGACTCAATGTAGCATTTGCACATGGGGATAATTTCCTAGGTACAAATTTAGTTTTCTGAGATTTTTGTTATCCTCCACATTTCCATCACATTTCCCAAGAGAAAAGTTTAGTTAACCATGGTAAAATGACATTCTTTCCATTAACTTTAACTATTATACTGAAACATACGATGTTGTTTTCAGCCATAAGTGGGGATAGCCCTGTGGATTCATAACAGAATATTAAATGACAAGGTGCTGCTCATCTTTCTGCTTTGTCTGGTTTATGCGCATTTTGGACATTTCTCTCAAATTGTATCTATAAAATGTGAATAAGCTTCCTTAGACTGAAGGAATTTTAAATCTCTTTAAGAGAGTAAAGACCTTAAAATTATGACAGGTTGATTTCTCAAACATGTTAATTTGAACCGCAGCTCTTTCCCCTTTTTCTTTCTCCTTTGATGCAGTAGAATCTGTTCTACTAGATTTCGATACAAATAAATATCTGTATGATTCTGTATACGATATAAAATGTTTTAGCCATGACAGAATCATTGTTTATTATTTTTACCACAAAAAATCGTACCTTTTAACTCTGCAACGGGAGCGTTGTATATGAGTTTATACACTAGTGTAGTGACAGGTTTAAATGCCTACTGATGTAATGATGTTCCACAGAGAAAACACCAACAAAAAAAAAAAAATCATTTAATCTAAAAACAGAAATAATCTTTACAAATAATTTATTCTTTATATTCTCTTCTACAATCACCTATATCAAAACATAGAGTGAATTCCAGTCGGAAGATTTAGTCTGTATGTTTTCCCCATGCATAAGTGTGTTTTCTCTGGATACTTTGGTATGCTCCTGCAGTCCAAATACTTGGTTGTTGAGATAAATGGTCTCTCTTTGCTCTTAGAGTTAGACTGGTTGTGTGCATGGTTGATTGTACTGCAGAGTGGACCAACGAGGGGGAAGTGGTGAACTGACAATAGGGTCATTAGACATTGATTCACATTAAGAAGTGAGGGCTGATCCTTATGGTTAGATTCAGCAAATGAGGTATCGTTCCTTTAATTTCTGGTGAATTCAATACTACCGTCTCAAATAAAAAACATGCTGCTTTTATATATTATGTTCCTCAGGTGGAAATGTGTATAAAGACACTCTTGAGAGTTAAATGAAGGCAACTAGACTTTTCTTCTGATACTGGAAGAGTACTGATACTCGATACTCTTCCGATACTCCAATATCCGATACTCACAATCTCAGAACTGAAGAAGCCTCATGGAAGAGGGATTAAACATTTTAAAGACAAGAAGAAAAGTCCAGTTGCCTTCATTTAGCTCTCAAGAGTACCATGTCTACAATGATTGAGAATCTACATGAACATGTATGAAGACAGTGCATCACAGTTTATGTGCAGCTGCAGAGATGTCAGTACCCATGATGGTCATAATATTATGCTGTGTTTGCGTGTGCACTTTATTAGGTACAAACTGCTGTCCAACTGCTTGTTAATGCAAATTTCTAATCAGCCAATCACACGGCGGCAGCTCAATGCATTTAGGCATGTAGACATGGTAAAGAAAATCTGCTGCAGTTCAAACTGACCATCAGAATGGGGAAGAAAGGTGATTTAAGTGACTTTGAACCAGACAGGCTGGTCTTAGTATTTCAGAAACTGCTGATCTACTGTGATTTTCGCACACAACCATCTCTAGGGTTTATAGAGAATGGTCAGAAAAGGGGAAAATATCCAGTGAGCGGCAGTTCTGTGGGTGAAAATGCCTTGTTGATGCCAGAGGTCAGAGGAGAATGGCCAAACTGGTTCGAGCTGATAGAAAGGAAACAGTCATTCAAATAACCACTCGTTACGATGAAGGTAGGCAGAAGAGAATCTCTGAACGCACAACACGTCAAACCTTGAGGCAGATGGGCTACAGCAGCAGAAGACCACAAAGGGAGCCACTCCTGTTAGCTAAGAACAGGAAACTGAGGCTACAATTCATAAAGGCTCACCAATATTGGACAACAAAAGATTGGAAAAATGCCGCCTGGTCTGATGAATCTGAATTTCTGCTGATATTCGTGATATTCAGATAGGGTCAGAATTTGGTGTCAAAAACATTAAAGCATGGATCCATCCTGCCTTGTATCAATTGTTCAGGGTGGTGGTGGTGGTGGTGGTGTGACATTTTGTTGGCACACTGGGCCCCTTAGTACCAGTCGATCATCTTTGCAATGCCACATCCTACCTGAGTATTATTGCTACCATGTCCATCTCTTTATGACCACAGTGTACGCACGTATCTTCTGATGGCTACTTCCAGCAGGAAAACGCGCCATGTCATAAAGCTTGAATCATCTCAGTCTAGTTTCTTGAAAATGACAATGAGTTCACTGTACTCAAATGGCCTCCACAGTCACCAGATTCCAATCCAGTAGAGCATCTTAGGGATGTGCAAATACCCATTTTTTTCAGGCAGGAAGCACAGTCACAGACAGCATGTATTTTTGTTTATTTGATCAAAAATTAGATCAGTTTAAATGTGCATTGCCCCTAATTCCTTAATTTGCTGGTGGGATTAAAACTACCACCTCCAACAAAAAAACTGCAGCACATTAGTTATCTTATGTGTGACCTGTAATTGGGTATCAGCCAGGAAAAGCTAAATCAGTGCATTTCTGGTAATATTTCTTATTTTGAACATCTGAATATTTTTTCTGCAGAGGGACTAAAATTGGGTTATTCTGTTGGACAATATTCAAATTCCTGCTACCTCCATCTGTGTGTCTGTGGACATGCTGTTGCATGCTGTGTGCGTGGAGCGGGGGTGTAAATCATGGGCTTGTGCATTCAGCCCCCTTCACTTGTGTCCTCTGCGTGTTTTCCTCCCATCCCCATCCCGTTACATGGTCACCTCCACCTCCAGCTTCTAATGTGTGGGGATGGTAACGCTCACACACACCACTGTTGCTCCCCCACCTCCTTCCCCCACCTTAAAGCAATTCCTTTTGGTTCATTCATACACTTACAACCACTCGCTCACACTTCATTGTTCTTTACTCTGGATTTCCTTGATACGTTCTTTCCCCTCTGGACAAATACAGTTATGGGTAGTTTGGCCAAAGAAAAACGGCAATCAAGACAAAAAGAAAATATGTCAATTGTAAAGAATGGAGTAAAGGAGAGCGTTGTTACCGTGGAAACCACTCCCCTTGCAGCCCCTCCCTCCTCCCTCCATCTTTCTCCTCCCATCCACCTCTGTGCTGGTGATGCTCGTGTCTCTTTTCTCTCCACCCGGTTTGTCCTCACCTCTCCTGGACATGCTCCTCTCACACTGCCAGCGGAGGATACACGAGGAGGAGAAGGAGGAGGATGAGGAGACGAGGAGAAGCAGCTGCCTCTTCCCTCCCATTGCTCCATCACTTTGAAAAGAGCAGGGCAACAACCAAACGAAAAGAGGACAAACAGAATTTACTTTCATACTTGCACAAAAAAAAAATCCCCCCTACTCTTCCCCATTCTCCTTTTCAAGGAGGGCATTTTTCTTCCCTTTCCCCCCCTTTCCTTTTCTACCCCGATTTTTTCCTCTGAGGTCCCGGTTTTGTTTTGTCACCAGCTAGCCCCTGAACTTCTCTGGGATTTCAGGTGAGGCGCGCGTGTGCAGTGTGTGGTGCTTTTCCAATCTTTTTTCCACTACCTATCATGGCTCACGCGGCCTCCCAGCTGAAGAAGAATCGGGGGGAAGTGGATGTGAATGCGATAGAGGACGAGAAGGAGAAGCGGAGGAAGAGCAGGCGAGCGTCGTCCCGGGAACAAAAGAGAAAGGTAACAGAGGAGAGGGCTGGCCGCCTGGTCGGGGTGGCTTCATCTGTTCTGCTCTCTCGGTATCACTGGAGCGTAACGCGGTGTACGCATGTGTGCGTGGTGTGTGTGTTTCTGCCTGTGTGCTCATTAGGCTTCATCACAGAGTTTTTTTGTTTTGTTTTTTGGACTTACAAGTTTTTATTCATGGATGTGCTCTCATGGGTGCATCATTTGCTGCTGTCTACCTAAACATATGTGCAATATGTGTCATCATAACTCTTTTGTGAGCGCATCTGCATTAAATGTTACAGCTAAACTCAATGTCAAAAATATTAGAGATACATCGATCAGGCTTTGCCTCGGATGTAACGATTTCTGGATTTCTTTTCGATCTGCTCAGCTTATTTTTGGCATTTTGACCATTCAGATTATTTTTTGTTAGAACTATACCATTCGAAAGGGATCAAATGTCTCCAGACATCTTATGTAATTGAGAAGTGATTGCCAAAAGAACAGGACAGAAAAAACCAATTTCTGCAACAAAGTTCATGTCCAAACCTTTATGTCAGATTTTTTTTAAATAAGAAAAAAAACAGTAGAAACGTATGTGCAGCTGATCTGTATGACAGACTAAAAATTGTGGGAATTATTTGGTTCAAATAAAGGGGTTAATCAGAAGTAAATCGGATCTTTTCAAACATCAATCAGAGCTTTTCAAGGAAAAATCACATAATTGTGGTTTTAAATTATTGTCTTTCAAGGGGCTTTAACCCATAACAGAAAACATAAATCACTTTCTTTTTTTTTTTTTTGCTGGATGTAGTAGTTGTGTTTCTAAAAGAAAATGTAGGAAGTACAAAATTATCCTCATTTATCAACTCAGTTGTCCCTGAATTGATCCAATTTTCATTCAATTCAAAATACATCAACATGCAAGCTGCTGGATAATGTGTTTATAGACTAAAAACTGATTGTGGAAATATTGGTCAGTTCCAGTTTTTGAAAAAATTAATCACCTATCCGCACACGACGACTTCATATACCAGCCTCAGGATAGGTTGAACTCAAAGCCATTTTTTTTCTTGCCATCCTCTCTCTCAGCTCCTTTACTGTAATTGTGTGTCTTTTGCTAAAGTACACAACTGAAAACATGTGATACGCTCAGTCTGCTCTCCAAAGACTGCGAACATGTGCTTGCATGCTCCCTGAACGGGCGGCAAAAATAGAGATGTGAATAACTGCTGTTTTATGACTGTTTTGGTGGTTTTATTGAGTCTCGTTGTGGAGGCTTCTGTGCCTATGTATTTGTGCTTGGATGCAGAGACAGCTATGTATAATGCATACTCAACTGATTTATTGATGACAAAGCTTTTTCGTATGATGGAAACTGAAATGCACGTGTATCTCCATGGCCGTCTGCCTCTCTTACATGTCAACTCTCTACTTTGAGCAAAGCAAAGGCAAAAAAACTTCTGCCAAACAAAGACATGGCCAAGGGGATTATTGTAACTATTAAGCGTCAAACTTGTAGTTGCAAAAATGTGTGTATATCAGCTGTTTTGTGACTATTTCTGAAGGCATTTTCTGCATTTCTCATATTGATGGCGGCACATTTGACCGTGAGGGATCAATCCAATAACAGTGTGCTTTGTGCCCATGGATGCCTGGTTTTGAATTATGCTGCTCACAATGTTATTTGACCTTCCAATAAACAAGAAGTGAGCCGTCACTGACAAATCTTTTAGAAATGTGAAAGGATTATTAGCAAGCTTAAGGAAAGTAGCTGATTGCTTTGTGAGACAAAAGCTAGAAAAAGCGATCCACGTGAGAACAACTGATCACGCTTTCACACATCTGAGATTAAGACCTGCATTGGAGGTTGTTGTCCTATTGTAGGGTCATGTTTCATAGAAGAGAATGAGAGTCAGAGAAAGAGGTCAGGACATGGTTTTACTGATTAGATGTCTGCAATTTATGAAAGCAATCAGTTCTTGTTTTTTGTACTATACAGTATATTTTCCTATTCATTTTCCTGTACACTTATTCAGACCGTGGTTCCAAACTTTTAGCTGAGCTCTAATGTTTTGCTTTGTTTCCAATATGCTGTTTGTATTTCTGAGCTTTATATCAACGTTGTTGTAATTTGACCAATGGGAAGATGATATAATGATACAAAACTTCCTCATGCAGTAACTGAAAATCTGTTTTGTGCTTTACTTTGGAGTACATGGAAGGTATTTTCACATTTTCATTAATTGCAATGTACTGAATTCCTTGGATGCCCTTGCTCATAAGGCCGTTACCCCGCTGGTGGCCTTCCAGCGCTCCTTCTTGTCAAAGAGTACTTACTGACTAAGCATCGTCGGCGTCATAGACACAGAGCAGACGTGAGACATGCATGAGACTTATTACATTACAGCTACAGCCAATGATATGTTCATTATTACAAATGGCTTACATTTAAGTTTAGTCATAATTTTTACATGGAAACGTAACATTTTTTATAAACGAAAATATTATTTAGCAAAAATGTAATCGGGATCACATTCCCTCCATTATACAACTTGACATTGCTGCAGAGGGATTTTGCCGCCCGGCTGCAAACTTGTGCAACAAACTGCTTTGAGTCACTGCTCCTACAAACTCTATATTTAGATGTCAGAGCAGGTAGAAAACTTTGTATGGAGAACACTTGTAAATGTAGAACTGCATTAGTCACCAAGCAGACTGATTACTGTATGCGGCATGTTTTGGTAGAATCATAGTTCATTTCGGTTGCATGTTTAAGGCCATGGACTCATTTTTTGGCACATATAGTAAAGATGTGTGAAAGGTTTAATATAAATTAATCTTTTGTTGCGATAGCATAATTTTACAACGAAACAATGGATCTTTGACTACTCCTCCTGACATTTCTCTAATTTATCAAAGTCCTGACTCCTCTTGTATACTCTCTTGCCTTTAAAGCTTTTTTATGAGATTTAGGTCTGGGGATTGATTCTCCGGTTGCAATTTAAGTTTACTGAGAAACAGACTCAAATCATTATAGATTCTCTGCTATAATTAACATTGGCCATTAGGTCATTTTACACATATTCATCCCTTGTTTGCCAAACCCTTTCATGGCATTTGCTACCAGAGACCTCAGTGTCATTTGACGGTTACAACTAAAATCCCAGCAGAGTGTTGGAAACCACCTGTTTATACGTGTAATTATAGAGTATAAAATCATTTTCTTTCTGTCATTACCACAAAACTAAAAGCTGCCATGAGGAATCATTTTTATTTTATTTTATCGTTTTATTTTTTTTCTCTTCCGGTTTAGTGGCAACTTCCTTTCAACATATTCTGGTTCCAGGGAAACTGACAGTCATATATTCCTAATTAGAAAATCCTAGAAACACAAGAAAGGAAAGCACATGAAAAAAGCTGCATTTGTATTTCTTCTAAAATTGTTAGGGATACCAATGACTGATCATGTGCAACTTTGTTATTTCTCAGGATGGGATGATTTTCCAGGCTGAAATAATTTTAATCAAATGAAATGTAAGACTTTTTTGTTTAAGTTTGTAATCTATGTTTATGCAACTGCATTCAAAAGCTCACTTCATGTAAACGCTTTTAAACATCGTTTATCAGAGGGCCTTTACATTTGTCCATGTCTGTAAAGTGTCCTGTAACAGGATGACTTATTGAATTTCATAAATGCTTGCTTGACTTTAATCAGTGTAAAAGTTTGAAAGTTAAAACATTTGAATCTTTTTTTTGCATTAAGTTAAATTATGTGAAGTATTTCAGCTGTCTTGCAAGATCCACCAGTCCACATTTTCAAGGGTGCAACATTTTGCACTGCTGCTGCAGACTGAGCTTAAATCCTTCAGCCTTCCTGTTGTCTGCTGAAGTCTCACACCCTGTTTTTAAAAAAATAAGCCTGAATAGACACCCATAGAAATAACTTCTTATACCTTTTGTGATTCCTCCTCAGTTGCTCTTGGTGGGACATGTTAGGGCTAAGGTATGATGCATTTACTGTTCTAAAAAGTAAAAGGTTCAGATTTAGATTTTTGAACCTGCCAGTTATTGATCAGGTCCCGGCAGTTGGCCTTTTATAGTTATGAGCTGATTTATTTCTGCATCTCCACTTTCATTATGCTTACCTTTCCTGCAACTGCCTTTCTATATTTCATTTTTTGTAAATGGATAAATGGTTACAAAATTCAAACAGCGTATGTTGAGGTAAAGATGGCCAAAATACAGAAAGAAGAAAGCTCAGATAGAAAAAGATGAGTAACAGTTCAACATGACATACAGTGCTTTTGTCACAGCACACATTTTTGTCTGATAAACTATGAATTTCTGTTTTCCTACGCTTGGTAAAACATGTGTGTTTTCCACTTTTTTAGCATATATTTATTAGTTTTGTTTGCAATTTACAACAGATTAAACACGACATTCTTGCAAGTAAAGAACAAAGCAAACTTTTTTCCTGTCCTCCCTCCCCTCCCCTCTTTCCCTCCCTAAAGAAGTAAAAAATTAAAACTATAAAACTGTAAAAGATAACTTTTAGTTATTTCCCAAGAGTAAAGGTTAACTAAGGTCTGAAATATAATCACTTAGCTCTGAGTCTCTTCATGTGTGTTCTTGGAAACCAATTGGAATTGCCTCTTTGTTATGTCTTAGGCTTGCCAGGGGTCATTAAAATGGGAAACCCCTGTTACTTTATTCAGTAAAGTTTCCAACATGTTTTAGTTTCAGTGCCATTATTCTAAAGCTGGGGTCTCCCAGTGGATTCCCACACACACAGACAAAAAGAAGGAAAGCGAAATGTTCCTCCTGATGTGCCCCAGTTTTACAAGGTTTCCTAGAACTGAGAGCATGCTTTGGTACAGTACTGGTTATTTCTCCATTAAGGCTTTTGAACAAAGATGTTTCCATGCGCCTTCATTTATAAAACAGCTTGATAATGTTTTTAACCTACAAACAGCTTCAGGATGTCCCTCTCAGCATTTGTGTGTTACTATTATTTATTATTGGCATCTTTGTTTTGTTGGAAGTCCAACTTATCAACTTATCCAAAGTAAAGGGTATTAAATGAATGCCGCGAGGAAAATAGCATTGTTGATTTAGGATTTTGGCTTAATGCTGCACTTTGAGCTTGCCTGTGGGGGGAGTCGGCAAGGCCTGAATATTTCTTACCCTCAGAGAACTATAAGAGAGGGAAATGCTCATTATGCATGAAATAAATGCATCATTTAAGTTCTTAATTTTTCTTTTCTTCCTTCATCTGTAGTCCTTCTTTCATACTTCTCTCATCTGTGAATACGTGTTGTGACCCTCATTCCTATCGCCACCTTTTTCCTGCCCTTGTCCTCTACCAACAGGCCATCAAATATGAAGGTTAATGAATTCAGATGTTTTTGTAGACCTCAGTAAATTGCACTGCAATTGAATAATCTCTTTTTATTATTAAATGTTTTCTATCAAGTTAGCCACTGGCTACAAAATCAAATGAATGAGAAGTGAGCTGAGCTTCTGCCGGTGAAAATAAAAAACAGCATATATAAGCAAAATCCAAGGAAAAACAGGAACAAACATATTTTTCTGCAGAGACGAATGCATTTGTCAAGATTTAAACATTTCTTTAAGCAAAAACCCACATTGTCAGAAAATAATTATGTTGAAATTGCTGAAAGGGTTTTGGTCATTTTGCTCCTTTCATGCCAATAAAGTATCAGTTTATCGCCACAATGAGGACAATTTGTACTTGCTTTAATGGCCAATGATGGCAGTCGGAGTCATTGGAGTTGAATGACATGGTTGTTTTGCAGACCCCGGCAGATTATTCAGCTGGTTCTTGAAAATACAATGTGCATTTCATTCTCTCTGGTCCTCAATGGGACCTGCTTCCATTTAAACCATTCCATAGTTTTTAGTTTAGCTTTAGCAACATTTTATGGAAATTTGAGAGTTTTCTTACAATACATTTTAGCGGATTTTCTGCAGGCATAAAGAAGACAAACAAAGCCCTCAGAAAAGCACTAAAAGAAAGTTAAGAACTCAAATAGTCATACTATGAGGGGATTAGCCACACTTAGCAATACTCAATTCTGTAGTCTAATAGCTACCATGATGTTACGTCCTGATTAAAAATTTTTTAAAAAGCGCAAACAAATGCAAAGCATACTGTGACAATTTGTTTTATAGAGAGTAAAGTATAGGTCAAGTAGGAGTGGGCGATATGATGATTTAAGACCGTTTTACAATCTACACGTCTGACCATCTTTCATTATTGAGAGATTGATTTATCACGATTCACAGTTCTGCTGCTGTATTTCTGCCTCTGCATGTGATGAAAAGCCTCCGCTCTGTTCCTCTCAGCAAATGACCCCCCCCCCCATGTGTGTACAACGTGTAAGGAAGCATGGCATCTGAGAGCGAATACACCAAGTGGAGTTAGAAAAGCCGTTTTCTGTTAGACATTTTTGAATATTCGCAGACAATTCCATCGAGTCTTTCATGTTTTTGTCTTATAAAGTACACCACTCTTTACCGGAACATTGCCTTTCGGCTGCTTTCACACGGCACGAAATGTACCAGAGGATCCTGATGAATGTATTGGGGAGTTGTATCTGGATAGGACATAAACAGTACATATGTTATTTTCCCAAACAAAGTCATTCTTGCAAAGAGGAAACAGCAGAACTCCTCACAGGGCTCGTGCTTTGTGTGCAATTCTGTGCACATATGCTTAGGACACGAAGCAGAACAGAGGGTGAAGCAACCTATGATATATACCATATATATGTCATGAATGTGTGCACTTACAGTTTTCCATGTCCGCTCTTGTTACTAGGGCGTCCGGTGTAATATACCAGTAAAAGTTAACCAAACAGAGTCTGCATGTTTGTTTTCAGACTCGAAGGTGAAAAAGATGAAATCCGGACATTTACAGTTTGAAAGAGGCTATAGGAACATCAGGATTAAGCGATCATCTTAAAATTGCCTGTTATCAATATTCTGGGTCATAAATAGGTTAAATTAAGTCCTGATACTCAAGTCTGGAGACAACTCATTGAAAATGGACTAGTAGTTTAATTTACTGTTTTTAAAGGAATATTTCATCATGACTCTAGTTTTTAATATTTTTGCCAATGCCCTAAAAATATTGTTTTGTTCCTTTTGGCTCTAATCTCAGAAGTAAGATTTTTTTATGTCAAAGTTTTGGGTTTCAATGTATACTTGTTAAAATGTGTTTCCAAGAATTAGACTCTTTATCTATACAGATTCTCAAAAAAAAAAATTCTGTATCATTGTAAATGCTGCATGACACAGGCTTTTGAAATATGAAAAAAAAAAAAAAAAAAACTTTGGTGAGAGGGATAATACTTTAGGCCAAAACTAACATCCTTCAATATATAACGACCAAAGTCTAGTTTATATATTCCATCTACAACGGATTGATGAAGCACCATTATCAATCAACCCAAGTGCTCTTAGTCATCTACAAAACGACACACCGAGTCGAGCCTAATTTTCTAACTATTCATCTCCGTCAACGGAGAGCACAAGCCTGTGATTGGTTAGTTCAACAACAGCCAGAGATCATTTCACCAGAACGGAGCTCTACAGTCGATGTTATCAGTAGTCAATGCAGCGTAAGGGCATTACATGTTTTATTTAAAAAACTATGGTCTAATAGGGTCTTTTGCGATTTTGAACACAAGGAGGTGTGGAGAACAACAAAAAAGACACCCCGTGTTTGTTTGAATACGTTTTTAGAGTATTCTATGAGCTACACTTCTGGTAAAAGCTTTGCTTAATCAAAACTTACTCTCTGTCGGTCATTGGTCCTTGAGGGGGAATGAGTTCACAAACTGAAGAAAATAAACTCTAGTTGACACGGCAATGGTAGCTCTGCCAGACAAAATTAGCACCCCCTGCTGTCGTGGTGGGGAATCGCTTTGCAACTATGATACACCCATAGAAAAGAATAAAAGAAAAAAGTCTCCGTCAGTACATCTGCAACTGGGTGCACACTTTCTGACGGAGAAGTATAAACAAGGCCTAACAGCTGCCATAGAGGATTCAATAAATAGCCCCCATGAAAGTTTCGCAGTTTTAAACAAATTCCTGAGTTCCGTTATAAAGAGCAAAGATTTTGCACAGTATTTTCGAATTTCATATACGTTTTCCTTTATTTCGACTATTCTATTTCATCTCCTTGTATCACTGTTCGGCATATGAGAAGACTGGAACACTGCTCTTTTTGCACTAACTGAACACGGTCTGTTTTGTGCCTATAATAAAACAGAAATGAAAATATTTTGGAGCCTGGGAACATAGCTGCTTGTGCTTTTGGTCTGGCAAAAAAGAAAAGTTGCTGACACCATACTACAGGTCCAAAGTGAGGAAAAATACTTCCTACCAAAACTGAAAGTGACTCAGAGACTCCTCTTTGAGTTTTTAGATTTAATAAAGACTATTCCTAAGGGTTCACTGCTGCTAAACAGGGGCGTAACCGTGCCCAGTGTGTGTGTATACTGTGCTGTCACACCAAAATAAAATGTTTTTGTAGTTGTTGTTTGTGGGAACCCAATCTTTGCTGGTCACATTTTTGATTTTTCATCTCTTGAAATTACATTTAAAGATTTATTTTATTTTGATAAGGTTTGTCGTACAATATAGTCTCCTAACTCAGCTAATTATTTGATATACTGACTGATTCATTGAGTAAATAAGTAATAATATTGTATGTATTCTAAAAAAATAATTGCAGCTCTAGAATGTAAAAGTCATGTAAAAATACGTTTATTTTGACTGAACTTGATATTACCTGCAGTAGCAAAAATGTGAAAAGCTACATTTTGTAGAATTGCTACATTTCCTAGTGCAAACTTATCCCTAAGTTTTTTCCCCAACTGTATTTTATCCATTTCCATGACACACATTTATTTTTTCCATCGTCATGGTAACTGCTGTATTGCCCATGTCCGAAAGCTAGTAGGATTCCTGAAGTGTGCAACAGAGCGTCCCATCTTCTGAGTGCGCCTCCACATCAGTTTCAGTCTCTAAAGGGAAATGAGAACATGTAGTAGGGATTGTTCTAATTATTGATCCACTTCAAGGGTCTTTACAGAGAGTTGCTGCTGTTGGAGGGGGATGGTGTTCTTGGAGTGTGAGAAGGTGGTGATGAAATTCTTTATGGAGCCTCTGTAACAGGAAAACCTGTGCATGAGAAGGTCGTATTGTTTGTGATTTTGGGAACCCCTCTATGCACGAAAAATAAAATTTGACTTGCTTTTAAAAACTCAGAGCTTGATGTTGTAACAGAGGGACAGATGTGGAAGAGTAAGGAGGAAGATGTGGAGACTAAAGGGATGACTTGATGCCATGTGTATGTGTGCTTGAAAGAAAGGAGGGAGGTATAGACAAGAAGAAATGAAGAGAATTAGAGGGCCACAGGGAGAGAAGAGCCTTATAAGCCTAAATGTCATTTGAAGGTGATCGGTGTCTTTCTTGCCGCTCTGACAAACCATTAGCACTCCTCTTGCTGCTAGTGCTGATCTGACGTATTGTTTGAAAGCACTGGACATGAATTCACATCCGACATGTCAATAATTACCCCCAGAATTAGATGAAAGAAATCACAGTCATGATAAAAGACATTTTTAAACCATAACAAACTGTAGTGTTTTTTGGAATTCTAGCAGAATATTCTGTCGATTAACATTTAAAAAGCTATTTCTAGATTTTCTTTGCAACACCACCTCCCCCTTAAAATCCTAATAAGTAGGTCAGAAAAATAAACCTTCCATGAACAGAACATAATTGAAACCATTTAACAATCCTCATATATTAAGTAGCATAAAAATATAGCCTAATCAAAGCAAAATAACCTTCAGCACTTACAGAAAAGATATATATGCTACCTCATACTAACAAAACAGAGACACTAAAGACGAATAATAAAAAAAAACGTAGTTATTTCTCAGTTTAAAGAAGCAGTGGTATTTAATGTTATAATACATTTGTTTTGCACATCATGAGGTCTGCTGCAACTCATAACTTTTATGTCGCACCTCCCTGTCACACCCAGTAATGCCCTATTGGGCACCATTAGTAGACATGTTCCATCAAGCCCTTCAAAGTACCAAATGTTGCATCCCAGGCATGGATGGATGGCAGGTGTTCCTCATCCACACACTCACATATAACGGGTTTCAAACTGAAATAATGCTGCATGTCCTCTCTCTCTCTCTCTCTCTCTCTCTCTCTCTCTCATCTCTCACACACACACACAAACACACACCCATTCTTTGACCCGTGGGACTCACGCCTGTATGGCTTGATAATTACTTTAATTTGTTCGCCCCCACTCTCACTCCTGCCGTGTCTTCCATTCTCTACTTAACCACCCGCCATTCTACCATGATGTGCAGTGATAACCACATTCATCTGGCCTTCAGTTTTGTCACATTCTTTTGATTTTATTGACCCAGATATATTTTTTTAGGACTCCGCTTATCAGTCAGTGCATCCTGCCATATCTGTGCTCCAGCTCTGGAAAGCAAACACAAACAAGTCTGCCTATTTTGCCAAGGACAAAAGCATGTGGTCTTGGCCTTGTAGCTCCTGCGCTACGCATGGTGCTCAGAGGCTCAGGAGGAGAGGGAATGGTCTGTGTTTGGACAGATCGATGGGAATCACGCCGGTTCACAGTTAGCTCCCTCAACTGGGGGGAGGTGGCGGAAAACAGTGCCGAAAGGGAGAAAAGGAACAGGGCATACTGTGGGACGGAGGTGCAAGTAGAGGGTCCTTTTGGGAGTGGGAATATATCTCATTTTATAATTAGAGAAAAAATCTCAGCCCCTCTCGAATCCCATTCCCTAACAAACTGACAACTATCCGTTCATCTAAACCTGCTCCACTATATAGACTATGGCTCCAACATGACTGTGGAGAAATAGTTTACATTTTTCAATTTTCAGACTTCATGTCTCCGTCTGTACATGCAATACCTCAGCAATTTTTTGCAAATTTTAGGCTGCTTTTTAATTACTCTTTGCCATTGCTTCTCTTTACCAAAGTATAACATGTGCATCTCTTTTACTATCACTCCTAATACTGGACATCAGTTGACATCTTTTTAATATCTTTCTGAGTTTGGCCATTCCTTGTCTTTATTTAAACAATACCAATACAATAGAAATTGAGCTTAGTTTGCCCATTTTGTCAACTTTAAAAAAAATGTCAGCAGCATTTAGATGTCACATCAGTAAACATCTTTATGTCTTCTGACCTTTCATTTTTCTGAAAGAATTTCACATTGTTTATATGGATGGAAACATAATGTATTTCTACTTCAACTGAAATTAATACTTAGTCTCGATATGAATCGCCAGGAAAAAAACTCAGCTTTTTGGCTTTTTAGCTCCTCACCACCTTAAAAGATGTAAGTGATGAAGTGTGAAAAACCTAGCACCACACTCTAAACATGAAATATCTTGAGGCACTGAACGCAATATGCAACACATCCATGGTAAAACAGTGGGGAAACGAATACCTTCGATCATCTTTTGGCTTGATGTATAAATTTGTAAATAAAGCATGCACACAATGTTGTAGTCCAATGGAAAACTAGCAGCTAGGAGAAGGTTAATTGTAGCTGCAAGGTGGTGTTGGCATTCTTTCACTCAGTCGGCTATGTGTTGGACCATGGAAAAAATAGACCTTTAGACAGAATATGATACTGCATACACAGATATCACATGCGTATCATTGTAATCTTTGGTTACTCGTCTGCTGTTTTTTTGTAACTGAGGTTAGCACAGCCTGAACAACCTTGTATTTCATGCTAAATAATTCACAGGTATCTACATATTTGCACTGGTATTGGTGTACTCTGAGGTTTGGCTGTCTGTTCTCTTGATGTCTAGCGAGTAACATGGCTTGAGAAAAAAAATTTCTCTTCTCCTATCCTCTCTTGGTGCTGTCCTCACTTTCTAAGCCAATGCATCTTAAATTGTTCTAGCTTTTTTTTGTCTTCTGCATTCCTCCTCTTGTTCTACGATTGTCACAAAACAAGAAAAAATGTAAACCAACGTGCAGTTCAAAGACAGCTGTGTCAAAAAAGTTGGGCTTTCCCGCCATCGTTTTCAACTGAGCTGTTTTAGAGGATGATGACACAGAGGCTAAGGATACATTTTAAGGTACCACCAACTCTTATGACCTGAAGATCTGTGCAAAATTCTAAAAAGTCTGTATACGCTCTTATTGCCATTCTATATCTGGAGGGTGTTCAGGTAGGATACTACAATTGTGCAATTTTTAGCATTATAAGGAAAATACATCTATCTATGTGTGGTTTTAGTAAAACTTCTGTTTCTAAATATTTTCCTTTTTTTTTTATAGGTATTCTTTTTGATTAAATCCAATAACCTTCAACAATACCTACAAAACCAGGTTTATGTGTGTAGCTAAGTGTAACGTTTTCCCTTGACTGTTTACTGTCATTTGCGACTTGGCTCCTTCCACAAATCTGCAACTAAAATCTAAGTCTAACGATAAAACAGCCTGCATCTGTTCATGAAGAAAAATCTTAAAACCTTTGCAGTAGTCGTGGTCAGGCAAGCAGTCATTTCTGATTTCATGATATTGTGATGCTACATTCAATACTGTATACAGCAGAGTGTAGGATTTTCCTGTTGTAAAAATAATGAACTTGTTGCTTCTAATCTTCAAGACAAATCAACATTGATGGCTTTTATCAAACTGATGATGATGGCAAAATTTAATCTACCTCATCTGAGCTATCAGCATATTAGTCAGCCCTTTCCAACATAACTGAGTCATGCTTATTTGTTATAATCCACATAATCAAGGCAATATACCATTTAGGACACGTACATTTTCTGCTGTGTATGTAATGAAAAAAATATTTTAAAAACTTTCTAAAAGTTGTGTGGTAATCTGTGGTCCACCTGGTTTACGGTGGATGCATGGGCATAACAGCTTGGGGCACATCTCCTCCACTTCCTGTGTCTGTGTCCTGTGTCCCTTCTTTCTGCTGCAACAGCCCTTTAGACTGTTGATATTTGGTAAAATATTGTTCTGAACCATCCTTAAACACATCTTAATGATTCATATGTGCAGGCATCACATGGAGGTGCTGTAAAGCAGCTTGTTCAGCATACAAGCCAAGCAACAAGTAAACTGAGTTATGCTGTTGCATGCAGGTAATATTAACTAAATGTAGCATAAACATCATGTTAAGATGGTTGACAATACTAATGTTACCTATGTTACATCCAATGTTAGGTAATTTATGTTAGGAATAAACCCAATTCTCCTTCATTTCTGTACAGAACTTAACTGTTGTCCACATAATTGAAATTAATCTTTATTGCCTCAATAAACAAAGCAGGGGCACAGATGGTCTGCACAGGTGAAAAGAGAATATATATTAATATAAAGTAATATATAGTAACTGGCTGAGAAAAATTATCCATGGCTTAAGAGGGACTTCAAGTTTAATTTCTTCAGTAATATCACTGCTTCTCCTCTTAGTCCTATTTCAACATTTTGTGTTCTACATTTTTATTAATCAATGCCAGAAAAACCAGAGTCTGGGAAGAAACTTAAGACCAAAGGCCAGCAGCAGGGACGGTGGTGCAGGGTCTTCACGGGTAAGCAAAAAAAAGAGATCAATTGCTGGGAGAAACCAGGGAGGATTCAGGACAGGGTTTTTACAGATATTTCAGAATTACTCTCATTCCCTCTGCAAAATAGTTTTGTCTATATTGTACATGAGCATGGCGCAGGATAAACAAATGAAACTCATGAGCGATGCAGTTACTGAAGAATGAAAGAAAGAAAGAAAGAAAGAGAGAAAGAAAGAAAGAAAGAAAGAAAGAAAGAAAGAAAGAAAGAAAGAAAAAGAGAAAGAAAGAAAGTTATGTACTTCCAGACAACTGCGCACATACTGGTATTATGAAAACAAGCACCATGTTGAGTTACAAAATAAGTAACATCTTCCTACGGTCAGAAACAGCTCCACAGATCTTGAGGGGGAACAAACATTCCAATAGGGAACCAAATCAGATGCAGCATAGTTATGTTACTATACAAACAACAACAATACCATTGCCTGCTAAAGTACTATCTTAGAGGTTGGGCTGTTGGTCCAATAAGACATAATTCTATTAAACCTGGTGTTTGTTTTGTAAAATGTCCGGTCTCTAAACATTCAGCAGTACACAGGAGCTGTTGCATGGCTACAGCTAATGCTACTGCATGTTAGATCTCTCAAGTCATCAGTGTGGTCATATCATTATTATATAAAGCTCTAAACACGACATATAATGTTTCTTACCTTGTCACTAAGAAAGGAGCCATGTCAGCATCTGTTTTCTGTCCCAGATTTAGTTGAAGCAGCCTCGATTCGTTGATCACCTATCCAATATATTTCCAAGTCCCCGTCTGAATTTTATCATATTTTGCTTTTGACTCACGAGATACCGCTGATAAAACAGTGGAGTCAACCGCAACCATCTTCCTGTTTGAAAGCTGGCGAGAACGCGCAACCATTGTCAACTGATGTGACACCAGTAGGACAGCACGGTAAATTTGAGCCCACATTGCAGCACGTTTTGCTGCATACATTCTGTTCAACAAAATGGAACGATATGTGGTTGAGCGCATTCGCTTTGGTTTATTACTTAGAACCTTGACCCATCTCTTTTAAAATCAGGTATATTGTAGATAGTAAATCTTACAAAGTAGATGTTTGTTCTGGTAGTTTGATGTCAATGAGTTTGATGAAATACTTGCATTTTGAAGAGGAGACTGGTCATCGGTGTTTACATTGATTTGCTGAAGCCAGTGAATGAATTTGAACCTTTGCTCTTTAACCAGTAGTTGTTAAATCTTTCCAGATTAACACTAAAAGTCAACTAAGATGTCATTTTAGCTAAGTTATTTTTTTCTGCTGAGCAGTTGACACCTTGTAACTGTTGATTTAATGATAATTAAATACTTTATTTGAATCAATATCATAAGTAAGATTACTAAGCCAGCAGACTCATTGTGCAACATTGATTTAAATAGTTCTTTAGCCACCGAGGAAAGATGCAATTTAATGCGAGAGGATGAAATCATTCAACTGATCTCCCTGTTACTTTTCAGATGATGGTTACGCCATGAAGAACAGCACAGCTTGATTTGTTTGCCAACCACCCATTGACATAAGAAGAAGACTGTTATGTGACCTAAACGTAGCAGTACCTTTATAACATCATCTGTTATAATATAACTGTTAAGCTTAGTCATTACTGCCCATTGATGAGATAATGTTGAACCTTTACAGGTTTACCTCCTTTCGGTTGATGAAAAGGCGGCACCAAGCAAATCTTAGCTTTTATAAGAACAATGTGAAGAAAAGGCAGAAAGGTGATGAGAGAGAGAAGACGTTGACAGGTGCTGTCCATCCATTTGAGCGATGAGATGAGACCTTTGTTAATGTTATAAAAAACTGACTGGCCTTATTACGTTAACTATTCTCCACAAAAGGATTTCTTTAATTATTACATTGACACCTATGGCATTACTAAGTATTTGATATAATATTTTTTGCTTCAGTCAGTCTTTGTGGATGAGCCCGGGTTTCCCTGATGATCCTTTCTCTACCGTTTGGCTTTCACAAATGCACGTGTTGAAAATAGAACAGCCCTGAAGCAACCTCCACCCTGCTCGCTTGATGATGTACATTTCTACGTTGACAATCTTGATTCCATATATTTTTGGTTCTGTACCCGGCTGCTACTTTGAAACTAGCTTGAGTCAGAGACACCCTATATTCTGTTCGTGATCCATCTGATATCTGTATCATCACAGAGTGGTAACGAGAGCTCATCCTGTTTTCACTGACGTTACTAAAAAGATGGAACATTACTAATCTATCTGCTATCACTTTGCTAACCCGTTTTACAAAAATAAATATGTAAGCTGTTACGGAATGTAAAATGAAAACTAGGTATTTACATACGCGGTAGAAAAAAGACATTTTCTCGGCTTTCTTTCTTTTCTCGGCTATCAGTCATTAAAGGGCAATAACTTTTAGGTAAGATATGATTACAAATATAAACAGATTATTTATCATTTGAACAAATTCAGAAATATCAGGAGATGTAAGCTTTGTAAACTTCTTATAGGATAACCAACATTTTAGCTAAATGGAGGAACACTTGTGGATATATTTTAAGACCTTACACAAACAGCCACACCTTGTGTGACATTATGGAAAAATGTTTGAGAACTCTGATATGATATCAAGAAGAAAATTGTGGACCTCCCAATAGTCCGTTTGCTCTTACACTCAGAGGACACTCAGAGATGAAGAAGCCATTACTAATTTTCACAAAAAAATTCAATGAACTCAATCTTCTCAAAGGTTTTCTACCCATGCTAGGTGTTAGTGGACTCATGTTTTAGCCCTGGTAGTTAAATTTTTATCCCATACAAAATAAATGTGAAGAAGGTCCTGGGCTTGCACTGTCTCCATCTGCATGCATGGTTTCACTCTGACATCCCACTGTCCAAAAAACATTTCTGTTAGCTCAATTGAATATTGTAAATTGCTCTTAATGAGTAGCTGTTAGTCACTATAATGGACTGCTAACCTAACGAGGAGGTACTTTGGCTCTCTCCCAGTGACACAGATGGACATCAAAACCCCCCATACACACACACACACACACCTTAAGTTGTTACTCAACACCACCAGGTTTAGTGAATACATAGCTATGGTTGTATTTGGAAAAATAAATTAAGAACACTAAATTTGCTTTGTTCATAAAAAGTTCTGACTAATTGTATAATTTGCTGACTGTCAGACTGAAGGTCTGATGTGATGCTCTGAGACGCTGCAGTGCAAGTCAGGTTGTTGTTCGTGTTGTTGCTGACTGAGTTGCTCTCACCCAGCAGAAAATGTGAGTGTGTGTGTGTGTGTGTGTGTGTGTGTGTGTGCGCGTACGTACGTACGTGCGTGTGTGTATGTGCTGACTGACTGTCAGCTGCATGTTACCCATCAAGACACCTTCATCGCACGTTTAACTTTTTAGTAACCTTCCCGTCTAGACAGCCACCGGCCACAGATGAGGACATGTTAAACCTAAGTTGCTGAGCTGACCAGTTGCGAAAAAAATAAACTAAGCAGAAGTGACACAATTGACATTAAATGATTGCAAAAAAATAGAAAAAATAAGAAAACCATTAGTTGGACAATTTAATATTTGCATAATCACCTGGAATACCCTGTTAGGGCACATTTCTAATGCGTTGGCAAATACAAAATATACCATTTTATTTCAGTTTAACCATGAAAATGTTGCTTTAAGAGTCAGATACCTGACTGATGACAATTTCTACTTTCGTCCAAGTAGGATCTGCTGATTCAGATTTTTTTTAAGGATTATGAGACACATAAGGGAAAAACAAAGTATGAAGCAGTCTCTTTGCAGAAGAAAAGTACAAATGTGGTATTTTACAATGATGAGGCTTTTCCTGAATGAGTCAGATAATTTTTTTCATTCTAAACTATGCCACCTAAATGGGAAAAAACAAAACAATACTGCAAGACCATGGATAGAGAGGTAGTAAATTAAATCAACCAGAAAGTGATTTACAAGAAAAACTACAGGATTATTCATATTTATGGATCAATGCAATAATTCATTACACTTATAACTGATTTTCAGAAAACTCAAAAAGGTGCATCACAGTGCGGGATGTTGGTTCACACTCCAATAGACTGCGATTGCTGGTGTTTTTTGTTTGGTTAGACAAATAATTAAAAGGAACACAGATTTGAGATCTTTGTCAAACTTGACCATCAGATTGATAGTTAGAGCCATTAAAGGTAAACTTGGCCAGTTGCTTGATACAATTTAAAAACAGTGCCTCTGTAATATAATGAATTACGGATTTTTGTGTCAACATATATGCAAACAAGCAATGTTTCATAAAGTTATTACATTCATTACTCAGACAATTTTATTAGTGTCAGTCAATGGTTTAGCTTCTGAATGTAGCTCATTTGTTCTGAACTGTTGCGCAAAAAACACTGAGAAGATAAACTAAAAAGACAAACATCGAAAGAAAAGAGAGAGGGAAACCCAAGCAGAAAAAGATGATGGAAAACTAAAGGACAAAAACTGATACAGTGATTCGGAGCAGTTAGGAGCAGAGGACTCTGCAACTGTGTTCATTGCTTGAGCCAAGTAAACTGAATGTCCCCATCAGTCAAGGTTGTGTGTCTTATTATAGGTTGTTAGTCTCTCTACTCAGCTGCGACCTTGGTGCAACTGGACAGAGCATATATACGTACCATAGTATGCAAAATCAGTGAGTGACTGTGCGTATGCCTGTGATGTTTTACACATTTGGCTGAAGTGGTATGGTGTTCATGAGATAGCACATATTAGTGCAGACTGTTTGGATGGATGGATGGATGGATGGATGGATGGGTGGTGCAGCAGCAGCATCGTACAAAGAGGAAACTTTTCAGCATCAGATTTAGTGCTACAACAGGAATAACGCTGGTAAAGTAAAAGTGCTGCCGTCCTCAGTAAAATACTGTCTGCTGTGCGGTACAGTAGGTTGCGTTTCAGCTGCCAGCAGTCATCTATCGGCAATTTTGTTTTTACCCAATCTGACAGCTGCACAGTGACATGCAAACCAAAGGATTTCATCAAGTTCTCAGACCAATGTTGGGCTTTTGTTAATGTGATACAGAAACTCCAGCCGTCTGTCTGTCGGTTACCCTGGAAAACGGAAAACCGTCACATGCAACCTGTACTCATCGTGCAAATATGTAGCGAGATATCACATCATCAAACATTAAGTTTGAGTTAAATTTGTCAGCTTTAAAAAATGAACGCAGTATGTTTTCCTTTCCAAGATTCAACAACAAACATTATGATAGAGCTTTGTTTCTTTGGTACTGTTTTTATCTAAATTGTTTTGTTTTATGAGGTAGGAAAGTTTGAATCTTAGCAGGTTTTTGAACAGTTTTGATAAATTTTCGTTAAAGTAAAACTGTCCAACATAGAGTGTTTCTTAAAAGTGTTAAAAGTGTCCACACACCTTAGACTTTTTGCATTTTGGCCATTTACCATAGGTAATGTAGGAGAGTATTTACTGTAGAACACACATGTCAAGCTCAAGGCCAGTGGGCCAAACCGGGGCAGCCATATCCATTTATGTGGCCTTCTAAACTCTAGAGGACCATATAAATAATACTTTTAAGTTCTGTCCTTCCACACTTGAATACTCAAATCATTGTTTATTTAAATAATCCTAAATCACATCATTGTAAAAAGATGTTCAGTATCATTTCATATTAAGAAATACTTGTTGACTAATTTTTTTTTTTTTTTTTTAATCCGGTTCTATGAAGACAGTTTTATCACTACGTTCTGCCACAACTGGCCCTTTAAGCACATTCATTATCTCGATGCGGCCCAAAATGGACATGAGTTTGACACATCACTCTGACCAGAGAAGAACAAAATGCACATCGATCATCCCCCAGAACACACCAGAGTTAATTCGAACAAAGATGCAAGGAAACTGCATGGCAATGTTAAAAGAAAGCCTGTTGGAGGCTCACCGTCTGGTGTTGTAAAAACAACAACAAATGGCACATCAAGAGCAAATTAATAAATTACTAGTTCTAGAGCGCACACCAAGCTAACATATTTTGAAATTAAATCTGAGTGATAGTACTTAACTTTGTATAGAATAAACATAAATTGTTGATGTGCAAAGCTGCCGCTACTTCTGCGCAAGCGGGCTGTGTTACTGACTTAGTTAGTTGGGCAGAGCGTGTTTCATGACAGTGACATACGCTGTTGGGTAGGCTACAATTTCCTCGTTAATGACATGAAAATCCTTCAACTGTTTTGAATCCAAAGTAGGTCATCTACGTGATTCGTAGCTTATATGTCCTATGAGAAAAACAATCAGCTGTAATTAGTGACGCGCGCCACAGCAGCCAGCCGCAAGTTTTCAGAACAGTCTTTATATGGCTGACAGAAACTGTAGTTCATTTACTTTTTAAATCCACCTAGTAATTAAAGATTAAAAATGTTTCAACTGACCTCACTTATTGTTTCCTTTTTTTTCGGCAGCGCAGTGATAACTTTGGAGGCAGATCGCAGTATTTTTCCTCAGTTATTTGAGCCCGAGAGCGTAGCTGCTCATTCTTTTTTATAAATTACAGTGTCAAAATCAGCAGACTAAATGCTGCCCTGAGATCAAAGTAAAGAGAAATACTTTCTCACTCTCCTGACACAGAGACTACTGTGAGTTTTTAGAATGATTGCTGAGTGATTATTCCTAAACGTTCAGTGCTGCTGAGCAGGGGCGTATACAGGAGGTTAATAAAGAGGGGCTAAAAGGGGCCAGGGTGGGTCTGGGGCTGAAGCAAATATTGAATTTTTTCCTTTTTTAAACGCAGCAACTTTTAAATGTCTCCCCACTTTTAAGGTCTCAAGGTTGGCAAGTATGGACAGTGTGCGATGTCCATGATAGAAAACAACAGACAACAATGAAGCGCAGGATAGAGCGCAAGCATTGAGTGTTTGATGGTTGGACGTATCAGCACTACTTTAAGTATGATTCTGTAAAAACGACAAAAAATTACTGTGTGCTGCACACTATGGGTTGGAATGAAACGTTTATCTACAGCGAAAAACTCAACTTGCAACCTGAGTAAGAACCTAGCTAACCGGGGGAATTTGAAGCTCACCGAGAGCGTGACTGACATTACAACTGCAGCTGCTAAAGTGGATTCTACGTCAGACGGTCCTAGTGCTGATAGACAGTTAAAAAAATAGAATTAAAAGCCACCTGATTGTTGCCGCCAAACTGAAAAAGCTTGTCGCTGGCTATATAGTGGGTGTTGCATTCATTTATTGAAAGTATTTTCTTAAAGCAATGCTCATAAAGGAAAAAAAATTAAAACCAATAAAAAGTTGTAAGAATAGACTTTCATATGATTGAATTTTAGATGATGGAATATACTTATAGCATAATCATTTCATGTTTTTGAAAAGTAATTAAGTATTAAATTAAAAAATTACTTTTGAAAATAAGTCATCAGTAAAGTACTGGGATTACTTTTTTGGGGAAGTAATCAGTAAGTGGTTACTAATTCTAATTAACTTGATCAACACTATACAGATGCAAATCTACACCTTTTCAGATTTTTATTTGTAAGAAAGCTTGAAAGCCTTGTGTTATTTTCCGTTTGCTTCATAGTAATGCAAAAAAAATTCCCATGTCTATCACCTAATAAATACTTTTAAGTTCTGTAGTTGTACTGTGGCTACATGTGAAAAATCTTAAATGGTATGAGTGTAGCTTCTCTTTTCGATGTGTTCACTCAGTCTATAATCTGATATTTTGTTACAAGCAATTATTGTTTTAAATAATTTTGATATTTCTGTTAGATTTTTAGATTTTTATTTTGTTGACACATAACATGACTGTTGAATAAATCAGCTTTAAATATCTGGTATAAGAACACATGACTAAAGCTAAATTTTTAGACTTGAAAGTTTCATAGCGAAAAGCCAAACTGTTATTATGATATATCAGGAGATACTGTGACATACATAAAAAGAGAATGATAAATAATTACATTAACCAGTAGAAAGTGGGACTTGACGTAGTTTATGGGGATAAGTATCTGATTCTTGGGATATTTGAGAGATGAGACTTACGAGAGAATTCATCCTGCCAGATTCGACTTGGCTCTGTTATTCAGGTGACTTTTCATCCACTTAAATAACCCTCTGTACTTTAAATCTTCCACAAAACTTCCTGACTTTGACTCAAGATATTTACCAAAATGACCCTAAAAGTACAAGTTTTTGGTTACTGTATGACAACAATGTATCAGATTCCAAACTGAGCTCAAAGACGTGAGGAGAAATCAGCTACGGATCAGCCTGTACCTCTCTCTTTATTGATTTCTGAGTCCTGAGTTAAACATAGCTCGCTTGAGAGAGAAAGAGTGATTCTTTACAAACACAATTTGACTCAGTATGGACTAATATACTGAATTACTCTATTTTCAGTTTTTAAATAAATGTTCACAAATACTCCATCTGTCAGTTATTCATCTAAATTAGCTGCTCTAAGCAGACAGATTGAATGGCTGTCCTGCTGCTCTGTCCCCTTACATTTATTGAAATCTTTCTGCAGGCCATGCTTGACCCTGCTGACCTCTTAACCTCCTGTAGCCTCTGGGATTGCTTGTGAGCTTAAGTTATGACATCTTTATTGGCTGAGCTTTTTCTTCTTTCTTTTTAATGTCTAAGTAGATCCAAGGGATAATTAAACAAAACAAAAAAACATGTTTTGATTTATACTGAATACATTCAGCAGCTTCTAAGATTAGCATTTCATGTTTTAAAATAAATAAATAAATGTCTTTACTAAGTCTTCTCATTGCCTGTCCCGTTGGTCGAACCGTGCTGTTATGGATTTTGGTCTTTCTATTCAAAATTCTATTACTTAGCAATGTCTTCGGGGCATCTGGCAGTTTCAGCTGTCTGTTCGGTAGATTTTTAAAGGCTATTACTTCGCTCTGGAAAACAGCACTATGACAATATCTATCTATCTATCTATCTATCTGTCTGTCTGTCTGTCTGTCTGTCAGTCTGTCTGTCTGTCTGACTTTCTGACTGTCTGTCTTTTTATGTGGCTGCTAATGAATTGAAAAATGTGTGCTTAAATTTAGTATACAGGAGAAATAATAATATTCTAATTCGTCTTCTGCATCTTTTTCGTGTTGTTCAGATTATGGCTATGTGTGTGGGAGTGTGTGTGTGTATGTAGGTCTGTGAGTGTGTGCTGTGTTGACACTAAGGGGGGCTCAGAGGGGACAGATGGCCCGTGGTCTACTCTCGTCTGGTGCTCTCTGCCTGCCAAAGATCAGGCAAAAACAGTTTGAGCGCTCTCTGCTTCATTCAGATCTGCTCCACGACCAAAATAACAATTTTTTTTGTCGCTTACTTTTTATAGACTGCTTTATGAGAGAATAACATGTTAAAATGAAAGGCGCACACAAATTTGCAACACATTTCTTTTAGTGATATTTGCTGGAATTAAATGCCTTTTTTCTGTGCATGTGTTGTTGTTAACCTCCTCGTTGTAATTAAATATCCCATTAAAGGTTTTATGACTAGCTGTGTAGAATCATGTGTTTATATGCCATGTTTAATAATTTATCTGGGGACTCTTTGCTTCTGCTCTGCCACTTTCTGTCACTTTGAAGACATCGGGAATGTATGTGCCATGGATGAAATGCTGATCTATTATTATTATTCTGGTTTAGTTTTATAATTTTTACTGACTGAATTCAGAAAACAGAGACACTCAACACTTTTCTCTAAATTGACACATGACCATGCCATTATGCTGACTTAAAACTTTATTCCTCTGCCTGTCCTCCAGTTGAATTACAATGTTTATGACAATGATGCTAATATGGTTGACTTTTTATTGAGATTTATGTCAGTGCATATCAAAGTAACACTCTAAGTTAATTTTTTTGCGTGTTTAGAATCTAAACTGAATCTTCCCAGTGCTAGTCTCAGACTTTGACTTCTGTTTCTCCAGACAGTAATATCTTAGATTTGAAAAAAACATTTCACTCTGAAAATGTGAATAAAAAAATTGAAACAACAATAGCATCTCAGTCTGATGACATCATGATGTTTTGATCTTCGTGAGCTGGTTAGTGCTGAGTCATTTGAAAGGAAAGGAAGTGGACTCACTTTACAGACAATGAACGGCTCGGATCAAGAAAAATGGAGCTAGAACAAAGGCAAATATCAGCTAACACATCTGCTCCGTTTGTTTTAAAATTTTGTTTTTATATGTGTATATTCTTTCAGAGTTTGATTTTGCCTTCATTGATCTGCCTTTGAGACCAGTCCAAATTATATAAAAAAGGTAACTATTCAGTTCCTAATCAAGGGAGAGGAACCACAGAAATTTTAGAGTAACCTCCCAGGCACATAGGACAGCTTATAGATAAGAATGCAATGAATTTAATTTAAATGGGCAGAATAATAATCACAATGAGCAGGAACACCGGAGGACAAAATAACGCGTGAAAGAAGATGACATAAAGTGAACTGCTACGAAACTGAGAGTAGAGTGTGAAATAACAAAGAAACCAGAGGGAGACTTAATCAGGGTAATCAGATGCAGGTGGGTGAGTGACTGCGTAGCATAATTGCTCCTCAACGGAGGAATGCCAGACCGAACTTCCAGACCATGTTGTAGGCGGGACTAAGTTTGGCTGGCACCCAGGCTAGTTTTCTATATATAGACAGGAATAAAGAAATAAACATTATAAAGAGGTTAAACTATTTCGACAGAAAAGCTCTTCAGAGGTTTGTAGGTGGCTTTTAAAAGAATCATTTTGGCTGCAATGCCCTGCTCCCTCCGCCGAGAAGTGAGCCATGAACAGCTCCGTCACCCGGTGAGCCTCTCTAGAGGAGTTGTTGACTGCAATACGACCAAGGTCTGGCAATGCTTCCACCACAACATGTCCCGCGCCGCTCACATATTATATTATACACTTTTACTAACCCCAGACAGATGGACAGCCCCTCAGCTTAGTAGTTGGTGTCTTTGCAGGTGAAGCTTGGACCTTTGCAGGACGACACCTTCTCAAAATGGGCGAAATGGTTCTTCGCCACCGCTCAGCTGGGTCCTTAGCTCTCCAAACTCCCACTGCAGCGGTCCCAGTTCCGCCGAAAGCCAGGCCGAAACGTGACGCAAATGGCCTATTTTGAAGAACTAGTTCGCTTTGGACACTCTTCGAGGTTCGAATGTTCAAGCATCTAGCTAGGGGCGTGTGGCGCCTTTTGGTCAGGTTGGTCGCGTTCAGTGTGAACACACCTCTTGATGGTGTCAATGCGAGGTTAAAAATTGAGTATATTTCCAGCCTTACAGTTAAAATGCACTCCCAATAAAGTGAATATTGGCAAAACCAGTTACTGTTTATATGTGGAGGCATAGGGGAGTGTTATCGGCAGCTGCTGAAAGTAATTAACAAAGTAACTTGTAGGCCTAATCTAATTTAGATCTTTTCAAACTAAATTAATCAGTAAAGTAACTAAATGACCTTTGCAAGGAGTAATTAGTCAGTACTCAGATTACTTTTTCAAAGTAACTGTGGGAACACTGCTTTTAATGTTATGGACAACATTTCTACAGACGAGGTAACAAATGTACGGTCCCAGCCGCTAGCTTAGCTTATCTAGTGTCTAACTGACAAAGAACACGACCTCCCATGAATGTGCGTCCGTCAGTAGCACTGTATGTGTCTCATTACAACATGACAATTAATGTTGTAAAAAACAATTGTTTACAAAGGAACTAACTACATTTAGTCCACTGCAACAAATGACCGCGATTGCTGTACTCAACAAAGCGGTTCTGCGCCAGTTATGAATGTCAGAGGTACTTTTATATTTACTCAGTTGACATAAATAGTGACCGCAGAAATAAAATGAAAAATATGTTAAACCAACTTAAAAAAATTAACGGCAGTAGTTGACTTTGAAACAAGCAGATGAGTTCAAGAACAAATAATGATACATTCAGTTTGTTAAACTGATCTAAGTAGAAGTTGCAATATAGTGATTATATCAAATAATACCTGTTATAATGAATGGAAGAGCAAGATAAAATCACTTTGTAAATTAATTATGCTTAAAAGAACACAGGGAATAAATGGTTTTGGTCACAGGAGGCTTCCTGTTTGGGGGACATAGTGAACGTTTCAGTGGGACCTCTGATGTTGTATGGTTGTGATGTAGGAGACTGTCCACCAGAGTCCAGTGTTTGACTGTGTAACAAAGTGTAATATGGATTAGGCTGAGGTTAGAGATGCAGAACTTTGAAGAGAGGATGATAAAAAAACAGATCAGATTATTACATATATTGATTTGATCTATATTTGATCGTGTGTAGAAACTGTGCTCCTGTCACCATGCATTTATCTCTTTCTTGCTTCTCACTTTATACACATTTTTTCCTTTATATTGAGTGCTTAGATTCTGGGCTTTTTGTCATTTTAAAGACATTTTTTTGTATAACTAACCTCCCTCCTCTCTGGTCCACACAAGATAACCTGTGCTCCTGTCTTTGTTGTTTTAAATTGACATATTGATGCAGCTTGATATCTAAGTGTGTAGATTTCACCTGTTCAGCTGACAGGCCAGTTGGATGAAATCTAATCCAATAAGAAACTCAGGTTCTCCCTGTTTATGTGTCATGGTTATTGGTTGAAAACAGAAGTCACAGAATGTTTCTAATGTGCATGTAAGAATAACTCCATGTCTATCATTGAGACCTTTTTCACTGTGCCTCCAATGTGATTAAATGTTACAACGTTGAAAGATGGATAGCAAATTGTGTAAAAGGTTTATGGAATCTGAGTCACTGTCTGTTGTGAGATGAATTGTACACAATTTTTAGTCACTCCCTCCTCTTTGCATTTTCTCCGATTTCTACTCTTCCTCCACACCCTATCAGCTCACTTTCTCTCCTGTTCCCCCACCATCCTTTAATAGTTTAATGTCCCAGGTGAGGGTGTGCCCTTGAGCATTTTCTATGCAGCTAAAGCAGCAAATATCTTTCTGCTCCAAGTGTGTTTGAGTCTTCGGTGTTCTGTGCAAGTAGCAAGATTTATTTCCCAGAATGAAGATGGTGGGGTTTCTCATTACTCTTTGGATATATGTGAGATTTTAGAAATGAAAGGCAACAAATTAATTGGTTAAATGTTCCATATAACCGTTTTCTTTGACCAATGAAGGACAGCGGCTTCGTAAGCAAGGCACCTCGCCTATCCAGGCATTGCCTTGGTAGGCAAGGCGCCTTGACATTGAGAAATATCCGAGGACTGTGAGGAAAAGGATAAAGATCTGGAATAAATGGCCATATCAACACAGAAATTGTTGGTTAGACACGAAATTTGCCTTTCCATGGCAGTCTCAACCCCAAAAACTGTGGATTGAACCGAAGAGAAGTGAGCAAAGTAGAGAGCGCAGGATACGCTACAGGGAAACTTGTACAAAGAAATGAAAAGTATTCATGCCTTATTGTGGGATTTCTTTTTTTTTTCTGTGAAATTCTAATATAAAACTAACTTTGGTCACAAATAAATAGAAAAGCAAGTGAAGAAGCCCCTCATTTGATGGGTTCAATCACATGTTTAAATGTTTCTAAAAGATAGATATAACAGTGCTAAACAACATAGTTTTTAACAGCCAGACCTGAATCTCCTCCTTTCCTTTGTAACCTCCATTGTAACCATGGTAACCTAGTCTTTTCCAAGGAGGATTGGTCACGATGGCGTTGGCGTGAAGAAGCTTGGGATCCACCAATCACATGTCGCGCTTGCCTCTTCTGGTCCAGAGCATCTGTCACTCCCTCTGTCAGCTCACTGTATTGTGTTTGAAAACTACTATCTTACAAACTTTTTAATACAAAAATAACACCATGAAAAATTACTCTGATCCATAAAAATGAATAAACTTATCCTCACTTCAGTATTGTGTGTTCAAATAAAACAAAGGCAAAATAGGCAGATTAACAAGCTCTAGTCCTGAGGACCCAAAAGGGCTTCCCACTCAGTCTTTCAAACACTGGTGATGGTACAGTAAGCTACATGGTAGCCACAGATTCCCTTGGCATACTGATAGAAGCCAGGCTGCATCTGGGCCCTAAGAACACCACCAGTAAGCAAGGCAGAAGTGTCTTGCCCTATGATACAATGAGACCGTATCTGTCAATCTGCTACCCACAGCCGCTACTGGCTGGTAGATGTAAACATAAAGTCGTAGTTGTGCCAGTTTTAAATGTACATTTTATTATATTCTAATTCAAATGTAATTTTTTAAGGAAATTTTGTACTTTCATTCTACACCCCTCTAAAAGTCCCTTGGATGTATTTTTTAGCTTTTTATGAAAATTATCCATATTCAACCTTTAATGGAAAAAAATACTAAAATATGTTTGTTTTTTTCGTAAGGTGTGTTGAATTTTATTTCATCCTATCCTGACGGAACAGAACCATCTTATGCTGTAATGACAGCTGAGAGTCATTTTGGTTATGTCTCTATCAACTTGCCCATCTGCAAACAGAAACCCTTCCCAATTTATGTTTGCAAAGTAACTCAATGGCAATGAATAGAGAACAATTAACAAAATCCTGCTACTTATTCTATGTTAGATTTAGTTCTGGACTTTGACTGAGTAATTCTAAAGCCTAGTTTATTCTTCTCTGTCTAAACTGAAACGGATGGATGCAAGGGCATTATCTATCGATGCAAGGCCTCTCCCTCTCCTACGCAACAACAGATGGAGTAGAGCACCTTTTTCTAACTATCTCCGACGGAGACCGTATGCCTGTTATTGATCAGCTCAGCAACAGCCATAGGTCATTTCACCATGGTGCTCTATAGTCGCTGTAATAAGTCATAAATGCAGTGTTTGGGCATTACATGCTGTATATTAAAATATTAAAATAACAGTTTATCTAATATGGTCTTTTGGTGATTTTGAAAACAAGTGTAGTGAACCACAAAACAGGTTGCTGTGTTTGTTTACATGCATTTTTAGAGTTTTCTAGGAGCCGCACTTCTAGTAAAAAGCTTTTCAGCTCAATCAAAACTTCCTTTCTGTCGTCCATTGCTCCTTGAGGGGGATGCACGACCTAAAGAAAATAAACTCTAGTTAACCAGAAATGACACTGCAACGGTAGGGAGATCTGCCAGAAAAAGTCAGTACCCCCTGCTGTTCTGGTGGGGAATTGCTTTACAACGCTGACACACCAATGGAGAAATATAAACGAAAAATGTCTCCTTCAACATGTTTGCATCTGGGTGCAAACTTGCTGACGGAGAAGTATAAACTAGGCTTAACATAAACCATTCCATCGTAGTTCCGGTTCTATGACCTGCTAGAGGGTGACCCTGCCCCAATCTCAAGGTTTGTGGCCCCTGACACTTTTCCTTCCAGCATTCCCCTTTGTTTAGCGTCATCCATCCAGCTATGGCCGAAAACTAGCATCCCTACAGTATAAGGCTGCCACCACTATATTTGACTAGTGCGGTGATTAGGTCCAGGCGATGTTGAGTGTTAGTTTTTGGCTGCAAATATAGTTTTGCCTGTAGGCCTCACATGTCTTCTGAGCTCATTGGTTTTCATAATTCTGATGCATAGAAAAATGTGAAAAAGTTAAATAAATTTTTCAAAGCCCTGATCTTAAGGAAATCGTTATTCTTGCATGATTATTCAGCGTTTGCCCTTCTAACGTATAACCTTAAATATATCTCATTGTTATGCAGTTTTATGCCATTTTTGGCTCACAGGTATACAGTCATATTCAGTAAATTAGAATATGCGTTCTTATGAGTACCTTTTTGAATATACTTTTAAGCAGGTCCTAAACATACTTTTCGTTAAGCCCACATTTTGTATTAAAAAAAGTATATTTTTCTTTATTGGTCTAATGTAATATTCTAATCCTAAATGTCTCAATAGGCTGTAAAAATAAGTATGTGTTTAATTATTATACATCATGTATTTCACTTAGTGTATAGATTTACTGAAACAAATGAACTTTTCAATATTATTCTAATTTATTTAAATATGACTGTATCACACATAGAAAATGTATGATCAACTGCAGTGTTTCATCCTATTAGGAGAACTGGGTTCTCTCTCTCCACTTTTATAGTTTGTAGGATGAACAGATTAGACAGACTGCAAAAATGTAAGCCTTTTTTGTTTTCATAGCCACACATAAAATGGCTCATATAATCTCAAGGAAGAATTAAGCGCTGTAGCACCTTCTGTAACATGGTATCAGATGACCTTTCACCTTCAGGTGTAATTACTCAAGATCAAACGTACAGTTTAGATACAGTACTAATACAGCGTTTTATTCTCTCTGTTGCTTGTGCAAATCTCCATGCATGCACATTTGTATTTTTATTTTTACACACAGACGATTATGGATGCTACCTTGCTGTGCTGAGCTGCAGCTTTGAGTGAGATTTGCCTGGAACAATCAGTGGGGGGGTGAGTTTTCCATGTGCAGCTCCCACTCAACTGACAGTGGTGGTGTGTGTGTCTCCTGAGGGCATAGAGGTGCATAGACCGAGGGTGTCCCTAATACTAAAGGAAAAGCCCCTAATCCTGTGTTAACGTGTCCCCATTGACTACTGGGGGGGGGTGGGGGGGGGGGGCATTGGTCCTGTGCCCTTAAAAATAACGTCTGGTGTTATTGTTTGTCCCCTGCTGCTCTCAAAGCCACCATAGCCCCCGCCCCATCAACCGACATGCATACAATCGCCGCTGTGTTGGGATGAGCCACAGACGGATTCCAGGTAGAGCAAGGCCAGTCTGGGTGAATTTGCTCGCAGCACTGACGCTGGTCTTTGTTTGGGGAGAAAAAAAAGCTGATTAGCAGGGTGACAATGAAGAGTAGCGCGACCTGGCAGACACAAGAAAGAATGAGAGGGAGGGAAACGGGGAGAGTGGGTGGGATAACGCAGGGGTGGGGTGGGGTGGTGTTTTAGTGAAAGTATTTGTTTCAGCTGCTATTTTCAGTTTGGCCCCTCTTGCTGCTCGTAACCTTGGATATCTAGATCACACCGACATCCCCCCACCCCCCTTCAGACGCCCACCTGCCCCCACACGCACACTCGCAGTAAATGAAGGTGAAGAAGAAGAGAAAGGAGGCAGACAGAGATGGAGAAGCCTCAACTGTTATGGTAAGTCGGCTTCATGATCTCCTGAGTCTGTAAGGAGGCAGGGATTTACTCTTGTTTACGGGTTTAAGGAAAAAGAGAAACACAGGGGAGGGATGGGGAGGCAGAGAGGCAGCAGAGGGGATTTGGCGTGCGTCCTTTCTGCAGCGTGAGCGCTTTGTTTATTCACTACAGCAGGGCTTTGTAGACTCCACTCTCCTTATCAAACCGTCCTGCCATCCTTTCCTTCTACCCTCTAATGCTCACCTCCTTACCCTCCCTTCAACACTCACCCTGATGTTGATCGACCACAAAGTGGAAGGAGCCCAGAATTCCCACTGCTTGCAATTTTTCCTCTCTCCTCTGTCACCTGAGCCAATGACTCCTTGCACTTTACTCCGGGTGGGATGGAAGTTTGTGAGGCTGAGATAGGAGCTCTCTGACAGGCTGAATAGATGACTGGTTGGCTGCTTGGCCGCCTGGTCACTCTCATCTCAGGTTTCAGTTTTCGTTATTTGGAGGAGAGAAAGAAAGAGGCAAAGAACTTGAACATGGCAGTGGAAGAGGGTGCAGCCTTTCTAGCCCAAGTAAGTACTGTGTTATTACTAGCTACACATACATTTTGAATAGATTTTTGTTTTATTTAGTTGATTTATTGTATTAGTATTTTGGCTAGATGATGGAGAAATACTTTGATTATTATAAATGCAAAGGATATGAATGCAGGTATGCAGAAACCATCAGGACTCCAACAATGTTGGTTTGTGAGCATTAAATTGCCGCTGATCTAATAGCAGGATATACAGTATCTACATTTCCAGTTTTGTTTATTGTCTTTTACATGAGTGAAAAATATGGAAGTTTATTCTAAGAGAATTGAGTCATTATTTACTTGTTTAAAAAGTATTGAGTTAACATATGCTGTGAAGGAGCTATTGTTTTATTTTAATTTTCCAATTTGGTCAAAGAACAGCCAACTTGGTTTCTTGTTTTCTGCTCAGCTACTTATAAACATCGGACAGACATTTTTGTTTTAAATTTGTCAAGCAAAATGATTTACCATAATCCAGTAATTACTTAAAGATGGAAGTGAGGTCTTTATTTATTCTGAGGAATCCACCACCAGTATTTTAAGATGTTAACACATGTGCACTTGTAACTTAAAGCTGAATTATAATTTTAAACTCACCCTCTCAGCAAGATGCTACCACGACCATGTTGGCTAGCGCTATAAATCCAGCTGCTCAGTAAAAGGTCTCAGAGGTTTCTTTGAGAACATGGGAAGAAACAAAGAAGCGCACTAAGACTTGGCTGTTCAGTTATCTTACAGGCTGGGCAAAAACAGGATAAACCAAAGAAGTAGCTAAGACGGCAATGATAACTCTGGAAGAGTTGCAAAGATTTACACCACAGTGCAGGAGATTGGCTTTATGTAAGACGGGCAGGAGAAAAAAAAAATCATTGTTCAAAGGAAGCCATTGGAGTCTTGTTAGCAATTTGCCACAGGTCACCTTGGGGACATATGTAAAAGAAGGTGCTTTGGTGAGATTAGACAAAATTTTTGTTTTTTGTGGAGGATTCTTACACCACATATCACCTGGTACACCCGATCTGCATTGCAAAGCATGGTGATGGCTGTATCATACTGTGGGAAAGCCAATTACTATATTCCTTTCACGGCTTTTTCTTATCCACTGAGAATAAAAAAAGCTTCAGCAGCGACTTCCAGTGTAAACATGTTTGCAGCCAATACTTCTGAAATAGACTCCCTGTATTCAATCTTGGGAGGCATTGGGAAATTTAGCATTCAGCAAGAAATCTGTTCAAGTTAAGCAATCTATTTAACTTCCCATGTTTAGATAGGGAGAAAGTGATCGCTGTTGTGAGGAAGTTGTTAGGCTCTGCAGGATGCCACGGACTTCATCCTGAAACCACCGGCTTTGTGCTCCCAGCTCTGTGCAGCCCGGAGTTTTGTGCTGTCAGGAGAGCAGAGGATAAAGTTAAACAATACAGCTGCTTTCAGTCTGGCTCTTCTACTCTAAGCTCCCATTGAGCCTACAGTGATGACATCAGTATGTGTTTATTTCATGTAGTGTTATCTCCTCATAGGTAAACAACATAAAAAGACCTTGAATACTTTTGTAATTAAATGTTTATTCTAATTATAATGTGCAGTGTGTATCTGAATATCTAATTGATATTGGTCTGTAGTATTTAATTGTCATACAGCCTCAGCACAGAAAAAAAAGAAGCACACAACAATACAGGTAATTATTTAAACTAAAAACTGTAAACGCAGAGAGACATTACAATAATCAAAAGGGGAAAAAGGATTATATACATTATTTTATATTTTCTAATACATTGCAATGTACAGTATATATTGGTTAAAGTTTTTGATTTAAATGAATTGAAGTTAAACAGAGCTCTTTCAGCCTTTGCTCCACCTGGATAAGTGGGTTTCTCTCCGGCTTCTCCGGCTTCCTGCCACAATCCAAAAATATGTATGTTGAATAATCTCTCTCTAAATGATCCTTAAGAATGAGAGAGTGTGTGGTTGTTTTCTCTGCGGTTCTCTGTGTTGCCCTTTGATGGACTGCTGACCTGTCCAAGGTTTAACTCGCCCCTTAGCCAGTAATTGCTGTCTCTGAAGTATGAAAGTACAGCGAAGTGTTCAGAACCACAAACGTCTATGCAGGACCACTGAACTGCTTCTACATGTTTTTTCTTCTAAAATAAAAGCACAGAGTGGTCTCTAAACTGAGAATGCAAATGAGAGAGCTTTTTCCTGCATTTGAGGCTGTTTTGAGTGCAATTTATCGCATGTGAGTCAGATTTGTCTGCCTCATCCTCACCCATCCAGCTAACACTAGATTAATGCTTTCCATCAGGCTTAACCTCAATTTCAATGGCCCAGTTATTTTTTTATTCTTTTATGTTTGCTCTGTCCATGTGCAATGATATTTCTCTGCTTTATGTCCTGTCGTGTGTAATTCCTCATTAGCAAAGACTCTAAGGTCCTTCTTTCTAAACAGACCGCCGTTTGAAGTCTGTAGAGAACCATTTCAGAAACACAGTGAATCCCTTAAAGAACAGCTTAAGGAGTCCTCTTGGATCCTAACATTTACATAGCTTCTCAAAACGCATGATAAAGTAGGCTTCGCTATATTTCTTAAAGTATAATATCTAAATAAATCCCTCAGTGTTTAGCGTTCTCCCTGTCCAGCGTTGTCACTTGTAATTTTGCATGTTAGCAGGTTTTACACTGGTTGCTGTTTTGTTGCCACACAGCAACAAAAGCCTCTAGGTCACACACCTGGACTCCAAACTCAGGCTGGATCACGATAAGCATGTATTCCAGTTCCGTAAAAACCCTGGACATGTGTTTGAGTTTAAACAGCAATTAAGATGTGTTCAGCCAGCAGTTAAAAACCCTTGCAGTACACCACTGCTGTAGGGAGAAAATATGTCACTGGGTAAAATATTCATTTTGTCTTAATGTTTTTGAGCTTTGGTCATCTGAAAAATCACTGAAATTCTTATTCTTTCCTTGAAGCAAAAATATTTGCTTTATTTCACTTGAATAATAAAAACGAATGAATGCAAGTTAACTAATTGGTTGCTTTGAGAGTTGAGGACCTACTTTGTAGTTTCAGGTTAAGTAATCTGGAGCAGCAGTGAAGTCTCAAAACAAACTAACTGGCAATGTTTCTATTTCTGCTAAGCCTATGCTCCTTGCAAAATAACTGTTGCTGTTGAAATGTGAAATGCACTTAAAAATCTGAGACAGCTTTAACATTTTTGGCTCTGTTTTTGAGATACGTCAGATTTTATAACCCTTAAAGATGCACCCTGATCAGAATCATGTTTTTTTTGTGTGTGTTGTTAACGTGTTCTTGTGGCATTTTCTGAAGCTAGAGGACATATCTTTAGAAAATCTAGCTCAAAACTGCATTTGTGAATCAGTAGCAGACTCTAAAATGCGGCCTAATACAGACTGGATATGTGACGTATTTTACAATGTGTTAGTGTTATGATGGTCCGTAACTGGGTCCCACCCACATCCGTGTTTAAATCCACCAATATTCTGATTCCTAACTTCCATGAACTTACACATGTTTCATATCATTAGAAAGCTAAGAGTCTTGTGATTCTAATAATATATGCTAATATATGTCACAGATACAATTATCATTGTAGAGACGGTGAGCGCTTTTGCCAATAAAGACATAGACAGCCTCCCACAGACCTCCGAAAGACATAAGATGTGAAACTTACCGCATTGTAGTGCAATGGGGAAGAAAAACAATATATTTTTGAACAAAAATCAGTCTTTTTACATCTATTAGGGTCTTATTAAAGTCCTCCAATAAAGTGGTTTGTCCATTTTAATAACAGAGCCAATAAAAAAACAATTGAATAGCAAAAATGAACTTTTTAGTCGCTTTGTAGTAGAAAATTTGTAGTTATTATGTTTCTTCATCCTTCCACTGCATTTCCAAATAAAACATTATTCTGATGCATCCACCTTTAGACAACTACATCTATGTAAAAGCAGATGTAATACTAAATGTGAAGTAGTGGAACAAATGAAAACACAACCTTTCTTGCTTAGTTTAGCTTTGTCATCGTAGTGAGATTATTTCCATTCCGGCAGAGCACTACTTGTGAACATGTAGACATAACTCAGAGAATATAGGGATCTCATCAGGACAAAGAAGGTGCGGTGAGTTTAGTTCAGCGAATGTGTGGATGTGACTGACAGTAGTGAGAGTATGGTGGAGTTGAAGCTAAACTGGAGACAAAATGATTCCAAAAGGTCAATATAAAGGGCACTACAACTATGTCTCAATGTCTATGACTATCAGAAGATAACTTTCTTCTTTAGACCATAGTTTCCAACGTTGTTCTGCGTTCTGCTCTCCCACGTCTCAGAAAATTTGTCATACCTGTATCCTTCTCGTGTTTTTGTCAAAAACAACATGCTTCATTGTACTTCATTGTTAATGTATGTGGGGGGTTGAAGACAGAAAGAGTGGAGACTAAAGTCAAACGCACACATGTAGGCTACTAACTAGCTGACTTCTTTAGGCAGTTGCACAGGATTTGATTTAGAGCTATCAGAGTAAAGTAGATTAGATAAAAATGCAGGAATGACTTTTTCAGACTTTTAGTTTCAAAACCAAACACAAAGCAGTATTCATTCATACATTTAGATTTGTAATTGGAACATGACAGCATGTGAATCATGTTATGGAGGTATGAGCATGGCTTTATCACTCCTCTATGAAAAAAAACGTTCTGATCCACAGTGTTTGTAATTCTTTTTCGGAGAACAGAAAGGGGCATTTTATGCTACTTAGGCTTAACAGTCAACACATTGTTGCCAATCTATAAATCTTTAAAAGTTGTCCAGATGTACTTCCAGTCACTCTCATCTCTCTGCAGTCTTGATTAAAATATGTTTGTTTTAGTTCTTTGGGCCGCTTCAGATCACTTAGAAGTTAGAAGATCGTACTGCGTAGATCATCCCCATTCAGGCTTAAGTCCTGACTTTTCTCATAGCCATGAAAGCAGAAGGATCATTAGCAATCCATCCAGCCGTCCTCTGAGAGTTGAGGATATGGAAAAAGGAAGAACAAATGTGTACATGTGAGCTGATTGTCCACAGCGATATGAGATTTGGCTTAATGGTTTCTCGTAATTAGGAAATGGCTCTGCATCCAGTTAGCATGGCTTCATTTGCCTTTAATTTGTTTGTCTGAACATAAATAGATAAGCACAAATATGTTTCTGCTCTTTCATACAGATTGTTAGTGGAAAAATTGGATGCTGAATGTTTTGCACCGTCACAACTTGGCTCTGAGCCATTGTTATTTCAGGACAAGCACAGCACAAGGGGGAGGCGGAGGATAAAACTTTGGATTGTCCAGTTTGGCCCAGCTGAGTTTCTTCCAAGCGTCTCTGGGTGTGAGGCTAAATTTAGCAGGTCTGGACCTTTGATAATTCAGAGGAATTTGGAGTTTAAGCTTCTGTTATGAAGGAGCTTTTCTCTGTCCTGATCTTAGCAGCACCACTGCTGAGTTTTACAAAACGCTCTGTCAAATGCTGCTGCTAAGAAGACAAAAATGTGCAGAGTTTGCTTTGTGTCATTTTATGT
Source organism: Apricaphanius iberus (assembly GCA_028564705.1). Lineage (NCBI taxonomy): Eukaryota > Metazoa > Chordata > Actinopteri > Cyprinodontiformes > Aphaniidae > Apricaphanius > Apricaphanius iberus. Next base: position 815,995 of record JAPXFQ010002592.1, read on the forward strand.
CAAATCTAATGTCCTGGGAGCCAGCATAGATAGACAAGAAGTGCAACCTTTAATTCTTTTTTTTTTTTTAGCCCTCTCCACATCTTGTTTTTTTTTTTCAGCTTTCTCTTCGTCTTCCAAACCCCCTCATGCTCTCTACATATGTTATACAGGGGTGCAAACATGCTTACCTCATCATTTTTTTTTTTTTTTGTGCAAAGTTCTATTTCTGTATTGGGATAGAGGACAGCCTAGCAGTGTAGAGGGTGCGCTACACCTCGTAGCACAGTGACTGTTTCATTGTAGATCTGTATGGAAAAGAGGAGGGTTCTGTGGCAGCTGGAAGGACCACCCGGTCACTGAACTTCCGACGCTGGGGGAATTAGAGACATTTGGATGGAACAAAGCTGAAATAACAGATAGTGTGGGATCTAATGGAGGTTGAAGGAGGACCATTGGGATGACATGATGTGGAGGACTCCTTAACACACCGTTTGAAACGCTAGCTGGTGGACATACCTGCATACCTTTATTGTGACTATCTGTGGAAGCTGACTTTGGTTTCTGCCTGACAAGATGTCATTAGGTGTCTGAGATACGATGACAGAGTTCTACCTGGTACAGTCATGCTTCTGCTTTCGTTTTCTGAATATATATTCCCAGCAGAGTCAATTGGATATTTATCACCATTCTTTTTCTTTTGTTCTTTCTTTGACCTGCTTCGTTTTCCTGTTTTCTCCAGTCTGACAGTAACGCTAGCTACCTGCGAGCTGCCCGGGCAGGGAACCTTGAAAAAGTCCTTGACTACCTCAAGTCTGGAGTTGAGATTAACATTTGCAATCAGGTATGTTTGACTAAATGGCTAATCTTCCTTTTTTTTTTAAGTCTGATTATATCTGTAAAGAAAACATGAAACAGACTAAGCAGCAGCAAAACATGTTTCTCTCCCAGAATGGCCTGAACGCTCTTCATCTGGCCGCCAAGGAGGGACATGTAGAGGTTGTTGCTGAGCTGCTGAAGCTTGGAGCCACTGTGGATGCAGCTACAAAGGTAAGGCACACCCAGTCTCCAATGAAAGTGGGCTTGCAAAACATGGCTCTTTGTTGGAGTTCAAAGCTGAATCTGTAATTAACAACCCTGTTTGGGGATTTCCTCTGCCAGGAGCTACATTAATATCAGCTTATATATTCAGTGTGATCTGTTAAATTAAAAGGTACACTGTTGTGAAAAAATATTTCTTCTTTTTTGGGGGGGGAGGGGGGGGTTGTTGCCTTTTGTCGAACTAAAACGTTTTTGATCCCAAAAAATGTAAATATATGATGCAAATAACTTGAGTAAATACAAAAGTTTCAAAGTGAATAAAAGATAGGGATGATTTAAATGATAAATTGACACTAATTAACCACATATTTGGAAAGCTGAGTTCAATTCACTAGTCCTGCACAGGCCTGATAACTACCAGACCTGTAATTAGAACCAGTCTGACAGCACGAATTAGGGTAATAGACATTGAAAGGTAGCACAGTATGCCCAGATCAGGAAGCAAGTCAACCACAGTGATAGTTATTATCCACAACTGGAGGAACATGGAACATTGGTGAACTTCCGTGGCCCTGTCTACCAAACTCACTCAAAGATTTGATCAACAATTCATCCAGGAGAACATAAAAGAGTCCAGAACATTTAAAACACATCATGGCTCACATGCGTTAGATGAGGTTAGTGTTTGTGATTCATCAACGAGAAAGAGATTGGCAAGAAACAGGCATCCAGTGGAGCGTTCCAAGAGTAAAGCCACTGCTGGTAGAACCAAAAAGAAAAATCTCACATAAATCAAAAATATTTTCTGATAATCCTCAACTTTTTGAGGAAAATGAAACATGTTAACTGATGACAAAATCAGTCAAACTTGTTGGTAGGTGTTTGGTATAAAAGGCTTTATACAGTACCTAAACAAGGTTGTCTATTGTGGTTAAGTGGGGCTGCTTCACTGCATCTTGACTTGAATAACTTAATAAATTGATGAAAGCGTAGAGTTTGTTCTGCAAGAAAACTCTAATGGGTATGTCTGCCCTTCAGTTCATGACCTAAAGCTCAAGCACACTTGGCTTTTGCATACTAGCAATAGCACTTGTGAAAGGCTGCTCAAAAACATGAAATTAAGGATTTGTGGAGTAACAGTCTAAGAACAGATTTTAGTCAATTTTTAGATGCTTGGCATGAACTTAAGAAGACTATTTTATATTTAAAACCCCTCCAGTGTGGCTGATAAAAAGTAATTCTGAGTTTTCTCCACAGAGATGTAAAACATTAACTGCAAGTGACTTAAAAAAAACGTGATAATTGTTCCCACCAAAGATTGCACAGCCAGTGTTTCGTTTTCAAATAAAGCCAACTTGGTTTGAGTTCTTTTCTGACTGAATGAAGCCATCTTTTAGAAAGTGATTTTTGTATTTACTATGGTTGTCTGTCTGACATTAAAATTTGTTGATTTGAACTATTTAAGTGAGATAGAAAAAAAACAGCTGAATATCTGTAAGGGGAAAATTGCTTTTACATCACTGCATGAAATAAATAAGACAAGAAAAAGGAGGATACTTCATGTGCTGTATAAATAGATATCCGATTATTAAAAAAAAACTAAAAAAAACATCTGCTTCATGACCACTTTGTTATTTTAATGTGAAATGGGGTTAAGAAGCGGAGCCTATGGAAACATTATTCATATTTGTACCTTGAAGGCTTTTTAGTCCCATTTTGTCAGCTGGATCCACTTTTGGGCTCCAGGCCACTTGCCTGGTGCTCACATAAACACGAGTCACTATAAAATATTTAAGATCAAGGAGAAAATCTCCAATTAAAATATCTCTGTACTGTGACCCTGAGGATTCTCTGGGATTATTTGGACGCCGTACACATCTTAATGTAATCAGCAATTGCTGCAAGATTTTGTGCTGCTTTTGTGGGCAATTGTAAAGATACCTTTTTGACATTGTTCTGCTCTTTTTTTATTTGCAAAACAAAAAATCTATGTATCCTTTACACTTCACTGTATTGTTTTACTTTGTTACAGGAAATCTTTGAAAATATATTGAAGCTCAGGTTATAGCAAAAGTAAATTTAGAAATTTCGGGGGTTGGTTATATTTTTACAACCCTTTGCATAAAACTGGTCACTTCCAAATGTACTTTCTTATCACACCGCTTTGACAATCAGATGTGTTTTTAATTTCACTGCTATTGAATGCAGTAAAGTGGACTGATCACCGTTGTGTAAAAGCACATATCCTAAGGAGCGTAAAGCACTTTGTCACCACCACAGAGGACAACGCTATGGTCAGCTCTGCCTTCACTCTGACCTGGACACATTCATAGAAGGTTGGTGCGGTTTTATTTTTAGGCCAAATCTCATTTACGCGCGGGATGTCGGGATCGGAAGTGACACATTGTTGGCAGTGCAACCAGGGGGATGCCAGAGTCGCCAAATACCAGTTCAAGCATGTGATCTGTAGGGTGGGATTTACTAGATCACATGGATGCAGGCTACAGTGACAAAAAGTCACGCACGTTCAAGCGACGTGGTGGGACAGGTGCGCCGGAGCTTAACATGCATTCTCTTGCTTGTTGTGTGTAATGCAGAAAGGAAACACTGCCCTGCACATAGCCTCACTGGCTGGCCAGACGGAAGTCGTCAAAGAGCTGGTTACTAATGGAGCCAATGTCAATGCACAATCTCAGGTGGGACACGCACACAAACATGCGACTAAAAAAATAGCTCTAAAAAAACGCTCTGCTGACCTGAAGCCAATTTAATGTAATCACACTTTCGGTGATGCACAGATTTGGCAGGCTGATGGTGTATCCGCTAGTCAGTGACATTGTGGGAATCACTCAGTGGAACGTTTTTTTTTACTGACAGTAGGTGGCATATTGCCAAGTAGGCCTCTGCTGAAAACCGCTGTCCATGCATTTTACACTTAACTGTGTCAGATCAAGGTGAGGGAGAAAGAGCTCATGTCAGTAAGAACTTCTCTCTCACTGCTTCTTTTGAAACAGAGGCCTCCACCTCCCTTCCTTGAGAGAAACTTTTTCTCTTTAGATACATCGCTTTTCCAACAAACCTGTGTAAAATAAACAACTCATTACCACACTTGTGCAGACCTTTAATGGTATTTTCAGGAGGATTTTTGTTTCATTCGAATGAGTTGTGCTGGAGCAGGGATGCATTTATAAGTGTCAGGACAGTGGGTCTTAAGGACTGGTTGGACATCCCTGTGTTAACGTCAGAAGCAACACACAATCATTCTTTTCAGATCATACTTTGGGATCTTTTTCTTTTGTTTGTGTATTTGTCACTGATTTTATTATGAAAGTTCACTAAGTCCGGACAAACCACAACTGCATTTTGAGTAATCAAAGCTGATTTTAAGGAAGTGATTGTATTTTTCTGAATTGATCTATTTAGTTTAAGATTCACGTGCCTCGTTTCACCATATTTTTAAGTGGCTGTGTGTCCGTGTTTGTACTTTGGGATGCGTGCAGAATGGCTTCACTCCGCTCTACATGGCGGCACAGGAGAACCACCTGGAGGTGGTTCGGTTACTTCTGGAGAACAACGCCAGCCAGAGTATCGCCACCGAGGTACGGTGCCCGTGTGAACGTGCTTTCTACTCTCACATCCGTTGTGTGTTTCTGTGTCAGTGCTGTCGTACGGTATGTCTCCATGCATTTGCCTCAGTCACTTGTCGTCATTACTACTGTTGTACTAACCACGTTCATCTCCTCTCCTCCTTTTGTTTCCTCCCCCTCTTCCATTTCTTCTCCTGCCCCCCCCCACACACTCGCTCCGCACCTTCCTGTATCTCCGTCTGTCCCTCCATCATGCTCTCGGCTGTTTCCTGCCTTGGTGCTTTCCCTCATCCTCTCTATCTCACATTATCACTCTGTCTCCTCCTCTCCTACTGTCTCTGCTCCCTCCACCTTCACCCCCCCCCCCCCATCTCTTCATGAGTGCCATGGCAGAGCCTCATTGATTGGTAGTGTATGTTGGTGGAGGCAGAGTGACCTTGAGTTGGTCACAGACGTGGTCCGCTCCGCTGGCTAACCTCTCCTCCACCGCTCCCGTGATTTAACGCTGCTCACTCTGTGGATCTCATACACGTCCATGATTACCAGTGGTCACACAAATGCACACAAACACATGCTCAGTGATGGCAGAAGTCACCTACAGTAAACTGGTTTAAAACTTTGGGCTACAAGCTACAAAACAGCATGTCCCTCTGACTTTTATAACACGGATGCACAGAAACAAGTATATACTTAAAAGAAATAGCATTTAAGTAAAATGTTATTCGTACATTTAGTTACAAATAACATGATTTCATTGGTTATATTGTATTATATATCCTTTTGCCCCACATCCAAAGAGCTAGAGAGTAATGTGCAAAGCAACATCTCTACATACTCTGCTCTAAACCTGCTTTACCACCAACAGCCTGCCATTCTTAATCAGTCCGACTGTAAGTAAAGCATTTATTCATTTTGGCATTAGTGACCTTCTCTATACCCTCTCTTATGCAGGATGGTTTCACCCCTCTGGCGGTGGCCCTCCAGCAGGGCCATGACCAGGTGGTCTCCCTGCTACTGGAGAACGATACAAAGGGCAAGGTACGTCTGCCTGCCCTGCACATTGCTGCTCGCAAGGACGACACCAAGGCCGCGGCCCTGCTCCTGCAGAACGACCACAATGCTGATGTAGAGTCCAAGGTGAGCACTGTGGAGGATCAGCTCCTATTCTGGTCCTTCAGTTGGCTGGTTCATTTTTGTTTAGACACAAATGACTTTGCATTTTTCTGTTGTTTTTTTTTCTTCTATCTTGCCTTGTTTTACTTTTTTGTTATTATAATTAGTTGCGATTATTTTATATTTTTGCAAAAAGGAGAAAGAAGTAAAGTACATATTGAGCTCATTAAATTAATGATTATGAATTTGCCATTTGCTGTGGTGTTACCTAACGATGAAAAATAACAGGAAAACAGTTTATTTTATGTATTCAGACTATAAAGAAACAGGCCTACTAATGGACTTTAAAGAGATGAGATACAAACCGCCAAAAGACTAATAGTTTATACTGTTTCAGCATTGTTAACCACATTTCAGACATTCAGCAGCCATACTGAATGCTGAACTTGGAGCTGCTCTTGGATCTCCTAACGTTCTTTTAGTATTTTATAATAATCTTGATGAAAAATTATTTGGGCTCTATGAAGGTCTAACCCCACCCTAACTCACCCCTATTATGAGGCCTATTGGGGTGATTTCAATCTTTTTCACAGCACCGTAAATGCAACATATGATTCTTCATAGAAATGGTTATGAAGTTCAGAAAACCATTCTCAATCCTGAAATCATATGAAAATCTAAGATTGAGTAATGATTTCCCACTGAGCTGATTCTCTCCCTTTGCTCCTCCTCTTTTCATGGAAGTGGAGGCTCTTTTTTGCTTTTTTTCTCACTAACTGCCCATTCTCTCTTCTTTTGGCTGGCTCTATAGATGATGGTGAATAGAACAACAGAGGTACACATATATATCTCTACATTATGTAGTCTCCTCATTGCAGTTCATAAAAACAAGCAACAATCACTTCAGTGTTCCCGACTTAATCCAGTTGTGTTTCTGCAGCCCTGTATTATAACCCCCTTTTCCATTTTAGCTCATGTCTTCCTCCACTTCATTATAGTTCATTATAGTATATACTTCAAGTAATGGAGAAAAATCTTACAAAAAAAGCATGTTTATACCAAAATGGAGAAAAATCTGGAGCTACTGTAGAACCATGGGTATCAAGGTTTTCCTTGATTTAAATGGTTTCATGGTGTCCACAAAATGTCCAATATTTCTCTTTTGGCAAATTATTTGTGAATGTTGACCGAAATGTTGTTTTAATCTGTCCTGGCCAAAAAATGTATGTCCATGAAACTAAATAACATGATAACCAGTGATTGCATGAAAAGTGGTTATCATCCACTGAAATGCTGCAGTTTGTCTTTAACTTGCATGCTAATCCCTGGGAGCTGAAAAAAGTCTTGCTTTCCAGAAACAGGCTCTTGGTCTGTTGGTTTAAGTAGATATTTAGCATCCAGTGCCTCGCAAAATGATTCAGGCCACTTGGAACTTTTTCACATTTTGACTTCAATGTTTTTGATTGCGATTTTATGTGATGAAACTGAACAGTGGAAGTGGAAAATTAAACGTGATTTTTAAATTTTTAAACCCGAGTCGATACTTTGCATAACCACCTTTTACTCCAGTTACAACTCAAAGTCTTTACCAAGTATGTATGTTTCAGCTTTCTTCTCTACATAAAATCAGACACATTGAAATAGGATGGGAAGCATCTTTGAGTATGTTTTTTTTAAGTCCTACCATGGACTCTTAACCTTCCCGCAATTTTCACCCAAAAATGTCTGAAAAATGCATACCCCTCTTAAAATTAAAGCTCTTCTTTTATTATGAGTAGAGATATGGCTGTGGTCTCGTTGGATAGAAAACTCTGAAGTTTCCTTTAAAACACTTACAAAACGTCTATTTTTACCAAGTAATATGATTTTGAACTGGAAAGTGTCAAATGTATGCCCAACTATATATTTTCTAACTTTCCATGGTTTAAAAGTGGCTTCAGAATGGAGTGGTGACCTGAAGTGATCCTTTCACTTCACAAGAATGTTTTAGTGTGTTGGTCTATCAAACAAAATCTAGATGAAATACATTGGAGTCTGTGCTCGTAGAACACCAAAAAGCTCACATGATGTGGATGCTTTTGCAAGGCACTTTACTTCTAGTCCTAAATCCATCCACTTGAAGCATTTTGCATGGGACCGAAGTAACAAGCTAACATGACGCTGCTGCTGCGATAACCTTTGTCATACCAAAGCCAGGTGGCCACCTCCTGGGTGTTCCTGTTTTGGTTGGCTTTGTTTCTGGCTTTGGCAGGCCTGACAGTCATCTGGTATGATTCACCCCAAAATAACTTTGTTGACTTGAAGCCTGTGCATCCGGGTATACAAATTTGCATCATTTTCAGATAGAAGAAGGGTTTTTGAAGATTTTATTAAATTGTTACAGTTGCTGAGAATTTTAGGGTCAGATGCCAGTTTCTTCTTAAAAATTAATTAAAGACATCTCAAAATTATTATAATGTTTGTGTTTTTACCAGATATGCGATACTGTAGGCGCACAGACATATCTGAATCCCTTGTCTTACTAATACTCTTTATTAAATTTGGTTTTTAATAGCTAGAAAGTGTCATGTTAGACTCCCTTAATTATTTCGTAACTAGTTTCCTTTTTTTTTTCTAGCTTTGTCAAATGTTTCAACTATGTAAGTCTAGGAAATGGTTGCAATTTAAAATATAATAAACTAGATGCTTGGTTCATTTATAGTGTTGGTGCTTTGAACTGTAAAATGGTCAGAAAGTCAGTTTCAAGTTTAATCAGTCACTAGAAGTTTAGTTACAGAGCAACTTTTATACACCCACTTGTAACACAAAAAGCTATACAAAGGCTAAAAGTAGAAGAATGACATTAAACCACCAGAGATTTGAACATTTAAAACTATCAAATAATTAGACAGACAAAAGTAATAATAATAATTGTAATAATATTGACCGCAGGGTGATGAATTATTATAAGAGATAAAACATCACAGATAATGAGGGCGATGAACTATATCAGATTTATTTTCAAAATTAATTTCTTTCTAATTTACAAAATGATATAGCGCGTGATTTATGGTCTTAAACCATCAACTTTCAGCATCTGCAGAAGAGACATATTGTATTTTTGAGCAGGGAAGCACTAATGTTGAAAAATGAGTGGTTGGACCCATGTGTAATGCATCTGTACAGACTTTCTCTTTAAGAAAAAGTCAAGTGTTATTGTTCATGAATGTGTTCTTGGTTGATAGACAAAGGCTGAGATCTGGACTTCTTTTGAATATTGTATTTAATTATTTTCTGATATAATCTTTTGTTTTTACTGGTATGGTTCTGTATTTTTTTATCGACCCTCAGAGCGGCTTCACCCCCCTGCACATCGCAGCTCATTATGGCAACATTAACGTGGCCACGTTGCTGCTGAACCGAGGGGCTGCTGTGGACTTCATGGCTAGGGTGAGTTTACTGCGCCCTCTTCTGTCTGGTGGGGTCATTACTCCCTCTCACTGAGAGACAAACAGCGGAGTTCTAATGCGCAGCGCTGAAACAAGCCCAAAATAGTACAGTACCAAATAGATACGCTTTTGATTTCAACATTTTTTACTTCATTCACAATATTTTTTATGTGGATTAGTAAATTAAAATATAAACCATTACATCAAAATATGCTCTTTGCAACAGCATGCATCCCTCTACAGTGGCTCCTGGCCTTTTTGTCTTTCCTGCAGCTTTCATAGGTTTCACTTTGTACAGTTAAAATCTATACATCCTACACACCAGATTAGTTCCTCAGAAACAACCCTGCCATTAGCCTTTACAGCATATGCCCACAGATATTTTCCACTGTTACTCCATTAGATCAGAAGACAAGTGCAAGTAAACTCTGTTGCCGCATTGGATACTGTCTGGGCCATATTTAAAAGGGGACTAATTACTTAATGCTGTTGTTTTATGGGGTGCTGCTGATTTTGATACTGATTACAGGTCTAGAGTGTCTTGCCGGAGCACAAGGGATAGTTAGAATCAGGCAATGAAGGGGCTCAGTAGGTGTTCGCTTTCGAATATACAGAATTTATTTTCACTAAGGAGGGTCCATGGCTGTTTAATTATAGAAATCACTGTGGCTAAATGAGAAACAGCTAATGATTAAATACCCTAATTACAGTTGTATTTGAAGGCTTTTAATTGGTGGTTTTGGTGGAAAATAAGTTATTCATTTATAGAAATTTTCCTTTTTTTCAATTAGAATGACATCACTCCGCTTCATGTGGCATCGAAAAGGGGCAACAGCAACATGGTGAAGTTATTACTAGACAGAGGGGCCAAAATAGATGCAAAGACCAAGGTGAGAATGATTATACTTTTTATTCCTCTAAATATTGTAAATGGTAACAAATAATCGAACATTGCTGTACACTACAGTATTTTTTGATTTGTTGAACTGGTCAGAGGCATCCATGAAAAATACTGCAGGTTTCTGAAATTTGTCTTCAACTTTTTTTTGTGCTTTCAATCGTAGAGTTTCCGAAGCCACCGTTACCGTTATTTGACAAGAAGTTAACGAAGACATTCTGTTGAAAGTCAAGGATGAATATTTGTGGATTTATATGTTTTCAGGATGGTCTAACTCCCCTTCACTGTGGAGCGAGGAGCGGCCACGAACAGGTGGTAGAAATCCTACTGGACCGAGGAGCTCCTATCCTGTCCAAGACCAAGGTAGCTACTTGAATGATACATTCGGGAGATTATGCTTTGCTCATTAAAGGAAGAGGTCACGAAGACATCACATTTCCTTTTGTTTATCAAAACTAAGGTCCTAGGTCACATATTTAGTAATAAAACTGACACATTTGTTTTAAACAGTTCCTCTAATCACACAGAGAGATTTAGAATCTTCTGTCCAATCAGACAGCAGAACTGTTGCAGTATTGTTGTCGCATTGTCTCCATAACGTCTGTGCGACTTCTCCAGAACAGCCTGTCCTCGCTGCGTAGCCCTGCAGTTTGACCGCGCAGGACAACCAGTGTAACAACATAGACATTGTTGTAATGACCTCGTTATAACAATGCTTCTGTAACAGCAACCTCCTTCACAGTTTTATCCACACAGCGTAGGGCTGCGTCCTAACTCCCTGTGTGTGTCTGTCCACCTGTCTATCTGTCTGTCTGCCTGTGTCTGTTCTTCTCTCTCTCTTCGTTTCGACCTCTCCGTCTCCTCCCCTCTCCTCCTCTGTTTTCTCTCCAACGCCTCGTAGAACGGCCTGTCACCGCTGCACATGGCCACCCAGGGGGACCACCTGAACTGTGTGCAGCTCCTGCTGCAGCACAACGTGCCGGTGGACGATGTTACCAACGATTACCTGACGGCGCTGCATGTTGCCGCACACTGTGGACACTACAAGGTGGCCAAGCTCATTGTGGACAAGAAGGCCAACCCAAATGCAAAGGCTCTGGTATGGATACCAGGGGAAGATATAGAACTGTTAAAGATGTAAAGGCAAACTATGCTCAAAATTGATTCATTCATGTTTGTATAAAGTGTGATTGAAATGTAATTGTAGAGTATTCTTCTTTAGGTTTTTAAACTAATAAAAAAACATTGTTAAACAATAAACAATAAACATTGGCATATTCGGGTTTAATTTGTTGGATTTTTGAGCACAGAACCTGCTTTTAGGTATTTGTTTTGTGGGAACATCCTCTTGGGTCAAGGTTTTTACTGTCTAGCGCTGTCTCATTTGTCCTTTACCGTTCCAGGTAAAGGTAAAGAATTTGGTGGGAGTTCTGCTCTATTATTTTTCTCGATCTACCTTGAGAAAAGTAGCAGTACCATGAGAAGCAAACCAGCCCAATGGCATGATGCTTCTGCCCCCCATTGCATACCAGTTGATATTGTGTTCTTGGACCAGATCAGTCTGTGTCTTGTCTGATCATATCACTTTTCTTTTCTACTTGTCTCCATGGGAAGTTACACATTTGATCTAAGTTTGAAAGTGCCCATTTTGGAGCAGATCTTTCTTTTTTTTTTTTTGGTCGACACCCTTTCAATCCATGCTGATGTAAATTTTTCTTCACCGTGTTCATTAACACTGGTTTCATCCAGCATGTTTTGTTTTTTTCTCAACATCTTGATGCATTTTCTTTTAATCTGAGGCAATAATTTGCTACTGACAGTTGAAACTTGGACAGAACTGTGTTTCAGCTGAACAATGGTCACAAATCCACACACTGATTTAAACAGTTTTATTTGTTGACTATGAAAAAAGTCTGGAGGGATGAACCAGTTTAACTTCTCTCTCAGACTCTGCCAAAAAGGTGGTCAGATATACGACCAGAATGATGTTAGTAAATATTAGAGGGCGTATGTATGGGTAAATTTGACCTCGTATTGAGCAGTGAAAAGACCTCACTAATAGATAACTGTTTAGAAACCTGAAGCTGTATGATGTCTAACCACAAGGGCAGTTCAAATCCATCATTAAAAGTCCAAAAGAAATTATATTTGTGCGGATGATGGGTGCACAGTATGTAAACCTCATGCTGGGTGTCATCCAGTGTATCTTTTTTTTTTTTTTTTTTGAAAAGCAGCTTAATTCTTTTTTATACAAAAGGTTTTATCACAAACCTTCTTCCACTTTTGGTTGTGGTAAAAAAAAAAAATTGTTAGATTTCAAAAATAGGACCAAACTAAAAAAATATCTTGTTGCCTGCAAGTGTGTAAAGCACTAACGATTCTCTTTAAAAAAGAAAAAAAAAAAAGAAATTTATGGGCCATACAAGGGGAAACCTGGAAGTAAAAGTGAAAAAAGGAGGTTAATGAACAGGCTTCCTACATTGAACTTTAAAAGCTAAAAAGCTTCTCCACATTCCTTTTCCTAAATGATCAGCTGCTTTTTTGTTCCATCCAATAAACAACCCCGTCTCAGTTTTGTGGCTTCAAAATGTCCATCTCTGACTAGATGTCACCGGTGCTTTAAAGTAACATTTATTTCCTCCGTGTCTGTGTGCAGAACGGTTTCACTCCACTTCACATTGCATGTAAGAAGAACAGAGTAAAAGTGATGGAGCTTTTGCTGAAGCATGGGGCGTCTATACAGGCTGTTACAGAGGTACAACACTGAGCTGGAGTTCAGTTCTACCCAAATCTTATATGTCCTTTTCTTCACCATTAAGGTATTTTATAGATCATTAATTATCTATCATTATTGTTGCTGTGTAGTCTGGCCTAACGCCGATCCACGTGGCAGCCTTTATGGGACATGAGAACATTGTTCATGCACTGACACGCCATGGAGCCTCACCCAACACCACCAACGTTGTGAGTCGATGATATTTATTAGAAACAACATTTCTGTTTCTTTTCAAGTTTTACCTGAAACGCCTTGTTTTGTAACCTCTAGAGAGGAGAGACGGCTCTCCACATGGCGGCGAGGGCCGGCCAGGTAGATGTAGTTCGATACCTGCTGAAGAACGGAGCCAAGGTGGACACCAAGTCCAAGGTTAGGACAAGGGGCTTCATTGTGATTCACTCATCTAAGGAGACAACAGTCAATAGTAAGAAATAAAACTCACCCCCTCCTTATGCGCAGGACGACCAGACGGCGTTGCACATCTCCAGTCGGCTGGGAAAGGTTGACATTGTCCAGCAGCTGCTGCATTGTGGTGCCTCTGCCAACTCTGCCACCACTTCAGGTTACACCCCACTTCACCTGGCCTCCCGCGAAGGCCACCAGGATGTCGCCACGATGCTGCTGGAGAACGGTGCCTCGCTCTCCTCTTCCACAAAGGTAAGGCCCATCATGGTCAAAAACAGAAACTCAGGAAACAGAATGGAAGCCCTCTGCGTTCAGTACCTCACATCCCCAGTAGTAGGCAGCCTTTTCTGTTCCTCGCAGTTTCCAAGATGCTTGTCCTGTTTCATAAATCCAATTTCAGTTTTTATTTTTGTGTTTTGGGGGATTTTGTAGTTCCAGGATTATAACTGCTTTTTAATTTAAAACTATTTCTGTGTTTAATTATAGTTTTTGTTTCTAGTTCGGTTTGCATGTCTTGAGAGATCAAGGTCAGAAAAAGGGATGCAGAGAAGGATTAATGAAGCCGGTTTGTGGAAGTGTGCGCTCTGTAGCTGGGGGCCGTTTTTAAAGGTCACCTCTATCAGTGGAGCAGATTAATGGAGGGTAAACCCCACACCGGGCACTTTCTCTCTAACACTTACTCACTCTGTGTCTCTGGGGACTCCCACAGATACTGAGCAAGAAATAAATACCACGAAATGTAAAACAAAAGGAACTGGAGTTCAGTAACTATAAATTAATTGGTGATGCGTACCAAACAATTGTGTTAAAAGAGCGGCTTCTCCATCCAGCATCCTGTCTCCTCCTTCACTGTGGAGGTCATGTGAATGCTGACTGTAGGCAATCAGAAAAAGGAGGTCATGTGTTTCAGAGCAACTGGGAATCTGTGGGAGTCCCACATTCCTCTGGAAAATATGACCAAATGTCTTTAAATATCTCCACATACACAAACCCGTAGGAAGCCAGAAGCAGCTCTGTGCAACATTTGTAGCAAGTTTGGCTCAATTACTAAAGTGTTTGTGATCTAGTGTTTTTCTTTTGTTTTGCTAATTCTTTCTAACAGTAAAGTAGACTTAAGGTTGATTATCATTTTCTTTACAAGATGACAAAAAAGCCGGTATTGACTATTTGGAGTTCTTTAATAATTAAATGTAATGTTGATCAAGGATCACTGGGTGCAATTAAGCTTCTATACAGCAACAACAGTCCCTTTTTAAGGATCACTTTTATTTAAATGTGCCATTTTATCACCATTTTGACACATACAGTATATGACACATTTTATCTGAAGTAAAATTTTGCAACACTTAATCTCTTTTCTGAATCATAGGTAGCATGTATTACATCAACTTAATAAAGGTAGGAAGCAGGTCTGCAAAATAGTTGGTGGCTAGAAAGCCAATGTACGATGAATGGTTACAGTGAGTATGTGCCGTCTCAGGCTAAGAAAAATCAAATCAGTAAATCATTGGCAGCACATTATACAGGCCTCTCATCCCTAACCCTTCCATTAACGATATTGCAGCTCTTTTCTTTGCAGGCTGTTGAACTGAACATTAAACTTTCTTTATCTTGTATTGTCAACTGTGGGCAAGGTTTTTCAGATCACCTTTGCAGTCGTGTGTTACCACTTACAAGCCAAATTCCGAAATCAAATTACATTCAGTAACCTTTCCAGCTCATTACCATGTGATAGTGCAGAGTTGGAGCAATGATCCAGCAAGGCTCAGACGACACATCAAACTGATGGGAAAAAAAAATGCTTAACTTAAATACTTGTTTTACTCAAACAGTTTACACCTGCTTGACCTAAGCGTTAGCCACAATCAATTTAAGTCTTTGTGCTCAAAGGTGAAATATTAGCTGTGTGTGTTTTAAAATCACATTTAATCTCTGTAAATGCTGCGTTAAAAATGGAGGAGTTAAAGGGAGAGTTCTTTTTTGTTTTTTTTTGGTTTTACCTTAAGTAAATTACTCATCTAGTGTCCTCACTTTTATAGTACAACAGCTTGATTATGTTTAAGCCAGATGATCACGATTATGTGAAACATTATACTGCTAAAAATAAACAAAGAAAAACTATATACATTTTTTTTTTCTAAAATTATTAAGAGCTCTCTTTCTTTTTTTACTGCTTATCTTTACCTTTTACTTATGTCTACCGTTTGGCTGTGCTCTGTGTCCAACAGAAAGGGTTCACACCGCTGCACGTAGCGGCAAAGTACGGAAAGATGGAGGTGGCCAGCTTGCTCCTTCAGAAGAGAGCCCCACCTGATGCTGCTGGAAAGGTGAGGACAAAACTGGTGTGCATCTTGTGAATCTTTTCATGAAGATCAACGTTGTCCTTATGGAAGCTACCAGAGGGGAAGAAACAACTGGCAGATAAACACTGTTGACATTTCGGTCTCAACTCATGATTTAGATTTTTGTTCAATATTTTCCTGAAGAGTAAAAAAAAAGAAAAATAGAAATTGTGCATGTGTAGCGGTCTGGTTTTTCTGACATGTTAATTAAAACTTTAAATGGACCAACAGATGGAGAATGAAGGGTTCTTTGAGGTATGAAAACTGGTTATGATTCTTCAGAGGATTATTCAAAGGCTAATGGGAATAATATGTGGAGAAGTGACATTTTTTATCTAATCCCCGTTCAGCATAAACAGCAGACGCTTCTCCTGTTGCATAAAGCTTGCCGACAAATTTAGCTGTTCAGCACCGATACACTCGATCACGCACATTGACAAACTTTCTTAGGACAGACCCACTGGCACTTGGCCACCACCTGAAAGCACTTATCCTAATGGCGACTCAGGTATGATAACAAAGCTCTCACAATGCATGGTGTCGTCACGCTGGTCTTTAATGCCCCTTTTCTAAAACATGTGGGCTACTTTGATATTATCTTAGGGGAAATATTTTGCAGTTTGACTCACCAGGACTATGGTGTGAAAAAAGGGGGGAAAAAGACTCCACTTTCATTGTGTGCGCTGTAGTCAGAGAGCAAACAGGTTGCAAGGATGGAAGTCATTCTGCAGGGGTTTGTGTTCATTTAGACGGCCCAACAAATTATCGCTGGTGACCACATATTTTTGGCAATAAGCAACCAGAAATAAAGATCGCCTTTTTCCTGTTATTAGTTTCTGATGTTGGAATTTATCCACACAAGCACCCAGGTTGGCTTTATGTGATTCATTGTGGCTGGTTTACCTTAAACTCACATAATGAACGGCGCTGACGCTGCAGCGTCAGTACTGCAGTCATTACTGTGCAGCTCTGCTGTGCTTCATGGAATATGTGTAAGTTTTGATACCAACGAGCCATTTTTACTTTCTCAGTGCTGAGGTTAAGACCTAGTTATTTTTCATATGGAGCAGCTTTTTTGTTCAGCTTTGTTTCTAAACGCAGAGTTTATTATTACTGTTTTACTATTATTATTACTCACATAACTGTGACTGTTTATTCAACAAAAAAAAATCAGCTTATTTTAGATTAATAGTTGGTGCACGTAATTCTGACACATAACAATTCAATCTTTCAGAATACTTTTGCAAAAAGCTTGGATTCTCCAGCAATAAAATAATAACCAATAATTATTTAAAGCAGCTATAACTTTCAAGTCATGTACCTCCAGTCAGCTTTTAAACCCAAAGTTCTGTACAGACACATATCTGTGGTACTTCCAAATAAACTATATTTTAGTATTATTTACTGTATACAGTATGGCCCAGCCATTTTTCTTTAGACCCACTTGTAAAGTTACTTCTGGCTACACTCCTGTTACCAGGGCTGTTTTCTAAAGGTTTACCCTGGCTGTCTGGTTTACTCAGCAGATTTAGTGGAAAACAGTGCAGAATAAAGAAGGGCCTCTGAAAACTACAAGCTTATTCTTCTACTCCATTCGAATGTGATTGAAGATTTTTTAAATAATTTTCCTGTGAGAGCCAATTATTGCTCTAATATAAAAGTTGAAATGGGATGCCGGTGTTGCTGTCTCGACTGAAAGGGTAGATTGGTTTTGACTGCTTTTGTGGCACAGACTGTCAATGCAAGGTATACCGCTTGTTTGACATTTCAGTGGAAAGAATTGAGTTGAATTAATAACTTGGATATACATTTTTTTAAACTGCGATGGACAGATTTTTTTTACCATCCAAACAAAGTTAAAGTATGTCAGACTGTTTTTCTGGTTTAAAAAACTCCAGTGATTTTAAGCATCGGCTTAGCCTCTACAGTTCCTTT
Organism: Apricaphanius iberus; assembly: GCA_028564705.1. Taxonomy (NCBI): domain Eukaryota; kingdom Metazoa; phylum Chordata; class Actinopteri; order Cyprinodontiformes; family Aphaniidae; genus Apricaphanius; species Apricaphanius iberus. The sequence continues at coordinate 833,499 of JAPXFQ010002592.1, forward strand.
ACAGGTACAAACTACTCTTCCACAGTAGTGTAAGCCTAAAAAGAAACATATTAGACAAAATTGATCACTTGGCCAGCAGTGTTATACACTCCTTGAGTATGTCTCCCTTTGCACCAGCATCATCTTTAGGGCCCCTTGAGGGGTTCAGCACAAAGTTGATACTCTGAACAGTCTGTTTTCAGGCTGCTTTTCCTTCCTCACTTTGTATCCCAGTCTTCCTCTATCTCTCTACATTCGGTTGATTCGCTTCTCTAACATCAGCATGTTTCTAATTGTTCATCCTAAGCTATTTCTAATCTTCTGTGTTGCTTGTCTTGTTTGTGTGAATGTGTGGCTGGGTGTTTGTGTGGGTGGATGTTTTAGAGTGGGCTAACCCCGCTGCATGTAGCTGCTCACTACGATAATCAGAGAGTGGCGCTGCTGCTGCTGGATCAGGGATCTTCCCCACATGCTGCCGCCAAGGTATCAACACAGACACACGCAAACACTCTTAGGTCATTGACATCATTTTTAGTGTGCTTTTGTTGTGTTTATTTTGGGAATGGGAAGTTATTTCATCCCATCGCATCATTAGTTTCCTTTAAATTCTCTTAGCCTGGCAAAACATAGCTCCTGCTGTCAGCGTTTTGGCTACCTCTAGGAAACTATTTGTACTATCTCTCAATGTTGATGATTTAAGCACAGTTTGAGGAGGATGAAAATAGTTTTTAACTTATTGTTTGGCGATTAGCAGGAATACAAATGAGTAAAAAAATTAAATACTTGTTTTTGTCCAACTGTTAAGAAAAGATATGTTGCAAAAAACCCTAAAACTTTTGGAGCTATTTTGCATTTGGTTGCGTTCACCCTTGTCATTTCTTCCTGCTTGTCTTTTTCTTTCTTTCTCTTGCAATACAACATTTTGCAGTTTAAATTGGGCGTGTTTTCATTAATCTAAGTAATTCTTTTTAAAAAAAATTGTACTGGATGAGTTGTCTACAGATTGTTTCATATAAATGCAAGCGGTAACCTTTTTTTCCGTCAGATCTTAAATCTGTGTGTGTGTAGTTCCATGCTCAGACAAAAAAAAAAATCCAATGAAACATCCTTGCTATATTTAAAACATTGATTCTGAGTTAATTTATAGAAGGAGTCCAGTTTAAAAAGATGGTGTGTCTTTAGTTGTATATTTTTAGAAGAGGAGGGGAGACACAGTAACAGTGGCAAGAGATGTTTTCTAAATGTACCAAATACGATAGATGCCTTCTGCACTCTCTTTTAATCTACCTTAAAATAGAGTTTTATCAACTCTATATTAAGCTCTAATCTCCCTACTACTGTATGCTTCTTAAAGCTTCAATTTGAATAAATCCTCCTCAGTTTCTGCCAGTGGAAGATACACCAGTCATGCACAATGTTATGCCCCCAATGAAATCCCCTGTGGTGTTCTGTTTATTCAGACCCTTTCCTATCAGAACCGGTTTTGGCTTTTCTTAGCTATTTTAGGACCAGATGTTTCAGCCGATGTGCATCATTTGCCACGCCCGACCCTGTTTTCAGTTCTCCATTTGTTCTTGATAGGCCCTCCTATCATACTTATCGACCATAAAAGACGAGAGATGGAGATTCGAGTTTCAAATCAGGAATTGATTTAACTTATGCCTTGTTCACACTGAGCAGTACGCCATGGGTTAATGCAGTTCAGTACGCTATTTTATAGTCTCCTGTGTTCAGGAGAGCGTTTCTACCACCAGTTGGACTCTCACTGGGCAGGCGGGATTAACCTCTTAAGCCCTAGGCTGGGTTTTTTTTTTCTTGAATTAGCCATATCTACACTCTGGAAGGCTTTTTGCAGCGTTGTAAAAGGTCTAAAATGTTCAAATTGCTCTCACAGAAAATATGAAATATGAATATGAATTCTGCCTGAAATAAATGCACATTATATCTGATGTTATCACCACAGTGCACTACGCTCATTCTATGGTAGTAAGTACTGGTTTTTAAATCAATGGCACCCTGAGCAAGTCCGATCTTCTGCTGCCACTTTTAGTTTCTTTGGCTTGACTTAGTCAGGGAATGACTATACAGTATACTAAACAATTAAATGACGAAGAGCTTTCTCTCTATTCACCAATACCTGATCAAATGTTTAAAAGTTAAAAGTAGTTGTTTTGGATCAAACATCAATTTTCATGATCATTTTTATCCATCTTTTGAAGTCTTTAATACTTATTGTTTTTAGTGTATTTTTACTTTGATCTATTATCGGTGAAAACAGTTTCATGATTCTAGATGTAATGATTGCATTATAGAGCAAAATAAATCTCAGAAATTTTTGTTACCTTGAGTATAAACCTAAAACCCTAATTGAGGTGAAGTTGGTCACATAAATGGATCACATAAACTTTATTAACAGATCAAATAAAGAGTCAGCTCATTTTAAAACTTCGATTCCCCTTTCTTGTCCTAGAATGGCTACACGCCTCTCCACATCGCTGCCAAAAAGAACCAAATGGACATCGGGACCACACTGCTGGAATACGGCGCAGACACCGACGCGGTGACGCGGCAGGGCATCAGTCCAATTCACCTGGCAGCACAGGAGGGCAGCGTGGACCTGGTGTCCCTGCTCCTGGCCAAGAATGCAAACGTCAATGTGTGCAATAAGGTGACTAACGCCAGTTTTTACAATCCTCGCTGGAAACACTTGAAATGATATTATTTATAGCAAATGTGAACAAAACTTTAAGTTATGACCCCCAAAATCTAAAAAATGTGATTTGTCCAATTGGACTTTTAGAACTCCTTTTTAGATGGCATCCATTCATTCTTTTCTTTGTGATAACTGGAAAATATTTGCTCATGAATTCTGTATGTGTTTTGTCTGAACTTTAATTTAATACAGAGCGGACTCACGCCCCTGCACCTAGCAGCTCAGGAAGATAGGGTCAATGTTGCAGAAGTCCTTCTGAACCATGGCGCCGATGTTAACCCACAAACAAAGGTAAAGCGAAATCAGTTGGCACAAACAGGCACAGTCTGGAAGGACACACACACACACAAAAAAAATAGTTGCTTAACCGTTTTTTGTAGTTTTTAGTGATTCTTTTTGTTCTACCTTACTGTGGTTTAATTTTAGAATTTTAACTTTTTACACAAATACAGATGTTGTAATAATAAGTCAAATTGTATGTGTGTGGTGAGACTGATCTGCTCCAGCTGACGGTTATTTGGTGTGTGTTTGTGCTGACAGGACAGATGTTTATAGCAGAAAGGTCATTCCTCCTCTGGTCTCTAAAACTGTTATGATCATAGATATAATTTACCATGAAACAAGAAGCAGTGATCAGGTAATTCAGAGACAGTGATAGCCTGCTGAGAGTTTGGTTGTATGAACATATTTCCACATTTCCTTTTTTTTTATATCTTTAACCAAAGAAAAAGGCAATGCATTTGAGGTTGTTATGTAACAGTTTAATGCCCGTTCTGATCATCTCTGTCCATAACTACCACCTAGTCTCCATTTTAGCTTCTTTCCTTTTCATGTCCTCCATCCGTAGATTGGTTACACTCCCTTACATGTGGCTTGTCACTACGGCAACGCAAAGATGGCAAACTTTCTCCTGCAGAACCATGCCAAAGTCAATGCCAAGACAAAGGTAAACAAACTTCCACAATGTTGCAGTCACCATCGGTCAGTATTTATACATTTCTTTTAATATCCAGAACTTAACCAGTGTCATTTGGTTCTATAAAAAAATAATCCGTTTCTCAGTTTTTCCCAGAAATAAGTTTCATTCTAGCAGGAAATATAGCCTTTCCATAGAGTTTCAAAACATAATAAGAAGATTTCTTCATATTCATATAATACTGAATAAAAAAATAACAATGAAAATCCAGCTGTTGACTGAATATTAAAATATGAAACATAATTAATGCATTAATTTGCAATTGATAAATATGATCATGTTGGACTGACAGTTAGACAGGAGTTAAGCTGTTTGAAACTCAAAAATAATTGTTTAGTTTAATTCTCAGATAACTCAAGTAATCATTTTTGCAAGGGCTTATTCAGAGGAGTTGTGATCTAATGCCTTCTATAAGTTATAATCTGCAGAGGGAGGATAAATTAAAGAGTAAAGAATCTACACTCAGCTTCCAAATCTTCCCAAATCCACCACAACAGAGATGTACAGAGTGCTTCGCATAGAAACCTGTAGAATGTCCAGACTTTTCTTTCCAGAAGGGATGACCTTGTGCCTCCACAGTGAATCTACCTGCCAGCAGCAGCTTTATTCATGTCAGCGGCACTAACTTTCTGAAAGAGATTTCTGTAATACTGGGAGGTTCTGAAGCTTGGTGTTGAATTGGAAATGGCTCTATATGAAAAAGTGTGAAAGCTTCATAGCCAGCCTCATCTTATGAGCACAGAGAAAAAACTGTGCTGTCTCACAGAGGATCACCCAGAAATAAACAGCTTGGTGTAGCGCTTGGTGTTAAAAAAAACACGTCACAATCACTTATGTGTGTGAAAACTCGGCTGGATCCATTTCTTGCTTGGATTCAAACTTTCGTGTTTTTTTTTTCTGATGTTTGGGTTTTTTTAACCCAGAAAATTGACTTTCTTGTTAAAATGAACACAAATTGGGGGTTCCAACAACCAGAAATGGTTTTTTTTTTGGCATTTTATAAATCATATTATCTAGATGATGTCCTAAAGGGCATCCAACATCAGCCAATCACATAAATCTTTCAGTGTGATCCCAGACTGTTCATAGATGGGAAATGTTATCCTAACTGGGTTTCTTCTTAACTGAAACATGGCATGCTAACAGTTGCTTAGCAGGTTTGTGTGATTATTTCATAGGATAAAAGTAGTTTGAGAATTTTGTCTGAAAGAACATCATGTATTGAACATTACTATAAGCAGTTATAGAACGTTGTTTATTTTTCCTCATAAGAGAGTCCAGAGAAGGGGGTTTCTCGTGGTTTAGTGGTACACCATATGCAAAGGCTACAGTCTTTCAATTCAGGTTCAATTCAAGGCCCTGGTTCATTTGTTGCATGTCTTCCCCTTCTTCCTGACTAGCTACTGTTGAATTAAAAACACTAGTGCCACAAAAACCTTTAGTGAATACAAAGTGCTGCAGAGTACTTTACGTAAACATAAATTATGCAATAACAGCTCAGATTATCAGAAACATTTCTGTTTATTAAAATGAATTATTGTTTTGAGGATCATGCTTTATTTGTCTTTGGGGTTTCTTTTCCTCTTATTTAACCAAATGTATCAAATCTAGCCTACAATTTAAAGCTGGTTTCCTTTGGAAATGAAAAGATCAAAGTTCTATAGGTTTTCTAGCTACATGGTCCTGTGTGAACGTGGTCTCTGTGTTCTTCTCCAGGACTAATTGTGTGTCTGTCTCTGTCTAGAATGGCTACACTCCACTCCACCAAGCAGCTCAGCAGGGCCACACCCACATCATTAACCTGCTGCTTCAGCACGGAGCCTCGGCCAATGAGCTCACCGTGGTGCGAAAACAACCACACCGAATACACAAGCTACAGTAATGAATGTTTTCTGCGTTTTCAAGGACCTTCAATATGATCCTCTTTTTTTTCTCATTGGTTAGAATGGAAATACTGCCCTTTCAGTCGCCCGCCGTCTAGGGTACATCTCTGTAGTGGACACTCTGAGGCCCATGACTGATGAAAACCTTTCAGCAATGGTGGGATATTATCTTCTGCTCAAGAATTTATTTGTATAATCTTAGAGAAACTATGTTAATGTTGATAAATAAAAAGTAAATTTACTATTAGTCTGTAAAAGTTTCAGATTATAGTTAAATGAGCAACTCGATATAATTAAATAGTTGAGCTACTGTTTGTCCAAATTAAACCTGGCCATCCAGTCAGCAGCACAGTTAATGGGGAAACTATAAATATGGTATCATGACCCGGTAAGTTAGTTCGTCACGCCGTGTCACATGTGGGAAGTTGTCCTGATTAAGAAACAGAGAGAAGGCTTAGATTGGCGCTTAGGGTTTCTTCTCCTTAGCTGAGGTCACCAACAGTGATCTTATTGAAACAAGACTCTATGAGGAGTGTGAGGACTGAAAAACAGAGAGGTCACAGGATGAAGGGTTTGTGCACACTGCAGCTAAATCTGTAAAAAAAAAAAAAAAAAAGGCATACTTTTAAGATTAAGATTTGAGCTCCTCTTTTGACTTTAGAAATCCAGATCTGCAGCTAGGACTGTTGCAGCCATGTGGCTGAAAATTGCCTTCAAAGACAATATTGTTTGCTGTGATATAGATCATGTTTTCTTTAAAGTTTGGAACAGGTTTTGCTTTACTAGGAATAAAGAACTTGTCACTGATAAATAAGTGTATATATGTTTTGGACCACCGGGATTGTAGCATGTAATATTTTAGAAAGTTGTTGCCCAAGTTTGTATTGGTCACTTGAAAATCTCTAGCATTTCACACAGATTCTCAATTAAATTCATGCCTGGCCTATAACGTGGTCATTTTATTTGTGAAAATGCTCCCTAATGCATGACCTCCCTAAACCCACTGTTCACACTATGAATGGGATAGAATTTGGCAAAAGAATATGTCTCTGTTTTTAAGAAAAAAGGAAATCAATAAAGATAATTTAAAAAAAAATAAAAAGAGAGAAATGAGAAATACACATTCATTGTTTCCAAGTAAACCAGTGTTAATTTTTCTTTAGTCTAAGTCTTATCTTTAATAATAATAATAATAATAATAATAAAGAATAATAAAGAATAATAAAGTAAATTAATAAAGAAACTATTAAAACAAACTAGTAAGTAAAGCTCATGTATGTAGCTATGTTCCTGTGTGTTTGTTTGAATGTATGAACAGACAGAAAGATTTGTGTTTCCTTAACAACTTTTAACTATTTGTCCGTCACTTTGTCCTTTTTTTTTATTCAGAGTGCCTCAGAAAAACACAAAATCAATGTCCCGGAGACCATAAATGAGTTCCTTGACATGTCAGACGATGACGGTATGTGATCATTCTTAAAACATCTATTTTCTTCTTTTTTTTATTATGGTTACCACCTATATTGCATGGCAGAGTTCTTTGACCATTGCATGTTTAACTGTATGTGTATCCAAACCACACAGTTCGGGCTAATGTACCAGAAATTCTCAGAGAGGAGTGTTTTTCTGAAGTTGATAAAGGTATTGGTGATCAGTTTGAATCTTTTCTCTGATGTTTGCTTTCTTTAATTGTAGATTTAGCAGACATGTCTTTCCTTTAGCTCACGGCTCAGCCTTTGCTTTACTATTATTCAGCTTTGCGGTGCATTTAAATGTTCCAGAACTCATACTTAATCTGAGTGAAGTGGTTTGGTTGTAGTTGCTGTTAGGCTCTATTAACCATGTGTGCTACGAAACCGTATATTTGCTTTCTGGGTTTATGTGTTTTGTTTTAATATCAATTAAGATCCATGCATTCCAATTAAGAAAAAAAAACACCTGTAAAGTTATACTCTATATATATTTGTATATATTCTTTATCTCTGCGAGTCTTGAAAATCAAAAATAGATTTTCTTTGTCAAAGACATTTTCAGATAATGACAGTTTTCACATCTTGTCACTGTAATTGACTTTAGTGCATTTATTGGGATTAAATGTGATAGAGCAACGCAATGTAAGTCATCACTGTCAAGTGGAAAGAGAATATACAGTAGATGGTTTTCAGCATTTTTACCAATAAAAATATCTAAATTGTTTGCATTGTTCAGTCCCCATTAGTTGATTCTTTTAGAAACAATTCTTTTGGTGGATTTTTCTACCAGCTTTGCTCACAGAGACAAAATAATTTGCCCAAAACTTGCGAAAAAAATGAATCTGAGTTAATGTTTATGGACGGAGAGCATCTACAAAAGTAAATTTATAATTGTTTCGGTGGATTCTTCCTTGGATTTAGGTATGGACTTTGACTCGGCCCTTCCAATACATAAAAGTGCAGTAATCTAAACCATTCTATCTCAGCTCTGGTTGCATGTTTATGATCATTGTCTTGGTGGAAGAGGAACTGATGCCCTGTTCTTTAAAGGTACTAACAGGTTTCCTTCAAGGACTGCGCTGTATTTAGGTCCGTCATGTGTAGTTGTTATCCCAACATGATGCTGCCACCACCATGTTTTACTGTGTGTTCCACGTTAAAAGGAGCTTTTCGTTCGTTCAGACTGTTTTGTATTTTGATCAAAAATTCAGATTTTTTTTTTTTCATTGATCATAGCATTTCCCCAACATATCCACCATGTCTCCCATGTGACTTATAGCAAACATAAATCATTGATTTTTATGTCTTTTTTTCAACAATGGCTTTCTTCTTGCCACTTTTCCCTTAAAGCTGTTGAGAGATTCTTCGACCTGAGCAACAAATCCTAACCTGTCTGCTCGGTCCTCTGATCAAAAATCTCTGTGACCAGGATATTCTGTGGATTGCATACTCATTTAAAAAAAAAGATTAGTAAGTAAGTAATATGAGGTTTCTTTATGAGTGCAGTTGTTTGCATTAGACTTTATTTTGAGGGTTCAGTTCTCTTTCAGCCGCCACTCATAATTATGTGCTACTCTGTGTTGGTTTGTCACATGAAATCCCTGCAAAATGGTTTGTGGTTTTATTGACACAGAATGTGGACAATAAGATGGGGTATGAATACTTTATATATATTGCACTGTAATCAATGGATCCAAATAAAGTGGGAATAGGTGTTTTTATCGCTCACATGATGCCGCATTAGGCTACATAATAATCATGACCATGGCATTCTTGGCTACAGAATATCTCCCCTGGTGTTTCAGAGCCAATTTTATGGTACACGCCACATTGTTTCAAGCTGCCACCCTCAGTCCACTGCAGTTTGTTTTAGAGCCACCAAGCTAACATACTTGTAAAATTGATGAGCTCATTCATTGGCTGTTGCTTAGGGGACGGCTGAGGCGTGTGTGTGTGTGTGGGGGGGGGTTCTTTGTCAGGTGATATGGCTAGACTACACAAACATATCAAGTGATGGTGGATGAGTTTATTATTGAGCTGGATCCTCAGTAGCATTATGTGTTCCCACCACCGTGGACAACTTTAAAATGACATCAACGGCGTCCGTCCCATGTTGTATATAAACTGTTTATACTGTGTACATAATTTATCTGCCGTGAGCCTGTTCAAAGTAGACGTGATAGTAGCCCAATAGAAGCGAGGACAGATTGGGTGTTGCTTTCTGGACTGGAGTCCCTCCTCTTTACTGAATGGTTTTTGGTCCTTAGAAGAATCTGTCTTAAAGGTGCAGGGGAAAGTAAGCAACTCTCTTTAATCCAATAAGGGGAAATCCTATTATAGAGCAAGCTGGATAGCATGTGTTGTTTCTAGCTGTGTTTGTGTCTTTTCCTCACCTACATTATACTTTCATCAAACTTCTATATTCTCCAAGTGTGCTGCAGATGTGCAAAATGTTCAATATTTGTAGTGCTCTGATGTCAAAGGGTATAACAAAAAAAGGACATGTGGAGCTGCATCTGGTATTTATACCTCAAATCACTGGATGCAAGACGCAGGAAAAACAAAAAGACATTTGAGAAATGGCTCAGTGATTTTAAAGAACAATAAAATGATGCCTGCTGTGGATATTTCTTCATTACTGACACTACTTCCCCAGTTTGACGTGCAGCCAATCTCTCTCCCTGGCTTCCAGCATACAGTTTCTTTCTATTTTTTTTTCTCTCATTCACTGTCTTCTCCTGTGAGATTCCCAGGCATTCGCTCAAACAACCTATCAGCTGACTGTAGCTACTCTCCACAGAGCCATCAACACTTCCAGTGACGCTGCTCCGCTTGTGTTTGTTGTGGAAGAAGCGTTTTCTTCCCCCCTTTCTCTCTCCGCCTCGCTAAATCCAATAAGACGAGCTTTCTCTGAGCCGCCTGCAGGAGAATTAACTCCTTGGGTCAGATGCTCTTTTTGACTTATGACATTTCTGCCTGAAAGGCGACACAACGGTTCGAAGAGTATGGGACTGTTTATTTATTTGGACTGCGAGGGAACGAAAGATATGGCGGGCACCGGTGGATCCGAACGCGCAACTTTAGGTCGGAGCGCAGTTAGGCACCGGAGTTAAATGAAGAGAGAGCGCAAGTTTGCCCGTCTGCGCTAGAAGCGCACCAGATGAACTGCTCCGCCTAGGTTTTCGTTAGGTTTTTTCGTTTTATGTAGGGTGTTTTTGTTGTTTCAAGTTTTGGGATCAAGAAAAAGTAGAGAGGAAATAATTAGAAGAGCTGCGATCAACATGGCTGCGTTTGAAAAAGGTAAGTCGATGTTTGTCAAGGAACTTGGAGCAAATACACTAAAATAGGTCCGGAAAATGAGAAGAACAATGAGATGAGACAGTGTAAAACGTTGTCTGGGTAGATGTTAAAGTTTATCTTAGGGTGTAATTATTTATTTGTAATGTTTTATGTTAGGCCTATGTTGTTTATTTTTTCCCCTTTAGAAACGTTTAGAAAACTGATGGGAAAATGAAAACACGCAGTTCTATTTTTGTATTTTTCAAATGAAACTTATGCAGAATCCACTGAAATCAGTTAGCGTTTGCTTGTTTTGTTCGTAAGTACTTCTTCAATGGAAAGGGTTCATTCAAATTAACCTGCTGAAAACCAGGAGTAGCCACAATAATAGCTACATAGACTACAAGATATGACAATTATGATGAACAGTTTCTTTAACATCGTTATTATAAAAAGCTAATAAGAAGAAAAAAAGACAACGATTTTTTTTATGTCCTTGTCACGTTATCAGCAATCAGGCCATTAGTGGGCCAAGGAACAGATGTCACCCGGGAGATGCATATTTTTCCCCCATTCTGGTAGTTTACCCACATCTTAAATGAAATGCCTTGTCACCATGGTTGCATTCACTTCTAGGCATCACTGAAATAAAACTCTGGCACAAATATGTAAGGTTGAGCTCTTTATCAGATTATAATTTGTTCCAGTTAAATATGGAACTTTAATTTCCAAGATAAGTGCCAGTAGCCTACCATATTCATATAATCAAGTAACAGTAATACTACTCAAAGAATCTCTTCTTAAGAATAACTGAGCTCAAAAACACGAAGTACATGTGAATTCAAGTGCAGTTTGTTCGTTTTAGCAAGTTGTCAAAAGTCGCTCACCCTGTTTGATATTTAGTTTACTTATTGCAGCTACACCTCGGATCTTCTTTTGTCATATTGATGACCCAAATATATTTACTGCAAGTAGAGACACTTGTTAAACAAAGCCGTGTAATTGTATTGTCAGTGTAAATTTGTTGGTGAAAAACTCGATAGTATTGCCCATCTTTAAAAATAAACTAGAAAAATAAGGCCGTGGCACAAAATCTGACCGTCCTGGTGATCAATAAAAACAACCTAAACTTTTAACTTTATACGTTTGTTAGTTTACCACCAGTTTTTTTATTTATTATTAGAAACAAACTTTGAACCACCTTTTGCAAATATATAAATATAAATAAATAAATAAATCGTTTCCTCCTCTTATTTTGGGCGATCTGGTAATGTTTTATTTTGAAATTGGTCTCCGGAAGTGCTCTCTCGCCGCTACCTTTACCTTGACACCGGTTTGTGGCGTCTGCTCGGAGTGCGGCAGTGCTGAAGGCAGGAAGGGGAGGGGCTGCGGTGAAGGAGCGCAGTCTTGCAGGCAGGACAGAGACGGACATGAGGGAGAAAGGGAAGCACTACGGCCGCTCCGGCGGCTTCATTGATCGGCGTGTCATCGTCCACCGGTCCGCTGATCGAGGTGCGATGCGCTTCTCAACTTTCTGCTGCGTATTTTATTTCATTTTATCTTTGTGTGTGGCTTTGCTGTCTTATATATTTGAGTGCTGTGATGTGAACTGCGTTAGATTTTTTTTTTTTTACAGGACAGCAGCAGATTTACCGCAAAGTTGCTTTACTGCTGCCTCTGATGGTTCTTTCTGTTAAATCACCTCCCAACCTCTGAAAGACCTGCGATAATTAGTGATTCACGCTAGTGTGCCACAATCTATTGCACAGATTCAAATAAAAGTAGCAGTAGGCTGTGTATTCTGCAGTTATGCTTTGGTTTAACGTCAGAGTGCTGCTGATAATTGCCCCAGGGCCTTAATAAATGCTCTAATCAAATAAGAAAGAGACTGATGCCGGATATTGTGGTTCATTTTCTTTTCCCGCTGTGCTGCATCACCTCCTTTTTCTGCCCCTGAAGTTAACAACAGAATTTTGTGATTCCCCCCAACCCCACCAGGTGAGGATGCCATGACATGTGACACGGACAAATACCTGCGACCTCAGGACCTCAAAGAGCTGGGGGATGATTCTCTCCCCCAGGAGGGCTACATGGGTTTCAGTATAGGAGCACGCTCTGCCAGGTAGGCACCTGCCATTTAAAGAAAGTTTTTTATTGAATAATTGAAAGATTATTGATGATGTGGTCACATTCATTATAGATTCCTAACTTCTGCATAGGCCTTTACTGTACAAAACTGAAGCATGATATAAAATGTTTAGCTTTCTGGAACAGGTGCAGTTATTTGAAAACACACACACAAAAATAAAGAATATAGCAATCCCCACAAAACAAGAGTCTGGAAAGTTGCAATCTAATGATTCAACCTGGCAAAATGATTCAGCATTTTGTCTGACCTCATTCAAACCCAGGCTGGAACTATCAAATGACCCAAAGCGTTACACAGTTTAGATACGAGCTGCATCTCTGAGCGGTGCCCCGGCATGATGAGTACACCTTCACAGAGATGACAAAAGGTTGTTGTGGTAAGCTGGCAGGCTGCAGGGAAAACACATCAGAGGCTATTGTTTCTATAGTGACAGATGGCTGATGTAGCGTGATGGCTGGATTGATAAAAAAAGAAACCGTGACAGGAAGCTGCTAACATCAGCAGGGCACTGAAAACAAGGGAAACCCAGAATTAGATGGAAACATTCCATGTAAACAAGTTATTTATTTTTTTTTTGTAGAGGATGATGATGGAAAAAGTTTCAATGCAGTCAAATGTTGTCGCTGTTTTAATATGTACAAGATACTGAACAGCGAAAGCATTTACTCTTATTTTTTATACATCTTTTGCTATATTTGTCATGTAATATTAGAGAGCCACTAATAAGAAATTTCTGGTCGATTTCTAATCTTAGATTTCTTTTGAGCACCTGACCCAGTTTATAGCCGACACCCGTTTCTGTTTTAGGAATATGATAAACCACATTCAAAATATTTATTTTTAGCCTTCCTACCACGAGAGGTCAATAATTATTTAGATAACGAAAAAATATTGCAGTGAGTGTGTGTGAGAGAGAAGTTGCTACTGTTTTATGCTAAAATTTCTAAAAATTTAAATAAAAAGAATATTCTAAACCAAGAATATTCTAAACAACATCTAGCAGGATTAGCATGGCTAGCATTAGCTTGAGACGTTTAAAAGTAGCCTGGAAGAAGGAGCAACATCACCCTGAGGAAAATAAAGTTTTCAATTATTTGTCCTCTATATATATATATATATATATATATATATATATATATATATATATATATGTGACAGTGTGGAGGTCCTGTCACTATGGCTCAGTTTGATGATGTGTCCTGGCTGCTCGGCCACAGGGATATCCCTTTGGCTGACTGGTTAGCGAGCATGACTCTCTGCCTGGGAGTCATGGGATTGAATCCTGCCCGGGCCCTCGTTGTGTACCTTGCCACATTTGGCATTGCTGGCAGGATCTATGTGATACTGGTAATAAGTCCGTGGATTTGAAATTGGTGGCACCCTGCACGGAAGCACAAGGACGTGCTTGTGATAAGAGGGAGAGCGATGTGACAGTGTGGAGGTCCTGTCACAATGGCTCTAATTGATGATGTGCCCTGGCTCCTTGGCCACAGGACTAACCCTTTGGCTGACTGGTTAGCGTGCATGACTCTCACCCGGGAGTCGTGGGATCGAATCCCGCCCAGGCCCTCATTGTGTACCTTGCAACAAAATATATATATATTATTTTTTTTAAGCACAACAATAACGCTAAAATGGTCTAACTTTGCTGCTCCTCACTCATGAACAACTTCCACAGGGAAGAGTGTGGTTAGGACGGCATGTTAGCGCCTGTTCAAGGTTTACAAAAGAAAAGGGATTTGAGTTTATGACTGGTCAGAGATAGTCAAACAATAAAATATTGTTTTTGTGTGTGTCTGTTTAATGTTGTTTTTAATTTTAGACTGTTCTTGCAAAAAAAAAGAAAAAGTACTGGACTGATCGTGTAAATTTCCTCTACAAAATGCGTTTCATGCATAAACTTTACTTTCGAACTATTAAAATGTATCTTTACAGGAATGCGAATTTTGTGAAATCTATCAAATAATGTATTGATCTGTGTTTTTACGTGTGATGCTGAGCAATGTCTTTGCTTTCCCTTACCTTTCTGTTTATACTGTACATCGACATTGCATGGTTTTGCTTTTGCTGGGCTGCATACACACATACACACACTCATCCAAGCCTAGACAAAATGTGCTTAGAGCAGAGCAAGCAACCATGCAAAAGCACAGCATCAGTGTCCTATGTTTTAAGAAAAATCATATCATGCCTAAATGTTTTCAAAAATGCTTTGCTTTTCACTCTTCTTTTTTATTCTTCTTCTTCTTGTTTTCCTATCCCTCATTCTAGCCCTAGAATCAGGTAAGAAAAGGGTAGTAGTAGTAGTAGTAGGGAACATAAGTTGTGAGTTTTGTGTCTATTCCTTGTAACCACAGTCTTTCCTGTATTAAAAACTCCACCCAAAATCATAAGTCAAACTATAGCACATTGGTGTCATCGTGTTGTTGTTTCTTTGTAATTTTTTGTTGTTTGATCAGGTCATTACTCCATTACTCCATTTAGCTGGTTTGCACTCATCATATTTTCTTATCCCTCTAAACAAATTAATCATATGTGCAGTTTAAAATTTAAAGTGAATTTGTTTTTGTTTTTTTGGTTACATTTTTGTATTTGTTTGCCTTAGAGATGCACCGGCCTGAGAATTTTTGGCCCATTTTAGTATATTTCTATTTCCCTTTAACTTTAATAAATAAATAAAAATATGAAAACTATAGATTTTTGTGTTTGGAAAATAACAAATTCTCTGTCTTTAAAAATGTTTATTGTAGTATATTATAAAAAAGTATCTTAAAAACAGGGTCAGAAAAAAGGTCAAAAAAAGCTTTCTCTTTCTGCACCAGTGAGATATACTAACATGTTAAACTCTTTATGGGTTATGAAATTAAGATTTCTACAAATAAAACTTTGCAAAAAAGATTTGGGCTTAGCTTTTTTGCTCACCTTAAAATGTAGTAGAGAGTCATATTAAAAGAAAAAGATATTTCTTCACCTGCCATGTCCATTCAAAATAAATGTACTGTTTTTTTTTTATCATTAATTACAAATCATAGGTGATGGCAGTGTGAGAGAGCAGTCTTTGTTGCACAGTTCTGCAGTAAATCAAGGTTTCACTAATATTTCAAAACAAAAACAACATGATTATGCGAATAGTTACACCATTTTTGACACCTTAAAGTTGAAACTCCAAAAATTTAAATATTGTGCAAAAGTTCATTTATTTCAGTAATTCAACTTAAATGGTAAAACTAATATATAGACTCAATATATACATAGCAAGATATTTCAAGCCTCTATTTGCTATAATGTTGATCATTAGGGCTTACAGTTTATGAAAACTCCAATTTCAAAATCTCTGAAAATTAGATTACATATAATTATTAAAACAAAGATATTATAAATAAATAATGTCAGACCTCCAAAAAGTATGATCATACATAAGTACTCAGTACTTAGTTTGGGCCCCTTTTGCATCAACTACTGCCTCACATGCAGTGTGACATGGATCAGCCTGTGGCCCTGCTGGAGTGTTATGGAGAATTAGGAGGCTTCAATAGCGACCTTCAGCTTTTCTGCATTGCCCGGTGTCATGTCTCTCATCTTTCTCTTGGCAATGTTTCATAGAATCTTTCTGGGGTTCAGGTCAGGCGAGTTTGCTGGCCAATCAGGCACAGTAATCTCATGGTCAATGAAACAGGTTTAGGTACCCTTGGCAGTGTGGGTAGGTGCCAAGTCCTGCTGAAAAATGAAGTCAGCATCTCTGTAAAGCTCATTTGCGGAAGGAAGCATGAAGTGTGTTACAAAAGCACAATGGACCAACACTAGCAGATGATATGGCTCCCCAAATTAACACAGATTGTGGAAACTTCACACTGGACTTCAAGCATCTTGGATTGTGTGTCTCTCTATTCTTTCTCCAGAAACTGGGACCTTAGTTTCCAAATTAGATGCAAAATTTGCTATGATCAGAAAAGAGGACTTTGGACCACTGAGCAACAGACCAGCAGCTTGATAAGAGGAATATGAAATTTGAAGCCCAAGTCCAGGATCTATGTGTGTGTGGTGGCTCTTGATGCATTAACTCCAGCCTCAGTCCACTTCTTGTGAAAGTCTCCAACACTTATCAATGGCCTTTTCTTGACAATCATCTCCAGGCTACACTCATCCCTGCTGGTTGTGCACATTTTTCTTTTACACTCTCTCATTTCATATAACTTTCTATTAAAGCTGCAATCCAGGGGATTTATTCATTTATTACAGTTATATCGTAAGTCCCTGCTTCCTCCCATAAAACCCAAAGATATTCACACTGACCGGCGAATTATCTTATCCAATAGAATTCAAGTTTCTGCCGTGTCGACTGTCAATCAACGTGCATGTGCATTACACAATCCTGTGGAGATGCTCCATGTCTTCCTGTTTACAGTCACCATAACGGCAGAGAGCGGTCCTGGAGAAGTCACCGCAAACTTCTGCTAGTTAGCCATTCCCTGGCTTCCCAGGGCCACATCAACTTCAGAAAGAAAAACAATGGGAAGTACGGCAACGAATTAGAAAAATGCCTTAGAGACCGGTGTAGGTGGATATGTGTCTCCTCTCGATTTACGTTAGAGATGCATTTCATCAATGGAACAGGCTACCGTCGAATCTTAAAAGACTTTATACTGATACAGCTTTGGACACATTCCTGCTAAACAGGTTAAGATAGTCATATATTCACTAAATCAAATTAATATAATATTTTAGTAATAAAGTACACAATGACATGCAGTGAAATCATAGGAGATGCATGCGCCAAATTGTATAAGGGGGGATAGAGGGAGCGGAAAACTCGCGGGGGGGTGTTGTGGGAGGGGGCTTCGTATGTTGGATTAAAAAAAACTCTCCTCTAAATAATTCGGACTGCGGCTTTAATGTGCTTTGATACAATACTTTGGAACATCCTACTTCTTTTGCAATTGACTTATGGAGGCTGTCATTAACGATGTTAGGTCAGCAGTCTTCCCCATTAACGTGATTTCCACCGAACCAGACTGAGAGACCATTTAAAGGCTCAAAAACCCTTTGTAGGTGTTTTGGATTAATTAGATGATTAGACTGTGATACTTTGAGGCTAAAATATTTAACCTTTTACAATATTGTAATTTTCGTAGATTGTGAATTTTCATAAGCTGTAAGTCTTAAAAGTTGGATATGTAACATGAAGACCTAGTTTGTCTAGGTTGTAGTTGCAACAATAGAAAAATTATTCTAGCTGTTGGGTTGCGGGTCCATCTAGTGTAGGTTTTTCCTAAATTTATTCTTGTTTCTGCTCTTCTCTGGTAACTCCTCTCTTGAGACAGAGTACAATATCTCAGATGCTCTGAAGCAGCCTCTTGACCTACTGACTCTGCCATTTTTCCCGACACCAGCCGAATTGTGCCGACCATATTGTTGGATATAGAAACCGTATCTCTTAACCTTCAATGGCGGCCGCTACTGGCTGGTAGATGTAAACATAACGGAATTGTTGTGCCCGTCAAAATTTACATTTTATTTTATTTTAATTCAAATATAACTTTGTATTCTTCACTCCTCTAAATGCCCCATTGAGATAGAAAGAATTTTTAAATATGGCTTTTTAGGAAATTGTTCCTAATCAACATTTAATCATCAAAATTATAACAAATACGGGATTGTAATATCTCACTTTGCATGTAATTAGTCTATATAACAAATTAGCATCACCTTTTAAGCTTAAATATGGAAAACACGAACTTTTCAAATTTACAATCACATTTTTCAAGGTTTACCTGCGCTTCCACCATTAGCAGGGTTAGTTAGGTTAGCATTGCTGATTGCTATAATCAGTCTCTGTGAATATTTATTTTAAATAGAATAGTTTTCTCTAACTGATATTTTTTCAAAAAATCCAAATCCAACTTAAAATATAGAATTGGACTCTTCGAATAGCCAAAACAGAGAAATTTTGCTCCCTCCTTATTTAACTTAAGTAGCAGTATCAAAGAACAGCCCACATGGCTCTACAAAAAATCGTCATCTTTATTTTTAGAAGAACAACTTTTGTTCTTCCCCTAACTTTATTTTTTACACACCTCACTGGTACTGCCAACTTTCACACTGAAATGTGTTGTTGTTAGCGCAACATGTTAACATTTAGGTAGGGTGTTTTTTTACTGTCCATAAAAAGATAGCTCATTTTAAAGTTTCTCCAATCAGAGCTTTTCAAGCTGAAAATTTCCTGACTCTGGTCACAGGCATAAGTCTCGGTGCATCTTTAGATTCCTTATTTTTTCAGTTTTGGTCTATTCAACTTTTCTCTAAAGTGTCACCAAATGTAACTTCCAGGGATCAAAATGTCAGTCTACTTCCACCCTGCCCCACCTAACATCTTGTCGACATGTCAATAATTGAACTCCTCCCAGGATTATTCAAGAAACTGTGATGGTTTGCAGAGATAAAAAGATTGCATACTGATGGATTGACATTGAGAGTAACACCTGTGCACATTTGGCACTTAAATGGACGCTCAATGACTCAACTGTCAGCGGTTGTCTTTTGTGTCCACACCCACTCCCACATCAGCTGGAAACCACCAGAACACTGAAATGTTCACATGCAGATGTTGAAGAGAAAAAAGAGGAACAGCAGTGCAGAGTGGGCAATCACCAGTAACATAAAGCGATTGGTGTGCCAAGAGGAAGTGGGGGACCAGAGAAGGATGAGGAAAGAGGGAAGAAGCTAGATTGAGAAAAAGTAGAAATGCTTTTTTTTTTGATGAACTGCTCAATATACAGAAGTACATCATAGCTGTGCAGAACAAAGTAGCACTGTTATGCAGGAATAGATAGCTGAGAGTCTATACGATTTGAAGGAAACAAAGAGGAGTAGGGGGAGAAGGATCTACAGAATGAGAAAGAGGAGGAAGCTGTGAAGAACAAACAAAGTCCTGGTGTGACCAGAAGAGAGGGGCGAGAGGGATGCCATGCCAGCGGGTCCATTCAGACTGTTCAGAGTTGCTTGGTTACTTCAGCAGTGTAGGCAGGCTCAGCTGAATAAAGGCCTTCTCTCTCTGCTGAATACTGTGCCCACTTAAACCCGCTGAGCTCTACAATTTCTCTCCACCTCCCTCTTGTAACCCCCCCCCCCCCCCCCACACACACACCATTTTACACTCATGCACATGGTACATCAATACACACATACTGTATATAGTCACAAAAAAACACAGCATCTAAGATGTCAGCTTTCGTTGTGGGTGTTGAAAGTCCTATAAAACACTTACTGAGCATAAACTGAAAAAGTTTCTTCTCTGTACCTTGCAAAAGTGGTCATACTTTTAGGCATATCTTTTACTGGGCTTCTGTGATACCAACATGTAGTAGCATATAACTTTACAATAAAGTGGATACATTTTTTTGAGTTTTGAGGGAGTTTGATGGTCTGAGGTGCATTGGTATTCAGAACGTTTACTCTGATACCCCTAAATAAAATCCAGATACACTGAAAAAAAAGACTCTTTGGTTTAGCACACTTTAAATGATGGCAGTTTTTCCATCCAATAAATATAATGCTGTTTCAACCAAATTCACATACATCTGGACAATGTCATTTATTTGAAATTGTTTGAAGCATCATATATTTATAGGATGGAAAAACTGCCATCATTTAAAGGAGGATGGGGCAGGATTTCTTGAAAAAATTAAAAAAATAAACATGCATGTCCACGTTTTTAAGTTGATGAGTTACGAAGCGCTTTAAACCAAAAAGAATTAGGCTGATCACATATCGTTCTGTTTTCTACAGCACGCTGTTTGTAGCAAAATATGCTGCTATTCGGACCCCAAATTTCCCACGCTGACCTAAGGGTGTGATGTAAGTCGACCCTGCTAGCGCGTTCCTGGCAGCTTCAACCGGAAGAAGATAGTCGCGACTCGCGGCTCAATCAGATGTGGGAATGGATTTTCCCGCAACTGGCAAACAACCAAACATGCTCAAAGCACGCTAAAAGTGGCACGAAGACGAAGAAGAAGCTCTTATTAGCGAGTCAAAAGCTAAATATGATAAAATTCAGACAGACATCCAAATATATATATATATATCTGATTCGATTCCCCTTTTGAATGTCTGTTCACCTTTCGAAATCTGTGTGCCCAAAATCTCTGTAGAGGCGTTTTTTGCCCACCGGTACCAAAAGAAGATTTTACTTACTTTGTCGCTCGACATATGCAGTGGTTTGGCAGTATGTTGCTGTGTTTCTCTTTTCTTTTTCTAAGAGTTGGTACTTGCTCCCGTGACGGTTGCTGCAGTTACTTCCAGCGCCAGCCGTGCCACTCATGTGTTTTTTGTTTTTTTTCATCCTGCCCCATGCTCCTTTAAATTTTTAAAGGAAAACACCTATTCGGTAAACGGAGTCCTCCTATGTGTATATACATCCACTAAACTGTTCTCTGAGGATATTACTTGTTGTTTTTCAGTGAATACCAGTGAAAAATAGTGTCATGGAGACCAAAGAACACAGCAGACTGGTCAAAGATAAAGTTAGTCGTAAAAAACATATCCTAAACCAACCAAGACATGAGCATGCATGATGATCCATGGCTCAGGTGGAAGAATATATCAACTATTAGGTGTGTTTTCCATAAATATAACCTTTATGGGCATGTGGAAAGAAGAACGTTTGCACGGGCCGTGTGAGACCAAAGCTGAACTCTTTGGCCTACATTGCAAAGATTATGTGTTGTAGAAACAACCATTGCACGTCAACCTGGAAACTCCATCCCTGCCACAAAACATGGTGGTGGCAGCATTAGGCTTTGGGGATGATTTTCTTCAGCAGCAGCGGTGGAGTTAAATAAAGGGCAAATTTGTCAAGGAAACCAATTAGATGCTACAAAAGGCTTCAGTTGGTGGGGCTCATCTTCACGCAGGATGATGACCCTGTACTTACAGGCAGAGCTACAATGGAGAGCCTTAGATCAGAGGAATATTAGGGGGTTAGAATGGCCGAGTCAAAGTCCAACAGTTTATTAGACAAGTACTTGACAAGTACTTGAACTCTGTCGTAGAAAGGAATAGGTAAAAACCTCTGTCACAAAATCTGCATAGCTGGTGGAGGCATACCTTTACGCACATGCCGCAGCCTTTTGAATTTTCTCAAAAGCCACATATTTTTTTCTTCTTCCTCGCAAGTATGCACTACTTTGTGTTAGTGTATTGCATAAAATCCTAATATAGTACATTGAACTTTGTGGTACTGCCACTGCACAGGATGTAAATACTTTTGCAAGGTACTGCTTGATATTGAGGTAACACCTTTTGAGTATTCCAATCAATCTAATGAAGTCTGTGAGGCAAAAGAGTGAAAGCTTAAAGGTGTCTACAGTACTGCATCAGTGCTGCAGAAAGAGCCACACATCACTGCACGCAGCAATATAACAGACTGCAGCAAGGCTGAAGGTACACATTCTACACTTTTCTGAAACTGACAGAGGGCGAATGTAATAACGCAGCTAGTGCAGTTGCTAACCGCAAAGGAGATTTGAGAGCTGAGATCCTGTTTCTTCTGCAGTCTTCACAAATGTAAAAACTTGTCACTGTCACCTGTCAACCAGGCGAAGAAATGTAAGAGTGGCTAATCTGCGACGTCATCATTTTGACGTGCCTAGTTTAGTTACAGTATATCTTTGCTCATGCTGCACACCCACCACACCTTCCTGGAAAAATCTTTTCTGCTCTTTTTCTTCCCTCTCTGCTCCGCCAACTTTCCCTTTTTATCTCTTAATGCAAACTGACCTCACTCCCATTTCCATCTCTGAACAACCTGCTACAGTATCTCGTCTTCCTCTAACGATGGGCTCATCTGCCTCTGTCCATTTTCCTCTTGACAACTGGACTCTTCTTTTGTCCAGCTCTAAATTCTAGTTCCCTGGAGGTTGCATATTGTAATGAAGTTTTTGCTTTGTGCCCCGTTCCCCTGTCCGTCACTTGTTGTTGCCCGTGGCGCTGGGTTGCATGGTAACATGTAGCCTCCGCTCATTCAGTTCGGATAGGTCCAACACGCTCAACCGGAGCTCCTTTGCCAGAGACAGTATGATGATTGAGGAGATTCTGGCTCCCACGAAAGACACGGTAAGACCGAAATTTTATCAATGCTGTGGTCAATAATTTCCTTTGTTATTCATCCTTCTCAGGCTGTTTTCTAAAAATGAATATCTGTTTTTAAAGAGTAACTGGTGAACGTCTGACTATCTTAGTAACTTTTGTGTTTTTCATTTAATAATCCGGGCACAAGAAAGGTCCGAAAGGTTAAAGCGGGTTGGCTTTTCTTTTTGTTACACAAACAGAGGCAGTGTTCAGGCTATGCATGCTTTAGTGGTGAGACTAAACATATATCATCCTTGACAAATAATTAATTTAAACTTAAAAGATCTTAAGAGGCCTAGAAAACTGCTTTAAACACAAACTGTACTTTATTCTAATCATCAGTTTCTCATTTTACTTGTTTAAAGATGTTTTCTACGCATGTTCAATAATGGGTTTGATGATTTAATACAATAACTCAATCAGTTCTAGTGTGAAGTTTTAGACGTGTGGAAAAAAAATACTTTGAACAAATAATGCTTTTATAAATATAAATATTACATTTTTCCTTTCAATCAGTTTACAAAATACTAAGGGAGCAAACGAAAGAAATATCAAATCAATTTTGGGTGTTACTAACTTTTGCCTTCAAACCAGCCTGACATCTTATAGGTACACTTGCACAAAGTCAGGGATTTTTTAAAGGGATTTTCTCAGGTCTGTGATCAACCAGTTTTACCAAACAGGTGCTGATGATCATCAGTCAATACGTTTACACGCACGTCTCAATCGAGCTTTTTGGAGTAATCAGACTAAGGGCTTTGCCCCCTGTTGAAAGCTGAATCCCAGTTTTCATGTCACTCAGAAAATCTAATTATTAAATAGATGAAGTAAGTTGGACTCTGTGACAATAGATGGCGACATGCGCCCCTACATGTGAAGCCTTATACCGGTTAGCATTGAGCGGCGGAGAGGCGGTAAACAGATGCTGGTTGGAGTAAAAGCAGGATATGCACAACCACAATGCGCCGCCTCTTTGTGAGTCCAAACATGCACTGATCGGATGCTTATGTTTGTCTTAGCTGCCTTATTCTTCTTATACTACTACTGTGTTGTTGCTGAGTCGCACTTCCTTGTCTCGTCACTTCCTGAGTGGGTGTGCGAGTACGGGTGGGGGCGGGGGGTTGGTTGCAGATAAGTTTGATTCCCAATCGCATTATCTGGGTAGAATAGTAAAACTCCAGAAGTACAGTGAGATGTTCGAACCGGACCCCAATGTGGTTCGATTCAAGTTGGACTAAGGTGTATACATGCATTTCAAAAGTCTGATTTCAGTAGGACTTAGGTATTGATTTGACTTTCTCTTGCTGTATTTAAACACACTGACTGTCACAATGTAAGTTGAAACAAAGTCAGTAAGAGAAAAAGCTGTGTTGGATGCTTAAAACTGGGTGTGGAACAGCCAAACTCTGCTGCCAAAGTGAAGTTGTGGGTGATAGTTTCTTTTCATGGAGAGAGTCAACACAACAACAAGACACAAGGTGGTTATACTGCATCAGAAATATCTCTCCCAGACAAAGATTTCAAAGCAGGATGGGGTTTTAAGATCTGCTGTTCAAACTCTCTTGAAGGAATACAAAAGAAATGTGAAAATTTGAAACCTTTGCCTGTAGCAGAACACAGGTTTTTTTGGGGGGTTTTTTTCCAAGGGCTGGAGAGCGGTACAATAATGAGGGTCTGCAGGCAACAGTGAAGCACGGTGGAGGTTTCTTGAACATTTGGGGCTGCATTTCTGCAAATGGAGTTGTACTAGATTTGGTCAGGATTAATGGTGTTCTCAATGTTGAGAGATACAGGCAGATACTTATCCATCACGCAATACCATCAAGGAGCCGTATGACTGGCTCCAGTTTACTCTGCAGCAGGACAATGACCCCAAACATACAGCCGATGTCATTGAGAACGATCTTCTGAGTAAAGAATAACAAGAAGTCCTGGAAGTGATGGTGTGTCCCACACAGGGCCCTGATTTTAACATCATCGAGCGTGTCTGGGATTTCCTGTAGAGACAGAATGATGTGAGGAAGGCTACCTCCACAGAAGATTTGTAGTTAGTATGAAACACTCTACCAGCCGAGTTCCTTTAAAAACTGCGTGCAAGCTAGAAGAATTAATGCTGTTTTGCAGGCACACCAAATATTAATTTGATTAAGATTTTGCTTTTGTTCATTCACTGCTTTTTGTTGATGGATGAACTTAAATGCTTAACACTTCAATTTTTCAAAGCATTATTTGTTTAAACAATTTTTTTCACAGCTGCCTAAAACATTTGTACAGTCCTGTAAAACTGTGTTCCTTTTGGTTATAAATCTTTCATTTTAGTCATTAATGGATTTTACTGGGCAGTACATTGTCCAGAATCCAAACCATAAACTGATGTTTTTAATCTCCACTAAGCTTCAGAGTGTCTGTAAAGACATTTCCTACCTGGTCGACCCACACAATAAGGTGAATATTGACAAATGTCGGGCTTATTCAGTCGCTTTCTTTTGTTTTGAGTCAGCATCGTGATTGGTTTATTTCCATTTGTCTTCTGTGTATTTTCTGCACATCTGTTAGTTGTGGGTTCATATCATTGCAGTTATCACTTTTCCTTTCACCTCATAATTTTGCACCACTTCATGGTCCAAATAAGGCAAGACATAAATGAATGTTGTTGCACAGATCCTTATCACCACTGTGCTCCATATACTTAAAACACTAGATGGTGTGTTTAAATAGAAAGGAATAACAAGCAAAAAAACAAAAAAATCCATAAATAAATTCCTACTGGATTTGGTGTACATTACAACGTGATCATATCAACACAAACAGTACTTTGCATCATTCTTTAGTTTTTCTGCATTGAATATTATATATTTTCCTTCCAAGTATTTAAACTTTGTTGAAATATTTTTAAGTAACATTTTTTTTACATTTTAATTAGAATTTGGATAGGAGCTGACCTCCTATAGTGCATGAACCTAGGGTCATGCAATGGGAGGGAAGGGGAAGTTCTGTCCATCCTCGGACTATCTCTTCTTTTTTTTGTTTCTGTGCATTTTTCCACTTTTCATGTATGCTCAACTGTCTCTCCGCTGTATGATCATCTCCTCTGTCTTTATTTGTTTGTTTTTTTTCTTGTATCCCTCTTCTCCTTCTTCATCCTTGTCTCCTCTGTTTTATCTCTCCTTCTTCTCCTCCACACCCAGCACCTCGCCGTGACCAGGGACCACAGTTCAGACTGCATGCGACGCTACAGTTGGACCCCGGACACCATGGACCACAGTCACAACACTGTGTCCAGCCCTATTCACTCTGGGTAAGAGGACCTTTGTTATCTTGTCTTATCTGCAGACATAGGTTTGGACACATTTTATAAAAATGTATTATTCAAACGTATCCATAACACAACTGCACAAAACAACCTTAAAAACTCAGATTCAGCAAAGCTGACTGAACCGATGCAGACAGATGGTGTGCTGGGAAATTCTGCAGTTCTGCAGCTGTAGACTTTACATTGTCTACTTAAATAAAAAAAACGCTGATGCCCTTATGTAACGTCAGACACCTCGAGACACTGTCCAGAAGAAGGTCCTGACTCGCCGATGTTGTGCTATTGTAATCATTAGTCAAATAAAACTACATGCTCTACATGAGCTCATGTTTCATTTGGATACACTGATAACATCCTGATTTCATGTCCCGCTCACACTTTGAATATATGACATACAGTGCTGAGGCCTGTTTTTTAACAAACGGCGCTGGTGTTATTTAGAGATTAAATATGTTAATGTCTGTCCTGCCCAACTTTGCTTCTATTTTGGTCTCATGGGTTTGTATGTGTAGCTGTTACTTTATTTAATGTCATTTCTATCCACAGTGTGTTATTTATGTTTTTCTTGTCTTTCTCTCACTTCTAGTTTTTAGCCATCTTTCATCCTCAGTCCCCATTACAGTTCCAAATAGAACTTCTAAGACTCTGATACTAAATCTAGGTTTTTGGGGCGGGGGGGTTTGCCTCCTGCATTGTCTCCATGTGTTTACTTTGCAGCTTCTCGTCCCCGCTCGCTCAGTATGACCCCAGGTGACGACTGAGTTTGCTGCTCTCAGCCACGATGTCGCAGTGATGTCACTCCCTCCTCCATCTCTCCATCTCATCGCTTTTTTTTTTCAACCCTCCCCTCTCTGTCTAGTCTGTGCTCGTCTAATTTGTGTGGTCTGGTGTTTCGTTTGCAATGCCTAGGTAGTTGAAGTGTCTTGGGAGTCTCTGCTTTACGTGCCATCACCCTCTCTCTGTGCACGTCAGAAACGGGAATGGGAATAAAAGGGTCCTGCTGCAACGCATACGCCTTTAACCTTTTCCAACTCTGTCATGTTAAAACTTCAGACATCAAGTTATTTTATTTCATTATTTTGTAATGGATCAGCACAGCGTAGGACAAAACCGTAAAGCAAAGGGGATGTGATCAATCATTTTCTATTTTCACTTAATACTCAGAATAACCACATTTTGATGTTATTTTGTCTGCCAATCTCACACATCTAGAGTGTGAAATGTTTGGCAGTCTTTCTTTCCAAAGTGGCTTCTTCTACTTATCAGATTGGCTAGAGAGTATCTGTGGCAGGATCGCCAGAGCCTCCACAGCCTGTAGGGTACATTAAGGGCAGAAAATTTTATTTTGATTTCATACTGAAATTAAATTGTATCATTGGCGGGCCGACTCTACGGCTTGAGAATTTACAAAGAATCACACACACACATCACAGGCTGGTTAAGTGGCACTGAATTTCTAGAACATTTAAAATCAATAAGCTCGCATTCACAATCAAGATTAGGAAACTAAGATCACGGGTACTGTCAAATCTAAAAAATAAGAGCCGATTTTAAATTATTACTAAACACTGTTTTAATTACATTGACATGTGACAGGTGGAAGCAGGAATCAAACCTATAACTCTCCCATTACAAGCCAACTACTCTACCTAGTGAGATACAGTTGCCCCATCCATTGCATGAAAACTCATAAACAGACACTGAGGTTTGTGTTTAAAACAGGAATATTTGAAAAGGTTAAACGGGTGTAAAAACTTTTTCAAGAAACTGTAAAACAAAGTAGAGTAAAAGTATTAAGAACTAACAAAAACTTCATCCTTTCTCATATTCTGGATATGGGCTGCCACAGTAAGCTTATCATTTCACAAAGAGGATGCATAAGATACAAGTCTGGTTTCCTGATCTTGGTGAAACATTTGGGAAAGTTGGTGAATATCTGATCTCTGAATGCTGCTGTTGAGGGACTGAATCTGTTATATGCATCTCATCTTCAGGCTTAGAGCTGGAAAATAATTTTTCCGTCACATCATTAACACCCTGTTTAGTTTCAGCCGTTGTTGGATGTTCTATAAAAAGATGGCTGACGGTGAGAACTGTCGAGTTTCACAGCTCAAAACATCTTTTGTTCTTTGGTCATTTTCTCTCTCTTATTTGGTTTATTTCTGCCTTTCCCTTATTTATTTTTTTGGGTGTCCGATGATCACAGCATGGGAATCGCTCTCCTTACCGTGTGTCCATGTCTGCTTTTAGTCTTTAGGATTTTCAGTTTTTTTTGTTTCTGAATTGGAATTCATTCTTCTTCCAGGTTCTTGGTCAGCTTCATGGTCGACGCCCGCGGTGGTTCAATGAGAGGAAGTCGACATAATGGGTTGCGCATCATTATTCCTCCCAGGAAGTGCACAGCACCTACACGCATCACCTGTCGTTTAGCTAAAAGGCACAAACTGGCCTACCCTCCCCCTATGGTGGAGGGAGAAGGACTGGTCAGTCGGTTGGTGGAGGTTGGACCTGCTGGTGCTCAGTTCCTTGGGTAGGCTTTTCAACAGGCAACATTTAATTCCTCGTAATAATATCATGACTCGATTGCCTATGTGGGAGTGCTTGAGCAGCCATTTAATCATTATGGCAATGCTCTGTTTTCTTTCTTAGTCCTGTTATTGTGGAGATTCCTCATTTTGGTTCAATGCGAGGAAAAGAAAGGGAGCTGATTGTGCTGAGGAGTGATAATGGGGACACTTGGAAGGAACACCAGTTTGACTCCAGGCCAGAAGATCTCACTGAACTTCTTGCTGGAATGGATGAAGGTAAAAGGGATATTTTACAAAAATCTGAAGAGAAATCGGATCAGACCGTAAAAAATGTAACCCATATGTTACTAAGGGACTATAAAACAGATTTTCTGTCCATTATCATATTATCTTCTATTGTTGTTCAGGATGTCTCAATTTACTTCCAAGCATTTTTAAATGGCTGGTATTGGAGTAAATCAAATCGCTTAAACTCAACTCCATAACAGGGAGTTTTTGTTAGCCTACTGTATATAACTAGGCCACACCCTCCCTATAGGTGTGCAGTCGTTTTCTTTTAAATCACACCCTATTTACATGTGGATGACTTGTAAAACTTCATCCAAAAACACCCATAACAAATGTTGAATAGTTTTTACCCTTTACAACAATGCTTACGTTTAAACAGAGACTGTATTGTCTGCTGCAGCTTCTTCTATCTGAAAATAGAAGTAGAAACCAAAATAATGTTAGAAGGTAAAGATGGTGGCAAAGAGATGAGAGCCTTTTCTTTAGTTTGACTCTATTTTTCTTTTTTTGACTGCCTTGCGTTTTGTTTTTTTATTTACCTTATTTTTTTTAATGTAAATTAGCTAAAATGATTGGATTAATTATTTTTTGTTTGTCTTTATTTTGCTTCGTGGAAAGATGGTAATGTGTAAAGCGGCTTGGGGGCTTAAAAGTGTATACTTCGACCTACCTCATTTTCAAACAAATGAACTGTTCAATGTTGATTTAAAAAAAAAAAGTATTTAAATCTTTGAAATAAATAAATAAACAAACAAACGTAGCTCACACTTCCACATTTTAAATACCAATCAGTGGAATACATAAATACTGTTTATCAGTTCAGCATTTTTCCCCAGTTGTAAAAAAAAAAAAGAAAAGAAACAACTTTCTCTGTAAATAACTGCCTTATAAAATATTTTCAGTAAGATCATCAAGTGATATCAACACATAGCAAATTATTTCACATGGAAACATCCTCATTAGGAGTAGGACAATAGATTATTTTGGTGAAACATTATACTAGTTTTATTAGCCTAATTATCCAACATTGGAGTATAGGTTTTATAAAAAATATCTGTCCCTATCAAAAGAATCGAGTGCTGTCTAATTTAGGATTTCATTGGTGAGTAAGTTAAAGTAGGACGCAATTACCATATTAATGCTGACTAAATAATATCTATGACTTGTAGTGGGTTTTACTGCAACTGAGTTCTTAAACATGTATATGACTCTTATTTTAATGTAGTATGATACTGTGACTGGGTTTCAGCAAATGTATTCCATTATATGAACTAAACCAGATTGGTATCTGGCAGATTTCCTGATCGTGGCATCCCTCTTGTAATCCCACTGTAATCAATTTGTTTAGTCAAATCTAGAATTCAATAATTTGCACTAAAGAGACAGCTATTGGTTGTGTCTTTAAATAGTAAAAAAATGCTTTTTTGGGGGGAACAGAGATGGACAGTCCAGATGATTTGGAGAAGAAGCGCATCTGCCGCATCATCACCAGGGATTTTCCCCAGTATTTTGCTGTGGTGTCCAGGATCAAGCAGGAGTCGAATCACATGGGTCCCGATGGAGGCGTCCTATCCTGCAGCACAGTGAACATGGTCCAGGCCTCGTTCCCGCAGGGGGCTCTAACCAAGAGGATCCGGGTGGGCCTGCAGGTACAAAAAGACTCATTTGATTGTTTTAAATAATGTTTCCAGATGCCGTCTACTGCCTATTTATACTTGACCTATCTTTGCAAAACATTTCATTCTACGTAACTTGGCTGCATTGGTTTGAGTCTTCTGAAAAGTTCTGGTCTCAATGCTGCATCCTAACTATTAAGACTTCATCATGTTGGTTTCTGTGTAGGCTCAGCCGGTGCCAGATGAGTTAGTTAGGGCGGTTCTTGGCAACAGAGCCACCTTCAGTCCCATTGTCACCGTGGAGCCCAGGAGGAGAAAGTTTCACAAGCCCATCACCATGACGATCCCCGTCCCTCCTAGATCAGCAGAAGGCCATCCCAGTGGCCAGCGAGGCGAATCTGCGCCATGCCTGCGTTTGCTCTGCAGCATCACAGGCGAGTTAATATGTAGATAACTAGAGCATAAAGGTTTTCCATCTGCTGCTTGGACTAGTTACGAGCAAAAAGACAGAAATGAGTTCATCTAATTGCCCTGTTTAACACAGGAGGGACGTCTCCTGCACAGTGGGAGGACATCACAGGAACCACACCGTTGTCCTTTGTAACTGACTGCGTCTCCTTCACCACAAATGTATCGGCAAGGTGAGATACACACTTAGATTTTTTACTTAGAGTTCTCCAGTTATTTATCAGTAAAAATGTAGCTTTACTTATGGACTACATTAGGACATTATTTATAGGCAATTAAGATAAAGATTTTTTTTAAATTCCTTCACAATGTACGTACTTGCGATAAAATTGTTTAATTTCATTATTAATGTATGTAATAAAATGAGTTATAACATATTGATTTTTATTTAACAAAAGTTTCAGGTTAATAATCAATAATGAGTACAGTAATTTAAGAATATTTTTAAATATTCACCTTTATGTTGCTGAACTTAATGATTCATAATATGATTCTTAAAGAATTTATGTTTTCACCTTTTATTTAATAAATAATAAAGCAAGCCAATTTGTTAAAAACTGCTTTTTTTATATGGTTGGTCTAACACACTTACGTTTGAACTGTGTACTGCATATTATGTGGGGTATCTGTTTTTTCACGGTCTGAATTGCATATGGTACAAAAAAGCTTTTTTTTTTTAACTGTATGTAAAAAAAAAAAATAAGCACATTCATATAATTAAAAATTAAACTTTTTTAGCTTAATGCATGATCTTGAATTATTTTAAATTCAACTTTCCATGGGAAAAGATGCATTTTTAATGGGGGAAAAAAATTATGAAATAAAAATTAATAAAGAAAAGACAAAAAATTGACTCTTCTTTTTTCTGACCCTCTCCAAATTATTAGCCATTAATTTCCCAAGTATTTTCTAATTGAAGGATTTTCAAATATTTTTGGTGACCACCTCTTTGTGACCCTTCAGGTAGGGGTAATGTTAACCACAATTTTCTTTAAGCATTCTGCTGTCATTTTCTGCAGGCATTTCCTAGTTTCTTGGTCACACTATGCATAAACCGTCATCCTAGCTCAATTTGAATCATGTGGTGAATGTGCACCCTGGTATTAACGCTCACTTTGGTAATTCTAGTCTGCAGTTAGTATGCTACACAGGGGTCACGTGTCTGTGGGCTTCCCCAGTTGTGTCAAACTCATTTCCATTTTGGACCACACCAAGATAATGAATGTCCTTAAAGTGACAGTGTGTAGTTTTTGCAGTACATCTTTGAAAATAGCCATTAAAATATTATGTAATAATAATTACGTAAAGCACATTAATTGCACAATATTAGCGATATTGTAACATATGACTTTAAAAATCTGTTTTAAAATACATAGGCACGGGTCCTCTTTTCAGGGGAAAGCCATATTAGATGACGTCTTTACTTCTACAAGAGCCCGGACGTACAAAGCGCACGGAACACGCCCGCTACTTAAACATTGATTTCCCCTCAAAATGCAAAAAAGTTTCGCCATAAATACATTTTTACCTCTTTGCTAGTTCCAAGTGATGAAAGAGAGACTGATGTCGTCATGTTGCTGCAAATAGATAATTCTCAGGGAATTGAGCGTTTGAAAACAGCACTAGTTGGACCTCTGTTGTTGAGTTTCTTACTCGAAGACACAGATACCCGGTGGCGGCCTGGGTCCCGATTTTATTGAGCAACTTAGACACTTACACTTGCAACATTTACATGGAACGCACATGTAGGGACCTGGCGGTGTGGAGCATTGGCGCTGGGGGCGGGACCCCTCATGGGGGGCCCCCTATAGGGGCCCGTTGTGGGGGCCTCGCCTGTGGTGCCGGCACCCACTGGTTAAACGCATCTAGACACTGAGGGCCCGGGGGGGGAGATGGGGGTACCCGGCAGTATTCCCATGTCCCCCCCCTCTGTTTTAAGTGCACATTAGAACAACACGCAACAACACCACATTGAGCTGGGGGAGAGAGGCTGGGGGGTCTTTCCACACCCCTGTTCGTTGGACCATCAGGGGTCGGAGCCCGGATAGAACATCACGCCGTCTGGTCGGGGTCCTGGGCTGGTGGACTGCTCTTGCCGGTGTGGGGGCCTTGGCGGTCTGCTTGTCCCCGTCCTGGTGGGCAAAGGGGTCTGTCTCCTGGGTGCAGGGGCAGGGTTCTCTATTGGGGCGTCTGTCCCTGGGCCTGGGAGTATGGAGTATAGTGTACGTATGGGGGGTATGAATGAGTGTATAGCGTCCTTTTTTCGTATGTCCTGTATTTGTAAGAATGTGTACGCATGAGAGGGAGGGTACGTATGAGTGTCTCTGTCTGTCTTTGTCTACCTGTCAGGTTGGGTGTTTGGCTGCTCTCTGGCCTGATGCATCTTCTTCCCTCCCCGTCACTCCCCGTCGGTGATGGTTGCTCCTGCCCGCTGGTTGATGATGGCTCTCGATGCCTGGGGCCGGGGGTCCCGGTTGCGGCCCGGCTCGGTCCTGGTGCATGTCGGGCGGGTCCTGGGTGGTCCGGTGTGTCGGGCGGCCGCTGTTTCGGGCCGACGTCCTCCTTGGATTGACTGGGGCACCTCTTCTGGGGGTGCCGAGGTTGTAGAACAGGTTGGTGCCGTCCGGTGGATCGGTGGGGACCGTGCCTGGCGCCCAGTCCTCCTGCCGGTTCCAGGACTTCTGCTGGCTGGTCTGTTCACTGGTGGGGCTGTCCGGCATTGGCTGGGCCCCTGATCTTGGCGCCCTACGTGGGGCGGGATCTGGACCCGGGAGCTGGAAGATCTGGATGTCCAGGTGCCGGCTGGGCGCGGCCTGGGGAGGGCGTACACCCGCTGTGGCTCTTGCTGTGGCTCCCTGGCGTGTGGGTGTGTGGAGGCGGGCCGGGTTGTTGGCGGTGGGTATTGGTCCGGGGTGGCGGCGGCGTGTGTTGTCCGTCGGTTGGCTGCGGGTCCTCCTTGCCTGGTCCCTGGTTTGGGCCCCGCTGGGGGGCGTGGTGCCCCTGGTCCCCGTGGCCTTCGGTTCCTGATCCGGGCCCGCCCTGGCGTAGCCGGTTACCGGCGGAGCCGTGGGCTCGTCACTGCGATCTCTCGGGCCCCAGCATTGCGGCTGGTGGGTGTTCCCCTGGGGCTTCCATCTGTTCCCCTCTTGGCGGGTGATCGACCTTGCGCTGATCCGCCTGTGGCCTCTGTACTCTGTGGGACGCTGGATGCATACATCTCTTGCCTCCTCCATGTCTGTGCCGATTCCTGTAGGACGGATTGACATGTTCCTTACACCAGCTATCAATCACATGCGTGGGGAAACCTTATTCCGACCTGCATGCTCGCGCACCTGAACTATCAGGAATTCGTTCATGTTCGACTCTCTTCTCAACGTGGATCTTCTCCCTCCTCGTCAGGTTCTGGCTCGCAGACTGTCACCAGATTCCTGAGACGGTAAGTCTAGCGTCTCAGTTATACCGGGAGCTGATCTGCGTGCCGTACCTGGCCAAGTTTGTGGTGTTTGCGAAGATGAATGACCCTGTGGAGGCGCGGCTACGCTGCTTCTGCATGACGGACGACAAGGTGGACAAGACTCTGGAGCAGCAAGAGAACTTCGAAGATGTTGCACGGAGCAAAGACATTGAGGTAATGTTTTGCTCTCATTGCCTTGCATATATTGTAAATCCAACTGGACACTTGTGATTTAACCTTATGTCATTTTATTATCAAACTTAAATACATGCTGTTTTTACATTCAGGTTCTAGAGGGAAAGCCCATCTATGTGGATTGTTACGGCAACCTTTCACCGCTGACCAAAAGCGGGCAGCAGTTGGTTTTTAACTTCTACTCTTTCAAGGAAAACCGACTTCCTTTCAATGTGAAGGTATAAAATGTCTTCCACCTATCACATACTTTGCGTGTTTAAACTTCTTCGGCACGATTGCTGAAATTCATTACAATAAATATGTTTATTTCAGCATATGATGTAGTGCACTGATAATAATAAAAATTTAAAAAACGTTCTGAATTTAACTCATTGGCAAATATGTGCAACAATTTGCGTCTATTATTTTTGGGTAGAATGTTAATCAGTACTTTTAAGTCAAAATCAGGATAGTTGTGAAAAGACAGGTTAATACATTTGTTAAATTTCCATCGTATTTAAAATTTTGCTTACTCAACTAAATAAGGTAAATTCTACCTAGATGTTCGGATCATTTTGCCTATTTAATTTGACCCGCCATTGAAAAATGTCCAATAGAATAAGAGCTGTTTTGTGATGAAGTCGTAAAATGTTACTAAGCCTCAGGTTTGACAAACTCAGCTTGTTAGCTAGTCCATTCATGCTGTAACTAAACTAGCTAATGCTGGCTGAAAGCTTAAGTTCTTTCTCTAACACAAAAGCTTGTCAACTATAAGTCTTATTGTAGTTCTAAGTGTTTATACACAGTTATTATATTCTTAGATGTTGGAACCGTATTAGTATTACCGCTCCCTGCCATCATTTTCAGTTAAATTGTAATGAAATGTTAAGGGTATTTTGATTAAATGGTGTTAAACCTTGTTAAAAGGTGGTGAATTAAACCTCCTATAAACCTTTCATTTGCAAACTGACATGCTAGAGTCAAATAAAAATAATTATAATGCTTAATGTTTATTTATTTCAAAATTAATTTTTATGGTGCAGTGTCATCTTGTCTTTCCTCCAGGTTAAAAGTAAACAAAAAATACTTCTTTGTAATTAAAGTGTAACATGTTGCTGTAAAATAGAAAATTACATTTTCTAATTAACCATCTTGATTTAAATATAAATAATTTCTTAAATTAATTGTAAAAGTTTGTAAATTCAGGTGACAGTCTTCCTTTCTTCTTTTTAATTGTCTGCAGGTTAGAGATGTAGGCCAGGAGCCATGTGGCCGCCTCTCCTTCCTTAGGGAGCCCAAAACAAGTAAAGGCCTTCCACAGACTGCCATATGCAATTTGAATATCACACTGCCAACCCACAAGAAGGTATTATTACTATATTTGTACTTTTCGTCCTGTTGCACCATATCATATCATCTAAATGTAAATGATGTTCACAGTCAGAGAGGCTCTGAAGCTGAATTAGTCCAGACTTGACTGCCTGCCGCTTGTGTCTTTCAGTAGTGGTAACGCCTGTGCCAGTCATAAGACCCCACAAAGTACACACTAAAGTATATATACACACCATGCTTTGACATGTTGCTTGGCTCAGTGTGGGCACTCAAAAATAATGCAAAAAAAATACATCTCTGTATGTTTGTTGTGGCATTGATTGATCACAATAAACTGTAATTATTTTTGCTTTTGTTGTTTTGCTGTTTTGTAAATTTTTTTAATCCCCTAGATTTTTTCTGATGCCTTTTGTTGTTTTTGCTGCTCCATTTTCATCCCTTGAATTTTATTTCTGCCCCCCCACACCCTCACCCCCCCCCCCCCACCTGCTCACTATAACTTCCCTGCTATCCATTGTGTCATCTCTCCTCTCCTCTCCCGCAATGCATCTTGGAAAAAACCCACAGGATATGGAGTCTGACCCTGATGATGAGGTAAACATGTTCTTCATCATCACATGAAACTGCTTCTTCTCGGTCATTCTTTCCGTTGCCTTCGTTGCTGAATCTGGAGGAAAAGAAATATGTGTGCTGCAAAAAGTTTGTCTCCGTGCAGTTGCCCGAGTTTGTCAGATGCCGCTAACTGCGTTTTTTATTTTCCTTTGTTTGCTACATGGCAGTGAGCTTTACAAAATGATCGTATGCATTGCATGTGTGAGAGTGGCAGTCGTTTTATGTAGCCAAGATTTATTTTTTGCCCACAACCTAAGTCCAAATGATCCAAATGCTGCGCCACATCTCGGCTTATTATTCTTTCTTTTTCCTTCCCATACACCTGCAACTGGGCCCCACTACTCCACCTAACTCTGCTCCTCCTAGATATGTTGTTACTTTTGTAAGCTAAAATAAAACCATAGCTCTCAACACTTATCCACATATTCCTAGTTTTCTTTAGGGTTATATTTTTTTAGTCATACTTAGTGTGAAAAGAATACAAAAGCTCTAAACAGCATCCTAAAAGACAAACGAAACGATGCGGTTTTCAGGTTTAAAAACTCCACTCTGAAAAGTTGCAGTATGTACCAAAACAATATATTAATCATCCGACTGTGGAGAAATTGGTCGACCAAACTGTACATCTGTACATTTTATTGTAGTTTCTTATTTTTAGTTTAAACAATTATTTTTTTTAACAGATTTGCTTTTCTTTCTACAATTTTGTCAATTAATGTCCAGTATAAATGAAACGTTATACTTGAGACTTTACTGCTTACCCAAAGTAAAATATTATTGTCATAAAAGACAATCAAGAACAACAGATGAAAAGTATTTTTGCTACAAAACATTATTATGAAGCTAAAGAGGAAAGTTTGAAACTAAAACATATTTTATCTGTCCAAGAGTGTAGAACAGCGATGAGCAAAATTGACTTTATATAATTGTCTTATAATTTTTTTATCTTAATTTCACATTTTATTTTTTAATTGATCAAATTTGATGATTATTTGATCAAGTTTAATTTGCTGAATACAAAAACAACAATTAAATGGGATTTTATGCTCTTGTAAAACACTACAGACATACACTAAATATATATAAAGAAATGTTCCTTCTTACTCTAAAATAAAAGCTCTTCAGATATGAATTTAGAATACTAAAATACTCTTTCACTGCCAGTATCATTGCAAACACTTAGACTATAAGAGAAAAACACTCCAATATACTATTTAAATTAGACTGCATAGATGTATTATTTGTCAAAATATATAACTCCATCCATGTTTTCCAAAATACAGAATTCATACGACCCCACTTATGCAATGTACCAAAGTCTCTCTGCTTTGTTAGATCATTAAGTTCTAACCCCTGAAAATATGTTATAACAGTATCTTATACCCTTAAAACACCCGCATTATAGATAATATTAAAATTAATTGGCCAAATTGTAGTTATTGTAATAAAATGATTTTATTTTAATAATAACCTCACAAACTGACAGTTTTACTATTTGCTTTAATGTAATAAAGTCATGTAAATTCCAAATTTTAACAATGAACTGAGAAATGCCTTTTTAAATGAGAGTATTTTAGTTCATCCCCATAACCAATGTTTCATATTATATGTGAGGTTTCCTTTATTATTTTAAAGACCAGGACATATGCATTGAATAAAGAAGTGCAGAAAAATCTGCATAATGCATATGATAGTGATTTTAAACGTTCAGTACCTCCTTGTGTTATTACTAACTGCATGCATAGAATCTCTAAGAACAGGACTACATATCAACTTTGTTTCAAATTATAATTTCTCAGTTATTTTTATAGGTTAGAATCAGATTTACTTTTATTTTATGTTAAAGCTCCTTTTGTTCTTTTGTTTTGTTTCAGACCGAAAAGCCAGAACGACGTCATACCTTTGCCTCCTTAGCTTTGCGTAAGCGCTACAGCTATTTGACTGATGCAGCAGCGAGTGAGTTTCCAGTTTTTAACTTTACAGACATTTTTGTTTGGTTCAGGATGATTATATAGTTGTAATTTTAGTTTGCTTTATTACTTATAGTTCCTATAATTTAGTGGAAATATGTTACTCAGAATTCTGTGTATAGAAAAAGCTTTATCTGACATGTTCTCAAATCCAAAAGAAGTTCACCAATCATTTATTTTCACCTTCCAACATATGCTCTTTTGTCATCCTCCATTCCTCAACTATTTGCATGGTTTTTGTGTGTGTTAAGCTTTGCAAACCAACCCCATGTTAAAACACTGTCTCCTTGTTTCAATTGTTTTGTCATTTTTACATTTGTGGAAGCATTTTTATATTTCTGGAAGCACAGAACTGATATGTGTTCATCTATCATTCAAACTTGTTTCAAGTCATGTCAAATAAAAAAAATGTTCCTTTGAATTGCTGTCATTGTTTTAGTAGCCATTGCATCTTTTATTGGCTTTACGGTTGTGTGCGGCTGTGTATATTATTGTCAAACAGGTTGCACTTTACATCAATTCGATTCCCTTCTCACTGCCAATATAGGGGGGAAAAAAGTGACTTTTTTAAGTTTTAAAGTTTTTGCAAGTTAAAGTTCATGGAAATGAAAGTTTCGTTTAGTATTTTCTTTTTGTGAAGTGCAACTTCCAAATTAAAATGAATTATGTTAATCTTTATGTTTGTAACATATACTTGTGGGGTCCTCTGGCATTAGCTACGCGTTTACATGTACAAAATGTCTTCAATGCGATCTTAATTTGAATCACAATGTGACTGTGTACATGGGCTCTGAGAAAATCTATCCCATTATGACGAGCCTTGACATCCGCTATTGGTTTGATCGGAATAAATCATTTTCACATGCGCAGAACTATCTAAACTACCAGAATTGCGTAGGAAAAGACATAGCAAGCTTCTGTTGTAAAGGAATATGGCTGCGCCTATTTAAAATGGAGCAGTATGATATTCGTCAGCGTCTTTTTATTTTTTATGGTCACGGTTTTATATCTACAGACCTTCAATGTTATGTACACAATCAAATTACAAACCAAATCCCTTTATTTTTTGGGCGGATGTATTGTACAGCTATGCATGACTTAAAGGTTGAATATGGAACATTTTCATTAAAAGCTATATTAAAAGGAAATAATATATCCACAAGGTGATTAGAGGGGTACAGAATGAAAGTACAAAATTTCCTTAAAAGATTTAATTTGAATTAAAATATTATAGAATGTAAATTTTAACGGGCACAACAATTACGTTATATTTACATCTGCCAGCCAGTAGCGGCCGCCATTGTGGGTTGACACAGATACAGTCTTTATGTTGCGACATTATGGTCGGCACAGCTCGGTTGGCAAAGTCGGCAGGTCTAGCAGCTGCTTCAGACCCCCGGAGATATGTTTATCTGTCTGACGAGAGGAGTGACTGGAGAAGAGCAGAAACTAGAGCAAATTTAGGGGAAGCCTACACTAGAAATACCCACATAAAAATGTCCACAACATCAAACACATGAGTACTCTGCGATTTTCCTCCTGGATTGGAAATCTAACTCACTTTCTTCCTTGGCTAATATTAGCTGTCACTTAAACTCCTCTACGATACATTCCTCACTGGCAGTGTTAGGGAGGATACTTTGTAAATGTATTTAGTTACAGAATACTCAATACCTGAATTAAAATGTTTTTTATAACATATCCCATTACTTTGCTGAATTCTGGTAATGTATTCTAACTATTTGGAATACTCCCCCTTAAAAACATTATTTAAATCTATTAAATATCACAAAATGAGCTGGTAGCTACTCCTGCTGGAAAACAGAGGGCATATTAATGCTAATTTGTTTTGTGACTTGGACATACTTTGAAAGGCTGGCTAGCCGGATGCTTTATGTTTCAAGTTTGCTGTTGACATTGTCGATGTGTGGCGTAGCTTTTTGAGACCCGGCAACAAAGGTTACACAAAAATGTAAACATTTCCCACCTGGATCATCACTAACCTTTGCAAAAAATATTTTGGGGTTAGGTTTACAAATGTGCCATTTCATTCATTGATACCGAATTACAGCTGCTCCAGCAATCACTGGAGTTCTGTCCTGCATAGTTCGCAGTTTGACGGTGCGACACTATGACTAGTGTTGCCAGATTTGATATTTTCCTCCGTTTTAACCACCATGGTTTTAGCTGGGCTTTTGTCAGGAATGCTCGAATGAAATCTAGCCTCACTTGAAAAAAAATTAACTGCGAGAGAGGGCCATTAAGTGCATAATTTCCTTCACTGCTAGTAGGTTTATTTGGCTATGATTCAGACCCAACGCCACCAGCTCCGGGTCTGATTCCATACCTAGCCACTCACGTTTACACTGTGTTTGATAGTCGGGAGTGTTTCGGCCATAGGATATCTATGGTTTCGGACGCATGTTGTTTAGGCATATTATGGGATAGTCTACACAGCGCGGAGACATACATTTCCCAAAATGAATCTTTTCATCTTTCAGGTGGAAAGTGGAAAACACACAAGTATTCCAATGGTATTATGAAAGTAACTGTATTCTGAATACCATGTTTAGTAACAGTAACTGAATACAATTACTCATTATTAGTATTCTAAATACGTAATGCCGGTACATATATTCCATTACTCCCCAAAACTGGGAACTGCACACGGTTCAGGCTGATCACTGGGCGTATTGGGAGCGAACCAGGCAACCCGACGTCTGGAATGATTTTTCTAATTTTGTTACTACAACCTAGGCAAACTAGATGTCGATGTAATTTTCATGTTCTATATCCAACCTTTAACAGACATATGCAGTGATGACCCACATTTGGAATAAAGTTTGTATGCACAATGACTGGATTACCTATCGGCATAACCCACAAAATTCTGATCAGAATTAGTGTAATTCGGTCAGAGTAATCTGAATGGTGTGTTACCGTGAAGCATTTTTATTCCGATCAGGCTTTTAATTCTATTACTTTTGTCCATGTAATTGTAGCTATTGAAAGTACAAAATTTAAAAGGGTACTCATTTTATTCTTATAAGACACTGTTGCTTAGAGGCACACACTGCAGATGAAAAGTCAATAGAATTGTAATTTTGTATATTACCATTTCATCTCATGATCTGTATCATATATCAAGCATTCTTATTCCTGCTCCATTCTGTACCATGTATACTATGGGTTAGGGTTAGGGTATCGTTTGTGTAAAATTTTGACTTTTTTGCTGTGTTTGCAATCCCCTTTATGACTGACTCAAATTTCTCTTTCTGGTTTTTGTTGTTTTTGTTCAAATTTTTTGTTTTGTTAATTTTACGTTAAATTTCTTATTGCTTTTGATTTAATTTTGATTTAAATTATTGCTGAAGAAACAACTGACCGAAGCCCGGCGAGAACACAGCCTTCTGGCTACCCTCACAAACCTGTCTTTTCAACAAGATCTTATCAGGCGTGGTCGCCTGTTCCTGTCACCAGCCCTGGCCAAGCCAAGTCTGGGTTTGGCTCGTTCTCCAGCTCATCATCAAACACGCCTTCTGCATCTCCCTTAAAGTCTGTCTGGTCCATCAACTCTGCCTCTCCCATTAAGACCAACATCCCTGGATCACCTGCCTCCTCTGTCAAGTCAGTTAGTGACACAGCCTCTCCCATCCGATCTTACAGATCCATTTCATCTCCTATAAAAACTGTAATCCACCAATCCCAGTACCCTGTCCAGGGTAGCCCCAGTCCCCTGGCTTCACCAGGTAAAAGTGCTTCAGACCCTTTGTCTATGAAAGGATTTGCAGCATTGTCTTCTAGGACCTCCATAACTTCATCTGAAGGAGGGAATCCTTATCTGGAGAGAACATCTATGGGCTTGACCCCTCCAACCTCTCCCAAATCATCTCTCAGCATGTTCAGTTCTCCCCTGCCATATAAAACTATATTGGGAAGTTCAACTGGTACAACTCCATCCTCCTCACCCATTAAAACAGTCCCTGGTCTTTCATCTGTGCGTTCCCTTGCAATGGATTCCACTGCTCCTGTAAGAAACCTATTTTCCTCCCTTTCATCTCCACTTAAATCCTGCAACTCTCCAAGTGCTGCTGCTCTGATTAATGGAACTGTGTCACCTGCACAGTACCGCTCCTCATCGCCAACATCCCACCTCACCAGCAGCCTGCAGGAAAGAATACAAGCAACCACCAATGCTGCTACAACAAGTGTTAATGCAGCCTTTGATGAGGTTGAAAAGACATTCAATTCTTGCTCTGCAGGTTACGGTACCCTCAAGTCTTTATCTTCGTCTGCCTCCTCCTCATACCAGTCCATTAGGTCATCTGCTTCTGGTTCCCTCTATACCTCCATACCCAGATCCCCTCCCAATGTCACCACTGCTGTAACGTCAAGTACAATGACTGTTCCAGTGTACTCTGTGATAAATATAATGCCAGAGTCTCAGCTGAAAAAGAGACCTGAGGTGCCCCCCTCAGTTGCTGTTCTTCTGTCGCCAAGAAAAAGTATTCCTTCTGATGTGAATGTTCAGTCCTCCTTTGTCAGAACTCTGTCCCCCGTCAAAGCACCCCTTTATTCTCCTGGAATCAAATCTGGCACAGCATCACCGTTATCATCAAGCCAAGAAATTCTAAAGGATGTTGCTGAAATGAAAGAGGACTTAATGAGGATGTCAGCCATTTTGCAGACAGACCCAAATTCTACAGCCAGCAAAGGGTTTCAGTCCAATTCTCCCAAAGAGGTTAAGATAGAGGATGAGGAACCATATCGGATTGTGGAGAAGGTAAAACAGGACTTGGTAAAAGTGAGTGAAATTCTGACTAAAGATTCAAGGAAGGATGACAGGATTTCTCCTGCCAGAGGTTCACTGGATGACATACATTTCTCAAAAGTGCAAGTTGAAC
The DNA here is from genome assembly GCA_028564705.1 of Apricaphanius iberus. NCBI lineage: Eukaryota > Metazoa > Chordata > Actinopteri > Cyprinodontiformes > Aphaniidae > Apricaphanius > Apricaphanius iberus. The sequence goes on from JAPXFQ010002592.1 coordinate 876,734, forward strand.
AGCCACCAAGCAACTGGAGTTATCCACCAAGATATGAGACAGTAGTTTCACAAGCAAGATCAAAACCCATACCTGACAGAGATTTCAATCTGTCCAAAGTAGTCGACTACCTTGCCAGTGATGTCAGCACTGGCTGTTTTTCTAAAATACATGACACAAAACAGAAAGCAGATGAAGGAAAAAGAGAAGGAGAGAGCAAAGAGAAACAAAAACGAGTCCTAAAACCAACTACAGCAGTTCAAGAGCATAAGCTCAAAATGCCTCCAACAACCATGCGATCTTCGCCTTCAGAAAAAGATATCAGTAAAGTAACGGATGCACTTTTTGGTGGAGACTCTGTGCTAGAATCCCCTGATGATATTTTCCATGAACAGGACAAAAGTCCTCTCTCAGACAGTGGGTTTGAGACCAGGAGTGAGAGAACGCCATCAGCTCCTCAAAGTGCAGAAGGCACAGGTCCCAAGGCCCCTTTTCAGGATATTCCAGTTCCACCAGTAATCACAGAGACTAGAACTGAAGTTGTACATGTCATCAGAAGCTATGAGCCAGAGGATGACAAACAGCTTGCAATGGAAGATGCAGATTCTGATAGAAATATGGATTCAGATTTTAAAAGGCATCAGACCACATCTCTATCAACTCCAGATCAGAATAAATGTCATTCAGTAAAAGGCAGCACTGATGAGGACCCAATGGGAAAGGGGATGAGGGTAAAGGAGGAAACTCACATCACTACCACCACCAGGATGGTGTACCACAAGCCACCTGGCAAAGAAGCACCATCAGAGAGATGTGAGGAAACAATGTCTGTGCATGATATCATGAAGGCATTTCAGTCAGGAAAGGACCCCTCCAGAGAGCTGGCTGGCCTGTTTGAACACAAGTCTAGCAAAGAGGAGGTTTCACAAAGATTTCTAGAGGACATTAACTCTAAACCTAAAGTGGAAAGAATAATTGAGGTTCACATTGAAAAGGGCAGTAAAACAGAACCAACAGAAGTAATAATCAGAGAAACAAAAAACCATGCAGATAAGGACATGTATTACTACCCAGGCAGTAGACAAGAAGATGAGGAGCCTGAGGATTCTCTTCCAGTTTACCTTGAGTCCCCTAGAGTGAATACACCCCTGTCACAAGACGAAGATAGTCGTCCTAGTTCTGCTCAGCTAGTGGCAGATGACTCGTATAAAACCTTAAAGTTGCTTAGCCAGCAATCTGTGGAGTTCCATGAGGATGAATCATCAGAGCTTAGAGGGGAATCATACAATTTTGCTGAAAAAATGCTATTATCTGAGAAATTTGACCAGTCTCATTCAGACACTGAGGAGTATCTCAGAGATAGATCACAGTACCACTCACCTGACAGAAGCACTCCCAGCAAGGGTAGGTCAGCTGGTCCAAGAACAGAGTATGTGTTTAGGTCATCACGAAATGTCTTCGACAAATCAGGACGAATGGCTAATGTTGATGATAACTATGACAAACTCACACTTTTGCAGTATTCCTCAGAACCTGGTAGCCCAAAACAGTCTGTTTGGATGCGAGTGCCAGATGACACACACATTAAGGAGAGAGAACAAGTTGAATATGAGGACAGAGTGGATAGGACTGTTAAAGAAGCAGAGGAGAAGCTTAGTGAGGTGTCTCAGTTTTTTCGTGATAAAACAGAACAGCTTAATGATGAGCTGTCGTCCCCAGAAAAGAAATCTCGTAGGCCAGACTTCAGGGAATCTCGATCTGGGCCCAGTTCAACCCAAAGTAGCCCAGAAAGGTCACCCTATAGGAGTGGAGGTAGTGGGGAGGAGTGGAACAGAGAAAGGTTAAGAGACAGGTTTGGCCCCAATGATAGGAAATGTGCCAGTTTACCCAGCAGTCCTGAAAGAAGAGTATTACTCCAGTTAAGTGACAGTGACCCGAGAAAACAAGGAGATGGACAATTACAAGGAAGTTCTAGTGATAATTGTAAATCTTTTCAAATGTCATCTTCCAAAGTTAGTGCAGTCAGGCTAAAATTTGAACAAGAGGCTCAAAGGCAAGATAGGGGAAGTTCAGGGATTCAGACTCAAAACCCTCCTATCAGGAAGCTCCAGGAAACTAGACTACCAGTTTATCAGATGTTTTCAGGGTCTAGTTCTCAGAAAGCATCTGATAGTCCAGCAAACCAAAGAAAATGCAAAGAGAATGAGTCAAATAAATCACCACCCAAACATGAGACTTGTAGCAAAGATCGGGAAGAAAACAAGTCATTCAAAGCATGGGAAAGCCAGCGGTATGAGCAGTGTAAACCTCAATCTCCCAAGCTATCAAAATATTCAGCTCAGGATTCTACAAACGATTGCAGTAGTGATTCCCAAAGACAAGAAACAACTAAGAAAATAATCTACACAGAATTTGTTGTTAGAGAAAATCCAAGTAGCAATGGCAGTCTAAAAAAAAACTCGGAATCACAAATTCCTGTAAGAAAATCATCTAATTTTTCAGAAAACCACAAATCCCCATCTTTAAGATTAGATGAACCAAGTGAAAGGCCTGGGTCACATATACCTACTTTAGGTAGAAATCGGCTGCACAGCAGCTCTGAATCCAATAAGTCTACTCATGGATCCTCCTTAGGAAAATCCACAATCTCCTCAGAGAGTAGCCAGACAAATGTAGTGTGTAATGGTGTTGATGATGATCGAATACAGTGCTTGGATCAAGCAAATCCTGTCGTTGTGACTGAGGGTTTTAAGGATATTAAACCCTTACCAGTGTATGTCAGCATCCAAGTAGGAAAGCAGTATGAGAAAGAAACTTCTTCAGGGCAGCTGGGGACATACAAAAAGATTGTGAGTCAAGAGAGTAGAACAGTGCAGGAAACTAGAGGTGCAGTTTACAGTGTTAAACAAAAGCAGTCTCTTTCTCCTCAAGGAAGTCCAGAAGATGACACTCTAGAACAGGTAACTTTCATGGATAGCTCTGGGAAAAGCCCTGTAACCCCTGAAACCCCGAGCTTAGAAGAACTGAGCTTAACATCCCGAACACCAGACTGTGTGATAGGTTCTATGACTGGCATGCCAAGCCCTATCCCAGAGGAGTCGGAAGAGGAAGATGGAAAGACCTTCAGCTATAAAGAGCACTTAAAAACAAAGTCAAAGCCAGCGTCTCCAGAGAATCAAAGTAAAAAGCAAGATGGAGAAAGAGCAAAGTCAAAGGAAAAAAGAGTTGCTTATATAGAGTTTCCACCCCCTCCTCCATTAGAGGCAGAGCAGTGCAGTGCTGAGAGAAAGTCTGCATGTACTTCCTCTGAGGCAGAGACGGAGATGATGGAGGTAAACCTGCAAGAGGAGCATGATAGGCACCTTTTAGCCGAACCTATCATTCGAGTCCAGCCTCCATCCCCTATCCCCCCTGGAGCTGATAACAGCGACTCTAGCGATGATGAGTCTGTCTTCCATCCTGCTCCCGTCAAAAAGTACACCTTTAAAATGAAAGAGGAAGGAGAAAAACGTCAGAAACAAAAAAAGTCAGAGAAAAATGGAAATAGTAAAGAATCTGGGATTAATGGTGGTGAAAAGGGAGAAGATGCTGAATTGGAGCAAAATGGAAATGATCAGTCAATCACTGACTGTTCAATCGCAACAACTGCTGAGTTTTCCCATGACACAGATGCTACTGAGATTGACTCTTTAGATGGATATGACCTTCAGGATGAAGATGATGGACTAAGCGAAGACCCTAAAACATCAAGTTTGTCCAATGATGGGAAAGCTGCTGACCGTTCATTTAATCAGTCCAAGCTTGAAGTGATAGAAGAGGAGAAATGTGAGGAAGGAGGCGAAAATGGAAAGACTAAAAGTAGCACATCTGCAACAAAAGATAGTGGAGAAAAAAAAGACTATACCCTTGAGGGAAGACACCCAGATAGGAAGAGCATTGGAGAGAACTATTTTGGATACCAAATCCAAGACGAGCTGAATTCAACCTTTAAAACAGTTGCTACCAAAGGTCTAGACTTTGATCCTTGGTCAACAAAAGGGGTTGATAATGAAGGTCTTTTTGAGTCCAAACAAAAAGAAGAGGACCCCAAACCTTACAGTTTATCAGCTGAAGAAAAATCACAGGCTACAACACCTGACACAACCCCTGCTCGAACACCAACTGATGAGAGCACCCCAACTAGTGAGCCTAACCCCTTCCCTTTCCATGAAGGGAAGATGTTTGAGATGACACGCAGTGGTGCTATTGACATGAGCAAGCGGGACTTTGTTGAAGAGAGGCTTCAGTTTTTCCAGATTGGTGAGCATTCCTCTGACCCTATAACAGGGGAAAAGGGGAGAGGGGGAAAGATCCTGGGGGTATCTTCCTCTCAGTCAAAAACTGGGGAGAGGTCAACAGTAGATGGAAAAGTGACGGTTGTAGATACTACTTTAGACAGCAGCACTAGACCAACAACACCAGCAACAACTGCAGCCAAATACAACCCTGCACAGCCTAGCAGGGAATTAGGTTGTGCTGTTACTGATTTTCCTACCTGTGAAGCCATAGCTGAAACTGCCTCTTCTTGCACAATCACAGCCTCTAAGGTTGATTCTAAATTACGAACTCCTATTAAAATGGGCATAGCTGCCTCTATAACTCTGAAAAAAGAGTCAGGGGATCTCACAGACTGTAAAGCTGAGTTGTCAGAGGGTCAGGTGGTACCAGAATACATTAGTATAGAGGGTCAGTGTTCAGAGAAAAAGCCTAGCAGCGATGCTGAGCTTAGGAAAGAAAAAAGAGACTACCCATCTGAAAACTGCAACAACAACAACAACCTGGAATCCTCTAGTGTTCAGGCCAACTATATTCAGTGTGGCAGTTTAGTTTTTAATCTGCAGTCCTCCTCTGAGCCGACTTTACAGAAAGCTAGTAGGATAGAAACTTTGTGCTGTAAAGATAAGAACGAGAGAATGGAAGTGCCCAGCAGCAGTCAAGTTCAAGAGCAGAAGACTGAAACAGTTAAAGACAGTGAGGCAAAGCAGCCCAGGTCAAGGCTTCCAGTCAAAGCATCAGGGTGGTCATTTCATACACAAGGAACTGCCATTGGGAAGCAGAAACCCAAACAAGCAGTAACAGGTGAGGTCAGGAAAAGAGGAGTTCCAGTAATTGCCAAAATAGAGCCAAGATCAAGGATACCAGTCAAAGACGTTAAAAAGAGTAGTCCTTCCACCACAGCTAGCTTATCGGTCTCAGTTCGTATTACCTCACAGCCAGTGAAGACATTGAATACAGGTAGATCAGCCATACACCTGCCCACAAGGCAACCACAAAAGGATAGGCAACAGTTCAGCAGTGTCACCAGTGAAGGAACATCTAAACAGAACAGACAGGATAACCCTAGTGAACTTTTTAAGCGCACCATTGAATACTTTAAAGACATTAGCGGGGAGACGCTAAAGTTGGTGGACCGCCTGTCAGACGAGGAGAAAAAGACGCAAACAGAGCAGTCGGAGGAAGACAGCACCTCCCGAAGCACCTCTCTGTCGGACGCCTCCCAGCCTTCACAGCCCTCCCGCTCATCCAGGTCTGGTAGAGGTTCGAGGGCTGAGGCCGGGGCCGCGTCCGTAAGGACAAAGGTGGCGACGACGGACAGGGGTTCCGGCAGTGAGAGGAGCAGGAGGAGTAGGCGGACTGGTGGGAAGGAGGGCAGTCAGGGACTCACAGGGTCTCGAACACCTCCCATCGCGGAGATCAAGCCTAGTTTGTAAAACTTTCACACTATGTTTAAAATACATTTAAATATTTAAATTTGTCACTTTTAGTTGCATGACATTGTTGTGATCATTTATGGATTGAATGGAATGCCTGTGGCGTGTTCACATATCCTCTTCAAAGCAGTAGCTGTCATTTAAATTCCTTTTTTGTCATTGATGTACTGTGCTGTCAGTGTTACAAAATTATCTGTCCTTCCCTCCCCTCTTCAACCCTGTTAAACATAAACATGAGGGGCTAAGCATGCCAGTTAAAACGTCTGATCACTGGCACAACTAGTCCCATGTTTGACAAACTCCTTGGTCTATGTCTATTTGTCGGTGCAGGGTGGTTACTGGCTTATTGTGGTAGTTTGTTGTACGACCTCTTATGCAGCTGTCATAGAGACTAACCATTGTTTACAAAAACCCCTACAAAAAGTGTCTGTGCATGGTCACATTTTTAGATTCTAGATTAATAGACCTATAAGCCTGTTGATTCATATTATGTTTTGTTTCGTGTAGTTGTCATGACAGTTACTGCCTGCTTCGAGCATACATATCACAAGCAGTCACAGAGCACCACTTACTTTATGGACACATCTAAGTCATAATGTCTGTAGTAGAAAATATCATTTTCTTGCCATCTTGGGTTAATTACTAACAAGCCTGAAAGTTTTGACGTGTTGAATTTGGTTTGGCAAATAGCTAATTTAATTTGTCCCTAAGTCAATTGGTTTGATAACAATTTTGAAACATACAACATTTTGTCTCACAAAAACAGATGTAAAAAAAAAGAAAACAAGTGGCCAGAAAAGGAAATGATGTCATATATTTTCTCTTACATTACTGAAAACTTGGGAAGAACGTCAATTGTTTTAATGTATTGGCATTCTTTATCACCACCAGGTCCCCAAAGTCCCTGTGAGAGAACAGACTTGCGCATGGCCATCGTTGCAGATCACCTGGGGCTCAGCTGGACAGGTGGGAACGTGACTGTAAACATCACATTATTCATTATTCGAAATTAACATTATTCTAATGTTAAATTAGATTAGCAATCTAAATTATTTTATTATCCAAACTCATTAAATACACACATGTTTGTAAGCATTTGTTTCTGTTGACATATATGATTATTTGTTACAGCTAATGAAAACCCCAAATTCAGTTTGTCAGAAGATTTGAATATTACATAAGTTAAAAAAAGATTTTCAATATAAAAATATATGCCTTCTGAAAGTTCGTCCATGTTCTATACAGTATTTGCAGTATTTCAGTATTTTCGGCAGTGGCTTGACAAAAGGGAGGCCGACAGCTGTAGCCCATGTTATGTATACATCTCTGTGTGATGGTACCTGAAACACTGACTCCACTTTTCCATCTCTCAAGACCACATTTATCCCTGTTGCTTTTGCATAATTTCTTCTACACTTTTTCCACCCCATTGATTTTCCTATAGGCTATTATACAGCACTGCGTGAACAGGCAACTTCTGTCGCACATATCTTTTGTGGTTTATCCTCTTTGGAGAGGGTGTCAGACTGTCTGCTGGACAACGGTCAAATCAGTAGTCTTCTGCATGATTGTGTAGGCTATAACATAACCGTAATTGCTGAAAAAAAAAAAATTTGTTTTATGTAATATTCAATTTTTTTGGGAAACTGAATTTTGACGTTTTTATTAGCTGTAAACCATACCAGCAACATTCATAGATATGCTTGTTTGAGATGTATTGATACATGTGTAATGCAGTTGTTTTTTTTATCGAAGGTTATGTTTTGGTAGTGATTTACACAAATTAAAAACATATTTCCATAATGAGGTTATTTAGATTTTCCTCTTTCCTTTGTGTCGAAAAGTGTGATCTTTGCTGCCACCTTCAGGTTATCTGAAGCTAAACAAGAAATCCATTATTTCAAATCAATGCATGTTTTAACTAAGTTGAAGTGTCCACAGGATACTTAGTGTCTGGTTGTTCCTGAGGCACATTACTGGTCATTGATCAGAACTCAAATCATCCAAAGCATAAAGACCTACATATTTTTGATATTATTCTTGATCTGTTCATTATATAAATACTTGTGAAAACGTTCTGTTCGTGCTCATTGTGACACTTTGAAAATGATTTTGCTTTTTACCTTCTAACTAAACACACATAATAAGTCTAGCAAGATGTTAGTAGGCTCATGTAAAACGTGGACAAAACGTAAAAGAGGCAAAGTGCACAAAAAAACGTATTAAATATAACTTGGATATAAAACAAATGTTTTATCCACTTTAAATATTTTATTTTTAAACCATTGTTAGAGTCATGTTTTTCTGATCCCAGAGCTGGCTCGAGAGATGAACTTCACGGTGGATGAAATCAACCACATCAGACTTGAGAACCCTAACTCTCTGACAGCACAGAGTTTTATGCTACTTAAGAAATGGGTCTGTCGGGAAGGGAAAAATGCAACAAGTAAGTCTATTTTGATATATGAAAACATTACCCTCTTCTCTAGTCTTGACTGGAAACTGATTTATGACTTTCACAAATACATTTATTTAAACTTAACTCACGGAAAAAATATTCTCACAAGCTGTAGTCGTCGATTATGCATTACACTGTGTGGGTCACCTTTGAAGATATACATTTTTCATGGGGATATTATATTTTGTTTTGTTTATTCAGGACAAAAAGGTAATGGCTTCTTTTTTTTCTTTGTTTTCTCCATAGCGGATGCCTTAACTGAAGTGCTGACCAAAGTCAATAGGATGGATATTGTGACTTTGCTGGAGGGCCCAATATTTGACTATGGTAACATTTCAGGCACGAGATGTTTTGCCGATGATAACGCTGTTTTCCGGGATCAGGCTGATGGTAAAGTTTAGCTCTACTAGCTGACCTCTTACCTCTCCCTGCTACCTTTTCTTTTGTTCAAATGCATGGGTCAAATATTTTGACCTAGAGCAAATATCTAAAGTAGATATTTTTGTACTAAGATGTGTTCTTTGGACAACTGGGTCCCATTGTTTTCCAAATGCTTTGTTGATTTCTGTAATTGCACAGTATATTTGCCATTAAGATACGTATAATAAACAAAGCTTAACATTATGCTTTCAGTTTAAATGTGTACTACAACCGTTTTGATAACTTTTCAATTTAGTTTAGGATGTTTGTTTATTTAAACTAAGACATGGCATTTCAGTTCAGGAAGTATCAACATGGTACAACCAGTTGTCCCAAATGATCATTTTTACTCACTTTTATAAGTATATGATGACTACTACTCATTGCTTCAGACTTAACTAATTTTTTGTAAGTAGAAATTAATTAACTTTGTAGTGTCTGCTTTTCTCCCTCTATTGTGTCATAGAAAATTATTCATTTCCCTTGAACTTGTTATTTTGTCACAATACAACCACATGTTATTTATTAGGCTTTAATAATAGACCAACACTAAGTAGTGCTCAAGTGTGAAGTGAAAAGGAAATACACATGAATAAAAAATGTTCCCCAGTAAAAGTTTTATGATAAGCATTTGTTTTCAGCCTTGACACTCCTTAACAAAATCCATTGCAACCGGTCATCCTCAGGAGTCACAGAGTAGTACCTAGCAGGTCCTTGGTAAACTCTGGAGGAACTGTAGAGATCCATTGGCTCATATAAAAGAATGTACTGTCAGCTGTAAACTCCATACATCTGGTTCATACTGAAAAGTGGCAAAAAGAATGCCATTATTGATAGAAAAAGTTCTCTGGGACTCAGCAAATATGTGGAAGATGGTGGTTAAATTAGACCAGTACTGCTGGTGGCAACATGATGCGTATTGGTTAACCTTTTGGCATGACTACAGCTCTAAACATAAAGTCAGAGCTGGAACTGAATGGGTTTAATCAAACTATATGTGTGTTAGAACTACCTATTCAAAGTCCAGCCCCATGTCCAATTAAGCAAGACTTGAAAATTGATGTTCCACCAAGATGGTCTTTATGTAGTATGACTGAGCTTAAGCAACTGTTCAAAGAAGAGGGGGGGGGGGTCAGGAGTAGAAAACTGGTAGAGACAAAATCTCAAGATAATCACAGTAACCAAAGGTGATTATTTTTTTTTTTTTTTTTTTTTTTGGCTGAAAAGTGTCAAACCTTGTATTATTCGCCTTTCACTTCACGACTATCCACTACTTTCTTTTTGTAAATAAAATAAAACGGCATTAAAATATGTAGAGATTTTTGATTGTAACAGATGAACATGTGGAAAAATTCAAGGGTTGTGAATACTTTTGTAAGGCACAGTTTTTATTTCAGTTATCCTAGTTATCCTCCAGTTCCTCTGAGCCTTCTTTGGATAGATGAGAGAAATTCCTCCTCTTTGAAACCAGACTGCCTCCTCCTCCTCCTGCGTTCCCTTCACCTCCCTGCAGCACTATGAGTCACAAAATAACTCTTAACTATTTAAGAGTCATGCATGTGTCCCTTTTCCTGAACCCAACATTATTCATCTGTTTTGTTTCACAATCATTATTTCACAGCACTTTGTGTTCTTCTTTTTCCCTCCCTTTCTTCAATTCCTCTTTTGTTGTGCCCTGTTTATTCGCTCCCTTTTTATTTATTCTTAGTGTGTATCATTATCCCCTTAACTCCCAGAAGCAATGAAACTGCTTATATCCTGCAGACACAGAGTCCATTTTTCCCAACACCGACGCCAACTCCTCCACCCACTCCTGTCACACCCTCTGCAGCAGCTACCTTCCGTCCTTTATCACCACGCCGCTCTCCAAGTTATGAGTCGTCCGTTTTGGTCAAAGACTTGGCGCCCCCTACACCGCTGGAGCTACTGCAGTCCAACTTCCCTCCCTCTCATTCCTTGCGCCCAGTTCGTCAGTGGCCCTCTTCTGATCCATGCGAATTCTCCTTCCTGCCCCCGATTTCCCCTCCGATCCCCCTGATCACTTCACCTTTACCTTCTTCACCGCCACCTTTCTCAACATCACGCGTTTCAGTCATTTCCTTTCCAGCTTCTCCCACATCAGTTCCAGCCTCCCCCACCCTTAACCCACCCAGCTTTAACCCTTTACAAGCAAACACGATCTCTCCCACATTATCAGAATTGTTTTCTGACTGTTCCTGTCAAACTGCATCTTCCATAAAAACGGATTCCAGTCCTACAGCCCTTACCTCTATATTGTTTTCCCTTGACCCCAACCCATCTCAGCCTGTCACCATCCTATCACCGTCTCTCAGTGACTCTGCAAGCAAAGAATCTTTAGTTGCCCAGCCATCATCCTCGTCCCGGCCTGTCTCCCCTCTATCCGTATGCACCCTTCCTCCAATTTCTCCCTCAGGGTCCCGCTGCCCCAGCCCTGGGCCTTCTTCGCCTCCTCTGCGCTCTCTGTCTCCCTGCCCTTTTTGCCAGTGTAAATGCATGACCTCAGTCAACCCGCCCCCTGGTCGAACCCGCTCAGATCCGTCCAAAATGGAGCTGTTTATTTAGCTCGCTCTGGGTTTATCCTGTTTCCCCTTGTTCAACCCTTCTTTCTTCACATCTCTCATCTGTCATCTGTGTCATGTGAGCATGTAACACAACACCGGGGCAAATAATGTAATCTTTCACTTATCACATCCCACGCTATGATTCATGTATCTTAAGGGAGCAGGGTTCTCATCTTCTCTGAAACTGTAACATTCTAAAAAACAAGAGATACTATTTAAACATTTGTGATTTAGTTTTCAAAAAAATGGAAATTGCTTTTTACATTTCTATTGAGCAAAGCCATGGTTCTCAAGCTGTAGTGCAAGTACCACTTGTGGCAAATGCCTGCTTTCAGTGTCATTCATTACAAATTCTGATATTAAATATGCAGAGTTAGGTTTGCCTTACATTTCAGTGCTGAGGATGACGTTACACCTGAGTTAAAAGCCTTCTCGTTGTAAGTCTGACTTCTCGCTTTTGTTGTTTAGTCGCTTTTCTTGACTTGTTCAGCACTTTTATTAACTTCTGGAGTTTTCACAATGCTCTTTTAATAATCCAAGTGGAGTTTAGTTTTGGTGGTAACTACTAGTAGCAATATAACTTGATACCAATGTATTGGACTCTTTTTTTCTGTATTCAAAAATATTCACACATTGAGGTTTCACAGCTCTGTGTGCGCAACTGGTTAACCAGAATTGCTGATGAATGGGTAATACAGGCATTTTTCACTACTTTCTACATGCGCTGCAGCTATATTAGCTACAAAATCTTTTGGTGAGCTTTGACTTTTCCAGACAGAATTATGACTTCAGAGGCACAGTTATTGTGTTGCACTCGGGACTCATAATATCAGACTTCCCAGTACAAAGAAATCGTTCATTTTATACAGGGTGAAAATGAACACACAAACAATAATAATGTAAGGAATGAAGTGAACTGAGAACAAGTGCCTGTGGCTACTTTTGCTGCATTATATATAAAATGCGACTAAAGTCAAAGGAGTAAATAATTATGGCTGGTGATGATGAGGCATTGGTAATAGTTTGTGGTCTAGTTTCAACAGGAAAAAAAAAGAAAACCTAGCGTTAGATAAAAGAAGCAGACAAAGAGAGCACGAGGTTTACCCTCCGTACAAAGATATGAAGGTAAATCATTGTTTTCGGGTGTTTTTTTCACTGGGAAACATCATTACACTCTTTGCACTGTGCCTCTATGACTTTGTAGACTGTGGTTAACTGAGCCGACACTTGGAAGTAATATTAATAGGGGCTTCCACATCACTGCCTGTCACATTTAACAGAGTGCATGCTGGTTTGTCCTCACAACACACCACATACGCTGCAGTATCAGGCCAAGAGAGTCCAACGTGTTGAATATCCCTAATCGGAGCAGTCCCAACGTCCTTCTGAGCAGACCAGAATGCTCTGAACACACCACACAAGGCAGGAATATCTGATAGGATCATCCTAAGAGCCATCCTCTACAATCGGAGCAAGAATTAGCATAAAAATCCTGCCGTGTGAGCTTAATAAGCAGGGCAGCCATATTGGATTTGGACATTGGTGTTGTGGGAGAGAAATGTCAGACTTTCTTTTAAGGAATTCCAACTTTTAGGGGCCTCTGTACATTGTTCTAATTTCTAACTTGGAAGATTCAACTTCTGACTGAATAAATACAAATTTGCGTGGTTTATTTATGCAGTGATGGATAAATAAACCATATCACATTATGCAGTGTCATTGTGCCAAATTCTTATGACAAAACAAAAATAAAATTATTAAAGAATTTTTATTATACAGTTTTAAAATGGCAATCCAATTTATGGTATTTAAAAAAACTTGGTATTTATTGATATGGTACTTGTTATCAACATTTTGAGAACCAATGGAGTAAGTGTATAGTTTATGCACTCACATGCTTTGAGAGCAATAGTATTTTTTTAAATTAAATTTTATGACATTATACAATTTATCAATTGATCATATCTACATTTTCATCACTGAATGTTTTTTACATTGATTTGCCAAGCTGTCTTTTTGCTGGGTTCCTTTTATACCATATTACATCTCAACAGGTGTTTTTGTGGGAACATGCTTTGCACTTGTGTCCGTCATTGTCCATGTCATATGGTTTTTGGATTGGGTTTTGTGTTTTTGTCTGTGTCTGTGTGCGTGTGTGTGTTGTATTCTGTTGTGGCATGCTACTGTTGGTGTCTGTACATTTATCATCCTGTCGCCCTACAGATTATCAGAGCATTCTAGCCGAGCTGCAGTCCCCTGCCGCTCTGCACTCCAACCCCTACTTCCTGGATCCCGAAGTCCCTGTCACCCCTAATCCTTCCCTTACCCAGCATCAGCCTCTCCATTACCCTGAACCAGACTCCTCTTTCCAGTCTTGCAGTCAGCCACAGGTCACGGTTTGGGGTCCAGTGGTTGATCCTTGTAGCAAAGAACCCGACAGCCCTCCTAAGAGCCCCCCCAGGCCCTGTGAGCTTGCCCTTCCTGTTCCGACCTTTGATCTTCCCGACCCTCTTCCTCCTAAGGTCAGAAAGCCCCACATTGCTTTGAACGACCAGCTTCTTTTGAGTGAAGAGGAGGACAGATCTTTTCAAGAAATGGAGCCCACACTCAGGCCCAGGTCACAGTCATTTCCGACAATGTGTGAATTAGACATCGACATGGCCTTCTCTACCTCTTCTCCTTCGCTGTCATCCATGTCATCGATAACCCCGTCATCCCCTGATAGAGCATGTATAGGTGTGCAGTTGGGCAACACCCTAGATGGAGTGCAAGAGAACGTAGGTCAGAAAGAAGGTCAAGTGGAAGTGAAAGAAGAAATTGACAAGATTGTTGAGATTGTTTCACCGCAGTTAGCAGAGAGGAATGAGTTAGTGGAGAAGTTGGTAGAACAGGAATTGATTAAGAATGTGCAAAGGAAGTGTGAGATAGTTGCAAAAGACAGGTCTCAGTTGGTAGAAGAAGGCGTAATTTTGCTGGAACCGAAGTGGTCTGCAGAGCAGGAAAAAGATTATGTAATTGAGCCGCACGAGGATGTTCAAGACGGGAGTAAAACAGCAGCATGTGAGGAGGAGAAGGCTGGAAGTAAACAAGATCTTGCTATGGAGTACATTAGTCTAACAGAAACTGTAGATAAATTGGTCAAAGAGGCTGCTGTTCAACCTCTGGATGTTCGGGAAAGAATTCAAGTGAAGGAAAAAATGGAAGATCCTGATTCAGAACTGCAATCTCAAGATGGAAAAGACATCTGTGACTCATTAAAGGGGCCACCAGAACACCAGACTGTGTCTGACCTTTCCCAACAAGCTTGTGTTGAAGAGCTTGAGCAACTGCAGCCCAATAAGTCTGGATCCAATGAGGAAGAGGAGAAGCAGACAGGCAGAGAAATTCCAGAGGATGCATTAGGATTTTTGTTAAAGGAGGTGAATAAAGAAGGCTCAGAGGAGAAAGAGGATGGCAAAGATATGACTGAAACCAGGGATCAGGGGAGTCTTGAAGAGGTTCAACATGCAGAAAAAAATATATGTTCACTTTTAGGATGGCACAGTGATTCATCCAGCGTCAATGTTGAGCCGCCAACTCCGGGCCGCAGCGTCAGCTCAGACCTGCTCGACAAGCAGGAAAGGTAACCCAACACATTGCCACCTAAACTATGACTTAAAATAAGAAAGAAAAAAAGCATCACTCACTTTTTAAAATAAAAAATTGTGTTTCTCTTTTTCCCGGCAGCCAAGAAAACTCTAGTGAGTCGATCACTTCCTCATCTAGAGCTGAATCAGGGAGGTCTCGAGCTTACGGCGATAACTCTAAACACTCACCTCAGGATGCCTCATCTGACTCATCTAATGGCAGAAAGGACGGGACAGTATTCTCAGAGAAAAAAGTTCAGGTAATATTACAATAAATAATGTTAATGGGGGTCAAACAAAAGGATTGTAATGAACAAAAATGACTGCACCTGATGGTTGTGGCTTACAGCCAATGAAAAAGCCAAAATCATGTTTTTAAGAAAAATTATTTAAAACATAAAATCGGTTAAAAAAAAAATGTATACAGAAATGTTGTCTTATCACATTGCTATGGCCTGCATCCATAACAACACACATTGTATGATGGATATCTTGTCAGATATCCATCATACAATATGTAATTCATTAGCTGTAAACCAAAATCCTCTAAATAAATGCTGGAAATATACCACCCTGTCGGAAATGATGCTGTTATTGAGTTTGACAATTACTGAAATGAATATTTTTTTTTGTATTCTAACCTACTAAAATGCATATGTAAATGTGATTTTTCTTGTTCAATACAGTACCCAGTAACAGCTCTACGAGAACATTTCCTCTGACATGTGTTATTTTTAGTGAACAAGTGCCGTGTAATCTTCTAATCCATTCCTCCGTAGCGGGTTAGTGTAGATTCCGGTTCAGATGAAGAACATACTGTAACCACCAGAATCTTCAGGCGGCGTCTCATTTTAAAGGTACCCATAAGGCCTGGAGTACAAGCTTTGGTGGGCTTTGCTTTTGTTTAGTTTATAGTTTACCGCCTCATTCTGGTGTGTGCTCTCTCTTCTGAAAGGTTTGCTTCATCTTCGTGTGTATGTGTGTTTAAAGCAGAAACATTTGAACACGTGTCACTGATTGTTTTAATGGCAGTGTATGACAGAGGACTAACTCGGGGCGTTCTTGTTTTCTGAAGTTTTCTTCTAGCTTGGTGTTGGTGATTGATGATGTTTTTCTTTTTTTTTCATATATTAAGAGCTGAAATAGAACTATGTGCTAACCACAAACACTTACAGGGAGAAGAAGCAAAAAACATCCCAGGCGAGTCCATGACAGAGGAGTACTATATGGACCACGATGGTAACCTCGTCACTAGAAAAGTAATATACAACATTTACTCAAATGTCTCCTTTATTTTTATAGTTTAAAAGACTGATTAATGGGGTTTTTTCTTTGAAAAAAGGAATTGGGTGACTATTTATCCCATTGCCTTTCTGCCTTGAGCAGGTGATCAGGAAGGTAATTCGGCGAGTCTCAACTCCCACTCCAGAAAGCCAAGGAGTTGACAGGTGGCAAAGTGACCTTCACCTCAGTCCCACTCAGCAGGATTATGGGTCAGAGGTTGGCATGAAGATAACTTTTATATCCTTAAGGTTTAATCTACGTGGGTCTATGGACTTCTGAGGTCATAATCTGGGGGAATTTAACTGCTGATCAAAACTTGTCTTAAAGCTGCACTGATGACAAACACATTCTCATGCTCTAAAACACAACTAAGTCACGTTTAATTAACTTAAATGGCTTAGCTCTCTTAGCACACGCATACAAAAACAAAGGTTTGTCAAATTGTTTATTTTTTCTATTGGTCATATACAAATGTAACCCTTGAAAAATAACTTATTGGATACAAGTGTATATAATAGCTTAAGTAATAGTTTAGGAATAAGGCAATTCTCTCCCGGCAAGATCTGTTTACTGTCTGTGTGCCGCTGGAGGATAAACTGTATCAGGCTAACATGTAGGGGTGCATATCGCCACCTGTCATCACGGAGTGGAACGTATTTCATTTAATAATTCAATTTTTTTGAGTGACATGTAAATTGGGACTCGACTCTCAACCAAATCACTGAATCCATCTTATTCCTTTGTTTACTCCTACCCGTGTTTCCTCAATAGATTATCTATGTTGTAGAAATGACTATTGGTTTTTTTCTTTTCAATGAGAAGCCACAAATTAATACATTTCCCCATTAATGCTGGAAAAATGCTAGTAACAGCCATTAAAATGGACAGATTTAAAGATGGTATACGTATCAACTTTCCGTCATTGTCCGTATGGCAGAGCCTTCCTGTTTTTGATGGTGTGACTCAAAAGTCCGTTCTAGTGTAATAAAAGGCTGTTTACGAAAAAAAAATATTTAAAACATTCACCAAAGAAAATGAGTGCGACTACCCCAAAATAAAGGAATTAGAAACACTTCTTTTAAAAATACACTTTCCAGGTTGTTGACTTAGCCCATAAATATTAAATTATTATTATATATTATTAATACAGTTACATAGTGGCATCATAACAAAAGCCATATAAATGTGTGTTTACATTTCCTAACTCTTTTTTGTCATGCTCACGTAGCTAGTTATGTTTTGGTTTTGATAATTTGTGATTCTATGCTGTCTTAAAGAGAGTTATATATTATCATAAGCATCTTGATTTAATTTTTTTTATAGTTGGGATTTTTTTAACTGCTCAGTCAAACTCTGTTTGTGTGCAGCTTTAAGGTAAACAAGAATCAGTTCAATTTTGTCAGGATTTTCTCAAGTTTGCATGGTGATTCTTACAGCTTGCTTTAATAAAACTGTGTACATTATTTCAGCCCTGAATGATAAAATTATTTCATCTAAAGTGCAACTTTGCATGCTCTGAATACAACAGAGGATGCGAAAACACTTTGCTTCTCACTGTGTGGTGTTTGTTTTGTTTTTTTAGCGGGTTCTTATTGCCTAACCAGTCAATAACACTATGGGTGCTGTGGTTTAATTGTTTCTAACTCTTCTCATAATCAATTATTTTTCCTTCCAGGTATGTAGCTGGTGTGGTGTTTGGCATAATTGTTGATTTTCTTATGACACAGCTATTACTAACCCTTGAAGCACCTTGAAACCAAGCCATTTAGGTCCAGGCTGTTTAGTCTTGTGTTTTTCTGTGAAGTTTGAAGTTTAAGATTTGGGTTGAGTTTCGGCCTGTTTGTATGCAGATGAAGGGAATAAGATATTTTATTTAATTAAGTTTCTGTGTGTTTGTGTTTTTCAGCCGGGGGATGGAGCAAGGAAATGCAGACGAACAGGGGATAAAAAGCACCACTCATAGGGATGGGTTTTGTTTTAGCAGGTACAATAATGTGCGTTCTACCAGTAAATGCATTTTATTTTTATTTTTTTACATACTAATATGATAGCATTGTATATCCAAACTAAACCTCTATTGCGTAATGTTTTTCTTTTTATATTTAACAGCAAATGGTTTGACATGTCAGTCAATTAATCAATTTTATGTAATAATAAGTACTTTAGAGATTATCAAACATTGACTCAAGCCCTGTTATTTTCACTTTATATTGTATATCATGTTTAATCATGGTACTTAATTAGGCTAACCTTCAGTTAATATTATTACTGGTTAAAATGTGTTGCGAAAAACATCAGGTTTATGCATTTTTGCCAACACAAGCAGCAGTGCAATTTATTTTGTATTTTTATAGAAGTTGAGGCCTTTATCGGTTTCTTGTCAAACAGTACAGATGTGCAGTCAGTTTCCATCTCACTGAAACTGTGCAGCAATCAGTCACATGCTGAGCAGACCTGCTGTGCTGTTCAAGTTAAAAAAGCTACCAAAAATACTATTTTTAGACTAAGTTATACACCTGCAATCCCTTTTAATTTATATTCACATTACAACTGAAAACTTTAATGTGTTTAACTGGGATTTTGTCTGTGGGGAAAACACAAAGTTGATCATAATTGTGACGTGGAAGGAAAATGCTACGGTATTATTTCGACCACCTTTCTATTCAGTTACATCTGCAAGTCTTTTAAGGTATATCTATCAGCTTTGCACGTCCAGAGACTGACATTTTTGTCTATGTAACATCAGGTTGGTAGGAAAGTATCTGTGACCACGGCTTTTTATTTCTTGACACTGATTCTCAAATAGTTTTAAATCCAGTATAGGATCATACAGTAGGATATCACCTGTCCTGGACCTTTTCTTTCATCGGGAAAAGAAATGTGATGAAAAACAGTGCGCAAAAAAGAAACTGCCACACCATTCTTAATACTCCAACCTGTTTCAGACTTAACAAATCCAGTTTTATTACAAGATCTAATTGTTCCACTGGAATTAAGAAGGTGAAAACAGCCACCAACTACCAGTCATATGAATGTCATCATGAATGGTTCCACTCAAATTGTATACTAACACAATAGCATCACATAAAATATCTCGATATATCTCTGTATCGATATTTTCTTACGTCCCTAGTGTTCATGGTGATGTACAGTTTTAGTTTTATATCACTTATGCTCTCGCATGTAGACCAGAAAGTATATGTTTGGTTTCGTCTGATCAGAGCACTGTCTTACACATGTTTGGAACTTACGTTTGTGTTTGTAAGTTGACCAAATGTGGCAAAGATTACGCATACAAATGTTAAAAAAAATAACAATTCCACATTTAACATATATATATATAATTTATACTTAAAAAAACCTCTACAAAGGTTATTAAAAGGAGAGCTAATGTAGACACATACAGTACCTGCTCTGTGTCTCTGCACTCAATATAAAAGGCTGACTGGTCTGAGCCTGCTTATCCCCTGGCCACTTTTCTGCCCCGCTAAGTCAGTCTGAATGGGAGCCAGCTACAAAGACAACAGGGCTTATTGATAGTACACACCTCAGCATTTCACTGTGTTGCTGGTATCCTGCAGGCCTGTTTTTGTCTACTAAATCCCCAACTCAGAACAGCATCGTAGCATCCTAAAAGAGTTTGTCATCCCACTGGCCAGACTGTTAATCCAAGCTGCTGCTCGCCCTTATGTTTGCTGTGAATCATTCCATCTGTGTCATTTTTAAACAGAATGACACTGACATCAGAGAGAGTTTCTATTGTAAAAAAGACTGGAGGAATAACTGTCTGGTTTTACCATCACATAATTACGGTATCTCAAGTGCACAGCAGAACCCCTCCATAAACCTTTTAAACTTCCCACAGTTCAGAACTATTCATACCAATTGAACTTCTTCCACCGTATCAGTCATTACAGCCACAAACTCTAGTGAATTTTATTAGGATTTTATTTGACAGACCTACATAAAGTGGTGTATAATTGTAAAAGAGAAGGAAAAAAGAACACATTTTTTTCTAAATGTTATACAAATAAAAGTAGGAAATGTGGGGCATATGTTTTTATTCAATAAGGTTTATTCAGCCTTATAAATCCAGGCCTCTGAAGTTTGTTAAAGGGATTATATCATGCTATTTTACAGCCTTCAACTTCTTGGATGGACGTATATATGATAACATTTTACCATTGGTGTTATACAGTATTAATTTGTCCTAATATTTAACTTGTATCCTGTAGTTAATGTTGTACCATCAAGTAAAACAGCTTGTTTCTCTAAAATCGCGCCTCCTGCACCCCCCTCCCCCCACTCCGCTCCTCTCCCTTGCAGAGCCGGCAGCAGCACAGACTGAGAAAAACAGAGCTGAGCTTAATCTCACAGTATTCTGACAGTGAATTTGAAAAGCATGAAGTACCACAATTAAACTCTGTTATATTAAGGGCTCAGACGTTTGGTTTATTTTTTTTATTTTTTTTTTGTAAGAAAATGTGAGTCAATAAATCTTATTTCAGTTGCTAAATCTCCAGGCTTTAGACAGAGCCAAAAACAACACAGCTGAGTCCAGTAAGCAGATCTTTCCAGCCCAGTATATAAAAAAGCTGTGGGTGTTGTTTGCACCTGTTTACTAAACATTCTGAGATGCCACAGATCAATTAATTAACCACACAATGCTGTTATAAGATCACATAAGCAGCTTGATAAATGGCTAACCCGCATTAGCATGTAGACTTACTTACTTCTCTGTCCATCAGGCCTCTTGTTCTTTGATCCGGCTGCTGTT
Organism: Apricaphanius iberus; assembly: GCA_028564705.1. Classification (NCBI taxonomy): domain Eukaryota; kingdom Metazoa; phylum Chordata; class Actinopteri; order Cyprinodontiformes; family Aphaniidae; genus Apricaphanius; species Apricaphanius iberus. Next base: position 897,610 of record JAPXFQ010002592.1, read on the forward strand.
CTTTAGGAATGTAGAATAAAATCCTGTAATGCATGGAGCCAAATGGGCATTTTCACAGAGAAAGTAACAAATCCACCAGAAAAACTTTTTTAAGCTGCTAAAAACCGCAGCAGTAACGAGCTATGACAAGGAGGAGGGTGTGTACTCTAGCAGAGGTAAGCTGATCTGCCTGCAGGGGCGGTGCAGACACCTCTAGCACTTCCTTGTTTTCACTTAGTGACAGCATAGGTTGAACAGTTTGAACACTCAGTCGTTTTCTAGAGGGAGAGGGGCAGCTGCTCAGAGAGCAGGATTCAGGAGGATTACTCAGACATGCGCCAAAAACCATTCTGGTGTGTTTTTTTATTTATTAGAAAATTGCATTATCAGATGGTTGAAAACTTGATTTTGTATGATAAAGGCCCTTTAAATGACACTAGTACCAACAGTATCATAACGAAGGAGCCCTCATCAGGGATATACTTAGGGGGGATTTTAAACCAGGGTTTTGATTTTATAACATCTAAGATTGAACTTCTCATAAGCACTGTTACATTCTGAATAGCTTGAGCTGATTTGCATAATGAGCAAAAATTTAGCTATCTAAGGGCGTACCGAAAATAGATTAGCAGTTGTTACTGCACCTAGAGAGTAGTGAATCGGGGTGGCTAACTCCAACTCCACACAACACAATTCAGATATTTCTTTGTTTAAAAAAAAAACGATGCCAAAGCCATTTGTCATTTTCCTGCCACTTCACAATTATGTGTGACTTTTTGAATATTTCTTCAAGACAATGTACCAGTATTTAACTAGTTTCTTCATCAGATTTGTGTATTTGAGATGGACATGTCAATTATAATGTAAGTACATTTCACAGAATATTTTGTGTCTTGCAGGCATACAAGAACCAAGTTAGATGTTACCTGGGAACAAGTGCTCAAACCATTTTGGGAGTTCCATCCATTGTGAGGAATTAAAATAAAGGTCCAGTCCGCAAACTTCTGCTTCAAACAAATGATGTTTTTCCCGTTGGAGGAGTCACACCTTCTCAGATTTAAGCATGAGCATGAAAAACTCACGTTTGGCCACTACGAGGACCAGGAGGTTCCTTTTTTTTCTTCTTTTTTTTTGGACTGCGGTGGACCAGTGGACAGTGATACTGCTTCCTGTTTTGTGTGAAACAGTCCATGCTGTGGATCCACTGGTGGTGCAAGAACCTTCTTGAGGAGGATCATTTGCTGTGGAAATAATAATAATAATAAAGACTGCACAGGCACAACTGTGACCAAAGATGGTACAAATGCTCAAGGAAAGAATAAAGCAGACATGGTACCACTTAAATAATCTACAGAACACTTCTGACCCAACTACAACACTCGCCTTATAGTTTTTTTCTTGTTTCATTAATGTCAGGATGTAAATTGTTTGGGGATTTTGGGGATTGTTTGGGGATTCTTTTGTTTTTGCTTCTTTTTAAAACTTAGACTAACAAAAAAAGCTTTTTTTCTGTATAGAAAAGGACAATGTGTATAATTCTGAGATAAAGGGCAAGTTAGTAATAAGCGTGCACTGGGGAGAATGATCTTTTCAAGTGCTTTCATAATCTACAGAAGCAGTTCCACTTTCAAAGCTCGGACTGTAACTTCACAAGTTCTTATATAATTACTTATTAGAGCAGGTTTGATGTTTGTATACACACACAAAAAAAGCTGGTTTGATTTTAATAGGGAGAAGGGGGGATTTCCAGAAAATTTCTCTTCCCAACTTGGGAACTGATCTAATACTGCAAAAAAAAAGCAGCCTTTCAGAGTTACTCATATTTTCATGCATGCTGTTCACCTTATTTTGGTACAATTTTTACAAGTTTGCAAACACTGTATGTAAGTTACAAAGCCCTTTATCTCTGTAGACCTAAAGCCCCGAAACTTGCCACCAGTTTTATATTTAGAACTGGCAATGAATGCCACTGATGTGTTTTTAATGCTGGGGGTTAGGATGAAGAACATATAGCTTGTTGAGGATGTGATGTCTTGTCTTTCTGTGTTAAAAACCGAGAGGCTTCTGCTACAAGGACAGGGTGACCTGAATGTAAATGCTTGTAGGCTGGCTCGCTGTTAAAGTCGACTCGTACTGTGTGTATTGGCGATAAGGTGTCGGAGTCCCTGTACACTGTTAGACTGTAATCATTTTTTAGCTGAGTGTCGATTTGGCTTTTTCTAACAGCTGGTGTGGTGTTAAAGAAGCATTTGGGCATTTATTTTTCTCTTTTTTTAAATATTTAATAATGGGTGGGGTGAAATATTTCCTTGATTTAAAACACATTAAGGACACATAAAGGATTTGTTGGATTGTAGCTCTGCATAGCATAATGAATGACAAAATACTGGATGGATCAAAAACAATAATTTAAGCATAAAATAAATTGTGTTTAACTCTGAAACTGTGTGATGTCTTTGGAGTTGAGAGACTGTATATGCAGTGTGAAATAGAAATGTTCTCACTAGCTCACTAAGAGGATTTTATTTTATATTAGGAGCCATCTTTGTAATGGTTTTCATTAGATACCCATGTAGTTCTAAAATGTGGTGTTCTACTGATGCGAAGCCTCAGTATGCTGATGTCTATGCTTTGGACATGGAAAAACTATGTAACCTGTTTTTGTTTTCTTTCATTTTTTGGAGGGGGGGTGGTTAAAAAGAAGTCAGGTAGGGCACAAATTACATCTCTTACTGCTATGTCAATCAGGGGGATTGAAGATCCTTTGATAAGGTTGAAAAATTGGGTTGGTTTTCTTTGTCAATTTTGTTTGAAAAGTGTTTTCACCTTAACAGACTTTTTGATGTACAATTCTTACTAACAGAGTGAAGCCATTGAAAATGTAACTATTCTAGCACTTTGGTTATTCAAGGTCTTTTAGAGGCTATAGCAGCAGATGATGCCACCACAAATGTTTCAGACATCTTTAAAAAAAAATCAACCTAAAAACGAAAAAAAAATCAAATAAAAATGCAAACATTTTGCAACATGGTTGTTTCTGTTTTCATTTTTGTGTCTATTAATAGTGTGATAAGCAATTGTGTGCATTTTTTTCAACACCTGGTGTACCTGAGTTGGGGTTGTTTGCTGTCTTGCGTGCACAGATATTTGTAGGTCCTCCTACACATTCTTTTGGAACTAATATCAAGGCGTTGGGATAGCCCCTCCAAAACACTGACATAGTTGTCATTAAGGATTTTGAAAATAATCTGGACTAGTCTTCCAGTTGGCAGACCCATTTGTGCCAAAACTTTCACCAAAACAAACATACCTTCCCCACATCATAACGCCGCCACCACAGTTCACAGTTGGAATTTTGCTCTCAAGCTGGCAAGCTCCCTCCTTACTCTTCAAAATATAATATTCACATTGGCTAAACACATAATCAGTAGTTATGGGTTTGTCCCTGATTGCTTTTGCTAACTAATCTACTTTTTTGTGGCTTCTTCTTTCCCAAGTGACCTTTCAACCCTTGTTGGTATAGGGCTTTTGTTCACTATAAATAAGCATAGTTTCATACTACAATCATATTTTGCACCAAAAGATGTAAATCACAGTGACCCAAACCTGATTTTGTCCTGAATAGTATGACTGAACATTACCTGTTTGAACAGGTTAAGGTGGCAACTTCAGACATATGAAAACTGAACCCAAGGATGAACCAAATTTGTGGTACTCCACAGTTCTCTTCCAGATATCTTGTTTAGTTTATTTGGATTATTTATCATGATTCCACTCAAAAAAATCAATGTGTTTAAGGTCCTACCATAGAATATATCCATATGTCTGCCTACAATTAACTCAAATATTGAAATTAAACTATCAGAAGCTTACAGAGCAGTAATGGAAGAACGGTCAGATTTAGCATATATTGTCTTAATTTGTACTATTTTGGGTTTTTACACTTATTAAGGGAAGACCATTTAATACCAAGTGAGGACACTTCACTTTAGGACAATGTCACAGCTCTGATTTGATTTAGAGGCATGGTGTGAGTTAAGTTTTATTTAGGGTTAGGAATTGATCGATAATGGTTAGGGTTAGGAAAGGTGTCTGGGTTAGGCATAATATAGTCACTAAAATGAATGGAAGTCAATAAATGTCCTCACTACTAATCAGTGGCATGTCCAGACTTTTTTTTTTTCAGGGGTGGCACAAGAGGGGCCGCTAGTTCTGTTCGGTTGGTACCCATAAATCAAGGATCCGCACAAAAAAAAAGAAATTTATGTCCCGCGGCTTCTTTCTGATAACTGTTTAAAATAACACAGATATTTTCCCTCTTGTAAAACAATTGCTGAAACTAGGTGTATTCTAAAGCATTGAGCTACAACATCAGACAATCAGGGGGTTGCATCTAGGATGGCCTATCGGATTCTAGGGTTGGCACGTGAGAGCCCAGGCCACCCCCCAGACACGCCACTGCTACTAATAGCAAAACAACAATGTGCGATGGGACATCAGAGTGTTCTGAGGAAAGATGACAAAGAGGCAGAGGCAGTTTGATAAATTGGTTAATGTTCTGCTGGGAGACCTTGGGTTCTGCCATACATGTGGGTGTTAAATTAGCATCTGCCACCTATAGATAAAACATGTAGACAGGGCAAATGTGGAGATAATTATTTTTTACACCAATCAAATATTCTTTGCCTTTCAAACCCTGTTGATACAGTTAGTTTTCTCCATATCCCTTGTCAGATTTGGGTTTGACCTATAGACTATATATATTTGACCTGAGACCTTTGAAACTCACATTTTTGTTGTATCATGCAGAAGCATATATGATGTGGCAATAAAGAATCAGAAAGGGTTTATTGCTATAGTTGTTGGGCAGATTTACATTTGGAAATTGCTGTGGTACATTGTGTGAACATAAGAAAAAGACAAACACTTAAATAAAAGTAAAAATTATATTTACTAAGCAGATTGACATATACATGAGTGCAGGTAACAATCAGTGCAAATCAGACAGGTGCAAAAAAACACAATATGGGTCATGTGACTGAAACAGAGCAGGTGATGTGAACAGTCTTGCGTTCACACCGCACACTTTGTCAGCAACAAGCAACGCTCACAATACCTCTAGTTTGACACATATACATTTTGAAGCTGAAGTTTGCAAAGCGCGTGGGCGGGGCTTTCTCTGCCGGAAGGTTTAAACTTTAAACAATAGCGGATCAGTGAGACGCTCTGATTGCTTGGCGCACTGCATCAAGAGCGTCAAAAGTTCAGCTAGCTGTACTTAGTCGTTGCTTGTGTTTGCTGCTTTGCCACTTAAAGCGCCGGTAACGCTTGAAAAATTGACGGAGCCAACGCACACAAAGCGCAGCAGAGACTCTGACGGACCTCTGACCGACTCAACCATAGACTCTACATGTAATCTTGTCGCACTTGACGCTGACGTTTGGGGCGGTGTGAATGCACCATTAGGGTTATTGTTCATGAGTCCAACAGCAGAGGGGAAGAAACTGTACTCATGGTGAGAGGTTCTGGTCCAGATGGAGAGGAGCCTGCTGCCTGAAGGGAGCAGGTTAAACAGTCTGTGTCCAGGCTGAGAAGGGTCAGCTGTCCTTGAGGTATACAGGTCCTGCAGAGCGGAATGAGCCCACAGTGGTGATGGGGGTGTCAGTCAGGATGATGGGGAGGGGGGTTGTGCTTTCTAAGGTCAACAATAATCTCTACCGTCTTCTGGGAGTTCAGCACCAGATTGTTGCGATCAAACCAGGACACCAGGCGTTCAGCCTCCATCCTGTAGGCAGACTCATCCCTGTCCGAGATGAGACCGATGGTGGTTGGAGGTGCAGCAGTTGGTGTACAGTGAGAAGAGCAGAGGAGAAAGAACACGGCCCTGAGGGGAGCTGGTGCTGATGGTCCGGGAGTCCAGGACATTCTTCCCCAGCATAACAAGCTGCTTTCTGCCTGTCAAGAAGTCAGTGGTCCACCAACAGATAGGATCAGGCATGTTCATCTGGGAAAGCTTGCCTCGGAGAAGTTCTGGAAGGATGGTGTTGAAGACAGAACTGAAGTCCACAAATAGGATCCTGGCGTAGGTTCCCAGGAAGTCCATGTGAAAATCTTGAATTTTTCCATGTAACGGGAGCTTGACCTGGGCGGCATTCATGCGAGAATCTTTAGTTTAGTTAGTTAGTTTATGGTTATTGTCCCCTAAGGGAAACTAGTCTTGCAGCCAGGTAAACATACAGATAACACACCAAGTAAACACCAAATACAAATAAACAAATACCAACTGCAACACTGTTACACTACTACTCATCTATGTCACGGAGTTGTACAAATTTAGCAACCGAATACCACTTGGTATAAAAGAGTCATTTGTCCTATTAGACTTAAAACAAGGGACTCAGAATCTCCGGCCTGAAGGGAGGACATAAAAAAAAAAAAAAAGAAGGGGGGGGATTTACACAGTCCAATATGGCATTTGCTTTCTAACCTGCCTCTCTTAAATATTTGTCAGGGAAACCTGTGGACAGTCTATTATTACCAGCCACCTTCACAACATGGTTGAGGTTATTTTTCTCCCTCAGACTGATTCCCCCATACCAAGAAATAAAAGCAAAAGTAAGGACAGGTTCAATACAATATTTATAAAATAAAGACATGATAACCATACCAACATTAAAAGAGTTAAGCTTCCTTGTCCTTATTGTCCCTTTTTGCAGATCATCTGTGTGTTAATGTCATATTTGAGTTTACTGTCTACCACCATACCCAGATATTTATACCGCTCTATCACTTCTATGCTGATTATAGGTGGGTGGAGGAGAACCAGGTTGTTTTCTCCCTGAAATCTATGAGCATATCTTTGGTTTTAGAGGTCGCACCAAGTGACAAATGTTTTTACACACAGAAAGGTTCTATTTTGTGAAGACGAGACGAGCTCAGCATAATTGGCCATCCACTAGGCAGTACTGGAGACATCCTGGTGGGGTCGCTATGTCGGCACGCCGGAGCAAGGTCACACCGTGTACCATTGTGCCGTAACTCCCCCCTCACGCTCTCCGCTGGAGCCGCCGTGCTCTTCCCTTCCTCCCCTCTCTCTCCACTTACTGCCGCACAACCATGGCGGACAGCGCGAGCGAGAGCGACACCGACGGAGCTGGGAGCAGCTCGGCCACCCCGATGTCATCCTCCGCTTCAAATTCTGGGAAACCAAGTATAGTCATTTCGCAGTTTCGCCTGGAAGAACTCACCAACCGTCTTGCCTCGTTACAGCAAGAGAACAAAGTTCTGAAAATTGAGCTTGAGACGTTTAAACTAAAGTGCAAAGCCCTGCAGGAGGAGAATCGGGACCTCCGCAAAGCTAGCGTCACCATTGTGAGTAACGTTAGCCAGCTAACTAGCTAGCATCGTGCTGGTAGCTTTATACCAAGTATGTTACATTTGTCAGTAAGTTAGCTGTGGCTGGTGGCATTCATTCAGTGGGGGCTGATCCGCGCTAACAACTTTCGGGCGTTATTCGGTAATATTGCCTGAAAACGAACACGACTCTTTGATGTTTTGCTAGCTTTGCTAAGAGTTAGCTTGCTACTAAATAAGCCAGCGGGGTAGCGTTTGCCCAGGTGGTTGGGCAATGACTGGCAGCTACATCGCTTTGTTATGCTTTGGCCAGCCAACAAAAGGCGTCAGGACTGGCATGTGCACCAAACTTAGATGGGTTGTTTGCTGATAACTCACTGTACTGTCACTGCGTTGTTACCCACACAGTTACGGCAGCCGAGTTAATAAATAGCCGTGTAGCAATGTTGGCACATGCTGACGCCTCATATGTCTTCATGCTGGGTTAATCAGCTCCGTAGATATGTGTAAGCGATCTGTTGGATGGATGGGGAAGATCTAGGCCAAACTTTACGACTTCAGCGACATGCCACGCTATTAGCTTGGACAGGTCAACCTTCCTGCTCCCTGTTCACTCCTTTACACTTTCGGGGAATGTAATGGATTGTGTATGGGATGATAAGATCATATTGAAAAGTTGACATTGTTACTGCTTGATTAACCTACATTAGCCATGAGGGACACCGAAGAAGAGATGGGGAATGAGACTGGCAAGGACAGACGTATCATCACACTGTAATGCTATCTGCTGTGGCTGTCCCAGCGCATTTCTCTGGTGCCCTCCCTTTTATTTTAAAGTCAACCCCTACTGCAAATCCGCTTTACTCCTTTGAAATAAAATATTTCCTCCTTGATTTACAGGCTTCTCTGCAGCCCGATCTGATGGATCCATCCAGGTTCCTACTCAATCAGCTCCCATTTGTTTTTTGCAGACACATTTTACTTTTCAACATCCAGTTTTAATTGGAGTTTTATCATGTAATGTATGTGTAATATCAAATATCATAATTAAATTGAAGATGTTGATTGGTGGTGCATCAATCAAGCTTTTTTGTGGCCAATACAGGATTCTGGGTTTTCTTTTTTTTTTTCTGTGGGCTAAGAATGATAAAAGATGGGTGGAACACTGCTGCTTCTTTTTTTTCCAGACATACAAGTTTTTAATTTAACAGAAGATAAAGAAATGACGATATAATTCCCATTTAAGCGTTATTAAACTTGCGAAAAGCGTATCGAAGTGCACACTGTACGTTGTGTTTACAGACCGAGAATGCTGGGCGTTCCTTGTGATGATGCATTTATTAAATGTATGTTTTTTTCCACGTTTGACCTGCTGACCTGGGAGCAATAAGAGTTGTTTTTTTAAACATATTTTCTTATGCTGCTTAGGCAAAACTTAGAGAGAAAAGCTCCTGATTCATGGAAACCGTTTTCATGTTCCCTGCTCTAAAGTCACCTTTATCTTTTAAAACTTGTTAATTACTGTATATAAATGTCTGAATCCCAACACTCTATGAAATGGTGGCTTCTGCATATAGTACAAAAGTTTTTGCCTAGTTTGTTTATTTTGGAAGTGTGAAAACCCCTTTAGTATCATGTATAGATTTGTTGAAATGTCTAAAACCCTCTGCTATTCCATGTGGATTCCATTTGTCACATGCGTCATTCTGACCACATCCACTTTGCAGGAATCTTTGCCCCTCACATATATGCTAATGCTCATTGGTTTGCTGTTCCAGTTTAATCAGGATAAAGATGAAAACATTATCCTGTGCCAGGATTCTGGAGTCTGCATAACTGATATGTTTGTTTTTTTTGGCATCGTTCCCATGTGCTTTTATGTTGCACAGCAAGCGAGAGCAGAGCAGGAGGAAGAATTTATCAGCAACACCTTGTTCAAGAAGATCCAAGCTCTACAGAAGGAGAAAGAGACCTTGGCAGTCAACTATGAAAAAGAGGAAGAATTTCTCACCAATGAACTGTCAAGGAAACTCATGCAGGTGAGTGATCGGGCCGCTCCATTGGTAGAGGGAGGGCTGAGTCAGGTAGAACTGTGGAGTGTTTATTGAACCAGAGGTGCAGTTTTATGCTGGGAGAACTCTTACCAGTTCAATATTTAATTCCACTCATCTCCCAGTTTAAACTGTTTGACTGCTAATGGTTAAATTTAGCATTTAGGAGTGCTGAAGTTTAAATACATTTTAAAAAGCAGATAACTTTTGTGGAACTCTGAACTAAACTAGATAAAACACAGACTTCTTCGGTGTTTGTGGAAACACTTTTGTCAAAACCGATATTTACGGATTTAAACTAAGGAATGTAAAGAAGAAGAAAAAACCTGAATCATTTAATTTCCATTGTACAAATAAAAAGATTCACAATCGACAGGATGGCGTTCTCCAAGCAGGCTTTCAGTTTGGAAAGAAATTGGCCCCTTTTTTCTGCTTTATTTTATGTTTTCAGGATGTATAATTTATTTTTAGAAATAGCTGGTGTCACAAACCAGCTCTATTTGAATTGTTTCCGAGTCTAACCATTGTTAAATAATCAATAGTTATGGTAGCAGAGCTCTGAGCTTTATTCCCTAATGGTTTGTGTTGTCTTATAAGATATTAAACAAGTTTATAACAAAAAATTATTCCAAAGAAGCTACTTTTGGGAAGGAAGTGGCAAAGAGGTATAGTGGTCACCTCATATACAGCGGCTATTGGTACTTTAAACAGCCATCAGAGAGTGGATTCCCATCCTCTCTCTCCATATCTCCCTTCTCTTTCTGCCCATTTCTTGTCTAATTATTGCCAAAAAAAGGCCACTAGAGCCACATTATCTTGAACAAATCAGCTACTGTTACACGTAAACCTGGAGTTTAGAGTGACCTTAACTAAGTTATAAGGTAATTACTGTGACAGAATAATAAGTTACACTTTAATTGCTGAAAAATCACATTACTTTTGTGAATGGATTCACATTTAAGATCAATGGTGTGACCTTACAGATGTTATCTTAGCATCGTAGAGCTTGTAAGTTTGCCCTGATTTCAAACCAAACGTAATAAAAAGCTTTGATATTTTGTATATTTTAAATCCCAGATTTGAAGAATTTCAGCCAAACAGTGGATAGAAATATTTTAATGCTCTATCACCGTTGTTGACATAGTTTCTGATCTGGTTTTGTTCATAAACAACCTCTGCCCCAGGAGGAAAAGAAGGTAAAAAAAACACTATGGGAATACGATACCTCTGCAAAGTGTCCCTGAAATGAAACCAAATAAGCATTTGTTCAGTAGATTATCCTTTTCTTTGGAATTAAGTCTCATGTGTGTTGAGAAACTCAATATAGAGATGTTTTAGTGTGTTTTAGTTGTCCTAACATGGCCATTAAAATGTTCATTGAAGAATGCTTGCACTAGATTCAATAGAGAAATGTAGCTGCAGACCACTGTAGGGTGGAGGATGCTTTGTGGAAACCAACATTTGCTGCCAAGGGTTTGCCATGAATTACTAACTACTTCTAATAGCATGAAGACTGCACTCTGAGCACCAATTTGTGTATAAATTCAGCTCATCTGTATTATCCACAATGTTGGAAACATTTTTAATAATTAGTAGGGCCCACAAATATGGATTTTTAGGGTAAACAGTAGCAAAGGCCAATAGCCACTATATTGGCAGACAAATTCCCCTCCAGTAAAAAAAGTACCTTTTAGATTAAACCCTGCACTATCTGCCTAGATTGATGCTCACATATTTCTCCTGGGTCTATTCTGCACATTCTGTACATATTTAAAAAGATTTTATTAATTATATAAACATCTTTAAGTATTCTGCACTGGTGCACATTATGATCTGGGTATGCAACTTTATCTGTATTTTTTATCTTAATAGCCGCACAGTACTGTTTTTGTAATTGTGTCCTATATAGATAGTACAGACCAAAAGTTTGGACACCTTCTCATTCAGTGTGTTTTCTTTATTTTCATAACTATTTACATTGTAGATTCTCACTGAAGGCATCTAAATTATGAATGAACACATGGAATTATGTAGTACTTTCCTTAAAATTGTTAAATGACCTGGCCTCCAAAATCACTGGACCTGAACCCGATTGAGATGATCTGGGGTGAGCTGAATCGCAGAGTGAAGGTAAAAGGGCCAACAAGTGCTAAGCATCTCTGGGAAATCCTTCAAGACTGTCGGAAAACCATTTCTGGTGACTGCCTCTGGAAGCTCAAGAGAATGCAAAGCAGTAATCAGAGCAAAGGGTGGCTACTTTGAGGAATCTAAAATATAACACATGTATTCAATTATTTCACCCTTTTTGTTTAAGTACATACAGTAATTCCATACATCATATGTTCATTCATAGCTTTGATGCCCTTAATTGAGAATCATGAAAATAAAGAAACCGCATTGAATGAGAAGGTGTGTCCAAACGTTTGGTCTGTACTTTGTGTGCGTTTGTGTGTGTGTGTGTGTGTGTACAGGTGCTGGCCAGTAAATTAGAATATCATCAAAAAGTTGAATTATTTCAATAATTCCATTCAAAACGTGAAACTTGTACATTATATTCATGCAATGCACACAGACCAATGTATTTCCAATGTTTATTTCTTTTAATTTTGATATTTATAAGTGACAACTAATGAAAACTCCAAATTTGGTATCTCAAAAAATTAGAATATTTTAAAGGCCAATGAAAAAAAATGTTTTTTTTTTAAATGTTGGCCAACTGAAAAGAATGAACATGAAAAGAATGTGCATGTATAGCACTCAATACTTAGTCGGGGCTCCTTTTGCCTCCATCACTGCAGTAATGCGGCGTGGCATGGACTCGATCAGTCTGTGGCACTGCTCAGGTGTTATGAGAGCCCAGGTTGCTCTGATAGTCGTCTTCAGCTCCTCTGCATTGTTGGGTCTAGCGTATTGCATCTTCCGCTTCACAATACCCCATAGATTTTCTATGGGGTTAAGGTCAGGCGAGTTTGCTGGCCAATCAAGGACAGGGATACCATGGTCCTTGAACCAGGTACTGGTGGTTTTGGCACTGTGTGCAGGTGCCAAGTCCTGTTGAAAAGTGAAGTCTGCATCCCCATAAAGTTGGTCAGCAGCAGGAAGCATGAAGTGCTCTAAAACTTCCTGGTAGACGGCTGCATTGACCTTGGACCTCAGGAAACAGAGTGGGCCAACACCGGCAGATGACATGGCACCCCACACCATCACTGACGGTGGAAACTTTACACTGGACCTCATGCAACGTGGATTCTGTGCTTCTCCGCTCTTCCTCCAGACTCTGGGTCCTTGATTTCCAAAGGAAATGCAAAAATTGCTTTCATCAGAAAACATAACTTTGGACCACTCAGCAGCAGTCCAGTCCTTTTTGTCCTTGGCCCAGGCGAGACGCTTCTTACGCTGTTTCTTGTTCAACAGTGGCTTGACACACGAAATGCGACACCTGAATCCCATGTCTTTCATGAGTCTCTTCGTGGTGGTTCTTGAAGCGCTGATTCCAGCTGCAGTCCACTCTTTGTGGATCTCCCCCACATTTTTCAATGGGTTTGTCGTCACAATTCTCTGCAGGGTGCGGTTATCCCTAGAGCTTGTACACTTTTTTCTACCACATTTTTTCCGTCCCCTTCGCCTGTCTGTTAATGTGGTTGAACACAGAGCTCTGCGAACAGCCATCTTCTTTAGCAATCACCTTTTGTGTCTTGCCGTCCTTGTACAAGGTGTCAATGGTCGTCTTTTGGACAGCTGTTAAGTCAGAAGTCTTCCCCATGATTGTGGAGCCTTCAGAACAAGACCGAGGGACCTTTTAAAGGCCTTTGCAGGTGTTTTGAGTTAATCAGCTGATTAGAGTGGCACCAGGTGTCTTCTATATTGAGCCTTTTCAGAATATTCTAATTTTCTGAAATACTGAATTTGGTGTTTTTGTTAGCTGTCAGTTGTAATAATAAAAATGAAAATTAATAAACACTTGAAATATATCACTATGTGTGGAAGGAAAGTATACAGTATACAAGTTTCATGTTTTGAATGGAATTACTGAAATAATTCAACTTTTTGATGATATTCTAATTTACTGGCCAGCACCTGTGTGTGTATATATATATATTTTTTCTTTCTGAACAATCTCGATAACTCACTATGTATTCCAAATAATGTGTCATTTGCCTCCCCCATCCCCCCAAAAATGTTAATTAACTAAATATCTGCAAATTTTATACTAATAGCTGGTGATATCCATGACCCCCAAATGGGCCGACATCGACCGACCAGTATATTGGTTGGGCCCTAATAATGACCTGGTATTACAATAATGACTTTTCTCTTTCCGGTATTTCCCCTTAAGTGAATTTAAATTCCTTTTCCCATAATGAATAGGCAGTTATATAATTCCTAACAGAGATGCTTTGGTTTTTGTTGCTGGGCCGCACCCTGTGTTTTGTTTTAATTCATGAGTGGCCAAAAGTTCTGTGGTCACCAAATCATTATTTTTTCCCTTCTGTCTTGCTGGGAAGTTAAACCCCAAATTCAATGAATTTCTCAGTTTTATTTTTGTTATGACTGTGTAAGTTACATTTATAGATCTCAGAAACACTCTGTATTGGGGCTGCTTACATCTACCTAATCCTTTGAAATTGTTTTTTTGAAATTATTTGAACCCCCTTTTTCTTCTGTCTGTTTCTCCTTTTTTATTATTTTTTATTACAGCTCCAGCATGAGAAGGCAGAGTTGGAGCAGCACTTGGAGCAAGAGCAGGAGTTTCAGGTCAACAAGCTAATGAAAAAGATCAAGAAAATGGAGAATGAAACCATTTCGAAGCAGCTAACCCTGGAACAGGTAGATTTTTGTTTTATTGTAGATTTCAGTAGATAAAACCTGAGTTTTCATGTCCAAAGCAGAAGTCTTATCCTTATTTCTCCACATTATTTTATTTGTAGTAGCAACAGTCTCTGCCAGCATGGACAGAACTTTACTGCAGCATGTTTTGTTTTTTAATAATCTGTATGTACCGCAGATAAAGGCTTTGTGAATTTTGATCTGCATATTTTTAATTTGTATAAAAAATTGTTGGATAATGCCAGACGGAGCCCAAGAAATCTTTAGATTTTTATATAAGACAGAAATTAAATAAATCTGTACTAACAATAATTCAGATAGAGGCTTCCTCACAGGATTAAGACTATTTGTTCTCAATTTGTTAGAACATGGCAATCAGCTCTGCCTTAAGGGCTGGTGGGGCACTGTGGAGCTCTAGCCACATTCTGTTCTATCAGTAGAACAAAATTGGTCTTTATAGTCATATTGTATAAAGCACGTGCCCAAACCGCGCTCACTGCACCGGGGGCGCAAATATTCTGGCCCCAAGTTACGATCCCGCTACCTTCCTCTACAGAGAAAGGCAATGTGCCATCTGGCACGCAGACTGCCTTAAATTTATTAGTAGAAGAGATCCCGCTTTCAACGAGAAATATGAGAAGGAGCTACTTTCTGCAGCCAGGTCTTGCCCCGTTTAGTCAAATGCAAAAGATGTTTGTGCAGTATAACTGGTATTAAAATGTCACAATAGCATCCATCACATTTACCTTCTGTTGGATAGAAGTGTGCAGCCATCTAATATCTTGCTTGATAACCAGACATTTATATTTAAAAAAAGGAGTAGATTGTTTGATGTCTGAATTTAGCATTTTGCCCCTTGAACAGAAATTAGTATACATTTGCGATCTCACCACCCACAGGATTTTTACATTGGTCAAGGACCTAAAGATCATTATAGATTTATGCAGGATTTTTTTGAAAAATGATACGGTTATTAGGTGTTGATTTGCTATGCACCTAACTTATCATGCCAAAAACATCACTGTTCATGAGACTACTATGCTCTAATGGCGGATTATATTTATAGTCAGACATCCCACCCGGAAAGTCAGATTTTTTTTTGTGTGTACTCTGATTTAGATTTTTTTATATGGTCGTCCATCTCATCAACAATAGTAGTTTTGTTTATTTTACAAAACACAATTTTAAAACTGCATTCTAAATCAGTGTTCCACGTAGAGCCTGCAACTCTAAGCTTAATACATAAAATTTGTGTTTGCATATGGAGTACAGCTAAAAGCAATGTTTGCGAGAGGTGCTACCAACTATGGCTACCTTACTCTACACTCTAAATAGACTGTCTTGCCGCCTCATCACTACCTTTATAACAGCAGAAGCTTCCCTCTGTGATTGGACCACTGTGATGCTGTCGTCTAGCCCCACACAGTAGTCCGTATTGCATCAGGATGCAAATCACATGCCAGAGACATGTTTGTTTTTTAATACAATTTATAAATATTTAGAGATTTAGAAGATTAAACACACTAGGTTCAGTTTGCCTTTAAACAATTTGGGAAAACCCCGGTGAGAAAAGCTACTTGGAGAAGAAGAAGCAAGAAATCCCATAGGAAAGTAACTAGCTAGATTACTTCATTATACGGGTACAGAAACCTAACTTTTTGAGACAAGATTTGATCAAACTGAAGTTTCAATGTTTCGAAATTCACATTGGTACGTTTTCATCAATTTCTCAGAAACATGAGAAGGGTCAGGTTACGAGTTTTCTGTGTAGCACCGTTGAATTCAGCTTGTTTCATGCTTGCTGTGAATTTTCAGATCAAACCAGCAAGCTATTATTTTACTCTGGTTTCAGGTTCTTTGTCACATCTCTGTCTACTCCCCCTCAGGAAATAATTTGCCAGAGCTTTTCTTTCCAGGCTGACAGATATGCACTGCAGCCAGGAAAAACAAGTCCATTCCTTCATTCCTGCAGCACCCTGTGCCGCCAAGCTTGTATTCGATTGGCGGTTTCAACCTTGTTTGCAGAGCTTATTGCTTCCTATATGCCAGGGGCTTCAACATGGAGAACGTCTTTGGCACTTGGTAGTCGTAGATGGTGACCTTGTGGTGCGTTTCTGGTTTTAGGGTGAGCAAAGCCTGGGCTTAGTTTTTAGAGGAACTTGTTAGAAGCACTTTATAAGAAGTGGGTGTGTCTGGGTTAAAGCCTTGCCTTCAGGCATGTGTGGCCAGTCCTGCTTCAAATTCTTGGAGACTCTCAGGACCCTGCAAAGAGCTTCCGTGTCTTCAGGCATTTTTTGTGCTCCTAAATGTGTGATGGGTCAAAATATGTGTATGCGTAGTTCTCTATAGGCAGGTTTACCAGGCTGAGGTTCTTGGGTTCAATTTGGATTTCTTTTTTGCGATCACTTCTAAAACATTCAGGTTTTTAAGTCTCTAAATAACATTTCTTTGTCTTTTCTGGCTTTCAGTTGAGGAGGGAGAAGATTGACCTTGAGAACACATTAGAGCAAGAACAAGAAGCTCTGGTCAACAGGCTGTGGAAGCGGATGGACAAACTGGAGGCCGAGAAAAGGTATAAAATTGCAGTATCAGCAGCTTTGTTTAAACACAATTGTTAAAATGATTGTGAACGTTTTATTGTGGTGCTAGTATGGATTGGGATTTATTAAAATAAGGCTGGAAAACATGTTACCCGACATGTTTCTTCCATACACAGGACAGTTCTTGTTAGAATTTAGTGCTTGATTCTTATTGAATTTTTGTTTCTTTTCTTTACTGAGGCTCTTCAATAAAAGTAAAAGTTCAAGGCTCTTCACTAAAAGTTGTTTAAGCTTTAGTGCTTGGACTGTTTTTATTTTGATTCCTTAAAGCCTCTCTTTTAAAGGAGGGGTGGCATCTAAAATCCACTTTTTAAAGCTTTTCATCACATTCCTGTAATTCCCTCCTTAAAAAAACGCCTAAAGTGTTTCTTAGATTATGTATGCTTGAGTAATCTTTTAAAACTCTCACCGCCGCCATATTGAGCTCTGAACGCCTGAGTCCTCCCGAGTCCTCCCAGCTACGCCCCTGCGTTTTGATTACCGACCCAGTCTCTCCAAAGCCCTCCCTCCCTCCCTCACTCCCCAAGCACTAAAACAGAACATCGTCAACAGCAATCAGCTATCAAATCAATATGTACCTATTTTTTTTCTTCTTCTCCCAATTGCGCAATACCTTCTTTGGGAGGAAAAAAAAGTCTGGCACGCTGAAGATGCAACAGTACTGTAGCTGAGACGGACACGAAGTCACAGAATCAGCACAGCATGGAGGAAACACTGACAAGCACTATGGCTAATCACCCTGAGCTAAATGACACCAGCTGTTTTCTATACAGACACATGAATACAAAAAAAGTATTATAAAGATGTAAAATAATTCAGACAGGAAAGCTCTTAAGAGGTTTGTTGGTGGCTCTTAAAAGAGCCGTTGTGGGAGCAAAAAACACCGCTCTCTCCACCAAAAAGTGAGCTATGAACAGCTTCCTCACCCGGACAGCCTTTATGGAGGAGTAAACACGACCCCGGCCTATTAATGGCTCCACCACAGCACGTCCCACGCCGCTCCCAACTTTTACTAACCCGCAGACAGATGGACAGCAGCTCAGCATTGTGGTTGGTGACTCGCCGGGCGAAGCTTGGACCGACTCGTGAAACGGGCTCCTCAAAGTGGGCGCGAAGGGGCGGTGTTTACGAATTCCCCGCTGCAGCGGTCCCAGCTCCGCCTGAGGCCAGGCTGAACGCGTGATGCGGCCAGCTCGGAGACTACAGCCCACCTCCAGCCGCGCTCCACATGCCGGGATCGTTGGAGCTGCCGCTCCGAGAATGTTGTGATGACGTTGAAGACGGTGTGTGGAAGGGGGAACATTCGAGGCTCTTAAAGGGGCATGCAGCTAATTTCAAGGCATTCAGTTAGGACATGATATGAGTGCTATATTTCAAATGGGTAGGGTAGTATATATCATTTATTTAACTTACAGATCGATTTAGGGTAATATTATAGTTGTACTGCACCACAGAATTGCTCTGTATGCCTGAGAAGAACGTGCCACCACTCCTTTAAGAAAGCAAGCAATACTGTCTCATTCTTTTAAACTAGAATTCTTCAGGAAAAGTTGGACCAGCCCGTATCAGCTCCTCCCTCCCCAAGAGATGTTTCCATGGAAATAGACTCACCAGAAAACATGATGCGGCACATCCGCTTCCTAAAGAACGAGGTGGAGAGACTCAAGAAAAGCCTGCGCACCACCGAGCTGCAGCGTAAGTCTCCACTATTCTCCATCACATGATCATCACATGATCCTAGGTGTTTAAGTTAGCCTTCAGTGAGATTTATTAATGACTAGGGAAACCAGTCAATGTTAACAAAAGGGTAGAGTTTATTCCATCATGTTCATATTGTATCACAAAGACCATTAAGAACAATATCTAGCGTGTTTCTGGACATTATTTCGTTTGAGCTTCAAGACCTTGTTCTTCTCTGGATACATTAAACCAATGCTGTTATTGACGTCTTCAGTGTTTAGAAAGTCTCCAAAAGATTACAATAAAAAGGGTTTATCCTATCTTTATTTAAAATGAGTCAACTGTTTTCTCTTTAGTATTGGGTTCAGATTGTACAAAAACCTCAAATTAGAAAAGTATAGTATTGATGTTGCGATATAAATAGTTAAAATAAATAAACCAAAAGTGACCTATAAAGTCAGTGTGTGGATCAAAGTAGTTTGCTGTCTGTAGGGATCCCTCTTTATAGAGTTTTTTTCCTAATGAAGCTAAAGAAGTCGCAGAGATATTTCCTTCTGTAATGCTTTCATATCCCAAACTCAGCATTTTTGCTGTCTTAGCTCTCATAGTTGGCAAATGTTTAGAAAGTTTAACCGCAAGTGTGGAAGTTTAAATCACCAGAGATTGCTGGAAGTCTATTTAGAAATCGTGTCGTGACCCGTGACAAAGCTGATGCAGTAAAATCCAGTTGTAAGGCTGTGACAAAGATGGCGGGAAGTTGATTGGCTTTTGTCCACAATTAATGAAATATTGTATTACAATTTTCTACGTAAATATTATGGAAGAATGAAAATATAAAGCTAAGATATTTGGTTTCAGTTTACCTTATTTAAAGTATTAAATATTGGGTTATGTTATGACAGAAAACACTGCAATATCTCCTCTACTCTAACAGTAGATGGTTTTAGTGAAATGTGATGTAGGCCCCTACAAATAACCATTCAGTCTTCTATACTAGAGCACATGGTTTATATGCAAAGATGGACCTAGAATTTTTGGGTCGACGTTTGATCTCTCTTGTCTTTGACATGCAGATTTTAAATCATTACCAACATTTTAACTTAAGTAAAGATAAATGCTCCACAAATTTTTTTTTTTTTTTTTTTTTTTTTCAAGCAGAGGTGAAGTCTTGCCACATGTGAGATCCATCGCAGTAGGAAGGCTTTACTCTGTTTAGCCTTCCTATGTTTTGGGATAAATCAACAATTCAGACTGGAAACAAAGTAGACCTTCAATCCTGTTTAGATTCTTATCTACCACTAGGGGGAGATGTAATACTAACTTTTTAAACAAACTTGGTGCAAGACACTCTCATAACAAGAGACACTGCATTCCTGCTTTTGCTTTTCTTTAAACCAGCTGTGTTATTGAAGACTGGCATTGACCTACTTAAAGTTAGGAATACAAAAACATTGTAATGCATGAACTGGGTTATTTTGTGAGCTCATTGGAGCATTATGTACTATTGTTGGATAGCTTTTTTTTGTGTGCTCCTGGTTTGACAAGCTAAATATTGATTAAGGTGTTCTTTATTTTAGGACGGTATTATGTTGGTGATGTAAGGCTGACAAAAATCCCATGTTTTGTTTCTGTGTAGACACAGAGAAGCGTGCCCAGTACATCGAAGAGGAGCGACAAATGCGGGAGGAGAACATTCGGTTGCAGAGAAAGCTTCAGAGAGAAATGGAGCGCAGAGAGGCCCTGTGTAGGCAGCTTTCGGAGAGCGAATCCAGTCTGGAGATGGATGATGAGCGGTAAGAGGGGCCACATACCACTGTACAGATTGGTTCAGATGCCTGTGACATCCATCCATTTTCTTCCACTTCATCCGGGGTCGGGTCGCGGGGGCAGCAGCATAAGTAGAGAGACCCAGACTTCCCTCACCCCAGCCACATGGTACAGCTGCCGAGGGGGAATCCCAAGGCGTTCCCAGGCCAGCCAAGTGACATAGTCCCTCCACTGTATTCTGGGTCTTGACCAGATGTCCGAGCCACCTCAACTGGCTCCTCTCGATGTTGAGGAGCAGTGTCTCTACTCTGAGCCCCTCCCGAATGACTGAGCTTCTCACCATATCTCTGTAGGAGAACCTAGACACATACGGAGGAAACTTATTTCAGGCACTTGTACCCGTGATCTCGTTCTTTTAGTCGTTACCCAAAGTTCGTGACCATGGATGAAGGTGGGAATGTAGATCGAATGATAATCAGGAGTTCGATGTTTCGAGTTAGCTCTCTTTTCACCACGACTGATCGACGCAGCACATTCATCACTGCAAATGCTGCACCAATCTGCCTATTGATCTCCTGCTCCATTTTCCCCCTTATTTGTGAACAAGACCCCAAATACTTGAACCTCTCCAGTTGAGGCGGGACCAAGTACTCAGATTCAGAGGTGCTGATTCTCATCCCAGCTGCTAAACACTCTGCTGAAAACCGCTTCAGCGAAATCTGTAGATCCCATTTTGATGAAGTCAGCAGGACCACATCATCTGCAAAAAGCAGAGACCTGATCCTAAAGGCCACCAAAATCTGATCCCTTCAACACCTTGGCTGCGCCTAGAAATCCTGTCCATAAGTTATGAACAGAATCGATGACAAAGGGCAGCCTTGGTGTAGTCCAACTCTCACTGGAAATGAGCCCAGCCTTGGTGTAGTCCAACTCTCACTGGAAATGAGCTCAGCCTTGGTGTAGTCCAACTCTCACTGGAAATGAGCCCAGCCTTGGTGTAGTCCAACTCTCACTGGAAATGAGCCCAGCCTTGGTGTAGTCCAACTCTCACTGGAAATGAGCCCGACTTGCTGCCAGCAATGTGAAACAAAGTCTGGAACCGGTCATACAGGGACCCAACAGCCTGGCACCCCACACTCCTAGAGTACTCCCATGAATCCTCCAGGATCCTGAGGGTGTAGAACTGGACAAAAACCGCATCGTTTCTCCTGAATCCAAGGTTGGACTGTCTGTCGGACCCTTCTCTCTAGAACCCCTGGATTCCGCCCAGCCACATTGACATTCCTGTCAACCACATCTCTCCAGGTCCTACTTTCATTGCCTAGCTGAGTGAAGTCCCCCAGTAGAACAAGGAAGTCCGTGGCAGGAGCACTCTCCCGCATGCCCAACAAGGACTCTAAAAGGGTGGTAACTGATCCTAAGGACAAAAACAGTCGTGAACTAATTTTAACTAAGAATTCAATTAAGTCATTTTTCAAACACTTTTTTATCTAGGCTAAGTTTGTACGACAGAAACAAATTAAGACATGAGTAACAGTAAAAACTAAGAAAAGTAATGTTAACCATTAAATTTTATGTTTTTAACATTTAGTCATTTAAATTAAAGGCTTATCTTGACTATTTTTAAACTTTTATACATTTGATGACACTTAATGTTAATGGCTGAAACCTTTTTTTGTTTGTCAGTAAAGCTGATTCTTATTCAGTTCAGCTGCTAAAGATGGAGCTAACCAGCTACTCACTTATACCAGAGTGTAGACAGAGCCCAGGACACTAAAGCCCAGTGCAGTCACTAAGGCCGTTTTCACATGTGTGGCCGGGGGGCATTTCAAAAGCCACAGGTGTTGTTAGCAGCGCGCCCAGGGTAAGTTTCTTCTGTCTCTCTGTAACAGTGATTCACAGCGAGCTGATGGAGGGTAGTCCTGTTTAAGACAACCGACCATAGCATTTTAGTTGGTTTATCATGGCTTACGTTTAGTGTTTTAGTGCGCCGAGGATCAGTTCAAAACGGGGCGCAGCATTTACCTGAGCTACTGAAACGTTTTTCTGGGACAACTTCCTCCTTGCTGACCGAAGGGACGTTTCTTTTATGGCGATGCTTGGGGACCATCAACAAATTCTGTTGCATCTCAAGTCATTTGCTCCGTTTTGTGGTTTGAAAGGAGAGAGTGATGGGTGGGCAGCCTGGGTCAGCGTTTATGATTCGTCCGGAGTAGGTAGTGGCTGTCTTACTGGACTACCTGATAGGCTATAATGAAAAAATGAGGGGAAAACTTTTTTTAATCCAACATTTTATCGACCTTTTTTTCTTCTTCTTCTATTAATCAATACATATTCCTATCAAATTATTGTCCAGCCCCACTTTCTACACATTTATCTTGTTCATAATATAGTTAATTTGGGCTGAACTTTGTCTGATTGCTCACCAAAGGTCTGTTCGCCAGGTGTGACGCTACGAAGGGCAAGAAGCCCCTGAAAACTTGCTTTAAAAGCCTTGAATTCATGAATTAGAATTTTTCTTTTTTTTCAGTTTTAGTTTTGTTTCAAAGTCTCATTTTTATTTTAGTTAACGAAAATGTTTTATTTTTTTTCATTCTTTTGTTAGTTTTCATTGTCCATAACAGCCTTGCTCATTACGACGTCTAACTTATTTTAATAGATTTTTTGTAGGATTGTATGTGATAGACTAACACTAACTATTGTGCATAATTGTGAAGCAGGAGGAATGACTTTCAACACTTTTCATACATAGAGGTCTAAAAACTGTAATGTGAATATGCTTTTAGTCCTCGTTTTAAGGTACAATTCATATGAGAAGTATTCAAAGAGCTTTACTTTTCCATGTTTAATTAAGTTGAAGCCTGAGAGAGGTGGCCGTTAGCCCATCGGTCACTTAGGAAAAGCTCCAGTGTTTGTTTTTTGCAGGTTGGTGAGCCATTGCTAATTCACGCCACCAAAAGTCCTTTATGTAACAGTGGCCAGATGGACACGGCAGCCTGCAATGTTAAGTCACTTTCACAATGGTAAAGTGTGGGTGTTGCAGCATCATGAAGTGGGGATGATTTTCTGCAGCAGGAACTCAGCGACTGGTCCTGCCAGCCCAACCGTAATAACCTGGAAGGATAAATGGGAGATATCCATCTGATTATTCTTTACTGACCCATTTTAATGAAGTACATTAATATGTTT
Organism: Apricaphanius iberus; assembly: GCA_028564705.1. Classification (NCBI taxonomy): domain Eukaryota; kingdom Metazoa; phylum Chordata; class Actinopteri; order Cyprinodontiformes; family Aphaniidae; genus Apricaphanius; species Apricaphanius iberus. Next base: position 921,056 of record JAPXFQ010002592.1, read on the forward strand.
TGATCTTAACTGTACTTGTAGTGTTGTAGTCCATCTGGAACCTGAACCCAGTCTCTGATCGTGAGCGCCGCCCGTACAGACTTTCCTCCAGGATTGGCCTGTGTTTAGCTCCATCCATCTCCTCACCCTTTGTTACCAGCGTCTCTGTGTCCGTTGATAAAAAGCAGCAGTGCAACTTAACTTTGTTACTATTCTGCCTTTTAGGAAGATGTTTCATGTATAGGTCAAGAGATTCTATGCTGTTCTCTGACCATAGCACCGTCTTCCACCTGCCTGCTTTGTGGCAAACCGCAAACAAGATTACTCATTGTTTTCTTTGAACAATTGATTTCTCTTTGCCTCTAATACACAAAAGACAGTTTTTTAGTTTTTTATGATTGATTAAACAATACATCCTGAAAACGTCGCGATACTATTGGGAAATATAGCAATGATGACAACAGTAGTGAAATAAATATACATATCCCTAGTCAATTCTAACACTGAACAATGTAATGTTATAGATTCCCTGTATGTTTTGGCTTCAAGTGTCTGTTGCGCGTTTCAGTTCTAGGGTGCGGAACACCTCTCGACGCCACAGACGGTCTAGAACACACATGATATGCTGCAACTGAATGAAAGTAGACCTAATGCTTCTAGGTCATTCACTGAGATTTTTCTTACTGAGGGCTGTAACATAAGATGGCAAAAGCCAATCCCATCGTTCTGTATTATTAGGGATAGATCTGTTTCCTGGAGGCCAAATGGACAAACATAAACCTCATTTATATTGAACCAATAGCAGAAATCAATAGGAACCTGTATGTTTATTGTAGTTTCGCAATATTGGGGCCATGTCACAGTGAAACATGTATGATCAAAGCATATGCAAGGTAATCTGTCTCTATTCAGATAGACTTGACAGTGAACTTTCTGTTTAACCTGCCAAACCGCTGATCTAGCTCTCCTCCACTTGAACTTTGAGTTTAACATGTTGTTAGTTGTCCCATATATAATTTTCTGCCCTTTTAAACCTGTCAGTTAAGATAGTTCTGTATTCCATTTATAAATATACTAGTTTATAAATGCATTTTTAATGGGATCATCTGTGTTGGGTTTTTGTTTTTTTGAAGGTACTTCAATGAGATGTCTGCACAAGGTCTTCGAGCGAGGACCGTGTCCAGCCCCATCCCATACACTCCCTCCCCCAGCTCCAGTCGGCCCATATCACCTGGTAAGTACAAAACATCCATAAAAACCCACCTTTGATGTCAATTAATATAAGCTTCAACTTTGATAAAAAAAAACTTTATCTGTGTTTTATAATTATTGTTCTGCGTCAGACCTGGTGTAAACCTTTATAACTGCGCTGTTGTAATATTAGATATGACAGGCGCTGCTCTTCTTCTACCCTGATTCTAATCTGAAAAAAGAAACCACATTTTTCAAACCAAATTATTTAACTCAGTTTCAGTATAACTTAAGCGGAGTAAAAACGAAATTATTTTTATTTTTAAAAAAATTTGGTGGCTGTTTCAATAAAAGTCAAAGTGTTTAAAGATATTTCCCTTAATTAAAAAAATGAGGTAGGGAGATGACAAAACAGAGTTTTGTGTCATCAAGTGATTTAGTGGATATGCTTTTATAGATTTTAGGTTTTAGTGTTACTTTTGAAAGTTGTTCTCAAAGTACAGTTTAGGTCACCAGAACCTTCCTGTTCAGTTTATAGCTTTTGTCTTGCACAACTTCCGTGGGTTGGAATTGTGATATCGGAATCTGACTTCAGTCAGCAGCATTTGTCAAAAGGTCAGCTTTATGATTTTGTGTTGCTCATACACTACCAATGTTGTCAGAGTAGTCTTAAGAAAAGATTACTTTTGGTCATCTGTAATTTAAGTTTTGTAAAGGATTGGATAAAAAAAAAACATTAGTGGCACCAAACCACATCTTTTAAATGTTGCCTACTTTAATTGGAAAAGCTTAACTTTCTGCATCAAAGACTCTCATAATAAATCTGAAGTAGAGCAGGACTAGTGAAGTAAATACCTTTAACACGTAGAAAATTATGTCCGTATTTTTGTTTTAAACATTGCGTCCTATGGAGGATTATTCTAAACTTCCTTATTTTATTTTATCTAACTTCTCTTCCAGGGCTCTCATATGGAACACACACTGTTGGCTTCACCCCTCCAGCAACGCTGTCCAGAGCTGCCATTTCCCACTACAACACCCCCGCCCTGCACATCCATGGAAGCTCTTCTCATGCCGTAGCCGTAAGCGAAACTGCCCAATGTTTTTATTAACACTACATCTGGTTGAATTTTAGAAATTATTTTTTATTTCAATTGTTTTCCCCAACTCGTAACTTTTTGGCGGTTCGTCAATGGAGAGATGCAGCAGGGACGTTCACCTCCAGTCTTAAAGGGCCAGTCTGTTGTATGCTTTATATGTTTCTACTAAAATGCAGCTGCATCAAAGAGTTAAATTGGCTCCTCATCATATCATCATATTATAGTTATGCTTATGACCGTTCATTGATTCAAAATTGTAAAGCTAATAAAACATGTAGGAGAACCTCATATACTGCTGGTATATAGGTTACTGATGTGGATAATAACAGAAGTTAAAAGTGAGATCATAAAATATCCAAAATATAATACTATTGAGTACATTAAAAGATAAGTTTATCAGTGAGTTTATTTTAAGGTGAAAGAAATGTAGAGAAACAAGCCTTCTAGTTTCTTAGCATATCTCTCATGTAGGTTATTTTCCACTAAAATTGGTTCTGTAGTTTAAGCAGAGTCTCATGGGCCAGTTTTGACAGGTTTTATTTAAAAAAAACAGCCTGATTTTCCTCAGTCATAGGACCAACTGAGAGCCACACCTCACCTACACAGTTCATAGCAATTATGTCAGTATCCCTGCAAACAGATGCTGTAATATTACCAAATTAGTTTATTAATGCTTAGGCAGTTGCATGAAAGTAGCTTTCAGCGAGCAGTTCAGGTTTTCTGTGAAAAAGGATTTCATCTATCTTGTTTATCGTAGAAACAGCATTTTTTTGGTTCACTTTTTTCCTTGAACCAGTTTTACCTTTGGAGCTTCTGTTTTCAGCAAGGTGTTAGGTGGCAACATAAAAAGTTATGGGTGAATTTTGATAACATTTCCAGGAAATATCTGCAATGAGACTGGACCATATGAATAGATTTTGGGGGTGATTAAAGAAAATCACATATTTGGTAATGCTGTTTTTTTTCTTTCTGTGTGTTTTCATTGGCAAGAAATCTTAAAAAAAAGAAAAATGGATCACAACATGGGACTGAGCTGCCTTGTTGGACGTCTGCTGTCTCCTAGTGCTTTTCCATTTTTTTTACTGTGACATTGCTGGGCTGGGTGATAGATTCTCTGTTTATGAAAATGAAATTTTACAAAATCAAGATTTTAAAAAAAATTAACCAATGCATTACTTGGACTTCCTTAGCTCAGAATGATAGCACCCTGCCTAGGACCTAAGATCTTGTTTTGCAAGGATAATTTTGCAGCTTGTTCTGAGTTGGACTTTGAATTCAGATCAGCTCCAGGACATGATGATTAAAACAAACTTTTTTGAAAGTAATTTTTATCACTTGCAATTTGTTTTTTAGATATGAACAAAATCTGGGATTTAATTTTTAAGCTGGATCCCCAGCCCTACTGGGACATTTCCCATCACGTTAAGAGAATAACACATCAGAGTCCAAATGATTTAGCTGGCTTAAAAAAAGGAATTGGCCAGTAATGCTTTGTAAATAATTTTTTTTATATATCCTGCCAATATTTTCTAATAGTCATTTTATGAGTATTTTTTAAAATTAAATGCACCTAATGTGAAAGCCAGTGAAACGTTAAACATTTAGAAAAAATTAGCCCATTCGGGTCACAATGCCTGATAATGGGCTCTAAAAAATTAATAAACCCTCTGTGAAAGATCCTTTCTGTAACCAAATATTTTTATCACCAGTTAAGTCTTGCAGATTTTTTGTGCCACTGTTGTATTTTCAAGATTTTGACGGAACTATTTGCGATTACAGCCATTCCTGGTCTAATTTCAGTGTTTGTATTTGACTAAGTGTTTATTTAGAGCTTTGGGTTTATGTGTCTAATATCAGGTTAAGCCTGAAGCTTCTCTTCTTTGTTTGGACCACCATCTACAAGAACTCAGCAGAGGACTAGAATCAAGTGTCTCTATACTGATTTTAGTCAGATACCGAGCAACTGGCTATAAAAACCAAGCTAAATAAAGGTCCCCTGCTACTAAAATCTTGATTTTTTTGACCAAAAGATGCCACAGACCTCTGCAGATCTTTTTAACTCTCGGAAAATCCTCTTTCTAGAAGCATAGCTTCAAGCTATTCAATTCTTATGTAGAACAATGACTGTAAATGTAGTTTGTGGCTCTTGGCTGTAATTTAAGTGTAAGCTTTCACTTGTGATGAATATACATAATTGCAGCCTTTGTTTAGACATAAAACAGCACCACCCTGTCAGGAACACAGCACTTCTCATGTATCGTTGCAGCACCATTACACCGATACTTTGAGAACTACAGCTCAAACATGATCAAAGGTCAAGTCAACAGTGTGTTTCTCTTTTAAATAGGTTTGATGCCTGTGTACATAACATAATTTTTATGGCTCGGTTTATATATTGAAGGACAGATTGTAGCAAAGGTTTGTTCTGAGGGAGTAATAATCCCCATGACCAACATCTATAGATTCTGATATGATTAGCACTGTTGGTCTTAAGATGCAAACATGCTGATGTTAATCCTAAATTGTCTAATTTAAAATTGTCGTAGTGGCCTGTGTTAAAAACCCCCAAAAAACTGGTGAGATTGCCAAAGGATTTTAAGCTGTAGGAGTGTAGCTTTTTGAAATCTTGGGACACCTCTACTCCATTAACCACCTCATGTCTATAGTTTTGCTTCAATATATTATTGGCATACAGTAATATTCTGCCTTAGGTTGTAGTGAAGATGTTTTATATAAAGATATCGTAGCCTACTTAATTTGTACGCATTCGTTGTAGTTCAAAATCCTTTAAAAAGAGGATCAAACAATTCCAGTCGATTGTGTGTCTCACTTCCTACTCCTGATGTCAGTGCTTTCCTGGTGTTACTCAAGTCTCTAGGAAGAACCGTTGTGTATAGTTCCATTTGTTTATTTATTTGGACAAATCTAGGCCTGTGATGGACTGGCTAACTGTTTAGGATTTACAAATCTCTCTTGGGTGCTTGAATAGTCCGCAGCAGCGGGTTAAAGAGGCATCTATCCCTTATTCCTACTAAGATCTTTTGATTTAGGAACCATTTTCTTTTCCAACTTTCGAGCATGAACAAAAATATTTTCTTAAGTCATAAAAAAAAAAGTTATTTGTTTAGCCACAAATTCATTGTTACATAAAATGTTTGTAAGACTGCTAGTCTGTGTGGTTTTACAAAGATAAGCTTTTATCTCCTCTTTCTTTTTTTCTTCTTTCTAAAACAGAGACCCTCCCCAAGAAGAAGCACCAGTCCTGACAAGTTCAAGCGTCCAACTCCGCCGCCCTCTCCCAACACGCACTCAGGGGCCCAGCAGGCTCAGCCTCCACTCCCCCCACCAGCCCAGCCCATGGTCCAGTCCATGTCCTCCCCAGCAGCCATGTCACAGCATGCAACATCAGCACCACCACACCAGCCTCCCTCCCAGCCTTAACGCCACACACACACACAAACACACATACACAGAGTCTCTGTCCGTGCGCATGACTGCGCATTGAATGCCACGATGCTACCGCTGCAACTTCCATAATTACCAGCTCTGGAAGTGAAGTTTCTTACTCTTAACAAAGTCCACAAGACGCAGCTTCAGATGTTTTGGAAGGAAAAGGAAACGAGAAGGCAGCTCAGCCTCGGTGACGGTAGCGGCCTGCCAAATCCACATGTGGCGTTGCTTAACTACTCTTAAAAAGAATGGATGGATTTGAGGATAAATGCTTCTGGGATTTGTTGGATAATTACCTGTTCCACCCTCCGTCTTGTACCTGTTACGTTCTTTGCTAGGGACTCTAGCTGGTTGGAGTTGTTATTGTGGCGCTTCTAAGATAGCACAAACGGCACAGTTAGTGTGTTTCATGGTGGTGTTTCATTATAGATTGAATGTTTGGATCAAAAGGATGTACAGCTAAAGAAGAGGATGGATTGATAGATTGGGCTTTTTTTGTTTTTTGTTTCATGCATATAATATGAGACATAGCAGTGATAGCAGCACTCCAACTCACACTTTTTGTCTCTTAAGCCGTGTCATCATGACTCCAAGTTAATCCTGGCTTTGATTAGGTCTTAAAAAAGTGTTGTGGAAGGCTGTTGGGAAGTTCTCAGTTATAGGGCATCGGATCAAACAGAGCCTGCATTGCAGTCATTTTAGTTCCCCGAAGCCTTGAGTTAAAATAAAAGTTACAAAAGCATCCATGAAGATGGACACTGGTACATAAACCAGAGATAAATGTCACCAAATATAGTCCAAGGTGTTGCAGCTTAGTCATGTACTCAGTCTTCTCTCTATCTCTGGTGTATTTCTCAAAGCTTCTATCATCCTAATGGATATTTCTCATCAGAAAAAAAAAGCATACATCTCTTTACACTAAATATACATACTGCTAAAGCATTCTGACTGAATGGTACTGTTGACTAAATTTCTATGTATGATTAAAGCTCTTGACATGACAACACCTGCTTTGTCAGTTTTATGGGCAATTGCTTCTCATTTGTAATCCTGTGAGGGTTTAAATCAACTCTCTTACAACAGTCTGTTATTAGTTCTAGGCAAAATCCATTGATTTTTATGCACATATTTATCAGATCACTGTATTTAGCCTGCCTGTAATGTTTAATTGTGGAAGTGATCATATCTTACATTCTAATGGTAATTGATGGAAAATGTTTGTGCCTTAAATAAATCTGCACCATCTAAACACCCGATGTGATATTGTACAATAACAATACTTACACTGCAGTTGGTAATTTTTCATGCATAGAGTTACCGTCAATGTCCAGCACTTTAAGAAAGGTGAGTACATATTAGACCCTAGTGACGTTTTGGTTCAACAACCATTAAAACAGCTCAGATTTGTGTAAATTGTGTAGAATTTTCTAGTTTTGTTCATTAAAAAATTGGCGTCATGATTTGTCTGTCAGCGTTTCTGCAGGGTCTTAAAAAGTTGGATTTAAATGTCTCAAGATGCCTCAGATGCGTCCAATTTTTAATACCAGGTATGTTTCATTATAAATGTAGAAGCCTGTTAACTCATATTTTTAAAATATTTTATTATATTTCTTAGAAAAGTAGAAATGGCAAAAAATATGGATTGTTGATCTCCAACCTTACTCATACCATAACTGTCAGTGCATGAAAGCATATACAGCTTTAAGATTATTTGATATTTTTGGTAATGTATCCTCTAAAATATGATCTTCCTCTAAATGTATTGCTACTGACTATTAGCCTGCTAATGTTCCAAAACATAAGATCTCAACATAAGAGCGTAATCACAATATTATCTATAGAAAATGGGAACATGGAATAAAGATTCCTCATAAAATTACCAAAAAAAATAAAAAAGCACCCTTTTGATGTGATTTAACAAACATTACCATGAGATAGAAGGCATGCAAAGGAACAGAGACTTGTTTAATAAAATGGTGTTAAAAATACAGTATTTGTGACACATTTGTGTAAAATGTAAATTGATAAGTTACAGGGATTGTAAGTCATTTTAGATATCTAAGATATTTTGCCAACGTACATTAAAGTAGGGTAACTGAGATACATTTTTGAGAAAACTAATATGTGATGCAGGCACATTACATTTTTCAGGCTCTAAATAGTAATGTCAAATGTAATTTTTTTGTAAGTTGCCCAACACTGTTTTCCGCATCAAGCCATGCAATGAGATGAGGAAGCCATCGCTGCTTTGATGCTGGCCCTCAGCCCACAGCTTACTTCATTATCCCACCTTTATGTGAGACGTTAATGCCAGCCGATACTCAGGTAATCAGCGCAGGCTTTGGTACGGTTGGCAGTGTGAACAGGTACCAAGTCCTGCTGAAATCTGCATTTCCATAAAAGCTTCTCAGCAGAAGAATGCCAGAAGTGTTCTTAAATTTTCTGGTAGGCTGTTAGACAGATTTTGGATTTGATGAAACACAATGGACTAAGAGCAGCAGATAACTTGGTCGAAACCATCACAGATTGAGACCTTCACTCTGAACCTCCATCCAATTGCATTCTGTCTCTCCATGCTTCCTCTAATTCTGGGATCTTGACTTCGAAACTAAATGCAACATTTATTTTCATGTAAGAAGATGGTTTTAGACCATTGAGCGTCAGTCCAGTCCTTTATTTTTTTCTCTCTTAGCTCAGGTAAGACACTTTTGACATTAGTTCAAGGATTGCTAAACTCAGAATTACTTGCAGCCCTTGTTCAAGAAGCGTCTTATGCATTGACTCTAGCTCTACTCTGCACCTAGTCAATCTCAAAAACCTTGAAGGGACTTTTCTTCACAATCCTTTTGGGGCTGCTTAATTGTTTTTCCACCACATTTTTCCTTTCTACTCAACCTTACATTAATATGCTTGGATGAAACACTCAGTTATTTTTCTTTTGTTGAAATTACGTAGTGGAAGTCTGTGCAAGACAACTGTCAAGTAAGCAGTCTTCTCCACAACTTCAGGCAATGACATAACAGTCTTAAGAGAGTTTGAATGTTTTATGAGCTGTATATACCCTAAGCACTAAAATTAGCAGTAGATGATAAGCAGAATCATAGTTCAGTGGAATGAATCTAACATGAGTTTCACTTTTTGAAATGAACTCCTGGGAGGAAGAACATCGGTGATATTGTGTACCCAGGTGATAAGCATGACTGGTTTTAAAATAATGATCAGTGAGCTGAACCATGGTGATTTCAAAAAATCTTACGGAATATCAAAGCGCTTATGGTCACATGTTGGGCGACCCAAATTTCACATCAGATTTAGTCAACCCTCTTATCACCTTGAGGGCCAAACTGGTGCCTGTAAAGACTGGCATTCCCTTCCGCACTGCTAAACAAAAACGTTATATATATATATTTATATATATATCTATATTTATAGATATATATATAATCGGTTACCCTTTGATATTAATCTATGCTTGCACAACCAAATCATGTGATGTCCTCTCACTACAGCTTTGTCGAGTCTCTCTGTGCCAGCATTTAATTTTCATCCAGCCGGCATGGTTTTAACCGGTTCTAACTGGCTGGATGCTGGAGGAGTGGTTTCTATGAATCAATCATTCCAGGATCATTTAACACAGTCAACCTGTTTAATGTGGGTGTAAAAACAGCATGTCGGAGAAGAAAAGTACAAGAGTGAGAGTCATTAGGCTTCCATTAGGTCACGCTAGGTAAAATCTAGCGCAGTCGCACGTTATTGGTTGAAGCTCACCAAAAACAAAGCATTCTCTGCAGTCTAGGTGTGACTTAGGTATGTTTTCCTCCAAAGACTTGCTGAGAGTTCTGAAACAAGTTAAGGTGTATCCTCTGTCCTGAGTTTCCTTATTATGTTTCTGTGTTATCTCAGCAACCTGACCTAATCCAAGCAGGAATCTAGGCTGGAGTCTCAGGTGGCCATGTTTGGTGCTGAAGTCACCTTTTGACCCCTCCAGCTCTCTGGAACCAGGCTGCTGAGCTAAAGAGATTTATCCAGATCATGGGGGGTGGCTCTTTGTGCGTACAACTGTACAACCTCTCGCAGGAGAGAACAGCAGGCCCCTGCTCCTCGGGTGTCACAAAAGTCCGAGACAAAAAGGAAAACTCTAAATATCACGTCAGCGCACATGTAACTGATGGGAACATAGAGCCTCTCCGGATTAGAACAGAATGATCCATATGTACGAGAAGATCTGTGGTCTTAACAGTAAATGTTCGGGTGGCTGGAATCTGTGTCTTCATTACACCTAAGCTAAAGTCTCATTTTGATCATATGCTTTGATTAGCCAAATTACACACAATAAACAATATCCAGCCTATATTACTATATTGAAGTTTGAATTTATTTCACATGACATCTGAACTGTTAGGCTATGTCCAAACAAGTTCTTTCTAAATGCCTAGTTTTTTAACGTAAACATGAATGATGTGTAAATGTACCAATGGTTTTCCTGCATGTTTCCACATGCTGTCTTCTTCACCATTCAGATTTGTATGGTTTAAATTTGCTTACAAATTTAATATATTCTTCTTTTTTTTTAAGTATACTAAAACATTTGGTGTCCTAAATCGGATCCTTGAGGGACTTACAGAATGTACAGCCTACTTTTGTGTACAAATATCAACTTTTTTCCCTCTGTCTTTGTCTTCTTTTTTTCTGTATGTTTCAATATGCAATTACTGTCGTCGACTTAACTTCATCATTCAGGATTTTTTTTTTTGCTGTTTAAAACATTATTGTGTCTTTCATCTTCTAAACATTCTGAACCGGAGATCTCTTCCTGTTAAACAAAAAGATATGACTCCAGGACAGAGAATGAACGTGAAAATTGTATGTAATCTGTTGGAATCTTTAGCTAGATAATGCTTTACAATTACAATCTCCTAGTTTTGGCATAAATTGTGTTATATTTACCTCTGTCAAGGAGGTTGTTTTTTGCCAGGGTTTGTTTGTCTGTTCGTTAGCAACATAACTCAAAAACTTAGAGACAGATTTTTATGAAATGTTCAGGAAATGTCTGCAGTGGGACCTGGAACAAGTGATTTAATTCGATTTTAAGGGTGATTCAGATCACAGTCTGGGGCGGGGACTGAGCTCTCTGGGTGCTTTTTAAGTCGGGATTGAGTTGGGCTGTCTAGACATTACTGCAAATAAAGAATTGGGCCTGTTACGGAGTGCATACTTTCCTTTTTTTTTTCAGTAAAATAATGCAAAATGTAGCTCAGATGATTTAAAATAATGACAGCTTCAAGACAGTTATAATTAAAAAACATTTAATTGGAGTTTAGCTGATAAAGGATTACTGTCTTTAGGCAAGGCAAGGCAATTTTATTTGTATAGCACACTTTCAACACAGGGCAATTCAAGGTGCTTTACATATGATTAGAATACAAATGAGCAGTTACAATAAGAAAAGAATCAAGAAAATACAACAATGTAGGGACAAGTGAGTAAAAACACAGGTTTAGTTCATTAATTGATCTTGCTGAAGAGAGCTCACAGTTTTTAACACAAGAAAGCATATACATTAATTAACACAATAATTTGTGTGACAATTAAAAACAAGCAAGTCAAAACCGTTACTCATAAGCGAGTCAAAATAGGTAAGTTTTAATTTTAGACTTAAATGGTAAATGGACTGAACTTATATAGCGCTTTTCTAGTCTTACTGACCACTCAAAGCGCTTTACATTGAAGCCACATTCACCCATTCATACACCGACACCCAACATGGCTCGGTAGGACAATATAGAATTTGGGGGTTAAGTGCCTTGCCCAGGGGCACATCGACATGTGACTGGAGGAAGCTGGAATCGAACCTACGACCCTCCGATTGCAAGCCAACTACTCTACCACTGAGCCACAGTCGCCCTCAATGAGTTCAGTGTCTCTGCAGCTTTGCATTCTCCCGGAAGTTTGTTCCAGAATGAGGAGCATGGAAACTAAAAGCTGCTTCCACATGTTTGGTTCTGGTTCTACGTACGATCAGTAAACTAGAGCTGGAGGACCTGAGTGATCTGGATGGTTTGTACTGTGGTAGCACATCTCTAATGTACTCTGGTGCTAATCCGTTCAATGATTTATAAACTAATAAAAGCACTTTGAAGTCTATTCTCTGAGCTACAGGGAGCCAGTGTAAGGACTTTAGAACTGGGGTGATGTGTTCTACTTTCTTGGTTCTAGTGAGAACACGAGCAGCAGCGTTCTGGATCAGCTGCAGCTGTCTGATTGATTTTTTTAGGTAGACCTGTGAAGATACTGTTACAGTAATCAAGGCGGCTAGAGATAAACGCATGGTTGAGTTTTCTAGGTCTCCTTATGTCATCCTTCCTTTAATCCTAGAAATGTTCCTCAGGTGATAGAAAGCTGACCTTGTTACTGTATTTCCTTCATGTGACCCAAGAGAGATCGGATTCCATTATAACACCTATATTTCTGGCCTGGTTGGTAGTTTCTGGTTGGACCAACTGAAGCTGTGTACTGATATTTAATTGATATTTTTTGGGTCCGAAGAGAAGCACCTTAGTTTTGTTTTTGTTCAGTTGGAGGAAATTATGGGACATCCAGCTGTTAATTTGCTCAATACATTTATTGAGGATTTGGACGGGTTCAACATCACCTGGTGAGATTGAGATATAAAGCTGAGTGTCATCAGCATAGTTGTGGTAGTTAAAGTTGTTGGTGGTTATAATCTGGCTTAGTGGGAGCATGTAGATGCTATATAGGAGGGGCCCTAGGATGGAGCCATGGGGAACCCCACATTTGATTTCTGTGTTTTGTGATGAGAACTGGCTAATCGACACAAAGAAGTTCCAGTTTTTAAGGTAGGATTTGAACCAGTCGAGTACTGTACCAGAGAGTCCAACCCAGTTCTCTAGACGTTCTAGTAATATATCATGGTCAACTGTGTGAAACGCCACACTGAGGTCTAATAGTACCAGTACTGTGGTTTTACTACGGTCAGTATTTGTATGGATATCATTGAAAACTTTGACAAGGGCAGTCTCTGTACTGTGGTACATAAAAAAACAGACTGATAAATATCAAAGCGGTTGTTTATTGCTAGGTAGCTATTCAATTGTTGGAACACAACTTTTTCAATAATTTTACTGATAAATGGGAGATTAGAGATTGGTCTGTGGTTTTGCATCAACGTGCTGTCTAGGTTCTTCTTCTTTAGTATTTGTTTGATAACCGCTGTTTTTAAGGCTTTGTTGAAAACACCTGATAGGAGGTATCCGTTAACTATTTTGATCAGATTCGCTCTGATGTCTGGGAAAATTTTTAGAAAATTTGTTGGTAAGATATCTAAGCAGCAGGTGGCAGAGCTTAGTTTGTCAATAATTTCATCAAAGCTTGTCTTTCCAGAAGCTTGAAAATATTTTTTCATAATTAATGCCAAACAAATAGACAGAAATAAATGCAAATGATCAAATATACCATATAAAAATCCTCAATACTATAAAGCATTAAACTTGACACAAATAAAACATTCCAGTATTGCAAGCTAGTGTTTATTACTCAAAAGCAACAACTGTAGTAATCTACAAAGAGCAAAGTCCCCTTAAGTTTGTCAGCTATCATCTTTAAGCATGCCTGTTTTTTTCACTCCTGTTATCTAAGTTTTACTGAACTAAGGTAGTTTTAGGTACTATTCAATAAATACATTATTACTAGGACACCTTGATTTGGATTAAATTGGATTTAACAACTAAAATATAGCTTTATCCATCCATCCATCCATCCATCCATCCCCCCAAAAAAAGCTTAAACCAAAAACACACGGGTCAATAAGCTATCAGGATTAATGGCCTATAGAAGTTCACAATTGACATTAATTCCAGAATCAGTTAATAATCCACTTTAAAACTTTCATGAATTTGCTACACCATGTCCCCAACATGCACTACATCTAGTTGAAACTGGTCTGAAGGCACTTGTCAGTGAAATGCCAGTGTAGAGTACAATTAACCGGGGATAATGGATGCTAAATCTTTTCACTAACGCACTTCCCGTTGACCACAATTATGGGAAAAACGCATCAAAGATCAAGGAAAAAAGTTATCTTGAACACCATTCACACTTTTGTTCCTATTCATAGCCTCCCCCTTTTTTATGGCCTTTTAACTTCCATGTTCTTATTTCTATGGGTTGTTTGTTCTCACTTTTATTTACGATGGTGTACTCTGCTGACAATGCTGTACGCTATGTCTGTCAAGAGATTTTGAGAACAGGGACAATCGCTTTGGGTGATATAATTTTATGATACTGTACTTGAGACACAAGGAGCAATTCTCGCATCTGGCCTAACACCTTAGAAAACAGGTGTAGACAGTGCCCTGCAAAGGTATTCACACCACAATGAATGTGTTTTATCAACATTGTATGTGGTATGTTATCACAAAGTGGAAGAATTATGATAATTAGTTTTTTTTTTTTAAAGGTTTGGAATCGCAAGCCCACTAAGACATGGTCCAATTAACAGGCAAGGCAAGGAGAGAATTAATTAGAGAAGCACATAGATTGGCACTAGAGGAGCTGCAGAGATTCATGCCTCAGGTAGTAGATTCTGTCAACAAGACAACAATTAGTTATGTATGCCACAAATCTGGCCTTAATGAGCTATTGGCTGCTGTTACAGAAAGTATGAAAAGTAATTTAAAAGGTTTGGCACAAGCCGTTCATATGATACTTGGAATATGTGAAAGCGGATGCTCTGTTCAAATGTTTCCTTACATGTATATCACAATGTGTGATGCCAAATGGCAACAATGGACAGCAACCTGAACATTTTAAAACACTGTGGCGGCAGCATAATGCTGTGGGGAGGTAAATGCTGTGTTGTTGTTTTTTCTCAGAAGAAATTGGTCGGAGCTGATAGGCAGATTATTCAAACTTCTTGTAAAGATACTTGAAGAAAACCTGTTAATGGCTGCAGAAGATTTCTTCGTTCTCCCAGGAGGACAGGAACCTTAGAGAGAGAGGAAGGCTTTAGATCAATAGATATTCAGTTATGTGTGGAGAGGCTCAGTCAAAGTCAAACGTAAATCCAGTTCAGAATATGTGGCAAGCTTGTAAATGAATACTTATTGACATTTTCTATCCAATCCGTCTGAGCTTATTTAGTCAAAAGGGAAGGAGACCAATTTTCAGTCTCTAGAGTTACAGCACTAATAGTGACAATTACAGCAAAAATATGTTTCCATAAAATATTCAAAAATGCTAATTTTGGTAAAAGCATCACACAAAATCCCACAATAATGTGTGTTTGTTGCTGTGATGAAACGTTTAGAAAGGGTAGACTATTGTAAGCCACTGTATATGACATCATCTTTCTAAGTAACTGAAATAGGCTACATACGGGACATTTTGTTTTCCAATAATCACCCCATCATCCGCCACCAAATAAACCTGACCTTAAATATGTTCCTGGAGTCGCTTTTCACCTGATCAGACTTTTTATGGTGGACCACCCAAGTGTTGCAGCCAAATCTAGAGTCGCGACTCTGACAACTCTAGAGTCGCATTCATTCCACAATGTTAAAAGCCTTTATAGGCTAATTTGTCTTATATTCAGGAGGAAAGTCCAGGAAGCAGCTTCAATAGTTTCCTTTGTTATTTCCCGTTAAGGGCGACTCAGTGCGGGGATGACGCCGGGTAGTGCACCCAGCTGGTGTTGAGCGTTATTACCATCCATCAACCGGTTCAAACTGGAAGCATGGCTGCTTTAAAGTAGTGACAGGAGGGAACGAACAGATTCACCAGCATTTCTCTCTGGAGCAGCAGCTTTCAGCTTCACACATAAGCATGCAGTTAATCATCTAGACCTGTTTTTTTTATTGATTTGAAAAGGTGAATTCTCAAAAGAAAAAAGTAATACTATCATCTACGGCTGGCTGAACCTTTCAGGTAAAAAAAAGAAAAAGTGGTCTTGCATGTGAATTTCTTTGCGCGTGAACGCGCTCATCTTTTTCGTTTTCTTTTCTTTTTGCTTTGCTTTGGGGTTTTTTATAATCGGGGAAATTGTCTTAAGCTTGAGCAACGTTGCTTGAAAAGAGCAGAAACTAGAGCCACAAACATCTTTGCGGAGAAACACGGAGCCTGTGTGTGTGTGTGTGTGTGTGTGTGTTTGTGTGTGTGTGTGTGTGTGTGAGCGCGCGCTGCGCTTGAGACGCGCAGGGTGGAAGCGGCGCTTCCTCCTCTCGTGGCTGCGCTCAAGCTGCTGCTGGACCAGCAAGAACAGCTTTGAACCGGTTTCTCACCGGCTACAAAGCAGTGAAGGGAGAAAAAAAAAGCCAACGCACAATGAGCACTGTTGATGCTGAGCGTTTCCCCTTTTCACACGCATATCTCATATAGCTCGTCGTAGGGCAAGACATCCCGTTTGCTATGTTTTTTGGGGGGTAAAGACTGTGTCAGAGGGAGATTTTTTCTGTACATGAAAAGTTCCCGCAGAGCGCGCGGCTCCGCAGGCGCTGTCTGCTGCTGTAGATGCTGAGGTGAGTGCGACATTTGTTTCTAACTCGGTAACAGCGACATTATACCTGCTTGATTTGCCATCCTAAGTAGGTCAACGTGTTTTAGAAAAGAAAAAACAAACAAACAACTGTCGGATGTTTTCTTTACCTGTCGACTTGTGGCATCTTGATTTTCCTCCGTAGACTTAAGTGAATAAATACAACATTCTTTATACAAACTCAACTCAACTGTTTTAATGCTTTGTGAGTGGATGAATGTATTAACCAAATAGCTTTTTGTATCAACTTTTACTCCCATATTTCGATTGTAAATAACATGTTCTGAGGTGGGGATCTATTATGGTGTATGAAGATGCAGTGGGCTACTGATAATTAATCGAATGTATTGTAATTGACCAAAGGCAGGACAAGGCTCTCCTACCAGATAGGAATCATAGAAAAGGCAGGTCACACAGGCAGTTAGGGGAGATCAGCCTCATTCCCCTCCTCCTATAAGGTGTGGTTAGACAGAAAGCAACAAATAGGGCAGCTGGCTGTGTGGAGGCTGCAGTCACATCCAGCTGAGGACCTCACACAGGTGACCAACTGCCCAGGTGTTGCAGCAGCCCTCCTCACATCGAGGCTTGGAGTAAGTAAGGAGTGAGGAAGATCTTGTACGGCATGTTTTTTTTCTTTAAAAAAGGGAAGAAGAAGCTGCATTTTACGACCATAAAGACAACATTGACATTTTTTTTCCTTTTTTCTTCTTTTCTTTTAGGAACTTCTCCTTCGTAAAAGCTGTAACAGATCCCATCGGGTCCCATTAACATCAGGACCATGACTTCATCCACTAAAGTTCTGGATGGAGGTTGGGGATGGGCAATTGTGGCTGCGTCCTTCATGGCCCAGTTCCTGGCCTATGGATCGCCCCAGTCCGTGGGCGTCCTGTACCCCGAGTGGCTGCACACCTTTCAGGAGGGCAAGGGCTTGACAGCCTGGGTGGGCTCTCTAGTGGCAGGAGTGGGATTAATAGCCAGTAAGTAGCAAACATTGCGTTCACGCAATTAACCTATTTTTTTTATTATTCCACCTATCATTATCTTTATTATGCTTTAATAATTAATTAAAATAATTATTCTTAAATATTTTCAACAAAAAAAAGAAAGTAATCATGGCACTTATCAACTTTATTGAAAACTTTTTTTATACATTTTAAACAACTGCTGATATCAATATGATTAATAATTTGCAATAATATGGTGGTGTTTAAAGTGGAACTCCTAAAGAAGAACCATTTCACCTTTGCACCTGTTATACAACCGTTTTAATCGCAGTCATAATCACTTACATGCCACTGATAGAAGAGCTTTTTCAAAGACTGTACGATGAGTGCAGGGAGTAATTACACCATGTTCCAGAAACGCTGCACAGTTTTCATAACGTTGATCGATCGATAGATGAACAAAGTTGCATCATGACTCGGAGCACTTTGTGGCTCCCTGAGCAGAGTTGCGCTTAATGATTTTCCAAGAGATTAAAGCAAGTGCCTGTCATCCATGCTATGAGGCTCATTTAGCTATTAGACCAACCGCTGAGACCAGAAAGGAGGGACTGAGGAAGACACAGATAAAGAAGAAACGTAGATTTGGAGGGATGCATTTGTCCTTGTTCTTGAAAATAGGTTTAAAAAAAGAAAGTGTCTTAAGATGTGGCAGAAAAAATACTTTCTAAAAAGTTAAACAGCAATATAGAAGTCTATGTTCTCTCCAGGAACGCTGACAAACAGGAGCAGGAATAGAGTTGTGACTTTGTCTGACATTTCCATCTTAGGCAGAGCTCGCCTCTCAGGCCCTGGCTTCTGGCATGAGATTATGAAGATCAGAACTGGACAGATCTGGCTTCAGGCCTAGGCAAGATCCAGACACGTGTCCTGGCTGTCGGCATTCTAAAGTGCTGCAGTTTCTGCTAGACGACAGCAGGGATAGAAATCACTATCAGGATCTCAGAGGAATGAGGATAGGAACGGTTTGCATGATGCAGAAGTTAACCAGCCTCAGGATATGGCTGTATTTACAGTAGAGAATAAACCGTGTCTGTTAGCTTTCACGCAGATGTACCTAGAAGTGTTACAGGGAAGTTAAGAATTGCTTTTATTTTTTCACCCTGAAAACAGTCAAAACCACAAAATTGAATGAAACCATTTGGTAGAGTGCAACAACGGGTCTAATGTAACTTGACGATGCAATATGTGGCTAGGGGCAGCGGTGCATTGCTCTTCTCAGAAGCTCTGTTATTAAGAACATGACACAGCAGTATATATCTTCTCTGTACTTTCTTAGGTTTGTATTTTTAGCTCCCATCGTACTGCCATTCCCTCTGACTCTATTTTTCTCTCCCTTTGCCTGTTTTCTTTCTATCTTCCCCTCAGGTCCCATCTGCAGTGCCTGCGTTGACAACTTCGGAGCACGTCCTGTGACCATCTTTAGTGGTGTCATGGTGGCAGGGGGCCTGATGCTCAGTGCCTTCGCTCCAAACGTCCAATTCCTCATATTTTCTTACGGAATTGTTGTTGGTAAGCCTTCATGTTTTTTTTATTTCTGTTTTTTTTTTAACCAAGTTTTTATATATATATTTTTTATTTTATTTTTCTTTAGAGAAATGACATCAGTAAAGAGATCAAATTCTCTTGCATTTTTAAAGAGTTTTTCAAGTCCAGGTGTTAGGCCATAGATATTAAGTCGTAAAATAAAACATTAATATCCATTTGCAAAAATATTTCAAAGTTTTGTGAACAGTAAAAATAGGCTGTTCGTTGAGTTTAAAACATGGAAGAATGCTGTTAGTCTTTCCACTTACAGGTAGACCATGGTTGAGTTAGGTTTTATATTACTCTTACAGCCAGTTTACATCATAGGCTTGGCAGTTTTTGTTTCTCGGTCATCTGCTAATTTTTTACCTGGTGCATCCTTTTAATATTTTTTAGTTTGCATTTCAGAATCCTTTCAAAGCAAAACTTACTATGGAGTTCAATCAAACCAAGACCATCTCCAATGGTCTAGAGGGGACTGGTGTATCTATTCTGATCTCGTCTCGGATTAAGATCTGTGTTGATGTTGCTCTGTTCCTGTGTGTCAAGTTTCCTTGTTTCCTTCCAAACCTATGTGAATCTCATAACACATAATGTAATCACTGGAAGCAAGCAGGAGTGCATGTTAAGTCAAATCATTATGTAACATCAGAGTCTGATTTTAGCCTTAATTAGAAGTTAATGAATACCAATGGGCCAGAAAGGTTGACAGGATATACAGTTAACCATGGCGCCATTTGTTTAACCACTACTGACCACTGTTGACAGAAAACAAAGAACTAATGACTCAGCCATAATTCCCATTTGGGATTTTATTGTCTTTGTTTCCTGACCGGTGGTTATGCATGGACCCAGCCACCACCTGTTCCTGCATATTTAGTGACAGTCCACGGGGGCTTAGTTCTGGTGAACCCTCTCACCGCCCATGCTAGTTTTAATTCAGGGTCCGCTTACCAGGGAGAGTATAGATATTTAAAGAGCAATTTATTTTTAGAGAAGCCCTCAGATGGCTGATTGTTGCTGAACAAGCACATGTAGGTTGTTTACTACTCATGTTGCATGTTTTCCTAAGCGCATTACATAAATGTCATGAAGCAATCTGCCCTTTGAAATTAAGACATAGAACAGTCATAACACAAATGTAGATGCTTTCAGGCTAATGGGTGATATATTTTTCTTTTTTCCTAGGCCTGGGCTGTGGTCTTGTCTACGCGGCCACCTTAACAATCACCTGTCAGTATTTTGACAAAAGACGCGGCCTCGCCCTTGGCATTGTCACCACAGGTACTTCCACCTTCCTCTGCCCTGAGATCAATGGGTGGCTTCCTGTTCTTCATGATCACTTTAATGTATGAACTTCTGGGAGCCTTACAAAGCTCAGGTAAACATATGTAGTAGTTAAGCTGGAGAGGTCTGTTAATCAGACAGGTGGACTGACCTGTTGAGTGGGTCTGGTTTGTCTGGCTTGAGAATTAAAACTTCCTTGGTAACAGATCAGGAACTTTCACCCCTTAGGGTTTATAAGATAGAGCTATGCAAAAGACTGAGTACATTTACTTTGTTAAAAATGGTGACTTTAAATTCTATTGCCTCTTTTTACAGCCACATTAAGTCTTTGCCCTCTTCTCTCATGCAGGCACAAGCGTAGGCGCATTCATCTATGCCACTGCTCAGAATGAGCTGATCGTCCTCTACGGCCTGGACGGCTGCTTGCTCATCATTGGAGCCATAGCCCTGAATCTCATGGCGTGCTCTGGTTTCATGAGGCCCCTGGCAATGCCAGGGTACTACCTCAAACAGAAGGCCGCCCTCGAACGAAACACAGAAGAGCAGCTCTTCGTCAAGCCACAGTTTGACGACCTCAAGATCATCGTGGGTTCTTCAATAACCACGCCAGAGAAACCTCTCGCAGTGAAGGAGTTGCTCATCACCATTGATTCTAAGGACTTGTCCATTCAGACAGAGAAGAAAGAGAGTTCCTTGGCTGGGCTAGCCATTGTGAAAGCAGTCAAGAAAAATCAGAGGGCCTACTTCAAGTACATGCAGTCATTGTTTGAAATTTTACAAGACCAAGAAATGGTGGCCCTTTGCATTGCCATCTTCCTGTTCTCCTTGGGTGCGTTCCCACCAGTCCTTTTTATCGAGGACGTGGCACAGACCGAAGGACTCGTCGAAGAAGTTAGCGTAATTCCTCTTGTATCAATAGGGGCTATTGCCACTTGTGTAGGCAAACTACTGCTGGGCATCATGGTGGACATCAAATGGATCAATGGCATCTATCTATACGCCCTAACAATGTTTGCAGCAGCCTTGTCACTGCTTCTCATTCCCATCACCAAAAGCTACATTGGACTGCAAATCCTGACCGCCATCCTGGGTTTCTTCTCTGGGAACTGGTCACTTACATCTTACATCACCACCAAGATCGTTGGCTTAGACAGACTGACCCAAGCCCATGGCATCGTTATGTTCTTCGGGGGATTTGGGATCATGCTTGGTCCCCCTGTTGTAGGTAAGAAACTTGCTTTTATCCAGGTTTTAAACATTATACTTTGGCAGCTTTAATGCATTATTAGTCAAAAGACCTTTCTCGTCTGAAGCCTCGTTGATCATTCTGACCACTGCGTTTTTTTATTTCACTTTCCAGGGTGGTTCTTTGACTGGACGCAGTCGTACGACTTGGCATTCTACTTTAGTGGGAGCTGCGTGCTGTTGGGAGCGTTTATTCTTCTTCTTCTCACCCTTCCCTGCTGGAACAGGAAGTCCTATGAGAATGACAAACCCGAAGTCCAATACACCAGCACCTGTGACAAAGTTGCCTCGGTAGCCTAAATTTTAGCACCTTTCATGAAGATCGTGGCACTTGCTGCTGACTAACTGTTCTGGAACAATGCCCAAACCCTTGGAGGATTTTTTTTTTTCTCTGACTATGCTGGGGTATTTCTGTTGCCAGATTTCAATATACTAGGTTCTCAGGTTCAACCCACTTTCAATAGATAGTGCTTAAGTATTGACACTAAAGCCTGTAATGAATATTTTTCTTAATATTGCCTCATTTTACGAGGTTAACAGAACAATGCTGTTAAAAATCCAAATTTATCTTTTTTATGTAAAGACAATTCTTTTATTTTCTTTCTACTGCTTTGAAAACATGAAATTATGCCTCCTATTAGAACAGGAGGAAAAAAATAAACATATTTAAAACCACTAAGTGAAACACAGTAACATTTTCTGTCAACACGCACATATAATCACCCATTTTAAAGTAGATTATAATTTATGTTGGCTGGAACTTTTTTTTTAATATACTTATGAAGAGTAAAATTTGATTTTGTATTTTGGTGTCAGTAACTGTATGTTACCAAAGCATCCACTATAGCCAATGCCTCATCACATAATGCCTGTTGAATCAATCCGTAAGCCTTGCTTTATGTTCAGGTTTTATTATTTGAATGCATCAACTTGTTTTTTAATGTTTTACAATAACCAATGTCAGTGTACCTCTTGTTTCTGGATCAGACAGATGATTCTAAAACATGTAAAAACAGTTGGGGGATCTTGCTATATGCATTTTTTTTTTTTTTTTTGCAGTGTGCTTATTCTCTGTGCCTCTGCTGCATGTGCTTGACCTCCCTGATCCTTTTCCATCACCTTTGTCTGTTTGTTTTGTGTGCATCCCTCCGCACACATGTTCATCTGTGTGTTATATGTTTGTATTAGCTCTAGTTAGTAAAGCCCTGTGTGCCGGTGACTTTTATATGCACAAAGCTGGTCATAGAGCTGTTAAAAATTGTGATCAAGATTGTCATTGTGATTTAGACTGGAACGGGCTTTTTGAACTCTGAAGTAAAGCACTAGAGATGTGTTCCGTAGCCCAAGTTTCAGAGTCTGAGAGTGAATCTTGGACATTAATGTTTAGAAGATTTTTGTTAAGGGAGGGTTAAGTAAGATAAGGTACTGTAGCCATTCAACTGTATATTGTAGCCTCATTTTTTTATCATTGTAATATTTATGTTGGCATTTCAGTTCCTTTGTTTTATTTAAAATGTGCCAATAAATGTTTTGATTAGTACTACTGTGTATTGATTTGTATGATTCATTTGTTATGAACTCTTAATATTTTAAGCTCGAGGTCTGAAGTCAAAACCTTTTTGCAATCCAGAGAGCAACTTTTACCCTCGCTCTTACCAAATTTGATAGTCTATTGTTGCAAAACCTATGTCAAAAATGATTAATTATTTCATATCCATGCCCTTTTGAACTTTTCTTTTACACTTTTTTCTATTACAACCACAGTCTTGAGGAATATAATTTCAGTTGTATGTAGGCAAGGCAAGCTAATTTTATTTGTATAGCACACTTTCAACACAGGGCAATTCAAGGTGCTTTACATATGATTAGAATACAAATGAGCAGTTCCAATAAGAAAATGATCAAGAAAATACAACAATGTCGGGACGAATGAGTAAAAAACACAGGTTTAGTTCATTAACTGATCTTGCAGAAGAAAAGTGGAGTATAACATAAAACTTTGCACATCTAGGCAGAATGGTTCCCCTTTATGCCTTGCAAAAATAATCTCAAATTTGGATTTAAATGAGTGAATCAAAGCAAATTTCAAGTTTGCGCTATATTCTAAATCCTGAACTTTGCGTTATTTGAGTTCTTGAATACTTATATACTTAATTTGATGAGCTTGTCCATTGTATATCTGTTTCTACTGTATGTTTAGGGTTGTTGTCCTGCAAAAATATTCAGATTTTCTTCTATCTGACCAGAACGCTTACTTAGCCTACTTATATACATTTGCTTTCCCCAGCACAAGATTCTGTACACTAATTACAAACTTGAAAGGGATTTGTTGCACTATAACTTATTTAAGGGTATTGGGGTAAAGGGGAAAAAAAAAGCCAGCCGCTTTTTTTGATTTTTATTTGTAAAAATATAATGAGAGAAAAATAATTTCTTGAATAACAAGACTAAGTGAGTCTTTGTGGAAGACAGCCCACTTTTACAATACACATGGAAAAAAGCAAGAAAAAAACGTTCCTTGCACCCAGGGCCGCTTCTAAGTTTTTTTAGGCCCCATGACAAGAATGTTGGCCGGGCCCCCGACACAGCTGATATTTTTTTCATATTAATTTAAATAAAATCATGCACTTTGTGATATTTCATTCACATATATTTAAGTCAATCAGACTTTATGTGAATCAAATATAACTGCTTCTGTACTGCTAGACCACATTAAATTCATTGTTTTGTGCTTGCATTAGCAATGTAAGTGGATTACAAATTATTTACACTTATTTTTGCAAATTGTTTGCAAATTGGTATTGGACAGATGGTAAAACACAATCAGGATTTATAAAAGATAGGTCTATACATAATAAAATCAGATTAGTCCCTGATTTAGTAGATTATAATTCTTAATTGAAGATAAGGGTTTCATTTTAATTTTGGGATCTTTAGGTAGCATTCTGTTGAACATACATGTATTATAAAACATCAGAATATTTTGTATTATATAGAGTTTATTAAAGCGATACATATAATGTATGAGGATATTAATAGCTCGGTTTCTCTCCCCCAAGGAACACCTAAAGGATTCACTATCAATCGTGGAATCCGGCAGGGCTGTCCCTTTTTACTCCCTAATTATTTATTTTAGCTGCTGAGTTATTAGCTATATCTCTAAAAAAAAAACTGTCCAGATCCCTTTGGTAAGAATTACAAAATGTGAATATTTTCTAAAGCATTGTGAATTCTATTTATATTTAAAAAATGTGAGCCTATATCAATACATGATATGGAGCAAACTGACTTATATGGGATTCCAGTTAAAATGAGGTAAAATCTTTGGGAATGATTATAACTAAAACCAGAGAAGTAAATCTATACTTAACTCCTGGTTGCAGGCAACTCCTTGCAGGCAGAAACTCTGATAGAAATCCTCTGCCAGCTACTTAAAATTCACATAGTTTTAGGAAAAGTCAGGGATCAACAAGGCTTCATTACTTAATTTGACAAAGTTATTTAATATGCATATTTCAAAAGGGTCAAAATGACTGCCTTGGACATTCTAATGTTTAAGTGTATTTGACTGTTCAGAATGATCAAGACCTCATTTTGACAGCGGCAAGGTCGACTGATAGTCATCATAACATCTTATGTTTGACTGCATTTATAAGTTAACAGAGAAAAAAAGGGGGGTTCTTGAGCTAAAGTAGAAAACTTTGAGCAAAGCTACTGTATCACATCAGCATGACGTCAAGATCTACAGAGCTACTCCGCTAATGAGTTAGCAGTAATTTAAGTCCGAAAACATCACTTTAACTGAATAATGCGCACTTTAATGCAGCGGTAAGTCACTACGAAATGTGCTGAAACCATATAGTGAACCAAAACGCATAAACAACCATAAAAACAGTGGTTTTATACTCTTTGCATCTCGTCATTGGCTACTATCAGCAAGACCGAGCCAACAGCCGAAGCAGATGTGGGAATCTCTATGGAGGGCCCCCTGTCTGTGCCCCCCCCCCCCCACGAAGACGCCCGTGCTTGCACCATCAGTGTCCCTCTGTTGAGTAATTTATATTCAGATGTTTAGGTACACATCACAACTTGGGCTTTATTTCTACAGTTTAATTGTTCGTCTTGGATTTGAAGTTACAGAGTGAAAACTTATAGATAAACGCATACCCGTTAAAAGCTGAAAAATTTATAACTCCACAACCCTTTGGCCTCTAAACCTAAAATCAGGGTTTTAAATTGTACTTCACATTCTCAAATTATCTGATTTCTGTGTCAAAAAATACAGTGAAAATCCCACTTTTTCAGAGTTTTTGTAATCAGAGAAGATTTTTACCCACATTTTACTTAAATTAATCTAGTTGCCAAACAACAACAAAAAAAGAAGAATGAAAGAAGAAGCCTTTTCATCATTATAATTCTATTTAACAATCCATTCGGAAAGAATGTGTTACACTTAGACTGTTTTATAAAATGCTGAATCTAGAATTTTCAGGCTACAGAAATAAATGCACGGTCTATTTCTGTGGAACTGTTAATATATGTCATGCTTATCTGTCGTTCATCATTTAGTGAAAGCAATACAGAGCTGAAGTTTATAAAACCCTCTCTTGTGTGAAAATGTGTTGTTGACCAGACAGGTCGATGGCGATGATCGTGATGGAAACCGTTTCTACACAGTTTCACCTGAGCATCCTGAAACGCTCCGCTGCTTCCCCTAGCAACTCCCTTAGCGACCGTGTACCACGTGACTAGTAACGTAAACAGTTTACCAGTGAAGTTTGCAGGAAAGAACAGAGCCATAAAGGCTTCCTTAAAATATATATATTTATTTATGTTTTATTTGCTGTTATCTAGCCGCAGGGATGTGAAGACAATGGCACCGATCAGCCACAAATCTTCGAAAGTTTCTGTAAGCGGAGCATCATGTGGACAAGAACAAGAAAGTCCGTCTGCAACTCAAAGGCGGGACGCTGTTCCAGTCCGCTGAGCTGAAAAATGGGCGCAAGCGCTTCTTTATCACTCTGCGTAAGTTCACATTCAAATGCTATTTAGTGTTATTCTTTTACTTCGTGCTTTCCCATGTCAATTTGCCGCATTTCGACCCCATTTGTTGAAATTAGACCTTCAATGTGGCCCTGGACGCCTACGTTGATGTTATAATGTCTGTGTCATGTTTCCAAGCATTTCAGCGGGTTGTCTCTTGTCAAATATCTTATATTGGCTACTGTAGACAGACAGACAGAAGATAGCCTGTTAGGAAGAGTAAGGTTATGTTACTTTAAAGCTCAGTAATAAAACAAGTAGCCTACGAAATACTGATAAAATTCTTAACACATTTGTTTGCCCTTGATCATTTTTTTATTAGACGTTTATTCCATAAGATCTAAAACGAGAAAAAACCCTCCAAATAATAAACAAACAAACAAAAAAATAAAAATAAATAGGCTACATAAAACTTTTGAAATGTTATTGTCTTTACTACCTATGCAACTATGTAAACTTGTATCTTCTGCCTTAGCATTCCAGGTGTTATCTGGGACATATACAAGGTTTTTATACAGTTCATTGTCCATTCTTTCAGAATGTCCATTCATTCTGATTTGGATTAAAAAAAAAAAAAAAATCAGGATGTAAATTGAGCTTTTATGAATGTTGGTATTTCCACTAATTAGAATCTGATGAAAAAATGGACTTGGAGGCTAATTTGAGAATGGGAAGATGGCATATTTAACCAAAGTTATTCTTTTAAGCTGCTTCTGGTGGTTGTTTTTATATTGAATGAATAATTTTTTTCTGTTGATTTCTCTTATCACTGCAGAGGGATGCGTCTTCAGTGAGAATCTTACGGCCCACCGCCAAGGTCTGCCCAGAACTCACTGTCCCTGCCCATGTCCCAGCTCCTGGAGTACAGCCAGGGTGTGTATTCGCCGTTGCTTTGGAAAAACTAAATGACGATGGGCAGATGGTCTGTGGGATACCTCTTGTCTTAAGAGACATGGTGGAGTTCCTGGATAAGAATGGTACGTAAGGCCCATCTCAGTGTCTTAACTGAAGGTGTTCTTTCTTTTTGGCCAATCTTTCTTTATTCCCTCTTTTCTATCACATTTAACTCTAACATCATCCTTATGTGGAGTGACTGAATTTGTTTTCCTTATTTTAGGACTGAACCAGAGGGGTCTGTTTCGCCTATGTGGGTCCGTGGCACGAACAAGGCAGCTGAGGCAACGGTGGGACCAGGGAGAGATAGTGGACTTGGACCTAGAGGGGGACGTCCCAACTGTAGCCTCTCTACTCAAGCTCTTCCTGCGGGAACTACCTACTCCTTTAGTTCCTGAGCCGCAACGCAAACAGCTGGTTCTGAGCCTAACAGGTACTTTAGAGAATAACAAATAATTTTTATGGTGCAAGATTCATTCAGATTTTATTAGCTATGTGTGACATAACTGTGTATTTCTTTTCATTTAGATGCATATTATTTATACATTTTACGTATTTAGATTGATCAGTGTCAGGGAACTTCTATTTAGTCCTCAATGACTTCCTTCTGCCCTGGGCTATAAGTACAACTTTGCTTTTATTTGGCTATAGCTAAGACAATGTGCAATACAAGGTACTAGGTAGTTCTAAACATGCATGCATCTAAAGTCAGAGAATGTAATTGAAAGGTTTAAAAAACTGTAATGAAAAAATAAGGACTACATTTAACTACCATGATGGTAAGTAAGATAAAAATCTGTAAAGATTGCTTTATAATTAAAAAAGTCTCCATGATAATTATGAGACCCTGTTGATGAACTGGTTGTTTGCGGGGGATGCCAGGGAAACAAAAAGAATAAATAATTGTCCTACCATCACAAATGTAAACATACAAAGTTTTGGGAAACTGCTGGCACCTGAACTGGAGCCGTGTGTTTTAGTGAGAAAAAAAGCTTCGGCTTGTGAATTATGTAGAGTAATTGTGGGAAGAGGAAAGTCCCTTTTTCTGAACATTTTAAGGTTGAGAAATGAGGACCAGGGTTGATTAACACTGTAATAAAGGAATTCCTAAGTGTTGTGCTGTTGAAAGAGGGGGTTGTAAAAAGCATTCCTTAACATTAGATATGAGGGGAAAAATTGTCAATGGGGAGTCTAAGTCTCCTCCCCTTCCGGTCGGCCCATGGGTCCCCAAACCGAAAAAATAATGAATGGAAGTCAATGGAGCGTTAAAAGTTATTTTTGGGTCCGCTTTGTCTTCTGTTCTGAATCACACATATGTTGTAATTCGATTTAAATGATAACTAATGATGTATGTTTCGACTGTGTTTGTCCAGTGATTTGGGATTTATTTGATTGTAAAAATTCACATTTAAAATGCCTACAAATCAGGGGCCGTATTCACAAAGAATCTTAGGGCTAAAAGTAGGTCGTAACTGGCGAATTTAGGAGCAACTCCTTAAAAACTCCTAACTCCTACTTTCTTAAGATAAAAGTAATTCACAACCACTTTTAGGTCAAAAAGTAGCTCCTAAGTCTGGGAGTCCTTAAAAGAAGTCAAGAGGACTCCTAACTCCCTAAGACCTATTCACGAAGACTCCCAAAATGGCTGCAGCCAGACGCAATATGTTGGACACTCTGGTTGATTCTGAATTGACTAAACAATACCGAATATGTCCACACGTAGCCGGGTTTATTTTTTTAAACGAAGATTTTCCTCCGCTCGTTGAAAAAAAATCTCAATCCACACGTAACCGGATAAATGCGTTTTTCAGCACATTCATAGACGTGACAAAGCAGTACGGGGCAGAGGTTCTCCCAAATCCTATCCGCTAAGAATAACTTTCTTTCCTCTATCTTCAGTACGCAGCAGTGATAGATCTAATAAAAGCAAACAAACAAAACGTGCTTTAACAATGGATGATACCAACACAGCTCTGAGGGCATAAATGCTTTTTTCTTTTAGAGTAAACACAGGTCGCACAAGTGATGTTGGAGCATTTTTTGTTGTTGCGGATAGTGACGTTACGCTTCTTAAAACTGCGTTTTCAACCGTCCACACGCAGATATACTGAAAACGGAGAAAACGCAAATCTCCACTATGGCCAGAGTTTTTGAAAATATTCGTTTTTGGTGCCGAAAGTCTCCGGTTACGTGTGGATGACAGGCCAAACCGTAGAAAAATATCTCAGTTTTGTTAGATATCCTGCTACGTCGTGTCATTTATATATTGCTCCCCCTGCACAAAGAAGAAAACGTGCACGTCTTCCAATTTATGCAACATATGTAGGGATGCCTATATGACAGACATTGCCTACCTGTTGCAGCATCCTTTTTATAAGTGACGATCTCGAGCCGCCACTGGGACTGTAGAGAATACCATCTCCTCTCACAATCTTCTGCCGTTCGAGACACCGCTGGATAAGATGCATTTATGTTTCTGCTAATTTCCACCCATGCCTCCCTTTTTTTCTTATTCGTAATCCCAGCCTACTTGCAATCACTCCCTTAATATGATGCATCCATCCATCCATAATCTATACCGCTTTCATCCAATTCAGGGTCGCATGGAGGGGGGGGTTGGAGCTTATCCCAGCTATCAGCAGGCGTTAGACAGGTTACACCCTGGATAGGACACCAATCTGTCGCATAATATGATGCATTTCTCGTTTTTTCGTTTTTAAACTTCACCCTCTCTGTAAGTAGGCTATTGTGTGTAAGTTGTATAAAGTGTGAGTCTCGTGGCCGAAACAAATATGTCATCCTGCATTATTTCTGCTATTTGCGCTGTTCATAATTACGCTTTCATTGACATTGAAGTTTTCCATTTCCTGGTTTCACACGTGTCATTCAACAACCAATCACACTGCTGTCCGTCTATTTACTCATACATAGGAAATGACGTTTTCCATAGCAACGGGACGTCACTCTTAACTCACGTTTAGGAATTTGTCCAACATAAAAGTAGCTCTTAGTGCGTTTGTGAATAGGGTTTAGACGACAACTCCTACGTAAGACCTTTTAGCGCGAGTTAGGAGTAACACCTAGCGTTAAGATAAGAGTATTCGTGAATACGGCCCCAGAAGTCGCATATATGACGTAATTTTGCTAACGGGAGTTAGCATTAGCTATAGCACGTAAAACACTCACCTAGAGCTTGTAGAGCTTCTGCTCCAAGATGGCTCCCATGGACCGGAAGTAGAAGGGCGTGACTTAGGCTCCCCATGGTGGTATTTTGTTAGTAAAAAAATTAACATCTTAAGACTCCATTTTCTGTGTGAAAATATTCCTAAATAATTTTTTATTTATTTTAACGCTTCATGCACATTTTTATCAGGGTAGTGAGTGAGGAGACTGGAATCTGATCATTTTCTTTAAATGTTTTTGCATATTTTTAGGATATGCACATGTGCCAGAGCTGAACCAAAGACTGAGAGAAAACCTTTGCCTCCTGCCTGATTCCAGCCTCAATATTCTCTCTTACCTAATCCACTTTCTGTCCAGAGTGGCCTCTCAGAGCCAGTCCAACCACATGCCTGTGGAAAATTTGGCTACCATCTTTGGACCTTGTATATTTCAGTAAGTTGTTGTGAGAGGTGGGTGGTAACTAGTTACATTTAGTCAGTTACATGTACTTGAGTAACCTTTTGGCAAACATTCACTTTCAACAGGAGTTTTAACACCGTACGTTTTACTGTTACTTGAGTATTTTGAAGGATCATTACTCTTACTTGAGTAAAATTTAGTAAATTCACTGAATGAAGAATAAACATGTTTTGCAGTCTATATATATATATATATATATATATATATATATATATATATATATATATATATATATATATATATATATAGACTGCAAAACATGTTTATTCTATATATATATATATATATAGACTTAGAAAGGTGTTTCTTCTGCTTAAGATTTGTTATTTTGTCTGTATGTTATTTATTAATTTATTTCTTTTTATTCTTTTCACTTCTAGAATTTTCCGATAACTGTTTGATGAAAGCATATAAAAACATAATAAGTCAGATGTTACTCAGTACTCAAGCAGCATTTTTACCGAATACTTTTTCACTCTCATTTGAGTAACGTTGAGGACGGCTACTTTTTTACATTTACTTGAGTAAAAATTAGTTGAAGTAGTGCCACGCTTGCTTGAGTACAATTTTGGGTACTCCACCCGCCTCTGGTTGTTGTTGTTGATCAGGCTTCATTTTCCCTTAAAAGTTGTAATAGGATGCATGAATTCAGATACAGCTTGACTTAAGCTTCAAAAAAGTGTAGTGCATGCCTCTTTTCTTTTAATTCATTCTTAAATCAAGTTGAATTTATATTGCTTCAGTATTTAGATGCACTACTTTAATTATGTTTTATAAATACAGTGAGGAACATAAGTATTTAAACTCCCTGTGATTTTGCAAGTTCTCCCACTCAGAAATTTTTGAGCGGTCTGAAATTCACATTGGAGGTGCATTTCCACTGTGAGAGTAAGCATAAAAAAAAAAGAAAATCAATAAATCACATTGTATCAGTTTTAAATCATTGATTCGCATTTTAATGTGTTCCTCACTGTACGTATGACCAGACTGCGGTACTTTTGAAGGTAGATGTTTCTGTCGCACATATGTTTGTAATACTGTTAGATCACGGTACAGACCACCTAAAAATCTGTTTCTCATGAAAGCATCCTTCTTTGTTTGTCGCACAGTTCAAAAGCTAAGTTGCTGAGTGTTTGTTGTGTGAAGTGGAGTTCACCCCCTTGTAGGAAATGGGTGGGATCTGTGGTTTGTAGCAGAGAGCATGGCACAGAAAACACTGTACATGTATGAACAAGGTCTTCAGAGTTTCCCCGTTGCTTCTCCCTTCCTGTTTACTGAACTGAGCCGTCACTATAAACAAGCTGAGTCTCTATGGGAGCCTCACACAACAACTGACTGCTGATTTGCTTTTTTGTGTAAAAGCTAGTGCTTTGTTGGTTAGTCATCGCCTAAAGGAGTACGTCAGAGAGGAAAAAGTTCATTGTAGCCACAGGCAGAATAGTTTGAGTTTGTGTGACTGGAAAACGAAGTCTGGAAATAAAAAATGGTGGGTTTGAAAGTTGTCAACTGTGATGTTCATTTTGCTTTCTACAAAAATCAGAACAGCTATACAAGACAGACATAGTACAGTATTTAATTCATTGTATTCAGTAAAAAATAAATAAAAAATAAAGACGTCTTAATACAAGAAAAATAAGCCTTTATTCTAGTAATTTAAGACTTTAATAGTATTTCTAACCAGGCAAAAAATGGCATATATTGTATGCTAACATTAGAACATATGTGCTTGCTGACAGCTTCAGTGACACTGTCTGTGCCCCATAACTCCTCCATATCTGCCAAACAAATGTTTTCAGAAACAGCCACTTCCTCTCATATGTCTCTGCGACATGTAACACGTGATAGATCACGTCTGCTCCTGCTTAGGTTTTTCAAATTTTTTTGCCCGCCACCATTTAAACCTCTTTTATATTTTGTATAAGGGGGATTGAACCTGTATTTGGTCAACAGAATATAATAGAATAACATATTGAAAATGAGTTTAGCTAGTACATAAAACACAAAAAAAAACATTAGACCGTTATTTTGATTTTGAAGCGATGATTGTTTTCTGTTGTGAGCATTAGAACCGCATCATGTGGTGATCGACCTGTTCCTCTCCTCACTGTGCCGTTTGTACCTTTGTCCACTAGATGGAAATCTTCATCCCTATGTGTGTAACTTAAAAGGCCATTTTGAAACCTGTCCTGTCAACAATGACGCTGTGTTGTTGTTTCTCTTTCTCTTCTTCGTGCAGCATTCCAGCAGGGCCCAGGATGCTGGAGGAGCAGAGTGTTTGTAACGCCCTGCTGCTCCACCTTCTCCGATATCAGGCGGTTCTCCTTCCAGTAAAAGAAGAGGTCCTAATGGCTCCATCCGCTGCCTCTTCCTCACCTCCTCCTACTCTCTCTGCTCTTTCATATTTTGAGGTGAACGTCGTCTTTGTTCCCCACAATTGTGTCCTTTATCTGGTAGTCTGCTTTGTGAGTTTTAGCATTTATGAAAGTAAAGTCATGTGGCATAAAGAGTTAATTGTTTTGTTCCAGGTCTGTGTTTTGAACAAAAAGATTTGCTGTTTTAAAACGTCCTGTTTCTTTGGATTGGAAGTCATTTTAATGCTGTGGACCAGTCAGAGACCCAAACAGAATCTGTTAGAAAAACTGTGGAGGTGGCTAAAAATTGTAGTTGTAAAAATAAGAGTGGAAATGTGCAAAAAGCTGACCGGCAGTTATAAAGAGGGTTGGATGCTATAAAGGCTTTACACGATAATTAAGAATGTAATATCTATTTTAAATGTGAGTTTTGTTTTGTTAAAATGTAAATAAAATTAACACAAAATGCTCCATATATATATATAAAATCATCGTTGAAGAACAAGAGCTTAATCTGCCATGTGTTTTGGCACTATAATCATGCCGATGAATAACACATTTTAGCAAATACTATTATCCTGACGGAACAGAAATTTGCTTTTTGAATAAAATAAGAGAAATGTCCTTTGAAATCAGACTCCCATTAGGAAAAGTCTGAGGTTTCTCATCAACCTCACATCCAATATGGCCAGTATGCTGATAAATTCATAACTGCATACAAATTCACTGCTTTTTCTTAAAATGGGAATAGGGATTAGCCTGGTCACTATAGTATATGGTAACCAAGTCTCACTGCTTTCCAATCTTTAAACTTGGACATGGTTAAGTATGGACTGTAGTCATTCCTAAATCGACATGCTGACTGCAGCGGTAACTGTAAAGAAGCATCCTGTATGTAACCACCAGCACTCATCCTGTTGGTTCATCATTACGCACCGCAGTTAGTACTGGAAGAGCACAGAACTGCCACCACTGTGTTTTGGACAAATGTGTTAAAGAACTTCTCTTTTTAAACTCTGTCTCTATTGACTTTTATATTTTAAGTACTACTAACATCAGCCAAAATACCACAAGATTTACTTTTATCACAGTTAAAAAAAAACAAAGATGCACCTAATAAGGCATACATTTATGACTGTCTGCCCAATGTGCTGGTCCTCCTTGTGTTTGAGCTGATCTCGTTCCCTTATTGCATCCTGATGAAATGTGAAGCATACATAAGCTACAGGCCTGCATTCTAGCTCATCAGGCTCGCTGTAAAAACCCATTTTCCAGATTTTCCTGCTTCTAAAACATCAACTTCATCAACAATATGTTAGCTTGCTGCCTAATGCAGCCTCCTCACTGAAGGGTGCCATCATGTTCAAATAAACAGTGTTAATAATTTCATCTTTCAGTCGTCATAGAATTATGACTAGTCATAATAGCTATAGTGTAGGTCAATATTAAGCTAGCTTTAGCTTTGCCACGTTTTGTAAGCAGTTGCTCTGTATTTTTTTTAATCTGAGACAGAACTGTACTATATGCAGTGTTTCTGCTAAACCAATCCAGATGTTCCTGTTAACAACATTTTCAACATTGCTTTATTAATGGTTAGAATTAATTTTTTGGTAGGTTCAACCCAGGAGCTGTGAGTCAGAGCGGAACAGCATGGGGAGGTTGGAGGAAGAGATCACTTCAATTTCTGGGAACTTTGCTTCCGAACTTACTCTGCAGATGCAATTACAACTCAACAGGTACTCTTCATCTCCCCACTATGGATGGATGGTCTGTCCAAATTCTCTTGTAGTAGTTTAAAACATGCATTTTCTAATTAAGTACAAAAGCAATTTCCTGCATCGGCAATCACCTAAATGTTAACAAAGTTTGAGTAAGACTCTGCTCAAGACAAATAATATTTGATGATAATCACTCGTATAACCAGCTTTGAACAATTTCACGTTCTGTCCATTTGTGGGTTTATTGATTTGCTCTCAGCAGCCATATTGTGGTCAGTAGGAACATGATATTTAGAAGCAAAAGTATCAAACTATTGCTTCCACACCCAGAATTATATTCAGACACTTTATCTCCTGTCAGGTGAAAGGAAAAAAATAAACAGTTTGTTCAGCTAAGAACGCTTTTAGTCTAATAATTAACCTTTACATGCAGTGGTGAATTTGTGTGTCAGGCATTCAGATGCCGTTTTATGACTGACTTTTAATCATATTTGTCTTTTGTATATAAGATTGAGCTAAAACAACACTGTCTTGTTGATTGTTTAAACCGAGAGCACAATTTGAAATGACAATATAGATTATAGTTATGATATTTGATCCCAGACTAGCTGAATATTAGAGGATCAGAAATATTCAAATGCAGGCTCTGAACAGAGAATCCACCCAGACTGTTGTCTGAGGGATTGAAGTGTTATTTTTCCCATCTGACGCATGAAAAATACTGTGATATTCCAGGTCTGTGCTTTCCAGCAGACGAGCAGACAGCTGTTTGTTTTTTCTTTACAGCTTACGTCCATTTCTTGTTTGTTTTCCCCATTTACACTCTTTGATAAAGCAGACTGAACATAACTCATAATAGCTTAATTTAAATAAATTAGAGATTTTAAAGACTAATATTTATCCAGGATTGAT
The DNA here is from genome assembly GCA_028564705.1 of Apricaphanius iberus. Classification (NCBI taxonomy): domain Eukaryota; kingdom Metazoa; phylum Chordata; class Actinopteri; order Cyprinodontiformes; family Aphaniidae; genus Apricaphanius; species Apricaphanius iberus. Next base: position 956,945 of record JAPXFQ010002592.1, read on the forward strand.
TTCCTCACTGCAAAAACCTGAAACTGTTCTATACACAATGGAGACAAAGGGACATTCTGCTCATATGCATTTCATTCTATTCTGTGTAATCGGACATGTCTGCTGAGAAAGCGTGACAAGATACAACAGAATATGAATGCCAGTTCTATGTTTTGTCTTTGTTTTTGAGTCATCATAGGGCAAATATTAATAATTTTTCACCATCAGCTTCCTACGCTCATCTGTTCTACAGGATAGAGATTCTGCATCATTCCCAATGTTTGACTAGTTTTCTCAACTTCCTGAGGGAGTTTAAATTGGATAGCTGGAATAAATACTGGGGAGATTTTGATTTTCTCAATTTTTTTATTTCCAGAATCAAAACCTGTATATAATCAAGATCACACCCACATTTCCCATTGTTCCTTGCTGTTTACTCAATGAATTTGGGGTTTATTGATATTTTGTGTTTGGCAAGATTACGTTTTTTTTAATACATGCTGCTGATTATCCATGTACCTTTCATTCACATGGTCCCCGTCAAGCTGCTGAAAATCCACTACTTTTCTTATTACAAATATCAGTTCAATAAAAAAAAAAAATCTGTTGCTTTTATAACAGATATATTAATTTTAAGCAAACTCTATACATTCAGTAGTATTAAGGTAAGAGCCATTTCAAAAGCTGGGAAACATGGACTTTCAACTCCCTCTAAAGATTTTCTTATGGTGTTGAGATGTGGAGACTGGCTAGACCACTCCAGGACCTTAGAGTGCTTTTTACGTAGCCACTCCTTTGTTACTTGGGTGGTGTTTTTGGGATTATGGTCATGCTGAAAGAACCAGCCACATTTCAGCGCCAATGCTCTTACTGATGGAAGGAAGTTTTCACTCAAAATGTCATGATAATTTGCTTCATTCATTCTCTCTTTTACATGGATAAGTCGTCCTGGTCCCTTTGCAGAAAAACAGTCCCAAAGCATGATGGTTCTACCCCCATGCTTCACAGTGGGTATAGTCATCTTTGTATAAAACTCAGCATTCTTTCTCCTCCAAACATGAAAAGTAGAGTATTTACCAAAAAGTTCTATTTTGGTTTCATCTGACTATATGATATTCTCTCAATTAGGGCTGACATGATTCGTGGATTCGTCTAAATAGAGGCTGCTTTCCACGGCAGTACAGCAGAGTTGTTTGAGCTTCTTAAAGGGAAGCATGCTGTGGCTGATTACAATCACGTACAGTAGCCTCTGTCAGCTAGTTAGCTTGTTATCTGCTAACATTAGCATTAACGGTAAAGAGAGTTTCTCTTTTCCCCCGACATGTTGGCTTTTTACCTTCTCTCATAGGTATCATGGGGTATTTAAAGATGAATGAAAAAATATCTAGATAATCTCATATGACACCCTTTACAGTCCAAGGTTCTGCTTAGAGGCTTGGTTCTGATCTGTTCACACACAGATCAGCAGCTGCTGCTCCTTACAGGACAACAAGGTGCAGGTGTTGCAACAAAAAAACTGCTGCTTATTATTAGGGCTGTAGCAGTACACTAATACAGCACACGATACGCTACACCTTATTCAGCTCCCAATATAATATATATCACAACATTCAGACAGCGATATGATTTGATTCGATATAATTCAATACACTTACATCATTTTATGAAATATTTAAAGTAGACTGAGTGATTTTGGTGACATCTTGTGAATGTTCCATTTACTTGGACTGAAATAATTGAACTGAAAACTAAAAACATCAATTACACAATATCGGTGTCTGACTGGACAGAGTCTACAGCTTGCAAATGTTGGACAAAATGAATAAAACATGTGTTGACAATATGACACATATTGTGATACTATGAGTAAGACTACTTATTGTGATTTTTAAAACAGAATTTAACAGTAGAAAAACCGTTAAAGCATTTTTAACACTTCAACCTGTTTCATACATAACACATCCAGTTTTCCACTTCTGCTCTTTAGATGTTAAATGGCTTTGGGCTGGAAGGATCTTTAAGGATCATTCAGTAGCGTTGATAAGGCCAACTGAAGGGGCTGTTGTATTACTTGATAGCTGCAACAGTATCCATGTTGATGGTAATTTCACTACGCTTAGCACATGTCATGTGTCTGCTGTAACATTGTTTTATTTGTTATATAGTTTATACATGTTAAATTAGCTATCATGTTGAAAATAACTAGATACTAAAGAACACTTTGATGTAAGATGCAAAAATTAGATCAGCTGCTAGCTCCTGCAATAGTATGCATTTTAAAGATGATTTGATTAGTCGACTCTTCTGCAAAAAATGTACTGATTAGTCGAATATCAAAATAATCGTTTGTGGCATCCCTAATCTCATTCCTATTCTGGATCATCCAAATGCTTTCTAGTAAACCTCAGACGGGCCTGGACATGTACTGGCAGGTGGTCACATCTGGCAATGCAGGATTTGAGCCTATGGCGTTTTATGGTGTTACTGATGGTACCTTTTTTTTACTTTGGTCCCAGCTCTCTGCCTGTCATTCGCTATAGCTGTGTGGTTCTGGGATTTTTGCTCACCGTTCTTGTGATCCCAGACTGAGGGAGATTATCAGTGGTCTCGTATGTCTTCCATTTTCTAATAACTGCTCCCACAGTTGATTTTTTCACACCAAGCTGCTTACCTTTTGAAGATTGAGTCTTCCCAACCCGGTTCAGGTCTGGAGTTTTGTTTGGTTCTTTGGTCTGGCCAAAGTGGAGTTTGGAGTGTGACTATATTAGGATGTGGACAGGTGTCTTTTCACTCATTTTGTCTCTCATAGTTGAGGTATGTTTTTGATGAAAAGTTCAGGCCTCTGTCATCTTTTAAGTGGGAGAATTTGCAAAAGTTTTGGCTAACTAAATACTCTTTTACCCCACTATATATCCACTTCCAGTATGTGGTTTGTTGAAATTGTTTGTTTCGGTTATTTCCAAAACGATCCTTGTTGAGGTCAGCATTAGAATTATATTGAATGCTAAGAAACAACATGTTGTATGAGATGTGCCTAATTCCCCTCCATGGGTTCCTTTTGTTCGTTGAGTCTTCGGTAACTAAGGAGTTTCACTTCAGTTGTAAATATGGTCAGTGTGTGTCTTTTGTTGACCTGTTCAACCTACTTCTGTTCGTGTCGCTGTGCTGTACAAGCTCTCCTAACTCCAAATATGACAGAGCAGTTTTGTAAACTGGTCTCTTTACCGTCACAAAACCAGTGTGTGTGTGTGTGTGTGTGCGTGCAGAGAGGTAATTGAAGTGGGTGGGTAAGTTGTTTTTGCCTCCAGAGCTCTTTTGTGACCATTAAGGCTTTGTCGTCTGCACACTCTTCTCTTTGCATCCTCATCTTTCTCGTGAGTAGCAGGCTGTTTGCTGCCTATATCTATGTCAGGCTGTTGCGAGTCTGAGAAAAGAAATGTTCTCATGTCTGATCTGCTTCAGCGTCGGCAACAGCAACTGTGGATCAACAGTTCTCCACAAGTGAGTGAACAAATGTGAGGCTTTGTACTGTTAGGGGTAGAACTATTCCAAGCATGCTGGTAGCTATCTACAAAAAAAAAGATCTGCTGTTTGATAATCAGTGACTAACATGTACGATGATTTGCTGAATATTTATCAGAGTAAGTGTTATCCACACCCTCTGCTATTTGTCAGTTCTTTTTTTCGACTATGTTTGGGCTGTGTTTGAAGTAGTTAAAGGTGGTTAGAAAAGGACCAGAATGTATTTTGGATTGTATTTAGTGCTGGGATGAGGAGCTTTAAGAGAGGTTTTGTCTTGTAGCTTTAAATCAAACCTTATTTTCTTTTTACCTGTATATTCAGGAGATTTTTCAAGGTTAAACTGGATGATATTAACTTTGATAAATGCTTACTTTCTTTAAATCCTCCTTTTAGCATCCGATTTCTGGTTTTGTTGCAATGCCATGTTCATGATTAAAACCATACATTTTAGAAAAAGTTATTGAAAAACTTGAAATGTGTAGGTCCCGTATGAGTTTACCCTCTTTTCTCCGATACTCCTACATTAAGGCCAGTGCATGAAATTTGTGCTTCTAACATAACAAAATGCAAAACCACTCAAGAGCTTAGACTGCCTTTACAAGCTATTGTGTAATAATTATTTTATTTTTGCTTTTTAGACTTTTAGCACATAGTGAAAGAGGACTTTATAAAGGATCTGCATTGAGTTGCTTGTTAGATCTTGCGTCTTTTTGTAGGAGTAGTTACAGAGCCCCAATTCTTCATTTGTGCTCTTTACCACCCACAGAAAAATCATTTACAATTGTACAAAGAAAAAGAAAAATACACAATAGGGCTGGGCGATGTGGCCTTAATCCTTTCTTCTGTATATGTAAAAATTACAAAAAAAAGATTGAATGCAATTTAAAGAACATTCGTTTTGAAAAATGCCTTTAAAATGTTTTTTACAAACGTTTGTCTGAAAAATGCAACATAACAATTCTTACAACATAAAGATAAAGTAAATAAAATACGGGATACGTTTTATAAAAACATTAAAGTTACAATATCTAGTGTAAATACAAAAACGGAGCATCAGTTTTTATCCTTCTTGAGTACCTGGTACAAGCCACAGCTTGATGACATCATCAATACGTGCTGATCTAGTCAGAATCTCAACCTTTAGCTAAATAAATATATATATCATTTCATTCCTTACAACGTTTATATCACCCACTACTAATCCACATTTCTTTTGTGTATTTTTTCCTGTCTGTGTGTCCTCATATTTCTGTGTGTTTGAAAGTTGTGACACACTGTTGCCATCTAGTGAAACCAGCTCTGACGTCAACACTGACATTCAGGCATTGACTGCAAACCAGGAGGTTCTGCTGGAAGGCAGGATCAGAACGCAAGTAGGCAGGGCTCTCTCCAATCACTTTGACCTGGTGCCAGAGCAACAGCCACACAATGCGCAGTTTCCAAGGATGCAGAGGGAACCTTTTGAACCAGAGCCTACCATCCAACGGTTAATTTCTAAAACACAGCCATAAGTGCATTTTTAACCATATTGGTCCATTTAGTTTACTCCCATTTGCTTCATCTCTCCAGGAAATATTTGCAAACACCACAATCTACTACTGGATCAGAGCTAAGACAGGAGGAAGAAGTAGGGGAGGAGTCTTCATCCGTTAGAGACAACTGTTCTTTGGTGTGCATCAGTTTTTTTTCTATTCAGCAATACATATTCTGGCTCTCTTTATATTATTTCCTTTTTTAGAATAACCTACAAAAAACACATTTCAGAAAAAAAGTAGTTTTATTTGACTATTAACTTTTCGCCCTAAGCATTAAATACAATGGATTAAACTGTTTTTTCAGGTTTCCACTTCCACAGGACAGAATCCACCTAACTTGGACTGCTGCAAATCAAATGAATCACCAAGCAAAGTTCAGAGTCAGCTCACACAGAGGTGAGCTAAAACCCCACCATAATTATTGAAATAACTGTAAATGTTCATTTACAATTATGTCCTGATTTTATTCAGTAGTGTGTTCTCAAATGATTTGTATAATCAATTTTGAATTATACAGTTAAGTATTTAACATTGTAGATAACTTTGTTGTAGCAGTAGAGGGCTATCAGATTTATTTAGATCTTATCTCTTTGGACACTATAGTTGTTGTAGTTTTCTGTCTCCTCTCCTGCTGCTTTTCTTCCTTTCAGCTCAGGTCATGGCTGAGCCCTGCAGTCAGTTCAGAAGTAGGTTATCAGAGCACAGTGCTGCTCACAGTCATGGCTCTGATATGATTCCAGTCCAACTAACACTGACTTGCTGCGGGGCCTCACGTGGAACAGGCCAACAAACTATGTTAGTTCGATTTAGCGTGGCGGGACGCTAAGTTTCTGTTTGTGTCATCTCCGCAGAACACCTCAGCGCCTGCTCACCAAGGTGGACCTTTGTATCTTTCCATAGGGACTAGCCAGCTTAGTTACGTCTCATTAAATTGAGCCATAAACGGTAAATATTTTTAACATCGGTGCCCATATGACCTGATGACTGCAGATCAGAGCACAGCTCTCTTCAGCCCTGTTACTGAGCAGATCCAATACAGTATTACTCAGACTGTAGCCAAAGGTAGATTAAGAGTTGGTGCACAAATTGGGAGACCTTTTTATTGTACTGGTGCACAATTTTCATTGTGTTTCCTTGTTATTGTCTTTTAGCCTACTGTGCTGTATGACGTACGAGACAGAAGATGAAGTGATGCTGTCCCAGTACAAGGTAAACTGGCTTTTCTGCAGAATATGTGCTCCAGAAATCACTTTGTAGCTTCAGATTGCTATTTTTTCACCCTAACATCTCTGGCAAAATGAAGTGGAGAATAATTTTTTTTTGTTGAAAAAAACAAAACTTAGTGGGGTACAGGTTTTTCTTAGATTTTTTTGTTTGTCGTGATTCTATTGAGTAATAAAATATATGCTGTTAAAACTAGGTAGTCACATGCATGTTATAGATAGTAGAAAAAGTCGTTGTTTCCTGTTTGGATAAATGAAATTGTCTCCACTTGCTAAAACCCAGAATGATAAGGGGGAGAGGTCTTTTAAGTGATTGGTTTAACTTTCTTTAAACTATTAGGTTTCCATGTATTTCCCTATTTTTGTAGAACAACCTTCTCACAATGGTTTGTTGGAATGTCTGTTCCATTCATTCTGACAAAAGTCCTGTAGCTGATTCAGGTTTAGAGGTCATTTCATTTGCACACGTACTTTTTCTATACTCAAATAAAGGCTTATTTGTGGAGAGTTGAAAACTTTTTCTTTGTCATTTTTTAAATTACTTTCTAATACGTTTGGTCATATTATTTTGCACATTTTTGAAGACTGTTTGTGCCAAAGCTTTAACTTCTTGGGTGTTGTTCTGTGACGTTGATGCTGCTAACATCATACCTCATAGCTGGGATAGTATTCTCAACTTTTTTCCTCAATGTGCCAATGGATACTATAGCCAAGCACTTTGGTTTTATTTTAATCGGACCACAAAACTTTTTTTTGAGAAAATGTAGTGTATTTGCACGTCATTTGTTTCTAAACTGATTTTAAAGTAATTCCTCATTTCTCGCTCAGTGGGCTTTCAGGTACAGGATTAATTTCACTTAAAGGCATTTCTTTTTTATTTGAACCTTATTTTTATAATATATTATGTTCATTTACTCACCCAGACAAGATTGGAGCCACTTGGAGTCTTTCGGGAGAAGTTATGTCAAGTCGCAGTCGCCAAGGTATTAGCTTCTGGGGGTTTTACAGGCTTTGAATGCAACCGATTCCAACTTACAGTAACCTGGGATTTCAAGGACATTGCAGCCGCCCACCATTACAGCTTTAGTCTGCGTGGGTTTGGGGAAGGGAGCCTGCAGAAGCTGAACTTAGTCAAATTGGTCATTCAGCCAGTGCAATTTGGAAACACGCCAACGCGAACCATGTTGATGTCTGCAGTAGCAAGTTCTGTCTAACTGGCCACCAAAGAGCACAGAGTGAAGTGCTGCTCTGACTACAGCTGGGATGGAGCACGACAGTGACGTCATTGTAATTACTTGATAGTGTTGTTGTATTATAGCCTCGAAATCACCTTGGCACACAACAAATAAGCACTTCTGAGACGTTCTGAATTCGGAAGGGAGTCCTGTTAACGTTAAATAACAAAACATTGATTACAAAAAGGAGTTTTGGGGAAGATAGGCAGCAAACTCCTGCCCCTATTGACTATGGGGAAGTCCTACCCTTCTACTTCCGGTCCATGGGTCCCCAAATGCCCCAAGAAATGAATAAGAGTCAATGGAGCAATGAAAGTTATTTTCTGATCCAGTTTGAAATACGCCATGGATCAAACATATGATGTCCGTGAATTTTAAAAACTAATTTTGATGCACAGAAAACGCTGATTTTCAACCGGAGGTAAAAGTTTATTTAGGTTTTTGGTAAAAACACTTAGCAGACTACAACTGCAGAAGAAGAAGGAGAGTGATGTCCGTAGCCTCCAGGATGAAGAAAGGAGCATTAAAAATGAACAAAACCTCTATAAATCTGACCATGTTGAATGCAGCAGCTATGTCGGGGGTAAAGCAGTCGGGGGATTTTTACTATCAAATAAATCCCAAATCACTGGACAAACACAGTCGAAACATACATCAATAGTTTAATCATTTAAATCGAATTACAACATATGTGTGATTCAGAACGAAAGACAAAGTGGACCAGAAAATAACTTTTATCACTCCATTGACTTCCATTCATTATTTTTTCGGTTTGGGGACCCATGGGCCGACCGGAAGGGGAGGAGACTTAGGCTCCCCATTTGGATAAAGACTGATTACAACTTCAGCTCCAAACTTGTCCTGGTGAGTAACTGAACATAATATTTCCAAATAAAACAACAACAAAAAAACAAACAAATAAAAATAAGAAGACTGTGGTAGCAGCTTTAACCACAATTTTCCCATACTTTTTTTTTGAGTGGTTGTTACAAATTTGGGTTAAAAAAACTCAGAACCTTTCGTCTTTTGGTAGGCTATATACTCTTGTGAAGGTCACCCCTTTTCCACGTTTTCTCCTTTTGCAGATAAAGTCCCAAAATTTTAGAAGTGGCTTTGCATCACTTCCCAAACTGAAAGAAAAAAAAATGTACTTAATTATAAACTTTTGTTGAATTTCTTTACATTGGGAAATTATATGTTGCTTATTGAGAAATTCTAGTCTGCTTTATGTTGTAATACAGGTTTGATTAGTTTGATTTTGTTACTGCAAAGTTCTGGTAGCATTTGGAACCAAGTATTTCAGGTAAATCCGGACCGAGACGCCTGAAAAAGGGGACGGGCCATTTATGTTTTTTGCATAGCGCCAGTTTAAAAAAAAATCTTTAATGGTTTCTTCAACCTTAATTATATTTTTGATATTTAGATTTAGATTATCTTTGCTTGAACATGTTGTATGTGGATTTAGAATATTTGTTTTGTTTCAAAAAGCCAAAACGTAAAAAATCTGTAAAAGGCCAGTACTTTTTTTTTACCCCACTGTATGTGCGTACGGCTTTGCTGCTGATCGTGTTTTCTCTTCCTTCAGAGGAGCAAAGGAGGTGGATGCCGTGGATCCTCTGACACACATAACGATTGCAGAGGCACAAACAGCCGCTATGACGTAAGTTCGCCTTCCTCGCGGTCTTTGTGTTTTTGTGCTAAGAGTTTCAAAGGACTGATCATCTAGGGCATCAGGACAGGTGCTGCCTGGAGTTATTTTGTGTAAATCCCTGCATGCGTGCAGATATTTGTGCATGGCTGCCTGTAGGTGTTTGTCTTCTGTAATAATAGCCTCACTTGCTGCCCTCCCTCACATCCTTCCCACTCCTCTGTCTGACGCACAAGGCTGTGTTTTTTTCTTCTTCTTTTTTTTTTTTTATGAATGAGCTGCTGAGGCAGATGAGCGAGAACAACCTCAGCCTATATCTGCTGCCGCTGCTGATGATGTTCATAGTGATGTCAGACCCCCTGAAATATGTTGTCCAAAACGACTTTGCTTTAAAATCAAACTTGACCTCACTGGTTTGCTTTTATCTATTCAGTCGGCAATACAGAGTCAGAATGACCGCGTCGACATCCGCTCGCACACCATAACCCCTCCTGGCGAACACTTATTTGACTCGCTGCATCACCATCACATCGACTTCTTAACCCAGCCGGACAATGTTGCTGTGGAAACGGCTCGTCATATACAGTACCTCTCTCCTCCCTTGCGCGCACACCCACGCGACACGCAGCAACACGATAGCGATATCCCCACAGCCGCCACCTCTTCATCCAAGCGCTATGAATAATCCATGTGGAGGCTGCCGGACTGCAGAGGAGTCGGGAATGCCGGTTGGAGGGATTTAAAAAATCTCAGCGAGACACAAACACTTTGATAAAGAAGGATAGGAATCATGGTGGAATTGAATTGCCTTGCTTGACTCTGGTGGACCTCAGGAATTTGAACCACTCCTGGCTGGGAGACTACTTCTTATTTGACTACAACTGTGGGACTTTTGTGAGGCAGCACGGAAAAGTCTTTTGGGGATTTTTTTTCCCAGACATGTCGCAAGTTCTTTTAATAATTATTATTTTTATTAATTCTCTCACCGCTCGGCTCACCTAAATTAGAAAGTCGTTTTCCAACCATAGGAGAGGGGTTGTTTCCCCAGCACTTCCAGAAAATTCCCAGAGAACACGTGAAGAACCAAAGATTGCCTCTCTCTCAACTGAACTGTGCTTCTTTCCGACCCCTTGAGTCGTATTCTCTCTGCAGCCCTGAGAAGATGTTTTGCTTCTGCTTTCAGAGCCCTTCCCTGAAGCTCCAAGCTCTGGAGGCTGACTCCAGACCCTCATCAGACTCATTAGACCCCCGAGCTCAGGATGACACACCTGCTCAGCTGCAGCCTTTTCCTTCTGAAGCACATCATTTGCTCCAAGCGCTGCCTTTGTCACCGTCTCATTATCAGCACACAGTTGACTCATCCCAAGAAGGTAAGATGGAACCAGCAAAGTGATACTGACGCCGTGGAACGTTACAAAATAACTATTTGGAGAAAATATACCTCCACAGTGAGAATAAAGTGAAAACCAGGGCTTAAAAACATTTTTAATTATTTGTTGACTAAAACTGTTCTTCCAGTTTAACAGTTTTTTGTTGTTGTCTAGAATTCCCAATTTTTCCTTGATTGGTTCTGATCAGTGATCAGCAAATCAGATAGGGAAAAATCAGATTGTTTTCCTGCGCATTAAATGCAACCAAACTATTTTTGGGCTGTGAGCGAATCAGTCAAGAGAGAGTAGTTTGATTAACATTTCTATATAAAAAAATTCAAACAAAGGTTAGAGACATTTGCTTTGATACATAAATAATAGTAACAACTATATTATTGTAAATGTATTTATTTAATGTTTGATTTTAAACTATCTTTATCAGATAACCTACAGCACATTTTCCTAATATGTGTTTCAATTAATAGGGCGAGAAAAAATCCTAATCATTCCAAATCAAATCGCTGTCAGTCAGGACTGATGCATCATTAAGAAGATTTTTTTTCCTTAGAGGATTTATGGGCATGTTTGTTTTTTTAAACATACTTAATAGACCTGCTTGAAATGAGAATGTTGCACATGTTTGTCAAAGACAAAAGAAATTTCAGTAGAGAGTATAATTTAGTTTAGGAAATAAAGATTTACGGCTATATTGTTATTTTATTTTATATTTTTTTTTGTTAATTGCTCTATTTTTCTTTTCTGGAATCAGTTCTTTAAAATAGCAGACGGGATCATTTTCCTATTATAGATCTCGGATGACGTGCAGTCTTTTAGTACATAACTCATCTCCGTCTTTATCAGAGTCCAGCTCCGTTCTCTCAACTGCCTCCAGTTCAGAAGGATGTTCGGGAGAAGACAGCCCACCGCTCCCTTACTCCAGCCCACTGTTATCTCATTTTACCCCTGGTGATTGCCCTGTTCCCTCGCCGCGCTGCCCAAGCCTCAGCCACAGCCTGCGCTACAACCTCGACCCTGATACAGCCCCGTCACCACCCTGCTCAGAGCACATACGCATGTAAGACGACTGTTTAAAATGAGATCCTTCACTTTACATGTAGGACAGATTTGTCATAGCCTTTTGGGTGTTTCTTTTTTTTTCTAGCATGAACATAGCATGGATTCAGCAGGGATTATTAACAGATTATTTGGCTTTTCACATCTCCAGGGCTCGCTGCAGTGTCGTCACAGAGCAAGAAAAAAGTTCTGTGTCCATCTCAATGCTCAACAGACACATTCACACTCTAAGAAAGAAAATCAGGCGATTTGAGGAAAATTTTGAACAGGAGAGGCACTACAAGGTAAGGCTGGACTCAAGCCAGCTGGACAGGATAGAAATAAGAATTATGAATGTAGGTTATTGGGAAATGTTCCCAGCTATTTCATTGTGCTTTTGATACACTTGTTTGTTTTTTATCTATAAGCTGTAAACTGATGCTACTGATGCCAAAGAAATATGCAAAACCAGGATTTCTAAACAGTCTTAAGTGATCTGGAAGAGTATGGAATTTGCTTTTATCATTTTCATATAGATTAGTATAGGAAAAAAGACAATTTATTATTTAAAACGGTTTGACTAAAACGTTTTGATTTTCTGCACTTAAAAAAAAAATCTATTGACCCTTCATAAATAAAGTGGATTACTTTGATTTAATGTGTTTAATGTGATGTTTAAACAGTATGTTTTATCTTTGGCTTGTCACATCAACATTTGATCTGTCAATATAATGTTTTTTGACCAACTGAATAAATACAAAGTCATGAGAAGTCAAAAAGGGCTATGTCACTTCTTTTTGGTCTAGGTTGAAGGAGGCCTGTAGTTTTTGAACTGGGGTTGGTTAAAATGATAACAAGCAAAAACCTTTATTCCTTTAGATTTTTTTTACAGAAATAAGCACCAATGTTGAATAACTACGTTAAAAAATTGTATTTTGTGTTGGACACTCCAGTTTGTAAGTCCAGAAGTTATTGAATTTGAAATGAAGCAGTTTAATTTTTCTCTAGGTCCCAAAAAGCAGTGAAATTATCCTATATCACAGAAAAAAATCAGAAGCAGTATTTTGTTTTATGATTTGGGAACCTGCAGATACTAAGACCTAAATCCTGTTGAAGCAGTTAAAATTAATATATTATAGTCATGTTTTAAAATATGGATTTTAAATTTGAGACATGAAAAAGTCCGTAACCCTAATTAAAATGTGTCTGAACCCTTTAAAACAGATAACTCCCTCTACTGGCAAAGTGAAAAATGATAGTGTGCTCCACTAAATGTATTTTATTAAGTTAACAAAACGAAGCAAAATTGGCTCGGCTGTTAATGATGTTAATAATCACAATTTTCTTGCTTTCAGCCAGCCCACAATGACAAGACCTCTCATCCAGAAGTGGCCAAACTCATGAAGGAGCTCATCAGGAGCCGCAAGCAGTTAAAAGGTCAGACACTTGGAAATAATTACACTGGTGGGAGAATTTTTACTCAAAAGCTACTGTTTTGGGGGTGATAGGATAGGTATTTGTGCAGAAAAGTAAAACCGATCAAAATCAGGTAAAACCTGAGCTGAGTTAATAACTGATATTTTCAGCTTTCAGGTGTTTATAAAGCACTGATTATGTAGTTTATTGATAAGATTTATGACTATATGGATTTAAAATTAATAGAGAAATCACAAATTTCACCTAAAGAACTGTAATTTCTAGATGCCAAGGTGTGATTTTTGTAGTATTTTAGCTAAAGTGAATGACTAAAACACTTTTTTTATTGACTCTTTTTTCTTATTTTTCTTCAGATATAAAGCTGAAACAGTCAGGAGAGTTAGGAGTGAAGCGACTTGGAGGTTTCAGTCCCACAGGCGAAACATGCATGACCAATACAGACCCGCGGGAGGGGGGGCCGACAGGAACTGAGCTTCAACCAATCAACAACAACAGCAACACCAATCCAAATCTGGAGGAAACGGTCAACCAGATAAACAACCGACTGAGGGAAAGAAGGAGTGAGCTGGGCTTGCCTGACAGCATTAAGGTTGGTGCTGTAGAAAGGTTTCCATCACTGATACAATTATTTCAAATTAAGTTGAGTTTAGATTAAACAATGTTAAAATTCATTTTCTTTTTATGTATATTATTTATCTGCAGTTTGATTGCCACTTTGCTCTCTGTGCAGGATATGTCTCATTTCCAGATGAGCATGGAGAAGACCTGCATGCAGAAGTGTTTGCTGTACTACGAGGGTTTGCATGGACGCCCAGTATGACTAAACTTTTTTTGCTTTTGTTTTTCATCTTTTTTTTATTATTCCCTCCCTGTCTCTCAATTTGGGTAGAATATAATTGAAGTTATGATAAAACAGTGCTCTTTGTGCCATTGCAGATCACCAGGCAGGAGCGGACCCTGATGAAACCCTTCTATGATCGGTACCGTCTGCTCAAGCAGATGGTCTCTTCTGCTTCCACAGCAGCCATTACAACCATCGTGAGTTACAGTTCAAGCAAATATGTTTTTGGGAACAAAACTCTTACCATTTTCACTGAAAGAATCTCACCTTTTGGGAAAGATGACAACATCTCCAACCATAAAAACGCAATCAAATACAACTACCAGCCTTGGAACAGTAGTGTCACTGGGCCCTCTATTGGTCAAATTTAGGAGCTACATAAATTAAAACTTGATGTTGACTAATAATGCCCCATTTCAACTAGGATCAGTACGGTACAGTATGGAACGGGTCAGTACGGCCTGGAATGGGTAGGTTGTGTTTCCATTACCATCTCAAAAGAACTGTAGAGGGTGTGGGCGCACTTAGCGTAACAAAAGCTCCAGCAAAAAGCATCTCTCTTCTGTTGTTGAAGATTCAATTTTTGGAAAACAGATTTTTTTAACCAATGTACTACTTAGACTTCCATAGCTCAGAGTGATGTCAATCTAGCCATCTTGTTTTAAAAGGATACTTTTCCGCTTGTTTTTATTTGGACATTAAATCAATGTCAGCTCCAGGACAGGGTGATTGAAATAAAAGCAGGTTTTTGAAAATAATTCTTATCACTTGCAATTTCTTCTTACGAAAAAAAATCAGGTAGGAAAAAATTGATTAAAATATGAAATCAGATTTAGTATAAAAAAAATCTGAGATAAAATTTTAAACCATATCGCCCAGCCCTACCTCCAAGTGTTGTTGTAAATATTCACAATCTATTCTGAACCTTAAATCCTGTAAAATAAGAGCGGTTTTACATTTTTTAATAATGTAAGTCAGGGGAATCATATTTTGACACAAAAATAAAAGAAGAAATAGTGGATTGAAAAATCTCAAATTAAAAGTACTGTTCTGTACTTTTTTGGGTTTTGTGTTTTTGGTTTCATTTATTGAAATACAAACCTAAAAAAACCTTAAATTAAAATGAAAAAACAAAATATAAATAATATTTTTCTAAACAAATCTAGAAAAACAAAAAATCTGAACCTGAACGTACAGTGAAAAAAGACTTCACCAGTAGTGGGACACAAACCCATACCTACCGAACAGGAGTCACCAACACAAACCACTAAGCCAACATAGAAACATGGTCAAATGTATGGATTCAATAGTATATATACTGACAAGATCACCACGTTGTTTAATATAATATATAATACATGACTCACACTGATTTCTTTATAATTTTAGGCTGCTTGTAGTTAACTACAGTGTTCTGCTTACTTAAAACTTTAAACTCTAGCTTACTCTGAGACAAACAAACAAATCCAGTGAGAGGGATATATTTCCAGACCAATCAGTCCATAGCTGGACGTTTCGGGTCGCTTCGGCACGCTCGGAACCAAGGCAGAGGTAGTCCAAAAAAAGGGGTCGGCTGGGGTCGGTTTTGAGCGGACGCAGGTAATGGAAACACGCCAAAGCGTTCCGTACCGTACTGGTACTAGTGGAGATGGGGCACAAGTTGTTTGTTAATCATGCAGCAGCTGCTGGTTTTAACAGTTTAAAAATTGGCTCATCTTACTTTTCAATAATGTTTTCTCAGGAGGAAGAGGAGGGTTCTGATGAAGAGCACTTTAAACAGCAGAGTCCCAGACAACAGCCACTTTGGTTAAAAACACCCAGGTGCATGTCTTCAGAAGAGTCCCAGTTTACATCTTCTGCGGAAATGTCTGAAACGCCTCTGGTGTCTCCACTGGATGAGGGGAAAACTTTCCAGGCACAGATCATTACCATGGCAACATTACATGAAGCATCCAGGTACAGCTTTTCTGTATATTTGTTTATGTGAAACAGACTATGGGTTTTGCTAAAGTTTGCTGCAGGTTAGTTGACATATTTCCAGTTTAGGCTAACAGTACGGTGGGTCTGGTTGCCTTACTGTGTAAGGGCATGTATGTGCCACCAAAAGGGAAGAATGTGATATTTCCCGTTTGTCATAATTTTAAATTAATGTGAAATTAAATATTATGTTTGACATTTTTCTATGGCTGTTTATAGGGTTTCCATACGAAAATGAAATGTGGTTGAAGTAGTTCCCAGACATAAATAAGTGTGGGACAACAAAGTATGGAAATTATTTTTATTATTACCAGGCTTCAGTCCGTGTGTGGCTGTCTTTAAGATCTTTTACAAGTATTTTCTTCAACCACTGTAATTGTAGGACTCACTTCATACATCAGATCCACCCAGTTACCAGAGTCAGAGTTTTGTTCCCATATATACCTAATCAGTTCATAATTTTAACAATAAACTTCAGCTACACTCATGCTCAGATACCTCTAAACCTTTATGAATGACAAGGAGAAACACAGGACTTTTCAGACAAACTGACTAGCAGGTGGCGATTTCTTACTTTCAACTGACTACCCAGACTGACCACTGTGGAATTATCACTTTTTTGCCCCCCCAAAAAATCATAGCAAGCATATTTCATACATTAAAAGTGAAATATGTAAAAGCCTGTTTATGCATCAAAGATAAATTAGGTGGAAGGACTGGCATTCTAGCTAAGCTGGCAAGATTTTCATGCACTTTCCTTTGTGCAGATTTTATTGAGCTTTTCAGTTAAATAAATGACAGAACATGCTCATTAATGCTCAAAATCTCTTCTTTTATGTAGGCAAGAATTACTGGATCATCTACGGATGGTTCGCTTAGAGAAACGAAGACTTCACCAAACCCTGCAAGAGTTCGAAGACTGTTTCTATGCGCAAACCGGCAGGTAGCTGTTACACACACTAAAACACAAATATCCCAGATTTCTTGGCATTTCCGTTTTATTTAGTCTTTTAATAAACTTGGAACATTTGTTTTTTTCAAAACAATGTCTTGTGAAAAACAAAAGACATCAACTAAAGAAAAACCCCCATTGCAATGATACAATAGTGTAATGCACAACCATGTAACGATAACCCAGCACAGAAAGCTCAAGAAGGAGACAGAGAAAGACATTTGTTCTGAACTGTACACATCATTTTTTGCACTGTACATGTTAGACCTCCAAAGTAAATTCAGTTAGTTGTTGAATACAATACACACACTGTACAAAGCTATCTGAGTAAGGCAACATAGGGACCATCAACCAGTCGTGGAAGCTGCTGCAGTTTGTTTCGAAACTTCGAAAAACTGAAAAAGGTTTTTGCATCGTCTAACCTGCGTGTCTCGCTAACAGGGTCTGTCAGAAGGAGGACCGAGGACCAATGGCGGAGGAGTACTGCCAGTACAAGAACCTCAAGGCGAAGCTCCGTCTACTGGAGGCTCTGCTCAGTAAACAAGACTCAACCACAGAAAGTTGAGTTACTCACAGTGGGACTTTTTCTTTTATTTAACTCAACACAGCTCTTTTTTATTTTATTTTTTTAAAAATTGGTTTGATGCTGACGGATCTAGTTTCATTCCATGCTCGTAATGTAAATGCACTTTAAATGATAAAAAACTAAATACCAAAATTACTAACACTGAATGAATACTGGGTCTAGATCTTTTTGGTCCACATCAGTTCGGACTTTTTTATGACCCTGTCAGAGCCATTTAGCACAGTTACCATATCAACAATGAAGCAGCCTTAGTTACATTCAACTAATTTATGAATACTCCATGTAAATTATGGCACTTTACTACTCACTTCTTTTTTTTTTTATGCCAAAAAGATTTTCTTTCCCCATAGTTGATGTGGAAACTGCATTTGTCAAGTGCTGTCTTATGAAAAAAAATGAAATATGCTTCAATGCAATCAGTGAGACAATCCAGCAGTGTTTGTGCATGTCAGGTTTTTTGTTTGTCCTACATTGTGCTATGATGTGCATTTTATTTTTTTCTATAGGTCATCTAAATTATGATCATTCAATTTAGATGTTGATCTTGAAACATACGCAGTGAACGTAAGCATCATAGTGCAAGTCGTATTTTAAATTTGTTTAATTTTTTAACGCCTATATGAAGTTACCCCCTCCCCCGAAATGTCCATGTTGACAAGAATATGACCTTTGAGATTGTGCACTTCTGGTTTATATAGTTTTCTATGCATTTATATCCATCTCTCTTTTTCTCCCTCTCTCTCTCTCTATATATATATATATGTATATGAATGTATTAATAAAAATACATATTTTTTACATTTACTCTGCAAAAACACATTTCATGGTTCTACTTTCATTTTACTGATGACAAAATAAGGAGTGTCGCAGAAAAGATCTTCATGGTAGAGGTGCTAACAGCTTCAACACTCATGCTGCACAGAACTGCATCATGCTGTTCCTTTTTTTTTTTTTTTTTTTTTTTTTTTAGTTAACAAATTGCTCACAGTTTGTCACCATATACCTTTTGGATACACAAGGAGAGATTGTTGCATTAGTACGGTTCAGATTCCACAGCAATTTAACGTCTGGTTTTTAATTCCTTTGGTATAAAATAAATTAAATAAACTGATCATTGTGTGACTAGTGTTGCAGCCCCAGAAAACTGTAGTACCAGTCCAAGCCACTAGGAGGAGGTAAATAGAGGTCTGAATTAAACTGAAATGATACTCATGTAATGCGACAGTAATCAGAAAAAAAGTTAATTCAGAATCTAAATTGCTAGTTAACAGTGTATCAGTAACACAGAGACTAAGATTGTTAATTTAACACGAATAACTGTAAAAAAAAAAGCAGAAAGCTTAATAGAAGCAGACTTTTAGCACAGTTAAAGGGTTTGGTACACAATTATGAGCTAAGTGCGAGGATCTATGAATTTCGGTGTTTTTACCCCTAGTTGATGAAGATGATAATTTAAGAGTTTACCTTTCCCTTTTTTTTTCTTTTATCTTTGGGAATTATGGTTTTGGCTAGAGAGGAGAGTAATGAGCCTTATAAATCTGCTGCTTCATGCATGTGTTTGCCTGTTTCATCAGTACGCTTGGCCGTTTTGCGTTGATGGGGACAGCCAAATCAAGTCCTTCTCTCCCACTTTCCTGGACGTTCCTCCTCCTCCTTTTTTTTTGTTTTTTTTTAGCGCCCCACGCTGATGTTGCAGGTCTTGCAGCTGGGGTCCTTCTTGGCATTTACTGTGGACAGACTCATCAGCTGGTGCCCGCTGATCTCCGCCACCGTGCCCAGAGCCAGGTCCACGGGCTCCGTGTAGATCACCTCCAAGATGACGTCTTGGGCGTGGTGGAACACCAGACCGCCCTCTTCGTCCTGCTTGCAGGTCAGGAAGCGGTTGTTGCCGATGTCGAGGGCGGGGAGCCTTTGCTTGCAGAAGTCGTCCCCCCTGGAGCCCTTCGGTGCCAGGACCAGGATGACGTAGTGGTAGGCCGTGTACATGCAGTAGAAGTCTCCAAAGTACAGATTGGTGTCGGGGTTGAAGAGGGTGTCAGCCTGGACCTCAAAGCGAAGGCGACCGTAGGGGGAGTCCTGCGGAGGCTTGCCGGTGTTGAACTCTGTGTTGCAGCTGAATAAGATGCCCTCCAGCTTGCCGCTGATGGGCGAGCCGTGACTGCCGCTGTTGTCTTTCACTGACGGCAGCATCCGGTTCTCCTGCGCCTCCCTGGAGTTCGGAAAGAATTACTCTTTAATTTGATTTAATTTTTGATTCTGTGAGTAAGACATTTTTTTTTCTTTCTTTCACATTTTGTCACATTAAAACAACAAACTTTTATATGCGTCATTTTGATTTTGCGTGATACACTAACGCAACATGGCACAGACTTCAAGAAATAGGCTACCTGGATTTCAGGATATTGTTTTTTTTTTTTAAACTCTAAAAGGACATATCTTGCAATCCTTAAAACTAACTTTCGCTGAAATTAAAACTGTAGGTTGTTTGGGGCTCATTTGATACATTTAGATATTTTTTTTGTGTGCAAGTTGTCTGTAAAAATTGCTTAGGTTCATCCCGACTGGACGTGGAGCAACTGTAACACAGCAACATTTTATGTCCAGCAACAGATTCCAAGCTGAATATTATATTTGGACTGGTCTGGACCAGTCTAACACAATGTGCTAGGTTCTGAACCATTCCGTTGTAGCGCTCCCTGTACGTCTAAAGTTGTACTGCTAGTCAACAATTGTCCAGCTTCTTTCTCAAGTCTTTTTTAGGAACATCCATCGTCCCATTGACGGACTGGTTTCCCCTTAAAGCTTCTCCCACAGCCTGATGCAGCCACCATCATGTTTCATTTAGAGATTGCAGACCCAGAAGTTGAGTAAACAGATTCTCCCTGCCTGGCTGTGGAGCTCTACATCTTCTATAGTTACTATTGGTACTCAGAGAGCTCAGTCCCCTCATCCAGGTTTTCGGATCACTTGCTCCTGTTCCCATTGCAGACATTTCCTGAAAATTTAATCAAACCCCACCAATACTATTTTGAGTTATGTTGCTAACTAAGGCTATGTTCACACTGCAGGTCTTAATGCTCAATTCCAATTTTTTGATCAAATAAAAGAATGTTGTATGGCCGTTTACTCTACAGATAAAATGCGACAGCAAACGCGCACCATTGTGAACGTTTCACGGCTCCAAAGCACCCCGCATACGCAGAAGAAGATGAGACGTCACCAAAGTATGTCACACACAACGCGCTCTGTTTACGGAAGTAAAAATGGTGGCTACAGATGTAAGCGTTTTTTCAGCAGTCTATCAATTCTTGCATAGTCAGAACAGATGGAATTTTGACAAATTAAGTAGAGAAAGAATGACCACAAGAAAAAGGAGAGCTCGTGCTTTAACAATGGCCTTGTTTGGAGCAGTGGTTGCTACCTCTGTGTTTTCTCCGGCGCTGATTATTGCCTACTTCTGAGAAAAAAACAACGCATGGGCGGGGCTTCCTCTGTTGCCGTACGTTCTGAACCATGGTGGATTGTATCGAGAGAGTGGCTTGGCTTTATTAGCTAGATAAAGCTAGACAACATCAACATAGGGTGCATCAGCGCCCATTATTCAGATGCGTTCTGAGTTTGGGGAGTTTAACCATTTGCTCCAAGAGCTGCTTATGGATGAGGTTCGCTTTCAGTGCTACTTCCGTCTGTCCTGCGCCTAATTTTACAACCTCCTCTGCCGCATCGGAGCTTAAATCTCCTACCAGGACACCAACTACAGGTTTTCTGATCCTCCTTAGGAGCGCCTGTCCATCTGACTTCGGTAAGTGTTATTTCTGATTTTTTAAATCTGCGTTTGTTGAAAATGTTTTCACTGGACCCACGGTTCATTCAAGATACGTGTATAGTGACATAACTACAGTGAGACGCTCTGATTGGTTGCCGCACTGCGTTAACTGCGTTGGGTCCGTCAAAAGCTCAGCTTGCTGAACTCCTGTGACGCATGCGTTGGTACGTTGCCGTATGAAACGCAAGCGTAATTGACGGAGCCAACGTACTCAACGCAACGCAGAGCCCTTGACGGACCTCTGACGTACTCCACCATAGACTTTACACGTAATCTTGCCGCAACTGACGCTGACGCATGGGCTTGGTCTGAATGCAGCATTAGAGACATACAAATAGACCCTGGCAAAAACCTTACCTCCTTGACGGATGTTGTAATTATCTCCTTCCACCAGCAGATGGACGGCCATGTCCTGCTTTGTATTTTTCTCACGTTCATTCCTGACCCGTGTGTGCTGTGTTCCTTCGTGCTCATGGTGCTGTTTGTTCACTAATGTTCTCTACCAAACCTTTGAGGCCTTCACAGATGGGATTAATTCACCTTATAATTAATTAACTGATAAAATGACTTCTGAAGGCATTTGGTTACACCATATTTTATTTCGAGGTAACACAGTTGTGACTGCTTCACATTACAATTACACATATATGGAAGCAAAATTAGCACTGTTTGATTATTTAATCATTTGAGCTGGAATTAAGAAAACTGTGCTAAATACAAATGAATGGCCATATTTTTCTTTAAGGTTTTAAAAAAATAAAAAATGTTCTTTCCAGTAGTCAGTTCTGCACACCTCTGTGTTGGTTTGTCATGTAAGATCCCAATTATATACTTAGAATTTTGTGGTTGTAGCATAAAGAAGATGAAAGGTCAAGAGGTATGGATATTCTTTTCAAGGCACTGTCTGGATTTCAGTAATTTACTCTTTAGGCCTGGACAGTCGGGATTTAGTGGAGGATTCTTACATTAACTACAATGCTTACTATATGTTACCAAGAAGATAATACTTTAGTCTTTAGGTTTATTCAATTGAATATCAACAATCCATTCTTCTTTATCTTATATAGTTCACTTATATTATCATATATTAACAGGCAGGTAAAAAAGTAGTTTCATAAAGTCCCTGAAATCTAAATATAAAAAGGCCAGCTGTTATGATGAGTACAATGGTACAATTCTAACATTAGAAAAACACAAATATTTCTTTTGAAAGTATGGCTAACACCCCCCTCCCAACCCCCCCCCCCCCACACACACACACATAAACAGTCTTCAGAATAAGACCTTTTCAATGAATCTAATTTGAATTTCTAATTATAAAGCCTAATCAATTAATCCCATACCTGTGATTCTGGTATTATTTAGATAATAAAATGATTCTGCTCTCATCTTAGGGACAATTCAGTACTCGTGATCCCCACATGATGGGGCAACTCACAAACACGTTCACCATGAATCGGTTTAGCTTCAACTCAGCAAAAAAAAACAAAAAACTGGAGAGAAAGAGGAATGACGTCATGTTGTACAGCGCAGACAAAAGAGTGCTCAGAAGCTGCAGCCTAAGTAAAGAAACTGTTAGATAACTGTGAGCACTTTCTCTAGGCAAATAGATGGACGGAAAACAGAAAAAAGAGAGGAATGTCCATTTTAAGAGAAGAAACAGAAAAAAAAAAGTTATATAAAAACCTGTCTGCCAGTTCTTTGTAGCTGAGTTTTGTCGGCTAGCTTTCAGTAAAAACATGAGGGAGTAAAAACAACCTTCCTGTATCTAAGGTTGAGTCTTTGTGTGCGGAGGAGTCTCCTTGAGGAGCCGGCTCTTTGTCACAGTATTTTGATGTGGCACATTTGGATTTATGGGAGCAATTAGGATTCTTACAGCTGCACCCTCCAGCTGATTCTCATTTCTTCACTCCAAACAGCTTCAGGGAAATGCTTTAAAGCAAAGTTATGAGGCGCTCATGTTGTTTGTAAAGTAAAAAGTTCCTATAGTGATGGCTAGATGCGTATAAATGTCTTGGCAGCAGCACACAAATAAAATCTGGAGGGGCTGAGAATAAAGTTTTAGGAAATCTTTCTTGGAGTGAGCTCTCTGTTTTTGTTAACACATGACTGCTTCCTTCTGAAACACATGTTTGCCAGAAGTGGAGTGTGTCACTAGTTTTTTAAAGACTTGTATAATTAATTTAAAACAAAGAGCACTCTATCCTCCATTCAGATGAACTTTGCTGAAGTCTTTCATGACATTTAATATCAAATAACCTATCCGGACGAACTGCAGACAACTGAGTGAGCAAGTGGCATAAATGTGACAAGATTGTGGTTATGGTTGTACCCACCTGCAGTGATCGAAGTACTCTTTATGCTGGTTCCTGTAGAAAACAGAGAATCGCAGCATCCGCCCAGCTATGACTTCAGCCTTCTCCAGCAGCTGGTTTAGATGCACAGTAGAGTAATCTAAAAACAGACCCATCATTTTTTTGTTGTTGAATTCACTGAAAACAGATCGTCAGATGTCATGAATCTATAATTTTTCAGTTTTGAAAAAAGCAAAAGATCCTCTGCTCTGCAAAAGGCGTAATATGAACATGAAGGATAATGTAATCATTCCCCGGCAAAATTCCCCTTTGTGACAAAGCAATTAGAACAAAAAACATTTAATCAGTTCTTGTAATATAATTCCACTCTCACCCACCACATGAGGGTTTTTTTTCTAAATGAGTGTGGGTACAAGCCAAAATTGGAAAAGGAATTTTCAGTCCCACAAGCTCTAAAGACATCCTACAAAGGAGTGCTTGAAGACGAATTATACGATGTGTGCAGTTTTTTTTGCATATGCAAGGGTTGTTGGCTTTACACCTTGACTGTACTGTTCTGATCATTCTGTGATAAGACTTAATATCTGAGATATTAAATTGTGCGCTCGACTTATATAAAAAACCTTGCGACCTTAACTCTAAAACACATTAAAGTATTATTAATTGATTAAATATTTCTTTCTTTTGTAAGTGACCATGTTATAAGCGAGATAATGCTCTTCGAGGTATCCATTATCAGAAAATAATGGACTTCGCGAAGCAACCGCCTGACACGATAATGGACACCTTGTCGGGCATTATCCCTTATGTATCGTACCAGTCCTTTGTACAAAACTGAATATGTGTGTCAACCATAACATTGCTGCTCCGGTGTACAGAATGTCCAATGTTTCGGACCTGCACTGAAGTTATTGCGACCTGAAGGTGCTTGGTGCCAGAAAACTACCCAGCCGAACAGAAAATATTGTCAGGCAATGTTATTACCACATTGAGGACCTTCTCACTTTGGTCACCATGTCTTTTATGAGGTCTGAAGACCCTGAGAAAAGCACAACTGACAGCTGTTTAGTAATCAACTTCTGGTGATAAAATACTGTCAATTCTCTCTATTGCTATTATTTTTCACTAGTTTGCGTGAAGAAATGGAAAGAACATGTGTTTTGCAAAAACAGACTGGTAACAAAAAACATAAAGAGCCAATTTATTTCCAAAATCTTGCATGTCAACAAAACGCTGGTTCATTTCTTGAGGATAGCAGCTTTTTACGGCTGGTTGTCTACTGATCGAAACTATGAAATTAGGTTCAAGCCATCTTACATGAATTGCTTGACAACATTTCTTCAGCTTTTCATGACTCTTACCTTGATTACCTTGATTACAGTACAGTAGTTTGTTTTTTCATCTGTAGTAATGCAATAAATCTAAAATCAGTTTAATTTAATGATCTAATGACAAACTGCATGGCTTCAAAATCACTAAGGCTGTTTGTCAGAGTTGAAGACAGGAAGGAGAATGCGCACCAAAGGGCCTAAGCTGTACGTCCGTTATCTTACCAGGAGGCTTCAGCGACCACCCTCCCCTCGAGTTTCCTCACCATTCCTTCCCCTCCCCCACCATAAGCCTCTTGGTGGTTATGTTATGTGACTTTAGAATCCGTAGATGTGTAGCACAGTTTATTAAATCCCTTTGTTTTCTTAACTACCTAATCTATCTGTTCTTTCATCTACCTCATCCTCCAAATCTATATAGATCTTCTCCTCAACTCACTGCTGACTTCTTTTAATATTCTTCCTCCCAGAGTTGTTTTTTCTTTGGTTTTCTGTCATTTAGTTTGTCGCCTCTAAATCTGAAAGGCAGCTCTAGTGGTAGTTAATTATAATTGTTATTTTATTTGAATAAATGCTATCTTTGTTAAAAGGGGCAGATAACATAAGTTCTTTCTGTTCCCTTTTCATTTTAGTCTTTGTAATCGAGTGTTGTTGATGATTATAATATGAACAAATGGAAAAAAACAACAAAAGGAAATGTATTATTTGGACTGTGAGTTGTGGATTACACACCAGCAGTGCAGAACTCAATGATCTCGCTCCATTCAGAGACTGTGTAGTCCCCGTCGGTCTGTTTTGATGCAGTCTGGACGGCCACGGTATATTCCGTGCGGGGGCTCAGAAACCAGTGGCCCCGGACCGTCATGGGCAGGGGCACTGCCTTGGCCACAAGCTTGGTGGGAACATCCTGGAAAAGAGAGGAGGGAAACATGATGACTGTGACAGAAAAGGGAAAAAAGGTCAGTCTTGACAGGACCTAATTACTCAGAGAGAGACTGTCCATATAAGGCTTTTTTTGGAGCTAAATACAGAGATTTGCAGAGTCACACATCAACATATCTGACCAGATGATTTATGGACCCATAATGCTCTGTCAAATCCCATCAACAACCCCCCCGCCACACAGGTATCACTTGGCTTTAGCAGCTCAGTGATTGGACCGACATCTCCTGCCTAGCAACAGAGTCATCCCGCAACAACAAAGCAGTAAGAGGAGACATTCTATGTAGCAACCCCAAGAAATGAAATACACAAAAGAAGGAGGCTGATGAACCAAATATTAACAGTTTCAGCAGTCCATAAGGCAATTAGTCCATTAGAGCACTAAGCACCAGTCTCCTATGACATCTAAACAAGACCATCTTAAAAAGGAATCTTCTTCCTTAAATCTCTCAAAGAACAGTCAATTTAAGGTAAACCTGCCTAATAAAAAAAGGAACTATTATGATGACACATTAAAGTAGGGATAAAAATGCCTCAATGACGCAGTAATTTAATTTTTGTGTCTCATTATTACAGTTAAGAATACAATACTTCATTGTTTCTGTATTCATCAGAAATGTTTGACGGATGGCCACTTGTTTTCTCAACTACTTTTTGACAGCTGTCAAAAAGTCACACAAGTTTGATCCTCGAAAGTTAAATAAACACAGTATTTTAATATCTTAAAACGTGAATACTTCTTTCAAAATTTGATCAACATCTAAATCATGTGATGTGAACATGATTCGTGCAGCAAATAAATGGTCATTGTTTGGCTGGCATTACTTTTAAGCTGTAAACTAATATAATAGTTATATTAGATATAAAGTGCATAGAAAGAGTCATTTGGGGGGATATTTCAGGTTCTTAATTAAATCGTTTTGTAAAATAGTAACAGTAATTAACCTATTCTTTATTTGCAAAAGGCCACACAGCCGGTAATAAGAGCCTGTTTGATGATTCATCTAGCAGCAGTGTCACCCTTAAAAGGTTGGTTTTTTCCATCAGATTTACCTTGTGTTTGAACTTGTTTGAGTTTTTGTTCTCCTTCTTATTCAGGTCAATGAAGTAGTGTGTGATGCGTTCTTTGCTGCGCGCCTCCATGTCCCAGCAGATCTTGAAGGAGTCGCAAGTGATGTTGCTGATTTTTATGTTCTGAGGGACAGGGAGTTCTTCCACGCTGCCATCCTGGGATTTGCTGCCTGTGTAATTGAAAAGAAAGAAAACTGTCAACAACAAACGTCATAATAATATCAGCAAGACGGGATCAAATGACTGATATTTTTTAATAACTACAGTTTCTGCTCGAATCCTTGCAAACCCAGAGGTGAGTTGGTGACCATAAAGCACAAAATTTTATATACACTGTTCAAAACATGAAATCCTGATTCCAAGTGTTTAGTCAGCCTGCATCTTCCTATTCAGTGGCTGAGGCTCTCAAAAAACAAAACTGAAATATGTATTCAAAACAGAATTTACAGTATAGCTATCAAAATGCACAGCGGGTAAAGGAAGCCTACTGTATAGGCTGCCATGGAAACAACACTCACTCACTGCACACTCATCCATATATCTGCTTTATGGAGCCTCAGGAGCATTAAATATCTCTGATACTGAACTCCCTTCCCCTCTTAGTTTACACCGGTATGCTCATCAGTTTTATGAATTTACTGCCGTAGCAAGAGCATTGGAACAATAATCAAGGTCACTTTTTTGCTATGATGTCACCAACCTATTTGGCCTCAACCAATAACCCAGTAGTTTTCATCAAAGACTATAGATACATTTCACATTCTCTCTGCAACATATTATTTGGTTGCTAAAGGCTATACAACTCAAAGTTCACCCAGAGGCTGATGGGAAAATCCAGCTCAATAAGAGCTTTGTCACATTAGACAGAGAATGGACTTTGAGACACCCACTTGGCATGGTAACAATGCGTTTTTTGTGTATGCTCTGGGGTCTGAAAATAAGAGTGAGTAAAATTCAAGAATGTAGTATTTGGGGGGGTTAATGCTCTATATGACTGGGCTCTGTAGAAGGGTAACAATAGCTGGAGTACTGGAGCATGGAAAATCCATCTCCGTTCGTTCGCTGGGAGAGATAAAAGAGTGGGCTCGTAATTGGGTTTGTGCACTCTAACACCTCACCTCCAAGTCATTCTCAAAGAATGCAGCTTTTCTTGATTGATTTTCTTAAAATTAGCCAACCAGAAGCTACCTCTTAACTCCCACTACGTCGCTTGAGCCCTGAAAGCAGATAAAACCTGCAGCCGCTGCCTTTTCCAAGAGAAAGCCCTTACTTATTTTCTCGCTTGTTCCCAACAGACTGTTTCCATGACCTAAAAAAGGTTCAGCAGCTTCTGACCACGAAACATGGGGCCTTGCAAGATTCACTTTCATGTAATTTTAAGAGCACTTTATTTGATAGACTAACAAAAAGTAATGCATAATGGTGAAATGGAAGGACATGGTCTTTAAAGCTGCTTTGCATATAAAACTGGTGGCAAGGATTTACAATCAGTCCCCTTACATCTGCTACATCTAAATAAAATACAGTGCAACCAATTGGCCTTAGTAGTCATCCATCAGGAATGAGACCACCTCAAATCTCAGTATGACAGCCGTTCTGTGAAGGAGTCTAAGGTTTGAGTACTTTAGTCAACAAAAAATACTAATTAACATACCAGACAGATATGAGATAAAGTTGTGCTGAAGTTTAAAGTTTCAAATCAGTTTATTTATATAGCGCCGTTTCCCAACCAAGTGTCATCTCAAGTCACTTTACAAGAAGTCATCTCAGTTCAGTCATACATGCATTCCAATTAATAGTTCACTTCATTATTCCAATCACTTTAAAATTTTTGCAGACTTTACTCCTGAGCAAACATAAAGTGACAGTAAACAGTCGCCTGCGTTGTCTTGGTGATGTCATAGCTATCACTCATACTGAGCACAAAGGTGTCAAGAAACAGAGTACAAATACTTCATTACCTTACTTAATTAGAAATATTTGGGGTTTATACTACACTGGAGTAATTATATATGGGGCTACTTTTTACTTCTGCTCCTTTCATTTTCACACAATTATCTGTACTTTCTACTCCTTACATTTTAAAAATAGCCTTGTTACTTCTGTTTGATTTAGTCTTGTCATTTTATTAAAAATAAAACACAAAAAACCTTTCCCAAACCATCCCGAATGCGCCAGCTGGATAGAATTTGACTTCCGTTTGATAATAATTTTAATCATTTATCATTCTGACAGCCTGGATCCATACTGCACACTCAGGGGTCACCATAGTTGTCTGGTTCTTTAGTACGGTGGCAGAAAAAACTGAAGGCGGCTCATCATCTTTGACTGATTACAATTTACACCATTTGGCAGCAGAGTACGGTAATAGCCTATATGTATATTTATACATATTGTGATACACAGCAAGAAAGAATATTGTATAGATACTGATCTATCTGGAGTCATCATCTTTCTGTTGTAATGAGGTAAATCACCTAAAAATAAAACAAAATATTTTAAAAATAAACTGTGTCTGACACACCTGATGACTTAAAAACGCTGATTTATGAAGTGCAGCTGAACGATAACTTCACATGACACGAACAGTTCACAATACTGGAGGACAAATCAGGTTTAATCGGATTTAAGACTCTTTTACATATGTTTACGCAAGTTCAAAGATACCCGTGTTAAAGATTCAGCAAATACATTATTACAAATAGACAACTAATCATCATTTCTTCCACTCCATGAATCACATAGCTAATAATGCTATGTATGCAATCCACATATACTTCTTTAATGTATTTGCATTGCACTAAAATGCATTCATTTTGATGGACATATGCAGCTAAAATAGGTTAACTAGCATATCCCTATTTTTCACAAGAGTTTCACGTAACATTATAGTCATTATGGCCTTGAGTAAAAGAGTCTTTGGGGAAGGCGTGGTAGTGCTGTGGTGCAGCTAAAGCTTTAGTTTCTAATAGCATTAAAAAACTTGCAGTGTTTTTACTTTTATACTTCAAGTAGTTTTGAATCCAGTACTTTTACTTAAATAAAAAGCTTGACTTGATACTTAAACTTCTACAGAAGTATTTTAAACCAGGGTATTTATACTTGCACTTGAGTTTTGAATGTGAATACTTTTGACACCTCTGACTGACCAAGCATGTAGCGACAGTGGAGAGAAAGAAACTCCCCCTTGACAGGACCAAACCTCTTGAATGACTGTTTTAATTAACAAGGCAAAACATATCTTTATAATGATGAGATTTTTACAGACAAACAGTAAATTGTGCATGGAATATTTCAATAAATGTAAAACTAGTCTGATGTTGGTAGAAAAAGGATCTAAGCCTTTGTAGATCTGAAACATAAATGAGTCTCATAGGTTTGATAAAAAGAAAGGGATACAATTTAAGATCAATTTGAGAATCTGTGACAATCTCTAAAAATTGCAGTTAATAAAGTCTCTTTGAAGTATTTCCCAAAGAAGGGCTAAATATATTTGCTTCTGAATGTCCAAAGTTAGACATACTCCATATGATTTGCAGCTCTAACTGAAGAGAAGGAGGGTTATATAAAGTGTTGATTAAAGAGTCTGACTATAGAGCCTAGTCATATTGAACCTTACCCCCCAAATACTACGAACTAAGTTTACTCACTGTCATGTTCAGACCCCAGTATGAAATAAACAGCTCTCCGTCTGAATGCATTTGGCATGACTTCTCAGAGCTTACAAGGCCCTCCAAGTCCTCTCCATGTTGATTGGTAGAACCATCCTGTCCTGCTGGTGGTTTGCATTTAAAGTGTCCATCTCATTAAATCCAGACCCCACTGAGCTGATTAATTTGGCTCAGACTGAGGGGGGTCAGTGTAACACATGATGGGGCACAGCTCAGAGATGAAGCGTTCCATTAAGTCAGTGCAGTCCAGACAGTGATGTAAGTGCTGTAAAGTCGCATTTGAGACTGACCTTTACTAAAATCAGAAAAAAAGGACAACCCTTGTTGTCAGTCTCTCAAGTCTCTTAAGTCTCTCTGACTTAAGGAGCAATGAAATAAAGGCACATGAGGTTTCCAAGGACTTCCGCTCTAGTTTTTCTCTATAATGATTGTGGTGTAAGTATTCTTGTAGCTGGAAAAATCTTGCTGGATTTAGCTTCACAAGAAAAACTTACATTCTGCCTGCTGCAAAACTATTCCTGTAACACTTTACTTGCGTGGTTGCTTCACTGATATGGTGCACATGCCAGTGCACAAAGTGATGGCCATTAAATGAATAGAGAATGGTTTCTTGCCAATTAAGTGACAGACAAGTTAAATCAAAATGATACAGCAGCGCTATATCACTGTGACATTGCAAATGTTTTGCAACCTTATTGAAGTTACAAAAGAGAATCGACAGGCATTATTTACATCAATCCCCAATTCCTTCATCATCTGTTTCTTAGAAACTTAAAAATTAATCCCTATAAGACTGGTGGGTGTTTTCACTAGTAAGTACTGGTTAACTAACCGTTAGTCCTTAAATAAGACTGGTTGGTGTTTTTGCCAGTAGGTGCTGGTTAACTATCCATTAGTCCCTGGTTCATTACCTCTTAAGTTGTTCCCTAGTAACGAAGCACAATTTTGTGTTCCTTATTGTAAAGTGCTACCACTATTCCTTTTCCACTTCTCTTTGAAAATCTTTGTCCTTAATAATTTTATTTAAAACTAAATCCAGTGGAGGTTTGTCCCCTCCTAACTTCTTGTGACTCCACCATCCTAATTCATATGCTGTTTACTCCACCTATTTTGGTTGTAAACTGAGTCTTCATACTAAGCCTTCACTAATGCAACCTAACCATTAGTCTAATTCATGCAAATCTATATTCATGACTAATCTAGTTTACCCCAGAGTACCATTATACAGGGAGATGTAGAATACCTTGTGAAAGTATTAATCTCCTTTGGACTTAAACATTTTTTTTTCATGGAGAAAACTTCACTGGGTTTTAACAGAATTTTATGTAATGGATGCATAAAAAAGTAAGGGGGAAATTATCCTGGAAGGTAAATGATAAATGGTTCAAATCTCCGGAAAAACAGATCAAGAACTAATAATCAACCCCCATGAGTTAATACTTTGTAAATCACATTTTACTGGAGTTCCCGTTGCATGTTTTTCAGCATATTCTTACCATTTTTTTCTACCCTTTCTTCTTTGTAAAATAGCTTGAGCTCAATCAGAATGGATGGAAACTGCCTTTGAATGTTAATTTCCCTTCATTCACAGTTGAACTTTCCCTTGGCCAGTCTGTTAGATGAATGTTACATTACTTTTCCTGGATGTAAGATTGGCCTCAACCAATGAATCTCCATGACCAGTCTCATTCTTACAGCTTCTAGGAACTTTTCTTTCAAGATTTTTCCTTATTTACATTTATTTATCTTCCCATCAACTCTGACCAACTGTCCTGTCCCCGCTGGAGAAAACCCTATCTACAGCGCTCATCAGGCTAGAGGTGGATACACCCAGAGCGGGTATTTTAGTAGTTTTTTGAAAAAATATTAATTTGGTACCAAAAATTGGTAGTGGATTGCCCTCTTCAGGTTAAAACTTTACAATGCTTCTTAATTTGAATTGGGTATTGCTATTGGCTCAGCTTGGATTTCTGACGACAGTATCATGCTGCTGTGAAGTATAAAACAAGCTCTCTGTCTTGGCCGCCTCCATAGACGGAATTGGCAACTCACAAGCCATCAGTTTTAAAATATGCGGCTCAGGGCCACTCGCCTTCTCTACCCAACCTTCCTCCCTTTCCTCTCTTTCCTGCCGTGAAGGAGGTGGAGAGAAATCGTCATGCTCACAATCGGCCCCTTCTGAGGCAATGGAGCTTGCATCGCTATTGCTCTCCAACTTTCTGGCCGTCTGTGTGTATGCCGCTACAGAAGCCATATGCTATTAACATGTTAATCATAGCGCAGACCACGGCCAGGCCTCCTTCTCGCTGTTCAGCCTGGTAAAACCTAATTTTAAGGCATTTTTCAATCAGAAGATATAGGTGGAATTAGACTCTGGTAGGGGGTAATTACTCTTTAACTTAAAGTGATAGTCTGGACTTTGTGAGAAAAAAGAGAGAGAGGGACATGATTTGAAAAAAAAAATGACTCATGCTCCCTCCCTTTCTGATTGGTCTTGAAGCCGCGCCTACTTTTCCATGCACGCGCCAGGTCAATGGGCCAAGACGTGCGGAGGTGAGAGAGAAAACAACCAGAGTGTCAACAATGGAGTTATTGGAGGTGAGGATGCTTTTTTGGTTAAAAAATATTGGCGGAGGCTTGATTCAGAGGCTCCGTGTAAACGAAAAACTGAGCATGCACGCAGTTACGAACACGAGCACACAGCGTTCGTGATGATTGACAGCCCTTGGCATCACTTGATTGGTTCAAGTGGACGGCACCGTGGCTTTTGAGCCATAGCTGAGATACGGGAAGGCGGGACTTACCCGTAATGTTATAACTAATAATATGACTTATTTTATATAAACATTTAAGGCTAGGAGGTCAATTTAATACAATTCTTAAAATTTGTAATTCATTTAGAGATCCAGACTATCACTTTAATTAACATTTTCCACATTACACTTTCTTTGAGTATGTGTCTATAAAGTATACAGGTAAAAGAAAAATCACTAATTTGGGTATTTGTCTCAATTTGCTAGATAGAGTAAGTAAGTATTCTTTAAACTTTTTTATACCTTAGAAGTAGTACAATTATTAGTGACAAATAATAAAAAGTTATCTAAATCCTAGTTGTTAAAGACAACTTTAATATCTGTATCTTTAGTTTTATATAAACCTATGATTAACCTTCATAAACATTTGCAAATAGACATCCTATCATCCAATGATAATCCAACAAATAACATGAAATTCTCACATTATTTTCTTAGTTGGTTGTACACACATACAACACTTAACTGAGAAACATCTTTAGAAGAACAAATAAAAGTCAGTATTGCTCTCTCACAGTTCTCCACTCAGCTTATGTCATGGGCTGCTACTCTGGAAAGTCCCAGAATATCAAGGCTTGAATTTACTTCTGTGAATTGTGGTTGGCAGGTGGGCCAGCCAATGGTCGTGCAGAGCAGATAGTAATGCATACAGAGGCCAATTACCTATTTTCCACAGCTTGTTGTATCCTTTTGTCAGTCAGTTTATTTTCTGTTAAACTGATCTCATGAATCAGCCCGCTTCCTCCTCACACACCATTTCCCAATGATGCTTCCCTTTGTCTCTTCCCATCATATATAATCATAATAAAATACATGAAAGTTTGTGGTAGAGATAGGAAAGAATGTGAAAATGCTTAAGGGAGAAGGGTATGAAATCTTTTTTTTTTTTTTACTTGCACTGTATGATAAGAACCACTGACTGTAAACAAAATAAGCCAGGCCTTTTCTGTGGGAAACTAAAGTTTGCTTTAAATCTTCTGGGACTCGGAAAGCACAGGATGAAAAATGGAGAAGAGAGTCAAGCTGGATGAAGGTCAGGCTGTGAGACAGAGTAAACTGTTCAGTGTCTCACAGGAGGCCTAAATCCTCAACTTGACTTAAAGTAATCTGCTAGCATTGCACCCTCAGCTCCTTCTTCTTGAATTTGCTGAACACTTAATTTGGCTGGGATATAATGTTCCCACAAAGATATGTTATGACGTGCTGCTTGTTGTCTTCTGATAGACTGTTATGCTCTGCTGCACAGAAGAGAAATATGGTTTGTTGCCACATCATGGCTAAGCAAAAATTAGACAGTTTATGAGCGTTTATTTATAAGAGTTCAGAAAGCACAGATTAATTATGCAACTCACAGTGGAGTTCACAACGACCCAGGAGAGCTCTGCATGTTCCAAGAGACCGCCATGTGTCAGGATGCAGAGAGGTCTGCTCTGCAGGAAAGCTATTAACCAAGTTAGCTAAAAATAATTTAAACCCAACAAATTGATCTTATTGCCTGCAGCCCCTTTACTCACTGTGTAGTCCATACCCAAGAGATGTGAAAAAAACATCAATGTATATCTTGTTAAGATGCATATACAGGTACTTCCTAATGCATCTGGTAGGGAATTGGCTCCAAACGCACCGGGTGAAATTGTGTATTACCTTTCAGCAGTCTACAAGTGAGAGGAAAGCAATTTGTCTTCAATTCAGTCTGTCAGAACAGTTTTAATGTGATCTCCATGTCCACCATGTATGACTAAAGCTCCATTTGGGAGTTGGTAAGGGTTGAATAAAATGCTAGATGATAGTCGGTCTGCAGAAGTGCACACTTAGACAAGCCATCTGAAGTGCAAAGTGCAAGTCTAAAACTGAACTGTAGACACGAACACGGTGACTGTAGTCAGCATAGATTTTCAGAGCCCTTTGGAAAATTGGAAAAAAATAAATATAATCACAGCTTTCTTTTAGTCATAGCACAGGCTAGACTGTGATAGGAAGCATGCTGCGAGCAAGAAAGGCCGCCAATGGGAGAAACATATTTCAGAGTGTGCTAAACAATGTGCTGCATTGGGGTGAAACTGTTTCCTCCACCAAATTAATCTGGAGACCAACAACACTGTTGAGAAACCAGAATGAGACATTATTTACCCCCCCATTTATATACAAGTTTAATTAAAAAACAAAAAGCCCTCTTTTTTTTCAAGCTAGAGCCACGGAATTATGGCAATACCCACAAACAGGATATCACACTGGTATTATGGTAAGTGTTTTTAAAGTGGATGGTCTACATTAACATCAACAGGCAATTCGACAAAAGAAATCATTAAGTAGCTGCACGACATTTGTAGATAGATAGATAGATAGATAGAAGTGCACACTAACAACTTATTCACATAAACTCCCCTTGGTAGAACATCCCCCGCCCCTACATGCTGAAAATACACATGTCATAGCCACATGAGTACAGTGAACTATTAACCCCAACACAGGAAAGACAGAAACAACGTGTTTCCCACTGTGCATTGAAATGCTCAAACAGGCCTCCGTGTGTTTGAGAGAGAGCCCCAGCACATTCATTCGCTGGTTCAGTATAGGCATTCAAGCCTCTCATGCAGCCAATTAAATATTAATGGGATTCGGATAAATTTAGAAAGTAAGACAGAAATGGATGCGGTCTGCATCGACCTGATGTGATGACTCTGGGTTTACAAAAAGGGTGAAAGTGAATGTTTGCCCAGGACTTCTGAATAGCTTGAGGCAGAGATAGTGAGGACTTTTCTCTGGGAATCACTTCACCCACAATGTGCCAGATGAAATTAAAGGTAGGAGTGTCTGTACAATCAGGAGGAGCGAACGTCTTTGCCACTGTTGTTGACACAGATTTCTTCTGTTTGTTTGTTTTGTCACACTTAAATGTTTTTTGATCCACAGACAAACTGACATATACAAAAGACAGTTTTCAAACCATGTTTTCATTCAGGGAAAGGGAAAAATCTATCCAAACCAAGTCGCCTCTTTCTGACAAACCCCTAAACCTGATCACTGGCTGATGGCAACAACTATCCTCAAATGTTTATCATTGTATTTTACATTGCTGCGCGGAAAATACCAAAATTACCAAATTATCTTGAATCACTCTGAGTGAAGGAATTTTGAGCCTGCACAGCACGCTTAAGGTTGGTGCACAACATCTAAATTGGATGTAAGTTAAGAATTAAGCCAAAACCTTACTTTCATTTTTTTTTAATGAGCATTCAGAAGTGGACTTGCTGATGTGCTTTGGTTCATTGTCCTGCTGTAAAACCAAAGTGAGCTTGAATTTAAAGTCAGTGGCTGATGGCTGGACATTCTCCTACATTTTCTGGTAAAACACAGAGCCCACTGTCCCATCAAATATGTCAAGTTGTTTAAAGTCCTGAAACAGTGAAGCAGTTGTAAACCGTAATGGTTCACCAGATGCAACTGGATGCACACCTTGCAAACAGCTGACCTTTTGTTTGACCAGTGAAGACAACCGTTTTCCAATAGTATTGAAGGTAATCAGGATGTTTTGGGGAGATGTGCAGCACCTCTTTATTATTGTCCAACGTTGACCTCTGATCCTAAATGAGCCTGAGCTTTAGATGTTGTTTATGCCTTATTTTGTGACCTTCTCTGTGAATTGTCAATGTGCTCTTGAAGAAATCTTGCTAGGTGGCTACTCCTGGGAAGGTTCAAAACTCTCCCATGTTTTCGGTTGAAGGTAATATCCCTCACAACGGTTTGTAAAGGGCCTAATGCTAAGAAATGACTTCAAACCCCTTTTCCATCCCAATAGCCTTAGAGATATTGTTTTACATCTGTACTTAAATTTCTTAAAAGTAGAGACATAACAAGCAGTTTGTAGCCTACTTCATGCCGACAGACTGGTTCTATTTACATATTACGTGATTATACAAGGCTGACAATAATCAGACACAAATGAGCCTGATGAAACTAAACAAATGAAAAAAAAAATATGAGGGGAAAATTGTTTATCACATTCAATTCTTGATTTAACAAGAGAAGAAATAACATATTTTACATACAGTCAGATTGATTTGTATAGCTGTTTCTTTAATAAATCAAATCACCAACCGATGAATGCATTCCCTACATCAGCAATGTCAAAGTCATTTCCATTTTGGCCCCCATGAGGCTGATGAATATCCTTAAAGGGCCGGGTGTGCCAGAAAGAATAGCTAAAACTATAACAGACAGTTAAAATCAGCCTCCACGTTCCAAAAGTACGTCTTAAAATGTAAAGATACTGAACATTTTTACATAATGATGTGATGTAGGATTGTTCAAATAAACCCTGATTTTATTTTACTGATAAAACTGCAATAGGGTGCACAAAAACAAACCTTAAAAGTTCTATCTATAGTGTCGTCTAGAGTTTAGAGGGCCACATAAATGGCCATGGAGGGCCGGATTTGGCCCCCGAGCCTTGAGTTTGACACCTGTGCTCTACGTGACATTCAAATTTGTTTGATTTGAAAACATGTGACTAAAAAGCAAAACGTGGAAAATCTGTAGTAAGATAAATGTTTTTACAGTTTGCCTTCTGTGCATCTGTAAGAAACAGACCTAGACTTTAGACTGAAAATGACTTGAATAAAAAAGTGGTACAATTTTGTCATACAATTAAAACATGATAAAGGTTTATAGATGTTTAATTTAGCACGGTTGTCCTTCCTACTGATCAGTACCTGATTATTAGAAATCACAACAACCGGTTTTGCGTTTTACAAAGAGTATGGACATTGTTGATACAACAACACAGCAACTCAGAGTATGTGGGCGTCTCAAGGACAACGACTTAGCTACTACCTAAATGTGCTGCAAAAATACAAGACTCATCCGCAAGCACTCCCTGGAAATCGACTGAAATTAAAGCATAAGAATGAAGCCAACACAGCAACAAGCGGGTACAAATGCACCCCTTTGCGTTGCAGCACGTGAAGCAGTGGTAGAGGAGAAAACGTGGCACTATGGCTGCGCTGTGATTATATGCTAGGGGTCATTGGGGGGGCATTAATGAGATAAACCTCTGAAC
This sequence comes from Apricaphanius iberus, assembly GCA_028564705.1. NCBI lineage: Eukaryota > Metazoa > Chordata > Actinopteri > Cyprinodontiformes > Aphaniidae > Apricaphanius > Apricaphanius iberus. The sequence goes on from JAPXFQ010002592.1 coordinate 995,328, forward strand.
CTCTGGTCGATCATAATACAAGTGACTGAAATCAGGAAGACCAAAGTCGTTTTTCATATAGAACAATGCGACCATATTTCATAGGTGCAAAGGGAATTAATGCACAATTCATCTCTAAACAGGCATCTCTGTGACCAAGCCTCAGATGTGGAATCAGTGCCGTGTAATTGCATTGATGAGTGTGCGGGGCTGCACCGCCTGTGCACGCTCTTGTGGGTGCAGCCATGTTTTAGCTTTTCATTCTCTTCTCAGGATGACTTGCTTTTTTCCCCCCCTTCCTAGTCGCACCAATTAAAGAAGACGAACAAATTATTGTTCATTTCCACTCTCGTATGTGCAGCATGCTACATTTAACCCCCCCCCCCGACCATGTGTTCATTTATTCTGCCGATTAATTCTATAACTTTGAAGCTTGATGAGAAAGCCAGTCACAGACCAACGTGGCCAAAGGAGACCGTGCATAATGATTGTTTTGAAAATGCTGAAAATGATCTTGGAACTCGGAGCAATTGTGCTGAAAAATTCAGCCTTTCTCAAAAAGGAGATGAGAAGCACTGATAAGCTATAGGCGGGGTGGGTGCCTTTCTCTGTCCACGCTTGTGGTGCTGAAATAAAGGCGCTTATCAGCTGCCAACATGTGCATGTTCAGTTTGCAGAAACAGACAGATATTTCCAACAAATACTTAATTATTAATGGAGATATATTCAGCTATGTTCTCTGCACGCATCTTGCGCACAATTCATCTGTTTAAGGGAACCTGCGAAGTCACCGGCCCTTATTCCTAATGTAAACTACGGGTTCTGCATGTTGTTCAAACTAAAACGGGCATTCTTTGTAGGCGCTTATTATGTTTTTTCTTCTCTAAAAAAACTACAACGAAGTACAAAAACACATACTCACCGTCTCTTTCGCATAACTTTATGGAATCCAGGCTCAGGTCCTTAATCATTCCCTCGCAGGGACTTAATGGACTGGTGATATTGTGCGCCAAGCCGGGTACCTCCATCGCTTCTGGGGGAAACGGGGTGCTGCTACTGGTTTGATTGCTGCTTAAGTGTCGAGTCGAGGAGGACAGAAAGCGTTTGTCCGCGTTAGGAGAGGGAAAAGGAGAAGAAAGAGTCCGGTGTCCAGCCTCGCTCCGTCGCTCACAGCTCTCCTCTCTGTCTCCTGGGTGGTGCGGCTACAGTGGCGCGTCAGCGAAATCGTCACGGGCTCGAACAGCGCAATGAGCCGCCAGCTGCAAGAAGAGGCAAGGCAGCCTCTGCAGAGAACGCGTTAATACGCCCGCCTGTAGCCGCTGATCACTATCCGCTTCCAGCACTTTTGCGGCACAGCGACTCCGCGCCAGTAAAGAGCCGCACGGAGCCACAAGTGTGCGCACACTGACTGCGCCCGGTTCGTATGTGTGTATGTTAGTGTGTCGCTGCGGGACAGTTGAACATGAATAGTTCAGAGGATTACCGCAGAGGCAGTCTGCAGACTCAGTAGCTTCTTATGTAACCAGATTAAGCAGGAGTTCCCCCCACTCCTCCTTGTGTTTTAGGTTTGCCTCTGACCTGGGCGCACATGCACCCATTTCATGTCCAACGTCATCCCAGCGCGGCATACCACATGTCCTTATTTGGTAAGGTGTAAACCCTCTCTGGCTTCGGAGCGCAGGTGCAAGTGGACTGTGCCATAATGAGCTGGGGGACTTTATACTATTAAATGATGGATGATCGGGTTTAATAGACTATTCTATAGGTCAGACAATTCCTCTGGAAGACTAAATGCGCTATGGTAAAATAATTACATTCAGATTTGCATATGACAATTGAAAGTATTTTATCTGCACTCTTGCTTTTTATTGTAATTAATAATTTTTTAAGTTGATGATTTTTTCTGCTTATCTGTTTTCTCCATGCAACTGTGAAGCACTTTGAATTGCCTTGTGTATGAACTGTGCCTTGCAATGGCTGATTATGAAGTCATTTTCGGGGTTGTATGTGTCTCTCATTGTTTTGTAGAAGCTAATTTTTACTTCTGCTACTCGCAAATCTGTCTCCCTCATATTTCCACATATGGTATTTTATTTCATTCTAATCATGTAAAGCACTTTGAATATCCTTGTTGCTGAAAATGTGCCATACGAATAGAATTATCCTGCCTTGCCTTAGCTTTGCGCATTTAGAGATAGAACAGAAGATTTTATTTTGTAATTTTTATGAACAGTTGTACTCAAGATTGCTATAGATTCCCTTTACTGGATTTTGCCTTGCCTCTGCCAATCTAACACTCTCCACAGCTTTATGTCCGACCTGTCTGCTGTGTTACTACATGTCCATTGTGGTATTTTTCTTCTCTCCAAGAAATCTCTTAGGTCTGTATGGGACTGCTACATACTGTAAATCCCATTGTGGTATGATGTGTTTGTTAATTTGATGACATCTGGGTTGCACTGTATTTTATTAAAGGGTTTCTGAGTAAATGGGCTTTAAGATTTTTAAAAATAAATAAATAATGGAAACCAATCATTTTCCTTCCACTTTCCACATTATCTAGTGCTGCTCTATTTGCTAAAATAGATTTTTTTTTTATGTGACAAAATGGGAAAACTCTACTTGTGTGTATAGTTTGGGAAGGCACTGTAGGTCTTAGTTGGATTCCTACTCACTAGATGATCAGTAGCCCACAGGGAAAGAGGCTTCTCAAGACCTAAAAGTTAAAGTACCCCACATTTTGCAGTAAATGGGCTCCAGACACCTTGGATCATCGTTTCCCTGCACAGAAGTGAAGATCACACTGGCGTCACTATTGTTCACATATTCCCTAAAGGGGTTTTGTGTCCATGCACTACAGCAGAACATCATGGTGATGCAGTGTCACTTTCTATTTGTTTTGGCTTCTCTCTGTGTCACACAAAGCGCCACCACAAAGTGATAGTCCATTCAGCAGGCAACGCATTCTGCAGCTGTGCCTCAGATCTGCTGCTGGAAATGCCAACGAGGGTACAGCTGCATAATGAAATGGCCGGGATGGTTTTAGGAGGGAGGCACTTAATCTCATCTGATGAGATAAGAGACCACGGTAAACTAAAAACGTTCACTAGTTTCTCGTTTGTACTTCCTCCACAGTAAAAGTAGCTGGTGAGCATTTTCGTAGGATTTCAAGGATTTACAAAATTGGAGCCTCGCTCAGATTTCATCTGGTCATTGCTGCATGTGGATCAAATTTCCGGCCTGGGAAATAAAATTCATTAAAAGTGAAGGTCAGTGGCATGACGAAGATCCCATCAAACACACAGCTATCTTTGTCTAACGGGAAGGTGCTTACAGTACATTCAGATAAAACAGAGTAAATTGTGTTTTTCCTAAAATATTTTCCAATATATTCCAACACATCTCTTATGCCATCAGTAGTGAGGATAATACTGTCGAATTCTGGAGGATTCTTTCCCATCCCACCTCCATCCATCCTTTCTGTCAGCCCGCTCTTTCTCCACCCACCCCTATTCTCTCCAGCGAGAGTCATCCTGTGTTAACATCAGTGTTTCCACCAGAGCAGCAGGAGGAAGCAGGAGAGAGACTCCATGTCCAGCCTAATTCACACCTGGCCATTTCCAGCCCCTTTTCATCTTTCCTTACCAATCGCAATATTTTCCCTTCCAGGTCACACATTTATTCCTTTTCAAAAATTATTTATTTTTTACCCCTATTTTTTCTTTTTTTGCATCTTATTCTGCTGCTATATATCTTCTTTGTCTAACAGCATGCTGTGCTTTGGATGTCCTCTTTGATTTGTTCACTCTGCTGTGCCTAAAGGCCCCATGTTGTTAATGCTCTCAGACAGATGGAGTATTAACAAACAGTAAAATAACCTTTAAAATAATAGAAAAAAGAGGAGATAAAGCCTTGTGTATAGTGCAATTTGTATCACACCATTCAATCACAACCTAAATCAAAATGCGCAGAGAAAAAAAATCAAAATAATTAAGTTAAACAAAAGATGCATTCAAGTTATCAACATGAAACATTTAACCATCAACTGAAAGGAAACAGTAATGTACAAATTGAAAAATTCCAGCTAACCCAAGTTAGTGATACCTTAAGATTACACCAAACTTTAATTGAAACGCTGCAGTTAACGGTACAGTCTTTCAGTCCTTTAAAACAAACCAACAATCCCTCCACATCTCAGGTTCTCAGGTAATTGGTTCCAGAGTGGAGGAGCATAGAAACTATATGATTCCTCCCTTTGTGCCTCCCCTTGTTTGGTTCTGGTCCTGGAAACATTGATTAAACATGTCTCTGATGACCTGTGAGACCCAGGAGGTTCATACCTCAGCAAATCTGAAATGGATTTAGATCCATTTAGCACCTTACAGACCATCAACATGTGTATAAAATCTATCATTTTCCAAAAAGGGAGTATATGCTGTGATTAAATGGTTTGTATGACATTATGTACTTTCCTAGTGTTGGTCAGGATCCTGGAAGGAGCATTTTGGATGACTTGTCGCTGCCTGATTGATAGTTTTAAAATATACTAGTAATATACACAGTTGTGATAACCTAACCTCTTGAGTTTTTCTGTGTCCTGTTTTGAAATAAAAAAGCTTTATTCTTGTAATGGTTCAAAGAGTTGCAGGCAGATTTAGCAAAAAGACTTCATATTCATGCTTGTTCTAACTTTAAAAGTACACCTAGATACAGTGGGCAATTAGTATTTAGTAACTATTGATTGTGCAAGTTGTCCCACTTAAAAAGATAAGAGAGGTCTGTAATTTTAATCACAGGTAAATTTCAACTGTGAAAGACAATGTAAAAAATTGCAGAAAACTCAATTGTACGATTTCAACGAATTTATTTAATTCATGGTGCAGAAAATAAGGATTTGATCAACAACAAAAGTTCACCTAAATACTTTATAATGTAAGCTTGGTTGGCGATGACGGAGGTCAAATGTTTCTTGTGGGTCTTGACCAGGTTTGCACACACTTTGTACATTTACATGCACATCTAAATCAAGCTTTAGGCAGTAATCGGACAAATGGCTTAGCCAGAGATGAGGGTCGAGTCCCAGTTCACATGTCACTCAGAAAATAAAATTATTGAATGAAGTGCGTTTGGCTCCGTGATGCTGGATGGTGACATGCGCCCTTTCGTGCTGACATTCTTCCGTTGGGCTAGAGTCACACATAGCAAATAAGTCAGTAAGGCAGACAGAGTAAAAGCAGGATATGCACAATGAGCATTGAAATGTACAAAAACAATGCTAAAGCACAGAACTTTTTGTAAGTACTGCACTATTTGATTGTGCAGTACTTACACTCATTTCTGCTTGGCCTATTGTTGTTCCCACTCCCATTTTTTATGTGTCCTGTCCGGCAGTGTAGCATTCAGAATTGGTGGGAGAGTACCAAGTAGGAGCCCACCAGATTTGGATCATTATGGCTAATGCTATAGTACTTCACTTGTTATTATATATATATATATATATATATATATATATACAATATTTTTTAGAAGTTACTTTGGGTCTTGTTCTCCCATGATATTATGGACACGGAGACTAAAAATAAAGAGGAGAAAAGGAAGATGAATGATAGCAAAGAAAAAAGTTAATATGGGAAAACTGAATATAAAAGAGGGAAAAGGGAACAAAGAAAAAATCCCAGTCTGCCTCCATAACCACAGGACGACTGAGAGAGAGGGGAACAAATACATAAACAAAAGAAAACAAGAAATGCAAACTGAGATCTATACAAACATGACACACAAATAGATATATACGTTTAACAACAGCGTCAATGAGATGCCCATGGTACCAATTATAATTTTCATCTCCCTCCACAGATTCTCTACTACATTGAAGTCTGGAGACTGGCAAGGGCACTCAAGAACCTTGGGATGCTTTTTCTGTAGCCAATCCTTCTTCAATCCTTTCCCTGATGGAAGGTGGTTTTTGTCCAAAATCTCACTTTACATACCCCCATTTATCCTTTCTTTCACACAGATAAGTTGCCCTGTCCCCTTTGCCGAAAAGCACCCCCATAGCATAAAGATTCCACCCCCATACTTCTAGTGGCAATGGTGTTCGTAGCATACAGTTGAGCATTCTTCCTCTTCCAAACACAGTGAGGGGCATTTATACTAAGGAGTTCTATTTTAGTCCCATCTGAATGCATAACATTCTCCAAATCCTTGTCTGCATCGTCCAGACAAGCAGGAGGATCTGCAGAAGTTTAATCCATGACGACGTAGTGTGTACCGTACCAGGTGAGACATTGCAGGGAGCCCCAGGTGGAGGGAGATTGTCAGTGATCCATTTTCTAATAATTGTTCAAACAGTTGGTCTCTTCTCATTAAGCTGATTGCCTAATACAAATTGGCTCATCTCAGTCTAGTGCAGTTGTACAATCTTGTCCCTGGTGTCCTTGGTCAGGTCTCTAGTCTTGGCCATGGTGGAGATGGAGTCTGACTGAAAGTGTGTACAGGTGTCTTTTGTACATATGACAAGTTCCAGCAGGTACCATTATTAGAGATAAAGAGTGGAGGATATAGAAGGGTTTCCTAAAGAAGAAGTAAAAGGTCTGTGGAGGCCAGAATTCTTGCTTGTTTTAGGGGATAACTAATTATTTTCTATTTTAAATAATACAATAGTATTTCCTGGAATTTTTTTTTGACATCCACTCTCTCACAGTTGAAGTGTATCTATGATTAAAAAAAATACAGACCTCTCTCATCTTTTTAAGTGAGACAACTTGCACAATTGGTTGCTATTTTGCCCCACTGTATATTGCACGTTTTTTGGGCTTTAGTATAGAGTCTAGTTGAGGGCGCATCTCTAATCTTGTTTTGTTTGTGCAAAAACAATAACTTCTGTCTTTTCTGCAATAAGCTGGACACATTATTAGCCCACATCTCTGCTATAGCCTGTGGTCATGTGGTGACATAAATATAAAAGTTCTATGTTCAGACAGACAGCATATGGTGGGAGACATTATAATATATATCTGAGCTAGAGGGAGTATGAAGTTGTTAAATATATAAGTGAATCCTACATTTTCTTTTTGTGTTAATTGCCAAATGGCATAAAGTAGTCATAGTTCCTAAAAACATAAGATCTGAACTGATCCAACACAGACATACAATCCTAACAACTGTCCAAGCTATGTGTCAGTTATTATGAGAGTTTCTAGCCTTGCACCTAGATTCAGTAAAACAAAAAATAGTTTTTAATGTATTCCTGTTAAGACATGTCATTTAAAGCTTTTATCTTTAATTTGTAACCTTGTTTCATTTTTTTTTTTGCTTTCTTATACTCACACATACACAGTACAGTCACTGCAAATCTGTTGTCAAACAGCAGATTGGATAAGAGGCAATATATAGAGCACATCATTTTTCATTGGGAGATAACAACCCAAAGTCTCCAGGGTTCAGTGAGACAAACACATTTGTCTGGCATTTATGGGGCACCAAATGAAGCATGTCATTGATTTGCAGTGTGGAGACTGAGCTTGGCCATCGTTTGATAGATAACAACGATGAGCGTTGTTGGCTCTCCAGTGTCATTCTAGTTTATTTGTGCTTTAAATGAAATTCAAATGAAAGACGGCCTCACAATGCTCCCATGGAACAGGAGGGCCACGCATTTTAATCAGCACAGCAGAATTAAAAGCAGCGCTGAAAAGGTTATTATGAAAATACATTTAATTGGTTGCACAACAAGAGAGCCAAAAGGAACTGTTTTACATTCAAGGAAATAATAATGTTTGGTGTTCAGACTTGAGAGGAAATAAAATAAAACGGAAACAAGAGGGCGATTAACTTGCTTTGCAGGACAAACAGAAACAGTAGGAGACAGCTTTAATCCAACAACAGCAGGGAAACCCAGATCATGCATTTAGGGTCTACTTCTTTTCAACTCAGTTCAATTCAATTCAATTCAGCTGTTTACTTAATTCTCAATGTTGCTTTTAATGCAATTGTATAGCTTAAAGATCCCATTAAAGTTATTTCTCTGTCAAATGAACCAATGCTCTCAACTGTATAACACAAAAAATAGCTGTTATAAGTTTTTTCAAGAGTACCTTCTTGCAGTTACAATGGGCATGGCCATATATCCAATCCATACCAGAATTCTCAACTGCTATATATAACTTCTCCTAAATGTTGAAATAAATAGATGGAGAACAGCAGGTTTAGATACTGGTCCTCGAATATTAGGATTAGGAAAATTATAAAGTTAGGTTTTAATAATGCTCCTCGAATGTTAGGATTAAAAAATGACTTAGGCTAGAGTTAGGTAATGGTTCTCGAATGTTAGGATTAGCAATAAACCAACCAGGCTAGCCAATCAAAGACGAGAAAGACAGGACATTGCCTTTTAACAGGTACAATTTGGTATGGACACTGAATAAGCAATACATACATTACATGAAGAATAAACCTCTGTTTGGGACTTCTCTTCTACTTTTTGTTTTAACGTGGTTTCCACTTGGGACTTCCAGAAGATGGGGCTACAACTTCATGAGTGAATCCTTTTTTATTTTCTGACCAGCTGAGCAAGAATGAAATCCCTTTAAACCTAATGATTACAAGCTGAACATCTCTAAGGCTCCTGTGGGCATTTCAGGGAGTGGTTCGCTGACTGTTGAACTGCACCAGGACAGTTCTACCAGAAGACGTCAGACTCCAATCACTGATGTCGACTCGTGGCCTTGAATGGTTTGCACCATGCAAACAGAGCTGTCTAGTTGATTAGAACCTTGCCATGCTTGCCAGCCGTGGCCATTTGGACACAATTTTCTTCCCCTTTCTTTGTACACAGGACTTTTGATTGCTATTGGAACAGATCAGACAAAGAATTGCCTCAAAGTGGAATCAAACCTGTATATTTTATTCACCCTTTATGATTCGCATAGTTGATTGTGTGAGGGCAGAGGATACAGAGGATATGACTAAATGGAGACAGATGATTCGCTGTGGCGAACCCTGAAGGGAAAAGCTGAAAGAAAAAGAAGATATTTATCCTTTATGTGTCTGGGCGGAGATAAGTTAGAACGGTTTAAATTTTTTTTCATAGAGTTGGTGTGATGTGTGGTGAACCCTGAAACTGCTGTTTGTTCACAAATGTTGCTGAATGCATGTTTTGTGTGTTTTAAAATGGTTCCATCCAAAGCAGATATCTTTCTTCAGTTTTTTTCTCCCTCTTTTCCTCTTCACTGTTTCATATTTTCCCCATTTGTGCAGCTACACTTAGCTACACACCTTTAAGTCAAACTCCTGGAGCTAAGCTATTATCATTCCATACCATTTATTTGTTAAAGCACTTTTTAAAAAACGGCATGAGCTGATCAAAGTGCTTCACCCAATCATTGTAGAAAAGCAGAGAGTGAAGATTCTACCTAATGTATACCATAACATCCTCCTCCTCCCCTCTGCCTCAGCTCTGCCTCCCTCTCTGTTCCCCACTCGCTGCAGAGTGGGGCTTAAAAAGGGAAATTGCATTTGTGATTCACGTGACCTGCCAGCTTTCCTCTGTACTTTCACTGTGGAAAGACCTGAAGTCTAAATAAAAAAAAAAAAGATCTGCGAGGTGTTTTTTCTTGGCACATCTATCGATCACGTTCAGCAGTAGACCTGCCAAACAGAAGAGGGTCAATGTCCCTCAGAGGTTTTTGAATAAATATCAAGAACTTGAGACACACTAAAGTTCCTCATCATGCATTTTCCACTGCATGCATTTATGATGTGAACATACTCCACCAGGGAGCTGCAGTTAATGCATAAATTAGCCCCGGTGGTGTGTCCATATGTGCTGCAAAGCCAAAGTAATTATTAAATTGTTATTATTACAAACAAAAACCTATTGCAATATACAAAATAAATTAGTAACATTTTAATTAAATATGTATGAAATATTTTTTGATTAATTTCAATGAAATAAGTATGAAACAATTCAATGCAGTTAACGTATGGCTATCAACTTGTATAAGCACACATACATGTATAATGAATGCAAGTGGAACTTTTTAGTTTTGCTGTTCAATATTAAAATGTCCAGTGGACAAGTTCCAGAACATTTTATTATTAATGCTGGGACATTTAGAAAGCTTAAATTCTCTTACTCAGCTCTTAGATAGCTGTTCTGATTCTAAGGTACAAACAAGAACCAATTGTATGTAAACATCTCATCCTGACTTATGTCAACTCTTGTTATTATCTGGTGTTGACTTATGACAGAACCTGTGAATGTCTTTCTTAACATTATACAAATTGTTCCTTATTGTTATCTATATTCTGATTGTCCAGTGACACATCCATTATTGCCTCATGACAGATCCTGTGTTTACCTATTCCAAATTGTTCTGTGATTAGTCTTGTGATTATCCTCTGATGCAAAGAACAGAGTGTTGGTTATCTTACCATAACTGCATGATGTAATGATCAGACAGAAGCTGATTCAATAGGGTGTGGCTGATTACTATATATACCCATGCATCTGTGCTGAATCTTCAGGGTTCTCAGCAGGAGGCCCTACGTCCAAGTAAAATAAACTATGTACGAATTTGGCTGACAGTTTGTTTTATTCTCTCATCCGAGGCCTCTCAGACACCCAGATTTCTACGACAGGACATATTATAGAGTCAGGTCAAATTGTAAAAGAGGGCATAAGGGCACAATTACTCCTCCTTAGTTATTTAACCCAAAGGCAAGGATAAGTTAGAGTAGTGCAGTGTTAAGTTTGAAGAAGAAAGGTAGCAGCGGATACATTTTTGTTCGTTTTACACGTTTCAAACGCATTATAGTATATTAGAGCAGTGCTCACGAGTCTATGTATTAGCCGTAGCACAGCCAGTGTTCATTGGTGTACCTTTCTTACTTATTTGTCCTTGTTAATTCCCCCTCCTCCCCCCCACCCCCCCACACACACACACACACTCCCCCACCCCCACCGGCCGACTATCAACATGGCTGGAAAAATTTCTAGGTGAAACACGGAGTTTTCGCTGTAAGGTTGATTTATTTTGTCAATAAATTCTTAGATGTGGAAGATAAAAGTTGTTTGTGCTTATGCCAGTGTGTGCATATAATTATACCATGCCACACATCAAACTCATTCCTTCATAAGAGACTGTTTGATTCTAAGTTCCTTCCTAGAAAATAGAGGGGGCTGCCCCAAATTGTTTGATAAATAACAAAGAAAAAAATGTATTTCATCAAAAATTATTAATGGTTAGATGAACAAAACTTAACTTTCTGTTGCATAACACCCTTGAGACAGCTAGCTGGAATTGCAGTAAAATAAGATTATGCAGAGTAATGACTTAGAAAGGCTAATATTCTAAGACATGTCTCACTTTTTGCTACAGATTTTCAATAAAATTCAGTTAACATACAATTAATTGTTAAAAAAACATGATTACAGTTAGCCATATAAAAAGGAGAAACATCTGAACATAATACCATTTCTATTATGTTATGAATAAAACTTTAGATGCATAAACAATGTGTATATGGTTTGAGTTGGAAATGTATTAATTTGGATATGCAAATAAAAATATTCAGGAAAAAATTGTGCTTAAAGTTGAACATTCGGTAATAAACAGCCTTGATTGCTCTTTACATATCTTGCAGAAATACTGAACAGACTGTGAGCATATTGTCCAGGGGAAAGGAGCCAGGTATGTAGAGGTGGTGTCCATGTCGCAGCTCCTGTCATTTACACCTTTCCTGTGGAGGGAAGCTGCCCATGGGAGCAATATGTGATGCTGTAGACTTTGTAGGACTTTAAACGAGAACAACTTGTTCAATAAATCTTCGAAATAAAATTCTGCCACTTCTCTCTAATTTAGCTGTCGTTCACTCTCTGCCTCTCACAATGGAAGATGGAATTAGAATTAGTCATGCAGAGCTCTCACATTGATTACCAGTTCATATGTAACTGCACTGAGAAGGATGCCAAGAGATTTTATCTTTGGTTATATTGCTTTTCACTGACATGATAAATAAAACCAAAAAAAAACATCTCAAGATCTCAAATAATCATAACGATGTTTAATGCAAAGCTATCTATACTTAAACCTGGTATAGCTTTTTGTTTGTTTATCACGCTGAGAATTGGCAAACACACCATAATCCGTGTTTTCTTAGCATCCCTCCCACACATTAACTCTGGGCTTCTCAGCTTTAACAGACCAGTATTTACATTCCATTCTGTGCTGTTACACAAACATGAAGGTGTTCTGTGTTTTTCCCTTAGCTGAGCACCTGTTTAAATTAATGAGGGGGGAGGAGAAAGCGGGTGACTCAGTGGCTGCCCACAGAACAGAGTTCAGAGGCACCACCTGTTTCTGCTGAGGGCCTGGCCAGGAAACAAACTGTCTCCTTCTATCTGTGCCGCATGGACAAGAATCTGCTGCCATGACTGCCCTGTGGATCATAATTAAGAAAACATTTTATTCACCTTCTAGTAAAAAAGGAGGTGACATTTTAAACTCAAAAGCACAGACTCACAGTACCATTTAAGTCTCAAAGTTACAAAAGCTTTACAGTCTGTCTAATATAACAGTTCAGTGATGAAAATAAGACTATCATCAGAAAATGTGAAATATTTGAACATTTTCTTACCTCAATTTTATAAATAACATTCCAGACTGTAAAACATTGTTGAATAAACTGAGCGATAATTTTTTAACGCCACGCCAGATTTCTTATTGAGTAATAATACTGCCCTCTGGAGGTTTTGAATATGACTGCTTTTTTCTTTTTTTTTTTTTCTTTGCAGATGAAAAATATGTTAGAAGGAACAAACTTGTGAATTCTTTACATAAGCTAATTTTAACAAAAGTGTGTCTTTCATACTTTTAACTTATCCAGACGCTGAAAATTAAACAATATCTGTCTCAGTGGTCAAAATTTTAAAGCTTTAATTCAAAATGGTTGCAATTCACAACAGTGCTCATGAACCCCCCCCCCCAAAAAAAAACATTAGGTTTTTGTGCCTTTTGATTTCAGAATATGTTAGGGTAAGGGGTCCTACACAAAAAACAAAACAAAAACAAAGCCCTGTTATCCCAAAAGGTCAAAAATAGAGGAAATGCTGCTCAAACGACTAATGAAATGCAAAGGAGGGTCTTGATTCTGTGAAGCAGATTTAGAAGAAGCTAGGAGCAACTCATAACCTTTGCATGGTACTTGTGAAGGAATGGTACAGTTCACACTTCTTTTATAAATTGTTTTTACAAATTTAAAATAAATGTATAATATGATCGATGTACTTTTATCAGAAAAACATATTCATGCAAAAATGTAATTTTTTTTAATTCCAGTTGTATTATTTTGTTTATTGTTTTTTCGATAAGCAGTTTCACAGAGCTAGTAGTTTCTTAATAAATTCCCCTTTTTGTCGCTCTGTTTTATCCAGAAAAACATTGGGAATCTACCAAGCTGCTATTGGCTGGTTTTTTAATTGGACTATTTGATTGAGCAGCTAGCTTGTAAAAGACTGTCAAAGGTCAATTGCTAGAGGCTTGCAAACTGTACTTTCAAAACACCTTAATGAGACGGATGAAGAAAACACCAAGCAGCGGAAATTGTCCTCGTTTTCCAGGAAAACGTGCAGCGTTCAGCACAAAAGGGGATGGGGTACTCAGTGCTCCATTCATTCACTCTTGTTATTTCTCTGGGATCTTATTGAATGGCCTCTAAACAGTAACAATGGTAAAATTCTAGAGGTTTTGAAAATACTAAATTTTAAAACCATGACATAGCTTAATACAACTAACCAATTTAAACCTACACTGAGCATATGATGATTTATAATTATCACTATGAGGGATTGCTGTGAAGTCAATGACCCAACCATAGACTAACATAGCTAATGGTTTACTGTCACTGCATGTTCATTCAGGAGTGAATGCTGTGTGTCATTGAGTGGATGAAATCTGTTTGGTCTCCTTAGATAGAAGGCTTTAAAAAAATAAAAAATAAATAACAATAATGACCTGAATGATTAACTGGAATGTATGGGAGGTTGAATCAATATTACTTTTATATATACATTTTTATATATAAATAGTGTTTGATCTTTTCGGGTAAAATCTGTACAGAAAAGAAAAGTCCCATTCTCATTTTTTTCTCATTTATTTCCTTTATATTACTGGAATCTTTGAACAAACTTTTTTTTTTGTCCTGATGAATGTTTTCTGCTTATATCTTTGCTGCCATACAGTTAGAATGACAACAGCAACAGATGGGACATTAACAGAGCTTCGGCCTCAAGGAAATGTGTTATACGCCGCTTCTTTCCTGTAACACTGAGAACAATTGTACCTTTTCTCAGACAAAAACAAACAAAAAAACAGCTGTATAAGAAAAAAAAAAGAAATACATAATACATAATTCCTGTAGTGGTTTACATTTACTATAAATGTACCATTCGACTGCAGTACAAATATTTATCAAATACATCCCTTTGTGAAGAACAATACAAGTCTAAGACATAATTGAGAAAACACAAAGCAAGGATTTGACAAACCGATGGTAAACTCGGTTTTGTTGAATTCCTTCGCTTTTCCGCGTTCAAGCTTGCAGCAACACAAATCGGTAACTATCCAAACAACCCTTGGTTGATGAGACATTAACCTTGGCTGCCCCTCTGAACAATGGTAGGGGAGAAAACAAACTTCTGCCAGAGCAGGACCACGAGTCACACCGCTGTGGATGGATCATTGCTCCAAAACTTGGGATGCATGTACCATGATAAGTCGGGGGCGAACCTGCCCCCTGGTTTCCTCTCAGAAAACAGAAGCCCACTCTTAACTGAATGTCTTCATTACATCATGAGATTTGAATGAACTACAACAACGAAACAATCTATTGTACCTGGTTTGCGTTAGCAACCATGTCAGAATATTGTTCAGCCACACTGAGAACGGCTCAAATTAGACGTGAAGAGCGTTGAAAAGTAAACAAAAAGAGGCTTGAATCTAAAAGTGTGAACAACTGATTGATTCCATTTACTTCTCTTTTGTTTCGATTGGGGATGGACTGCTGTTTCTTTGCATCTAAACTAAATTCAGAGAGATGATAAGTCTCAGGCATTTTAAACATTCCACTCTCAGTTCAGCTAATACATTTCTTACTCCTCCTTTTAACAATGAATGTACTGCAAACATAAAGAAGAACTTCCTTTACAAAGAGCCATTTAATTGCACTTGAACATGCTCCGGACACTGGGAAACGGTATCTAGATTAAATCTGAGAGAATTTGTGACAATAATATAAAATAATATTGCAGTTATCCAAGTTAATGAACTGCTAGGTAAGGATGATTCTGCTTTTCGAATCAAATTCCTGAAAATATTACTGGAATACAGATCAAGCAAAGGCTCTGATATTAAACATCAGTGCATGTATAATCCTGTTACTTCACTGAAGACTGCTCGACTAGATTTGTTGGATATTTGCTCTGTTATGAGGTCTTTGCTTTTCTCTAAATAAAAAAAATAAAAAAGGCACGCAAGTCTTGGCAAAGCATCTCACACTCCAGATAAAAGCAAAAGAGAGTCGAGATTTCAAGCACATGAAGCTGACAAGTATTGGATGACCTATGCACTAAAAACTAAAGCTTAAACAAAGAAAACCGACTGCTGACACAATCAGAGAGCGGACTTTTAAGGCTTAGCCTGACCACCTCATGTCTCTGCAGCTGTGTTATGGCACAGCCATATCATGGCTCCACATATTTAGGGGCAGATAAAAAACATCAAAGATACAATAAATGTAAAAAAAAAAATCAAAACAAAATAAAAATCATAGAAACTCATCGTGAACATACAAAAATACATATGTAAACTGATTAACAAGAAACATTCCACTCATTCGCCTAAAATAGTTATAAAAAAAACTAAACATGAAATCATAATGTGGTAAGAAAAACAAAAGATTTTTCTTTTCTCTTGTTTTGTCTAGATATACATAAACAAAGAGCAATTTAAATCTACTGACACACTGAAGAGAGCCAATGGCAAAAGGCCACAGTTATTTCCTTTGGCTTATTTCGTTAAAGAGACAGGTCAGGATTTTTGAAGCAAGGTTGCAATATAAAGCTAAAAGTGGTTATTATTCTAATTGCAATAGATACATATATCATCCATTAATGGTTGGTCTTGAGGGCTAAATCCAGCAACTGATCTACAAGGGCCCAAAATGTTAAATGACCTAAAGCAACTTCACTCTTAAAATCATTACGTTGTTTTATGCAAACACTATTTTCTAAACCTTTTATCTATCGTTGTGTCTGCATTCGGTGGTTATTTACACAGAAGCTGATGATTTACTGAGACAATAGAGGTCGGAGGAGGGGGTGCCACCATTAATCTTCCTATGTGAAACATTTACCAAGATGATACCATATGGTTTCTTTAAGTGTAATTGTCTTCAATGAAAGGGACTTTTATCAAAGATTAGGTGATTGCAATCATAATCCCTTTTTACAATGCTTTACATGTTCCAGTCCAGGTACAGCCACCTCCAGCCTACATTTCCTGCGTAAATACTTATACCAATAGAAATGTGATTATGGTTAAACAGCGTTAGCATAAAGTTCCAGATTTTTTAAAGGAGGTTTGTGGTTTGCTTCAGATTCTAGGACCGAACATCAGGTTTTACAGTAACTGCTTAACAGAACCTTGCTTCATAAATCCCAAACTAGCCATTTAAAGTTGATCGAATCACTGCTCTGGTGTGGTGACCTACTTTATTCGAAGGAGCCCTAATCTCATTTGCTAAGTGCTTCCTTTTAATTATGTTTTATTTTTTGGTACAAAATGCATCTGTGCGTTCATTCAATGAAAAAAAAAAAAAGTAAAGTTAATGTTCCTTCATTGTGAGGGGTAAGGCTCTCACAGGCAAAATTCTAGTAATAAAGTGCATGTCACTGATACAGTCGCATAATATGAATGCAGGTAGTATCAATCTGTAAAAGGATTGTACTAATCATTCTGCCTGTTCCCTTAATACAAAACATGGTGAGAAATACTAGACAGTACCTTTCTTCAGAACCATAATGTTACCCTTTATTTAGAAATGCTCCAGATTCAGACCTGTAAGGAGTTAACACTGAAAAAATTCCCTTATTTTTAGTTGGCACTTCAGGTACAACTATGGCTTTTTATAAAAATAAAATCTTCTACTGCATATTAATGCAACACTTCCTAAAAATAAAAAAATAACTAGGGGGGGAGGGTGGGGTATACACAATCGCAGAAACTTGGGCACCAATGGAAAGCACAGGATGCTGGTCTTCATGGACGGTTTCCAGACGAGGCCTACCACCGCCCGCTCACGCTGGCCACTTCGGCGTGGAACTGCCGGGAGAGTCGGCCGCTGGCTCCCCCCTCCAGGAAGGAGGACCTGATGGGTGGCTCAAAAAGCTTCCTTCGATTCTTGTTTAGTTCTGCGAATCGAAAAAAACAGAAAAAGAAGAACCACAAACGGTCAGCACAAGCGAAGGTGATAAAGGCTCGATTCCTGACGCGGGCATCCCCTTCTTGCGTTACTGTGGGAATTGCAGCGATTCAAAGCGCATAAATAAACACGGCGAAGAGCTTTGTTGACAATTTCCCCTGGTTTCTGCTGATGAACAGTGACAGGAAAATAAGATTCAAATCACCACAAAATTGCTCAGATCAACACAAGCCGTCTTTGTGGTCATCTGGTTTTAAGTAAAAAAAAAAAAGTTAAAAACAGTACAATGGCATCTACATCTTGTTCATATGATAGGAGAGATCTGTTGCTGCCAGCATAGACCTCCACTTTGATTCCTGGAGACAGGCAGCTTGCTGCAGCAGCTCTTTTTACTGGCAGGGGAATAGGAAGTTTAAACCCTTTACAAGTACGAAAATGCAAAAAGGATAAGACAGACAGAATTGTGCTTATTTCTGTTTTACAAGCCTAGACACGGTCAGCGGAGATGAAAGCTGACCATTACTTGGCAGCAGGTAGCAGGACCGATTCTAGCCTTTGGCATCCTTAACAATCAGATCAGGCCTCGATATTTCCTCTCGCTGCCTCACCCTGGATCCACTCTGAAGCTTGTTCGCTGAACTTTTACAAAATCCCCCTGACAGGAAGGCTAGCTCCCAAATGCAGCAGCAGCAGCTCCGGCTGCTACAACCTCCAAAATATCATGTCAGTAAGAGGTGTGACACCCACAGCATTCATATTAGATCCAGTCTAAATCAGCACCAGTGAGGGGCCAGTGGCAGTGAAGTCATCTGACTCGGTAACCATTTTCTCTTGAAATGACATTAAACCCAGTTTAACTGCTGAGCTGTAGATACATGTTTTAATTGATGATTAGGTCACAACATTGAGGCTCCTGTAAATGTATGTAATAAAGGATTGACTTTGAACCAAAGAAAGAACGAAGAAAACGAAAAGTGATCCTTAATCTGTCTTGAAAAGAAGTGACTTGATTCATCTATTTTCTAGGGATTCATTTAGAAATAACTAAACTGAAGGATTTTATTATCCCACAGTTTTTTCACATTATCACCCAGTGGTCGTCCCTAAGTCCTAGTCCTGGGCATTACTCTCCCTCCCAGGAGGGCCCTACACTGGGCTCAAGCCTCCTTCATGCTTTGAGGAGTGATTCTTTTCACCTGAGGGGATGGGGATTCCCCAGCTGGATGTAGTGCGTGGAAGGATCAATTTATTCCAGCCAGATCCTCCCAAATCCGTTAGGTTCCCCAGTCTGCCAGGAGGGGGCAGTGTACAGTGTTTTTGTGGGAGTAGCTCACATTAGCTACTCAAAGGAACATGCAAGGACAGGAGGACATGCAAATTCCATACAGAAAGGCCCTTTCGCCAACCACCCAGGGTTTGGGTTTGGATGATAGGGAGGAACAAACACACCCTCAGCACCCCCAGCAGGAATCGAACCCATGACCTTCTAGCTGTGAGGTGAGTTGCACTACCAGCTGCGCCACTGTGCTCCCTTCTGAAGGATTTTATTATATTTTTGGGTTTTCAGTGATGTAAAGAGAAAGAAAGGGAGAGCGCCATAACTTTGGACTGTTTTTGAAAGAATCAATGTTATACTTTAATATAATATTTCAGATTGGCTAATATTTCATTTACACAGAAAGCAAATCTTTTTTTTTTTTTATCGATTGTTCTTAAAGAGAAATATTAATGAGCTAAAACTGGTGTAGACAGGTTAGAGCTTTATAAAACATCTGATTAATACCACTCTACTATGAGCTAAAAACATTAGTGTGTAGCAGTAGAGCTGACCTAGGTCCACAGGTGGGATCCACTCAGGCTTGTTGGGGGAAATACAGGAAACATGAATAAATTTTTTTTTTAAAAACAACACACAATTTTGCTTATACAATCTTTAGCAGGTTAAACTGACAGGATCAGACCCAAGCAGATGAACAGGAAAAAAACAACAACTTGAGACTGACGTGGGTATTTTTAAAGAGAACTGCTCCTTATAACAATTATTGTTCTTCATTTAAAGTTCAATGGACAGAGGATATATATATATACAAAGCTCAACAAATATTTTCCTTCTTCATACATACCTGAAATGGCAAGTAGCATTTTCCTGCGAGCACCAAAGGTGGTTATTCCTAGTTCCTTCAGGTCCTGGTCTGTCAGAGTCAGGAACGTCTGGAGGTCAATCTGAAAAAAATAAAATAAAATAAAAAATGGAGCAATTAGCGAAACCTAATAGTATAACAAATATTTGTAACAAATTACTCGACCACAAAATTGTCTTTTCAGCATGTTTTTGAGAAGACCGAAATACTATCCTACATCCTTCAACACATAACTATATTTGACAGTAGCTGGCAGAAACAAATGATACAAAATGTGGTAAACCTCTTTGCTCATATTTCTGCTCGATTGCCCTATTAGTATAAAATATGTATTTCATCAACTCAGTCCTGATTCTTTAGAATTTGGGAAATCTATTTCTTTTAAAATATGCAATAAAGTTTAATAGGGGAATGTTTTTTTCTCCAGATATTTGTATTTTCAATTCATAGTTTCAGGTTTACGAATTCTTGCTCTGCTGTTTTTCTTTTAAAAATAATGAAGCAACATAAACTAAATGGACCGAACTTATATAGCGCTTTTCTAGTCTTACTGACCACTCAAAGCGCTTTACATTGAAGCCACGTTCACCCATTCACACATGCATTCATACACCGACACCCAACATGGCTCGGTAGGACAATGTAGAATTTGGGGGTTAAGTGCCTTGCCCAGGGGCACATCGACATGTGACTGGAGGAAGCTGGAATCGAACCTACGACCCTCCGATTGCAAGCCAACTACTCTACCACTGAGCCAACTACAACAACGATTGTCATTCACAACTTTTAACAAAGTTTTTACAGTTTGAGGTGTTATAACAAACACATTCAGAGTTGAGTTAAACAATTTTAACAATATCAAAAAGTAGGATAAAAATAACTAAGCAATAATGCAAAAAAAAACAAAAAAACAAAAAAGACCATAAAAAAAAGAGAATTCTGGTGAGGAAAAATGACAACACCACATTTATTTTCGCTTAAAACACACACAAGTTTGTATTGCTACCCATATTAGGACAGTCCATTGACCTCCATTGATAGTAACTGGATTTACGCCTAACCCAGACACTTTTACTAACGCTAACCATTACTGATCTATTTCTAACCCTAAACTTAACTAAAACTCAAGTCACACCATACCTCTAAACCTAACCCCTAACCCTAAAAAGGGGAGTCGCCCTATTCGGACAAGGCTTTAGTCCTAACAAGGTTCCCAAGAAGGTTACTGAATATCCCAAAACCGGTCCTAAGAAGGGTAATAATACAAGACCAAACACACACACACACACACACTGCATGCAAAATTTTGACCAGCACAGAAAGGAAACAAATAAAAAAAGACTTGAAATGATAATAAAGGAGAAGTGCACCAACTCTCTACCTCTTGCTGCTGGAAGACGTCTGTGTACTTCCCCAAACCCAGCTTGCTGAAGAGCTCAGGCAAGTCGGAGCCTTTCAGGGAGGAATTCAGGTTGCAGCCGTTGCTGCCGGTTACTGAAGAGATTGAGTCCATGTAGTTGCTGCTGCTGAGGTAATGCTCTGCAGCTGCAGGGCCGAGATTTACAGCAACCAAGGAAGGAAATGACAAACAAGCAAGAAATTTAAACAGTACAACTGTATTTTGTGTTACATTATTATCATCACAAAGACAAAAAGGTGTTGGACTTTCTGGTTTCATTATTATTCAAAGGTAAATTCTGAATGAACTGCATTAAAAAATTGGTTTTATCTTTAACTTTGAATCAATGGCAAAGATTTCAACAGCATTAGGGTTAAGATGCTAGAAAACTGACCAGATTTGTTTTGCTTTCTCTTTGGACTGCTGACAGCGGAGGGGAACTCTGTATGGTTCGGGAGGCCGTTGCCGTTTCTCTCCCTCCAGTTGTCAGAGTCACTGCCACTTCCAACACCTTCCCGGCTGCCGGATCGAGACAAGGACAGCGGAGAACCCTGGACGTAGAAAAAAAAAAAAAAAGAAAAAATAGAAGAAGAACGAATGCGTTTAAGGAGTTATTCCTACCATAAAGAGGTAAAAATATGCAGAATATGCACGTCGGCATATAATTTATTAGTGCAGTTTGGGAAACTCTGGAATTTTTTGGAATTTAATTTACTTAATCTAGATAAGACTGAGTATGAACAAATCCTTTTTTTTTTTTGACAGATTGAATTCTGGCTCGGGCTACAGGCTGATACCGTTCTAATGTACTCAAATTGCTACATGAACCGATACTTCAAATGTGGAATATCTGCAATAATTTGAATTATTTTTTTATTTTTTACTGTATATAATTTACCATCATTTGTTGTGAAGAGCAGGGAAGAAAATAAAACCTGTCTTCCAATTCATTTATTTTTTTGTGTGGTAGAAGCATCGGCATTGCTACTCGGTATCGGTGAGTAAACAGATCGGTTTCGTATTGGTGTGACAAAAGTGGTATCGTTGCATCCCTACTTAGATTCATCTTATTGATAATAGATGTAAAATAAATTCCAAATGCATTGGTCTTTTAGACTAGTTGTAAAATCTCATAATGACAAATTATGAGTAACTCATAACAAAATAAATAAATAAAAAGTTTAGAAAATAGTTGGTTTGGGACTCTACTTAAGACTCTTAAAAAAGCCTATAAAACTGAAACTGAAAAAAAAAACCCAGCTGAATTTACACTTTAACATCGTTATAATTTTCTTTGTTTTAATTATTTTTATAACATCTCATAGGAACAATGTTTTTATTTCATTTATTTAAAAATGTATTAGATTTTATTCACCACTTTTACACTGTGATGTAAGAATGCACTCTGAAATCTACAGATCTGTCAGTAACTCTTTGAGGATGCACACAGCGTCCTCCATACAAATGTTTGGTCAAGATGTATAAAAAGCCTTCAAACTGATTAGATTTTTACTACATTGAAAAGTTTAGATACGATTTCAAATGCTACTGCTTAAGCTGATCAGAGTTGGCATTTTTTCCCAAAATAAATAATCATTCTTTTTGTTTCCCTTTTGTACAATTGTGACATTCTAGGCCAGTTTTTTCAACAACTCCTCAAAGTGGGAAAGAGAAGTGAACATGGCATTCAAACAACTCAGATGTGTTGATCTTCAGAAGTTAGGAAATGGCTGTGAGATCAACAGCTTTCCCATATTTTCAGTAAGAACAACAGTCAGAAAGTCTGATTACTCATCAGAGATGGTAAAAGGAATCCTTTTGGCTTGGTCTGTCTGACCTCATAAGTGGTGCTCATGCTGGGTTTATATGAGACGTGATTGGCTCTCCGCAGCTCCTTGATGGTCTCAGCTGGCATGGACTTTGAGAAGCCCAGACCACTCCAAGTGTTGGTAGGGGTCCGCACCTCTGTCACCACAGGTTTCTTTAGCATTGCTTCAATTAAACAGACGATGCATGATCAAAACATGTGTTATTTGGTACACAACTAAAAGGCTTATGATATACAGCGAATCAGAAACAGACCTTTGGTTGCCAACAGCTTTTTCTGTTCGTAGTCGAACGCCTGAAGAAAGTAGGGGACAGTTTGATCTCTCATTATTAGCACGGGCAAAAGGTGTTTCTGCTGAGTTTGTTCAAATGTTTACCTGCATGTTAGCAAATGAAGTCTGTGGTGCCAGTCTGATCCTCTCCCTCTCGTTCTGCTGTGCTGCCCGTTCTGCAGCACGCTCACTGCCCGGTGCCCTCTTATCTGCCACAGGACCGTCCGACGAACTGGATTCGGCATCCGACAGGAGGCAGTCAGAACTGGGAGAATTACAAAGAAAGCAACGAAATGGATGCAACTTATTCATTTCCTTTTCATTTCATCTTCCTCTATGAGAACAGAGTTGGCTCTCCTAGTAACAATCCTGTCCAGGTTTAGTGTACAACACAGTCCATGTGGCAGCCAACACCTAAAACTCCCAAATCCTTTTACTCTGTGGGGATAACCAACCATCTGTCAACTATGTAGTAACATCTTGACTTAATTAAACTCAAATCAGTAGATATGTGTTTCATTTCAGTCAGATACCATTTCATCTGAGCAAAAAAACAAAAAATGCAAGATGCCAAACGGCGAGAAGAGAAGCTGTGAATGATCTGCATAGACAAAAACATACTGTAGATGGGAGTTCTTGGTGCCCTGCAGGAGCTCGACAGCCTGTCGCTTCCCAGATGACGTCTTGCACGAAGCCAGCATCTGTTTCAGCTCGCTCCCATTGGCTGAGTGAGATGGGCTTCTCGGCATGCCCACTTCCACAAATGTGTCGGAGCCTGAAGAAAAACAAACGTTTCCCCAAAATTATGCAGCAAAACAACCGCTGAATTATTTAAGGTTTGAGCACTCACTAGGCCACTCTGTGTGCAGAAAATGTGCGTTAATATCTTAGTCAGACCCTGGGTTAATTGAATACACAGCAGCTGTGATGATGATGGGTTTCATATGTTGCTTGTATGAAAAGAACCTGTTCTGTGCAAGAAGATGTGCTTGTCTGTGAGTGCATGCATGGCTACATATGATGTCAGTCTACGCTCTGTGCGGTTTTGATGTTTGAATTATTTCTCCAAGCTCTGACAATCCACAGTGCAGAGGTGAGACGAACCGCCCAGGCCAGTCCAAAGAAATTCTGGGACACCGGAGGAGGCGAGAGAAGGTGGGAGGAAAGCTTACCAGGACTCACAAGGAAGGAGCGGCTCAGAAAGCAGCGGGGGAAAAACGAGACGCGTGAGAGTGAAGCTTTGAGGGCAAAACCCCACAAGTGTAAAACAGAGAGGAAATGAAGGCCTTTCTGAACCGCTAGGAGACCAGCAGTTAATCTGTCTCCATTCCAATAAATGCTGAGCACAGGATCGGGTGGATGTTATAGAGAGGCAGAAGGACGTTAGCTTTACACGTTTCCCTCAGTGTGGTTTTCAGAGCAACATAAATCTCAAGTGGAAAAACGTGATTTGGATATTTATGCTCGGTTTAGATGGCCGAGCGCCAGCATAAGCGCAGATGAAAATGTTAACAACTCAAAATTTGGTCCAGCTAAGGTCATAATAACACATAAATCACACTACTGTGTTAAACATATATGCTGGAAAAAGGGAAACGGGGCTGCATATTATGAATGGGAGGTAAATTCTTAAACACATCCAAAACCATGAAGGTGCTTTAACAAAGTTATAAAATCTAGTTAAAGTTATTCATAACCCTGAACTATTTGGGGGGTAAAAGGTAGATGGCCTACATTTGTACAGCGATTTATCAAGTCTAAGGACTCCAAAGTACTTTACAGTACATTCAGTTATTCAGCTATTCATTTACACTTTGATGACGGTTAGCTACAATGTAGCCTCAGATGACCCAGGGCAGTGTCTCACCCAAGGACACAATGACTGAGACGTGGCAAGGGTTTGAACTGGTCACCCACTGGTTATAGGCTGAGTCCCTGCTTCCTGAGGCCATGTCCACACGTAGCCGGGTATCTCACAAAACTGAGATATTTTTCAACGGTTTGGCCTGTCATCCACACATAAACTGAGATTTTCAGCTCCAAAAACAAATATTTTTAAAAACTCTGGCCAACGCTGGGATTTGAGTTTTCTCCGTTTTCAGTACCTGCGGTTGGACTGACGAAAACTGAGTTTTAAGAGCCGTAACGTCACTATCCGTGACAAAAAATGCTCCAACATTACTTGTGCGACCTGTGTTTACTCTCAAAAACAACATTTATGCCTTCAGAGCTGTGTTGGCATCATCAATTGTCAAAGCGCGTTTCGTTTGTCAGTTTTTACAGATCTGTTACTGCTGCGTGCTGAAGATAGAGTTGAGGTGGCTTGGGCATCTGGTCAGGATGCCTCCCTGGTGAGGTGTTCTGGGCACATCCCACCGGGAGGAGGCCCAGAGGAAGACCCAGGATTCGCTGGCGGGACTATGTCTCCCGGGAATATGTCTCCCGGCTTGCCTGGGAAAGTCTTGGGATTCCTTCCGAGGAGCTGGCCCAAGTGGCCGGGAAGTCTGGGTCTTTCTGCTTAAGCTACTGCCCCCACGACCCGACCCCAGATAAGCGGAAGAAGATGGATGGATGGAAGGATGGATGGAAGTTACTCTGAGCGGATAATATTTGGGAGAACTACTGCCCCCTACAGGTTTTCCATGTATATGAATATGCTGAAAAACACATTTATCCTGTTATGTATGGATGGAGATTTGTTTTTTTAAAGGAGTGGAGGAAAATCTTCGTTTTCAAAAATACCCAGCTACGTGTGGACATGGCCTGAGCCACTGCTGCACCACTCTTAAATTCCCTCATATACCTAAGACTAACGTTTAATGTATTTTATGGGCATTCTATTTGACAGACTAAGACTAAAGAAAGATATTGTGAAATATCAAAAATGCAAAACAGGTCATGCAAGTAATGTAAGTCACCTTTGCACACATTGGGCCTGATTTATTAACAGTTTGCGCTTGTTAAAACCGCCGCACATCGTCTGAAAAACAGGCTCTGATTGATTTACCTACATGGTGCGGAGAGCACTGCGGCTGTTAAACCTGGAAGCATTATATATACATACATTTCAGATTACACATTTTCAAGATAATTTTTTTTTTACTGCAACTTGACATTTAATAGAGCCCATACTAAAGTCCAGTAAATTTCAACAACATTAGTAGAATATGGACATCTTAGCGAACTTGTTCTGGACATGCTGCAGCTTTAGTCAGTCTGATTCTAGAATACGCCGTGTACATGGAGAAGAGAGCAGCCAATGTACACTGCATGCATTCAGATTATTACTGACGAACGAGAAATGTAATTTACAACATTCTAGCCTAATAGTTATTAACTCTGTAACAGTCATAGAATTGATATGTATGTTGTTTTTGTTGATTTTGATTAATCAGAGCCATAGAGACTGAAATTGATTTTTTTGCAAAATGGTGGAGGCACAGCTGGATTGGAAGGTGAGTGTCTGTAAACAGCAAGATATTGTCACACGTGTTTTACTGGATTTGGCCTTTCTATCAGTTAATTATGCATTGATCTAAGCCATGCTATAGTAGCTGGTTTCATATTTAGGCTCACTGTCCTGGAAGAATATCCTCCATCCCAGTCTTAAGTGTTTTCCATCCTCTAAGACGATGATTCTCAAACTTGTGGTACGTGTACCACCAGTGGTACTCAAGCTCTCCCTAGTGGTACTTGGAAGAATTTTCTAAAAAAAATGTTTTAATAAAATTAATTCAAACTGTATAAGTCACACACAGTGTGGCTGTGGCTGACAACATTTACCAATGAATAATCCTTATTAGGAGTAATTAAGGCTCATTTGATAATTGTCTATTGTTAAAAGGGTTGGTCTTCTCTACTGTATGTTTAGGTTGGTCAAGGTATTTGGAGAGCTCGAATTTTCCCTGTAAAAAAGTTTGAGAAATACTGCTCTAAGAAGTTTTTCAACATTGTCCTGCTTTTAGCTGATCTTATAATCAGCTGAAGCAGGGGTACTCAAATACAAATCTTAGAGGGCCACGAAAATAATTTCAACCAGACAAAGGTCAGTTTCTATCTTATCGATATGTCTTAATTAAATTAGCTTTAACAAAACTTGTCGTTTTCAATCGTAACAACAACAATACAATGTAATTTCCATTTAGTAAAAGATTCAAATGATTACTTAAATAAAACTAAACACTTCTATTGTTTCTGCATCAGAGAAAGGATTTTGTGTTTCCCCAAAACATATTAAACTCTCATTCTGTTGCTTTTTGTTGTTGAGCCATAGATTTAACTAAAATCCTGCTTGCAGCTTCATAGAATGACTTCTTTGCTTTTATTTTAGTTTTTTCTAGCTCTGATTTTTGAGGAAATACATGATTCAAATTCTTGTGCTTTGTGTCAGAATGGTGTTTTAAATTTGAAGCCTTTATATCTGCAATGGGTGCTTGGCAAATTAAGCACATGATGGATCTGGTGCTCGTTGGAGTGAGAATAAATGTTTCGTCTATTCGTCTTTAAACTAAATATTTATTGTCCACTTTTCTTTAAAGGTTTTTTGGGCAAAGGTGGCCTTTATTTGACGGCGGGTAGATGAAGGGGAGATAGATGAGAGAGGTGGACATGCAGCAAAGCATGCCTGGGATGGGACTCAAACCAGGAGCAACCACGTCGAGGACGAAAGCCTCGGTACCTGGGGCGCCCACTCTAACCACTGCGCAACATGACGTCCCAGTCCACTTTTCTTTTAGCAGCAAATTTACCACACAGCTTTTTGTTTTTTTCTATTTGAATAAATGCACACGAAGAATCAATTAACCAGCAGCTTTGAGAGTGAAAGTAGTGGGTAATGTGCAAGTGACAGTCAGTGTGTTGATAGCACAGAGAGGACTGCACCGTTGCTCTGTTATGAAGCGGAAACACGGGCAATGCTTGGTTTTCTGTTTTAAATATTTAAATGGAGCGCATACAGTACTGCGTTGCCTCGGTATGAAAATATAGTGACAGAATCGTGACTGCAAGGCTAGAAGTAGGTGTTTCGCGGTTCTCGCCCGGCCTGCGGGCGCCATATGTAGGGACACTGAGCGATAGTATCTCCACAGCATGATGCTGCCACCACCATTTTCAGGTTGGAGATAGTGTGCTCAGGATGATGCATGGTGTTGGTTTTTCTCCACACATGGAACTGTGCACAAACGGCAAATAGTTCCTTTAGGTCTCTTCTGACCAGAGCACCACCATGATGGCTGTGTTCACTATATGGCTTGTCGACAGATTAAGCAATACTCAGGGGGAAGGTTGTTTTAAACGTTAATCTTTAAAGGTAAATAGACCGAAGTTATACAGCACTTTTCCATTCACGCAGACAACCTTAAACAGCCATTCTTTTTTTTTTTATGTGTCTCATTTACCTTCAGTCACAAACATACACACATTCATGCGGCAATTTGCAGATTTTTTGGGGACAAAATCCCAACTTCACCCTGACCTGTCTGCTGTGTTCTTTAATTCTTCATGAAGCTGTTGTTGTTCTCTAACAAACATCTGAAGCCTTGTACCAACAAATCTATTAACAAAGTACATTGAAGTTAGTGGCTATAACATGAAAAAATTTGGAAAACTTCAGGCACTATAGATTCACAACCCTGACATCAGTTCACAGCTTACACGGTAACCAAGGTTCATATAGTAATTTTTACAATGAAATTACTGACAATCATCCAAGCATTATTCAACATTCAGGAACAAACATGTTCCTACCTCATGTCACAAAATCTGTTTTTTGGGTGTAATCATCCTGTGTGATGCTTAGCTCAGGATGATTGGATTTCTGTTTGAGACATACCTTCATCTGGATTGGACTTGCTTGACAGCGGCTCTGAGGGACTGTGTCCGCTGGCGTCTTGGGCCACGTCGCATGGAGTCGTACTTAAAACCGTTTCTGTGAGTGACGCTGTCGCTAACCTTCCATAACCAGGATGCTACAGGAGGAAAAAGACAGTACAAGTAGTCATTAGATTCATTTATTGAGAAATCATTGAATAATGATGACTAATTGGGAAAACAAGGCCAACCTTGACATGTCCGTTTAGTGTGCATTCAGGGACCCCGTTTGGCTGTTTGTCTATAGGGGCTAGGCCGGGCGGAGGGGACGGTGTGCTGTGTGCGTAACCCTGCACGCTCGACATCAGGATGCTGCTTAGGGTGGCTTGAGCTGCAGGGTGCAGCACCAGCTGGGATGCAAAGCCTGCAGCGAAAGATAAGAGGAAATAAGTTTGTAAAGCTGGATAAACAAATTGCAAGCACTTCATACCTAAAACCTAAACTAAAACAAAATAGAAGAGAAAAGAAACATTTTTTTAAAGGTTGCGCTGTATACAAACTTTGGGTGCTGGTGAGTGAACTGGGCCACATGGAGGGGGACGGTGTGGGAGTGTTGGGGCTAGGTGTCTGCAGAGGGCTCAGAGCTGAGTTTAGGCTGTTCAGAACCGTGTTCGGGGAGGCAGAGGTGGCGAGGGAATGTGGCGCCGTTGCACCTAGGAAACCTGTCGAGAACGAGACAGAAGAAAAGAATGAAGCTAACAGATCAGCGGTGGTCCCGTCAAAGCGTGCAGCCATTTTTCAAGCTAATCATACGTTGCGCTGAGGCCCTCAGAAAAACCATCTCGGTTTTCTAGCGATTTTACTGGAATTCCATCAAACTGCAACCAGACAGCAAATGAGCGGAAGGATTTCTTACATATCTCCAAGGTTGTGGAAACAAAAGCATATACCCAGTGTATCCTCGTACTCAATAAACCCATGTTACTGAAAGCACCAATGATATGGGGCCTGCTGTTTTAACCCAAACACAGTGTATGAAAACAGAAAGAAACAGGTCTGTGGCTTTCACAAGGGGCTAGTTTGGCTCCAGGAATAAGACCCGGGATTCTACTGGCAGGCTGGCCTGTAATCTGAGGAAAAGAAGCATGTAGCAATTACTAAAGGCCAGGATGTGGCCGTCCACAGCTTCACCCCTGGGCCCCTGGGTTAAATGAAACAGCTAGAAAATGTCTAGTGTAGTGGGTTCCCCCCCAATTTACGCATTTTGCTGAATTTATTGGGGAGAAACCCCCCCCCCAAAAAAAACAGTTTAACAACCCACACACTTTATATGTTATTAATGGCCATTGAAAGGGCAGAAAAGGAACATTTCTGAGCTAAATGAAGATAAAAATGTAATATTGTTCACACGCTCTGCTTCCACTGGGACTCTCGATAGCCGCAGAAAATTAACACAATAAAGAATATTCACTATTTTATTTTAGATCTGAAATTGTTGCTAATCAATGACAAATTTAATTCCTTTTTAATGCCATTCAATAGATGAGGCCTAAGTAAAGATGCATTGAGAAATTGGTAGATTTTCAGTATGATCTGCGCTCTCTGGTCTGGAAAGTGCTACAGAGGGAAGACACTGTTAGGTGTTTAAAATGAAATGAGGAAAAACAAAAGAGTTACAAAGCTTTTGTATATTCTATAGAGGTGTGTTGGCTTTTCAGACCAACTCCTGTTTTTTCTCAAAGAGAGATATTCCAGCAGATAACTGGAAGGCTCCAAGTGTTACAGCAAAGGTACTCTGTAAGAACCTTTAAAGCTGTCATGGTAATGGGCAAAATTACTTTATCGTTTATCTTTATTGGGATAAAAAAATATTGCAATAAGTTTTCCAGTTTATTATGATAAACCCTTTTAAGCACATGAATATTGACGTTACTAAGGAACGTTTAGACGTTTAGTGAAAACAATAATAAAGTTTGCAGAGAACCAAGGCTTTCTTCACTGACCCAATCATTTGCTGCACAGAGAATCCTATCAAATCTCGAGTATCCTGTTTTAATTACATTTAACTGTGTGGATAATGCAAATGTTTGGAAAATATCTGACAAATATGAACAAAGATTCAGAAATAAATACTAGTAGAAGTTAGTAAAACCTATAATAGAAAGATTTTTTTCCCATTTCATTCTAATTAAACTGAGACTAATTGTTACGTTTTTGTCCTATAATTAATATTCTGAATATTCAGGGGTTTCTTGGAAATTTTTTTTATTAATATTAAAAGTCTTTCCAAAACAAGTTTTTGCATAATGTGCGTAGCACATAATCATTTTGGTGATTTGCAAAAAGAAATTTTTATATTTTATTTTGTGGGATGCAAAAAGAATTACTTTTTTAATAAAATAAGAACTAAATTTAATATAATATTTTTGGAGGAAACGTTAATTTAAAATGATCAACAAATTGAAAATCTAGCTAGCTAGTTGATAATAAAAAGAAAGTTAGTGATAACCAAAAATCATACAGAAATAGAGCTCAAAGATCAGTAGCAAAATTCTGATCAGTGCAACTCTAGGGATAATAAATCACATAAAACTTACTAATTAAGTTTTACTAATTACGAATTACTAATAACAAAAATTAGCATAATAGATAAAAAAACTTTCTGACTTTTCCTACAAACTGAACTCTTGGCCAGCATGTCTATACCAGTCATGTATAAAAGCTCTCTCAGTTAAAAGAGCTACTTGTAACCTCATACTAAATATATTTAGGATTTTTCAAATTAATGCAACTACATCTGTGCTGATGTTATTTTCTGGTCTTTTGTAAGTCAAAGATGTACGGTACTCATGAGATTAACATATAGAGCACAATGCCATGTTGAACCTGATGGTATTTGCATGCGTATCTGCCACCAACACGGAAGAATTCTGCAGAAACCATCGCCATCACACGTTTGAGACACCTGTGCAGTGTTGAAACAGTTACTGTGAGATAGTAATCTGATTACTGACTACTGATTACTCCTTCCAAAAGTAACTTAGTTACTTTACTGATTACAAAACAAACATGGCGACATGATTCAGAGGAGATAATTAGCTGTTTAATTTTCAGATTACGACGGAAACAGATGACAGCAGTGTCATAGAAGGCATGTTAGACCATATTTACCTCTTTTGTAGCTTGTTTTCCTACTGCTTTTGTCGCTGTTAAGTAAAGCGCTACGAAACAACACGTTACCGGCATGAATGCATCTGTGATATTCTGGATAAATACTGGATGCAGACAGGGAGTTAAAATTGATTTACGAGGATGTCCACTATACTATCAAGAAATTTCAACTCCGATGTACATTGTGCAACTAATAAAAGAACATAATCTAATTCTTTTATCCTGGTAACACTTTTCTACATCAGAAAAACACATCTGGAATTCCACCAGAAGCAGCTTAAAAGAAAAAAAAAAGGAAAGAATTTGGACTGCACCTACCCAAATTACTCAGCCCCAGGCCAGCTGAGGTCAGGATGTCCAGGCCAACGGGGCATATGAGGGATGGTGATGGACCATTAGTGGTGGGATTCAGTGCCAGGGAGGGTGAAGAACATGACACCCCGTTGCTCTCGAGACCCAAGAGGAATTTACGAGCTTCGTACATGTTGACTGCGTTCCTCTCCACACTCTTTACAATCACCGACTGGAAAAGAGGACAAATGAGATCAAAAAATAGCTGGGAAGGATAAAAATACACGATAAAGAGGGAAAGGAGCCAAAGGAAGAGACAAGGATGAGGAAAGAGGAGCATGAGAAAGAGGAAAAAAAAGAGGAAAGCACACATGGAGGAGTAAGAGATAGATAGGATAGGGAATGTTGGCAGCAGCGATAGGGAGTCTAAGGGAGACAGAGGGGGGACAACAAGAAATGGGAGGAAGGAAGAGGGAATTAGGAGCAGATTAGAAGGATAAACATTAAGGCAGTGTGGGAGACACATGGGAGCAATGTTTGAGAGAAAGAATTTCTTCATCAGCTGCTAAAAATAAATCACCTATCTAACTTTTCTAAAGAAGAATATTACAAAAATAGTTAATATACTCAATGTCAGAAGAAATGAAGAGTTTTAATCACTAAAACAAAAAACATTCCCCCTATTTTACTGGAAACCCTACCCCTAGTATTCAAATAAATCTGGACACAATGTTGTCCCGAATATGACCGTATCGAGTTTTTACAAAGTGATTTCCGAACACCATCACGCTTGCTGACATAAAAAGCAAACCCGCCGTCTCTTTAATAAGTCTGCCAATCCGCCGTGAGGGCTGCAGCACACACTCGGACAGGCCTTTTGGGGGACTCCAATCACCTCGTTAAAATACTTAAGTGAAGGGTTCCTGAGTGGGTGTGGGCTGGGTCAGTGTTTACCCTGGCACCTTTGCAGCATTCCCAGAGCTGCCTGCTCTGGGCATGGAGCCCTGGCTCAAGGTTGGACTCGGGCAACTCAAAGTGTCTTGTCAGGACTTTAGCTAAGTGCTGAAATATGATTAGAAATATTAAATGTTGTTGAGAGGCAGAATGTGAGTAAAACCAAAGACATGTTTTGAATATAAAGCAAGCGGTGCCTGGTTTAACAGACTATAAGTCAAGGCATAGAGTAAAGATTTTGCAGAATAGCCAGCTAAGCTGCTCTAATGTATATCCTGAGAGAAAAGTGTAAATCTAAACAAGAAACGGTTCAAAGTAAGCTAGTCTCCTCTTGTTTATAAAAGTAAGGAAAAAACATTGAATAAAGTTCCCATCAATCAGTCGGAGTATGCCTGGCAGCCCGTTTGCAGAGGAGACAGCCGGCTCTGCTTCCCTGCTGTGGCAGATCTCTGATTGCCAGAACTCTTCCCACTACGGGTACTGGGTTACAGTTTCCCTCTCTTCAGCTCTACTAAACAATAACAAAATGCAGCAAGGCAGATTTTTTTTTTCTTCATTGATTTTGATGCCACACTGTGACAACTGATGGAAAGTGGCTTGGAAATGCCACAGTGGCTTTTTTGTTTCTATGCCTCAGACCGGTTTTACATTTGATCAAATGAGACAGAAACTGTGTTTTTCCCAGGGAATATATGTTGCCTTATAAATGTTAAGGTTAGCTGAGGTCTGGCTTTCGTAGATATAAATAAATTATATTAATAATATCATCCTCCAGTTATAGAAGTTTATTATATAACAAAACTCCTAACGTATACTTGTTTGCTAAATAATATTTTGCATAAAACTTCTCTTTAACAATTATGCATAATGCCTTTTAACTGAGGAGGTTATTATCTAAAAAAAAGTTGCTGCATCCTGTCAGTGAACACCGTTTGTGGAGAGGACTTCAGAGTCTTTTTCATTTTAGACGCAGGAATAAATATTACTGAGGCCTCTTTGACGTGTTGGTATGGTCACAGTCATCACTGTGTGTCATTACAGTGATCCAAAGTGTCACAGGGATTGTTTTAGTTACTTTGCCTAAAATGTACTTCTTTTGAAAAATTCTTTCCACTTTATGTCTAACTAAAAACAGACGCCCTATTATTCCAATGCTAATATAACAATAGCTAAGGAGAGCTATTATGGGCCTTCCTTTTTCAGTAACATAAGAACACAGTTTTTCCTTGTTTGCATACTCTAAAAGCTATTTATCATACTCTGAAGATGGATTTTGAGGAGAATCCACATTTTGAAGCAATATAGGTGCACAGGTGTTTAAGATTCCCGCTGGTTTTGTTAAAATACTCAACTGTGAATTTGTATGCCATTAGTTGCCTTAAAAATTAAAGGTGAAATTGAATAAAATATATTTCTTCAGTGAATAGATGTTATATTTTGTACATCTTTACCTGGATAATAAAAGACATGTTTATGTTTGTTTAGACAATACATAAAGTATTATGCGTTATAACAGTAGTCTGTTGTTTGAGGTATCAGAAAAGATTTTTTGATTTGATCCAAAAACCTAGGCTTTGTGAATGGATCTGTATCTCAATTGCTGATTAAAAGCTATTCCTGTTGTTAGTCTAAAGCCTGTGATTATATGTCACTCACAGCTACAGTGTGCTTTAAGGAAAATCGTGCATTATTCTTTTTTTTGTTGCTTAGTTTGGTTTTGTATTATTAAATAAGGGTTTTAATGTTTTCATTCACATTAAAATTAAGACTGTAGTGGCTGTTGAAGCTCCCTCTCTGTCAGTGTCATGTTACGCTCTCTGTGTTTTGTGCTCAAATATCAGTCTATCTTTGAAATTAGCTGTGCAGAGAGCTTCTGAAATGCAAGTTTTTTTATATTAAACAATGAAATGGGAAATTTGTATTAATAAATAACTGTGATAACTGTAGGGACAAACAATCTTCCTTGTTGTAATAAGTGGTGAACAACACTTACAACTTTGTTAGGTACACCATGCAAGTTGCATGATTGACCCATTTTGAATTTGAAATAACCTTAATAGCGCCTATTACAGTAGCTAAAAATAGATTGTGTATAACGTGGCAATGGATTATGGGAGGTAACCTTAGATAAACGAGTATGCATTTTGATTGGGTCTTGGTCAGAGTAGCTCCAATCATCACAAGTTGTAGTTTAGTCTCATAAAGATGTTCCATTCAGAAAACAACTGAGCACTGCTGTTGGGGGGTTGTGCAAATCGGACTTAATAATAATAATTTGGATGTTGGAGAAAGTTATAACAATTTTTAAAAAATAAAATAATGAGAAAATAAATTGTCATAATAAATGCATAAAACCCATTAATTAACAGGTTACAAAAAAAACAAACTGCATATATTTTTCATTTCAAATGAACCTTTTTCCACTTAGATTTACTCACATTGTGGTGATTTTTGCCCCTTTTCTACTAGGGTCAGGTCGGTCCGGAACGGGTGGGGTCAGCCCCTATTTAGCGAGTATACCACCTTTGTCTGGGCCAAGCCGAACCCCTTTGTTCTGACTACCTGTGGCATGGTCCGCAACAGGCCGAGTTGACCCAACATGCCCACCTATGGACTGAGTGGTCCAGTAAAGTGATGTCACTGATCTCTTACTTAGTAACGGTAGGCACTGATTGGCCAGGCGGTGTTCGTTTGAAGTGATTTCACAAAGAATGGCTAAACATGGCTTCCAGTGAGTTCAAAACATAGCCGGGGGAAAGTAAATAATTTAATGTGCAAATATTGCGCCGTGAAGGACTACAATGACCAAAATGGTGCAGAATCCAAGCACAGTTTCCACCTGAGAGATAGTTTTGTATTAAAATTCAAAAAAACACCAGCCGCTATTCCAACTTCAGAGTCAGTAAAATCCCATTTCTTCCTCTCTCTGATTCTCAGTATAAACTTCAAGTTGTCGTCACCATGTTTGAGAGGCATGGAGTTGCTGCCATGTGATTTGCTATTTTCATTGTGAAAAAGCAAATGGACAAGCATACTTAATATAGGGGTCAGTTAGCATGTAAATCTGTAGTTAAAATCTAACAATAAAACATGAAACTCTCATAGCAAAATGTAAAATGCAGATTTTAAAGGACCCAAAATGTATTCAGACCATTGTGAGATATGGCAGTCATAATGATCAGTAAATGTTGCTATCATGGCTTAGAACTTCAAGAGGGTTTATGTGGGGTGCCATACCTTGCTGGGCTGCTTTGGCTTTGGTTTGATACTGATGAAGACATCCAGCTGCTCCATTAGTGCTGTGATGCACTGAGGTTCCACCTCTATGTCCTCTTTGATGTCGAACATTAACACCAGAGGCAAGCAGCCCTGCAGACAAAAACGGGATAAAAACACACCACATTTACATGCATATCTAAATCGAGCCTTTTTGGGTAATTGGACAAAGGGTTTCCCCCCTGTTGAGAGCCGAGTCCCAGTTTACATGTCACTTAGTAAATCGAATTATTAATTAAATGAAGTACGTTCGACTCCGCGGCGATAGATGGCGACCAGCGCCCCTACGTGTTAGCCTTAGAGCGCTTAGCTTCAGGCTGCACTCCGATAGTAAACAGAGGCTGGTGGGAGTGAAGCAGGTGGATTAAAGCAGGATATTCACAATCATAATGCATCTTCTCTCGGTCAGTCCAAACATGCACTGATTGGCCACTTATGTCTGTCTTAGCCGCCATATTCTTCTTATACTACTACTGTGTTGTTGCCAAGTCGCACGTCCAGGACTCCTATCTTCCCGAGGGGGTGCGCGAGTATGGGGGGTGGGAGTAGAGTGTGGTGTTGGTTGCAGAGAAGTCAGATTCCCAACTGCATTATCTGGGTAGCTTAGTCGAGCTTTTGACTTTCCAGTTCGGTTTGATTCAAGTCATACTACGGTATTACTAAGGTAATCATTCCACTTTCTCTTGCTGCATGTAAACGCACTGACTGTAACAGATTCTTTCACACTGTCAGGCACAGTGACACCATTTAACACTATGCTTGCTTTTTATACCCTGTTTTTGGACTCAAATTATACACTTTCTCAAACCAGGAGTAAATTGTCCTTTATGATCTACCATTTATAGACCGATATGTTAGCCATGCCGATAAATATGAGTTTAAAGGCTGCATTCGACTCTTTGCAGCCTTCGGGAAATTCCGGTAAGTTAAATCTCTTCTGCACGATCACCACCACAAGCACCACAAAGATCTGTATTTTGGGCTGAGAACTGAATGGCTCTCAGATTGAGAGTGGGTGTAATTAGCAGCAGAGTATACAGAGGCAGGCTGGCTCTGACAGGGCCCTCAGACTGGAGCTGTAATCTACAGTCTAGCCAACAGGCAGTAATCTATAGAGGCCAAAATCATGAAGCCATAGGACTGCGGGTAGGAGTACTCTCGTTCTCCTGTGTTTGTACTTTCTCTTTCTACCTTCAAACATTGGTACACTTTGGTCACCTTCTCTGCTGGCTATGCTCATCACCTCTTTTATAACCCATTTACTCTTCAAGAAGTGAGGGAAGAGATGTCTCGTCTTGTGTGTTCTCTGAAACAACTCCGGCACTCCCTAAGTATCTTTGGGACCAAATGGGAGACCATAGACAAACACAAGCGTTTTTCCTGAATGACTACACCAC
Organism: Apricaphanius iberus; assembly: GCA_028564705.1. Classification (NCBI taxonomy): domain Eukaryota; kingdom Metazoa; phylum Chordata; class Actinopteri; order Cyprinodontiformes; family Aphaniidae; genus Apricaphanius; species Apricaphanius iberus. The sequence goes on from JAPXFQ010002592.1 coordinate 1,033,324, forward strand.
ATTACAGCTCTCCAAACAACAACCATAAGCTCTTTACAGCAGAGAACTCTTAACTAGTTTAGCAGAAGTTCAAGCCACTGGTGATTAAACAGCCATTACTTTCACACATCTCTGAAACAGACTTCTGATTATACTCCAAAGTAATTTAGGAAAGAGTAGTCTCAGTGGTTGTGGGCAACAAGACAAAAATGGCCAGTGAGCATTTTTTAACAAAATGAAAAAATTACAAAGTGCTACTCTTGAACCTACAAGTGAATGCAAGCGGAGCATTTTCTGAAGCAGAAACATGCGGATGAATTCCAGACACATGCAGGCCAAACCCTTATCATTAACTCTAATTAGAAAAAATATGTATATGGAAAAAACACAATGCTCCGAAACCAAAATAATTTAGCCAGTGTCCATCCTGCATGCAGGTATGTGGCTGCTACAATTACAGAATCTAACCTTGAATAGAAAACAGATTCTTCTCTATCTGATCTGCATTTTTCAGCATTGGAAGAAGAGCCAAGCAACCTTTCTCTAGGCTATTCGGGACCCCACGGCAATCGGCTCACATCGCAACCCCCCCCAATTTACTCCATTTAAAAACCACGCATCACTCAAGCAGACCATGATAATGTAAATGAGACAGAGGCTTCCATTATAGCTACCACAAAGTCAAAGGAATCTGTGTACGCAAGGAATATGTTACCACTAGCATCTTCTAACCACAACACGATGTTTAGTTTAAAGTAATCCATTTCAACCGTTAGATTAAAGGTCAATTAAAAAAAAAAGAAATTTTTTTTTACAAAGAAGCATGTACCATGAGATACTGCCGCGCGAGGCAGACAGATTCGATGGTGCCCTGAATATAGACAGTAGATTTCTTCTGGGGGCCGTTGGGGTCAGGGAAGTGGATCTGGGCTCCCGTCCTCTGGGTGATGTGCTTGATGTTGCTGCCATTACGTCCCTTCATGAAAAGGTGGTGTTGCGGCGCAATGTCGAGGTGGGTGGTGACTGTGATGGTACTTGCAAGACTACCAGCCAGATGTTCCAGCAACAGAGCTGTGCCTCTCTGAGGAAACATGAGTGAAAAGGCAGTTGGAATTATAAATGGAAATATTTAACACAACAAGGAGCCATCATTAATTCTTACAGCATTCAATGTACCACAGAAACATTTTGATTTATATACAGAATATACAGTGGGGCAAAAAAAAAAAAAAGTTTTGTCAGCCACTTGTGCAAGTTGTCCTACGTCAAAAGATGAGATAAGTCTATAATTTTTTATCAATGATACACTTCAACTGTGAGAGACATAATGAAAAAAAAATCCAGGAAATCAAATCGTAGGATTTTTAAAGAATTTATTTGTATAATGGTGCAGAAAATAAGGATATAGCACCAAAAACAAGTACATATTATGGCCTTCACAAACCCTTATTTCTTTAAGAAGCTCTTCTTTCCTCCACTCATTACCTGTATTAATGGCAATTTTTTGAACTTATTATCTGTATAAATTAACCTATTCAACACCTTCAAACAGTCAGACTCTAACCTCAACCATGACCAAGACCACAGAGCTGTCCAAGGACACTTGAGACAAGACTGTACACCTGCATAAGCTGAGCGAATCTACAACAGGTAAGCAGCTTGATGAGAGGAAATAGAATATTGGAGCAATTTTTGAAAATGGAAGATCTCACATCATGGGGTATACATGATCTTGAGAAAGGTGAGGAAACAGTCCAGAACTACACTGAGACCATAGTAACAAACCATGTCATCATGGATTAAAATCGTGCTACACTCGAAAGGTCCCCCTGCTTAAGTCAGAACATGTGCAGGCCCGTCTAAAGACTGCCAGAGAAAATCTGAATAAGTTAGAGGCGGATTAGGAGGTCAGATGAGACCAAAATAGAACTCTTTGGTATGAATGCCAATTGCTGTTCTTTGAGGAGGAAAAGTTGCATTCCGAGAAACAAAACCCACTGTGAAACATGGTGGTGGAAACATTATGTTTGGGGGCTGCTTTTCTGCAAAGCAGACAGGACGACTGATCAGTAATAAGGAAAGTATGAATAGGGTCATGTATTGTAAGATTTTTTTTTAATACAAGCTACAATGTGTGCAAACCTGGTGAAGACCTACAAAAAACATTTGACCTCTGTCTTTGCCAACCAAGGTCACATTAAAAAGTATTGAGGTAATCTCTTGTTATTGACCCAATACTTATTTTCTGGACCATCATACAAAAAAAAATTATTTCAAAACTGTACAATGGGATTTCCTGATTTTTTTAACTTTATGTCTCACACAGCTGAAGTATAGGCTACCTAGGATGAAAATTACAGCCCTCCCATATTTTCGAGTGGGACAACTTGCACAATGCGTGGCTTACACACACACACACACACACACACACACACATATATATATATATATATATATATATATATATATTATTTTTTTTGCCTCACTGTAAATTCTATTTGCATTAACCAGTTTGACCAAAACAACAAAAGAACAATGTTGCAGTAATTCCAAACAACAGGCAAATTTAAACCACTGTATTATTGTCTGCATCTGCTTGATTAGGATCAAACAGTATTAGATAATCTATGATGGCAATAATCCTGACAAATATCGCAATGGCAACACCAGGTCCAATATATGAGCATCTGTGTCTGTGAGACTGTCTCTGGGTAAATATTACATTAGCATAAAAAAAATGCTAATTCATTACACAAGAAATATATTAGTCAATAGTTATTGAACTACAAACAGTCCTTAACAATATGAGTATTGCACACACTGGTTCTGCAATGATGATATATTCCAGATCCTGTATAATGTCCAGCCCAATGCTTGATGCAGTTGAACAGACTTATTCTTTGGTGCCTCTGTGATTTGTCTCTTAGCAAGTCTTTTCCAGCTTTTAACAGGAATCCACACACTGTGGCCAGGAAAAGACAACAACCCAGAGCGTTTTTGGCAACCCTCTGATGGTGCTCCAAGGGTCTCACACTACCACACAACATAGCTTACATATTCTTGTGATCCTCTAACCTCCATCTGGCATGCTTCCTAAGCCCTCAGACCCAACCCATCAGACCTACCCCAAAGTCAGGGATAATCCTTGCAAAGATGTCTGTGTGCTGCAGTGAGAACAAAGTAATGCATTTAAGCCCGCTGTGCAAAAAACGATCTGAGCCAAAGATGAATAAACGCATAAAACACTAAATTCAGTGAAAGAAAAACTGCAAAAAATAATAATTGGTAATAACAAGTTATATTTGTATAAAACAGTGATCAGTGGAGATAACTTTGATCACTGGTAAATGATCAGTTACTAAGGCTGTTTCTTGTTTCTTATTACTAAAAGCAAAATTAAAAATGATACTAAAAAAAAAAATATCAGAAGATCAACGAGACATTAGGATATCTTCCAACAATAGGAGTAAAATAAAATTAGTAAATTAACATCAAGATGTTTTGTCAAGCAAACCCATCATTGCATTTTGCAATTTTATCACATACATATTCCGTTATTTTCCATTTAGATTACATTTAAAACTATTCATTCCGCTTCAGCACATCTTGACACGGTACAATGAAAAACTTCAAAGTACTTTTTAGTTGTATGCAAAAGCAATACAAAGTACCACATGGATGTGAAGTGGAAGAAAATGAAAGTTTTAATAAAAAAATCCTACAAGTACATTTGAAAGTTGCAAAGAGACTTAAAGCAGAGTTAGGTTTTAAAACAATCTTTCAGGCTTTAAACATTTTATTGGGCATGGTTCAATCCATTGTCTGAAATTGAATAACAGTAAATGCATAGTGTTGCATACTACAACAGAGCTACCACCAAATAGCCAAGATCAAAGTATATTCATGTGTTACAATTTCCCAGTCAATGTATAGATTTACATTTTAACTGAGAATCTGTGGGAAAAGTTGAAAATGTATGTTCACAGTAGGAATACACTGACCCAGTCCCAGGTGTGGGTTCACGCGCCCGGTCACAGCATTTTTAATGACCTGATATTGGCATTGACAAAATTCAGTTCCCAGCACCTTATAGACATCTGCTGTTTCAGATGATTTCCTCCCCACTCCCACAAGAGAGGCTGATTTTGTGTTTGTCGCTTGAATAACTGAGTTAAAGTTCTCACCTGGCTCTCTGTTGCTGATTAAGCGGCACAGAGCATTGCTGAAAAACTACCTGTTGTATTTTATGACTTAACCAGTGTGTAAATGTGTGCATGAATAGGTGAATGACTTAATGACTGAATGTAGAGTGAAGCGCTTTGGGTTCCTCTGGACTAGATGAATCACTATCTAGGTACAGGTCATTTACCAAAAACCACAAACAGGGGTCTTGGTCTGGGTTCTTAAAAACAGATAATATTTTAGAAAAACAAGAAAAAAACAAATTAAGAAAAAAAAACAATCGCACCCAACAACAACACTGCAGGACTTTGCTCACCTTCACCGCGTTAACATTATTATGTGAACCCCGGACAACTCCGGTGGCCCTATAGAGACGCGTTGGGGGCTTGAAGGAAACTGTGAGGTTGTACGTCTGTGAGATGTGCTGCACAGTGGGGGAGCTGGGGTCCGACTGCATGATGGCCGGAAGCTCAAAGGACAGCACGAGAGGTAGCAGTTCCTGTCGGATGAAGGGATGGAGGGAAAGATGATAAACAAAGCAGCAGGTCAAAACCATCATCTTTTTATTCAATGATGACTGAACACCAGCAATTATGCATGCATACATGGCTGGCATATTATGAAAGCTGGAAGAAAAAAAAAGACCAATCCCAGATTTTGTTGACAAAGACTAATACAGGTGCAGCAGAGCATACAGACGTATAAAGACCATTTGAATATGAAGAAACACAGCAGAGATCAGGTGTTTTCTGTTCATGTTGGAGACTCATGACAGCTGACACATAGACAAAACAGCCTCTTCCTTTAGGCAGAGGTGGTAGATCTTCACATGTGACTGTCAGGTCAATCATGCAATAAGACTGAAGGCCTCATATGGAGAACAGCGGTGGTAACGCACAGTTTCTTCACTAAACACGTGAAAACAGACCGCTGCCACAGCAGGCCATGAAAAACAGTAGAGCTCCTGAGTCCATTAAAGATGATGGCTGCAAGAGTTGTTCAAAATTAGATTTCAAATAGGAAAAAAAAAACATCAGCAATCTTTGGCCCGGTCATACTCATGCATTCAGGAATAAAAACTGTGCATAGACCCAAGAAAGGTCAGTTCCTGTTCATTGTATCAAACATATCCTTCAAATAGAATAGATACTGACAGAAAGGCTTCACTCATGTATCCACATGCATATGCATGCATGCGAGAGAAATTACACTGGCTTACATCCATAGGGATTCAAACCGAAGGGGACGTAGAAATACACACCAACTGATGAATACACACACATAGTTATCCAAACACTGACTTTTGGGCAAAGCGCCACTATGGTTTTGGCTGTCAGTAAAGGGCAAGCAATATGAATTGCTCTGACCAAAGAAATGTATTCCTGATCACTCCCATATGCGCTTGGCCTTACATTTATATCACATTTCGGCGCTCCTTCTGTGAGGGCTCGAGATATTTAGGTCAGGATGGAAGGATAAGCAAAAAAAAAAATGACAAGCAGCAAGCAGCTGGAGTCAGGCGCTGAATGAAGAATAGACCAATTTTTGTGAAGCTGACTTTAGCCACCCCCCCCCCCCCCCAAAAAAAAAAAGTCTACAAAGCAAATAGTTTCACATGTTCAATCAAAGAGTACTGCTTTAAAGGCCTTACTTCCACTGACACGAAGGGGAAAACATGAAGAAAAATGAAAATGCCTTTGAGGTAAAGCAACTGGGCTAAGCTTTCATCACCTGCAAGTCCGTTCAACTCCTAAATGAACAAGTGGCTTCATTAAAAGAGCTCCACCCGCATGGTTTTAAGAAAACAGAAGGCTGTAACTTCACTGGCATTATGTCTAAACATGTAATAGACATACTGGTATAGTTTAAGGCAGAATAAGTAACTGTTAACTTTTAGGTCTAATAAAGATGGTACCAAATATCGTTCAATAGGTTATAGATATTATTCACAACAAAGCATTATGTTTGATAAGGACAAAGAAAACGTATAGGGGATTACATTTGGAAGAAAAAAAACAAACAGCAAAAACCTGACAGATTAATCAGTGATCTTCCAGGATGCCGAAGAGAGGTTTTAGTTCTATATTTGGATTGAAGAAGGTTAGGTTTTTGTTCAGAATATTTTCTTTTTAAAATTTCATTCTCTATTAACAAGAATGTACATGATTTGCCAGAAAACACATTAATCATAAAAAGGTGTCACATTCACTTTGGGTTTTTCAAATATTGATGGAAAAATAGTGACATATCGGTTGTTGGTTTTAACATGGGCTCACTTTAAAATCGTAAAGAAACAATAAAAAAAATCTATTCAGTTCAGTATATTGCTAACTATTTTAGATGACCCCCATTTTAGGAAACATTATTTAGGTCCTGGACTGTTCATGACTATCTTGTGTTCTCATTGTCGTTGCTGGGGGTTTAAATGAAAAACAAATTCAATTTTGTTCTTTTTTTGCCTCTGACACATGCTGTAATTTCAGTGTGCTAACTGTTACTTATTCGGCAGCACACAAAACTCGGCTCACTCGGCTGTTTTCACAAGCAAACTCAGCGCTGTTGATTCTGGTTAAATCACAGTGGAGGAACGTGTTTGCTGTAGACACACATGTAGTGATGAAATTCAGCAAGAGTTAAGAGAGGTAAGAGAACCCACTTAAAAAACAGCAGAGGCGGTCCTCTGGCCACTAAAGCTGGCTTCCAATCAGACCAAAAATCTAGGAAAAGGCAAGGAAAAGGACGGCTGATGGACTTGCCAAAAAGGATAAGGCTCAAGCTTTTATTTTACTAATGATCAGAGGAAGCGGTCAGAAAATGTGCCTGTGGTTGAGTCGATTTGAGGCTGTAACTCTTCTCCACTTTAGTATTTGGTAAAATTGGTGAAAAAAAAAAAAACATTTTGAGGCAATATTACATTAATTTTAGTTGTTAGGCTGTTAAAACAAAAGAATATATTTTGCTATCGTCTTTGTATTTTTATTAAATACAGAACCTTCATGAACCATTGAGTTTTACAACCTTTACTACCTTGTTTACGGTGTATGTAATTTGTTTCTTCAGTTTAATGACTTTTGCAAAGTTTATATTAGAATAGGTTTTTAGTTTTATTTTGAATAATAATCTGTTGAAACTTGTGGTGTGTGGTTTTGTCCACTTAAGGTCACATTTTAATAAAACAGAATTTTTATATTTAAAACCTTTTACTGACAGGTGGTGTACTTTTTACCATGACTGGACTTTGGAAAGAATGGGAGTTTTCTGGTAAACAATATTATAAAACATGAGGAATTTTAGCTTTAGTTAAATTATTTACAATTGTACTATTAAAATGTAATTATGATAGTATTTCATATTAGCTTTTTATTTATTCACTTATGAAAAACAATTTTATAACCACATTCATGTATTTCATTCAGACATTTGTCATACTTTTATTTAACACTATGCAGAAAGATATATATTTTAGGATAAATGAGTATTTTCATTAATGTTAAAATGGAAAACTGAGTTTTATCATCTGTGTAAATGAGTCTTAATGTGAAAAGTAATTGGAAATATTTCATCTAATTCTTAAACGGTCTAGAAAAACTCCAGTATTTTTAACTTACCCTAGTGCATTCAGTAAAAACGAAGAAAACAAAGTGGTACGTTATGGAAAAATACTACGCCAATATCTTGCTTTTTTTTCTCCCAACAGAAATAATAAAATTGAGTTTCATGAGGATGAAAAGCACAACCTTTCATGCCTGCAAGGAAGGAGGAATTGCCACTTAAAATTCAGGGTGGAGTATCCCCTTTAGGCAAAACTGGCTGATTTCCAGCTTACCCTTATTTTTACACGAGCTGCCTCCACGCCTGCTGGCTGCCCTGCGATGGACACCTGTGAACAATAAAAAATATGAAAACGGGTTAGGCAGTTTTGGCAACAATCAAAACTTGATAATGCTAGAGATACAGTGCATCCATATGCACGTATCTAATAATTTTCTGTAGAAGCTTAATGATTGCAGAAATGTCTACAAACTCAGGTAATTAATTTTTTAACAGAACCCAACAAAAGTCAAGTAGATAGACAGGTTCAGAACAATGGAACTGCATTTTCAACATCATTTTCATACCAAGCTTCCTATATCTTTAGTACGTTACTTTCTATTTATGTCAGTACTTATTATTTTTTACAGAGAAGCAAAAATGTTTTTTTTTTATCTTTTAATTGATGATTAAAGTCAAAACCATCAGAAAAAAGGTAAAACATCTTTGCTACGCTCTGTAAAAAAATGAGAATCAATGATATAAAAATAAGCTACCTACAGCTTGATATGTGCAAGCTGGTCACAAACTTAGAAAGGCTACGTTTTTCCTGTTAGTGAATGCACCATACTTAAACGATTGTATATAACCAACAACACTGTTTGGTGTTAAAACTGTTTCTCAGGAAGACTCAGTGTTAACTATTTTAAGGATTAGTGAGATGTTTGAAAATCTGCTAAATGAGAGCTGGACAGAGTGATATTTTCAGCAGTTAATAGAAAAAATGAAGTACATCAACAGCTTCTCATATTTGGATTATCAATCTTTAAAATACACAAACAGCAACTTAAGTCATGCTAGCTATGCTTACTCCCAAAGATGCTAAAAACAGATTACCATGTCAAAGCTAATTATAATTGTTTTGTCATAATTTATGGTTATTCTTAGGAAAAGGTGCAAAGAAAAAAAAACATATTAACTGCAATGCACAAATATGAAATTATGGGCTGACATAAAAAAACAATTTTAACACTGCTGTTACGCCGAATAACCAACATTTACAGACAGGATATAATGAAACTACCCATAATCCCACAATGCATGATTGATACTGTTGCCTGACCAAAAAAATATCACATGGACAACACGGTCCCCTCCCCCTCGTGAAACGCAAACACACTTGGCCACAAGATGGAAATAAACATTGGTTGTAAATATTGCCCTAGTTTAACTTATTGGGCCGATACCAAAATGTTAAAAATGACTGAGATTGGCCGATGTCGATGTTAATGCCAATATATCATGCATCCCAAATGAAGACAGGTTTAAATACATTCCATCAGGAAAACACTTAAAATACTTTGCGCATGAAATCTGACATGTAAATTCTGAAGATCCAACTTAAACAAAATCAATCAATAAAACAAGCACATTTATAAATTAAGCAAGAAATAAGCACATTTCTTCAGATAGAAAATCATATTTCTAAACATGAAGTACAAAAAAAAGCCCAAGTCCCACATGATTCTGGCAGACGTTAGAAAATATGTATGTATGTATGTATGTATGTATGTATGTATGTATGTATGTATGTATGTATGGATGGATAGATAGATAGATAGATAGATAGATAGATAGATAGATAGATAGATAGATAGACCCCCCCAAAAAAAGGGGAAATTAAATTTGTCCAGCACTGATATATTTACAAATATTTAAAAAGAAAAAAAGATGAAGAAAAAAATTAATAAAAATAATATCATCATTCATAAAATAATTTAGGAAACATATTGGATGTCTCTGTTGAATAGTCTTATGGCTGCAAACGATCTCCTGAACCTCTCAGTCCAATACACCTCAGAGAGATCAATCTTTCACGGCAGCTGCTTCTCTGGCTGGTCAGGACATCATAGAGGGGGTGTTTAGTATTACCCAGAATGCCCTGCAGCTTCCTCTACATCTGCCTTTCCACCACAGTTCTTACAGGGTCCAGCTACCGACTCAGCACAGAACTGGCCTTTTTGACCAGTCTGTCCAGACGTCTGCAGTCTTTGTCTGTATGGCTACTTCCCAGCAGACAACAGCATACAGAAGCACACTTCTGATGACTGTGTGGTAAAACATCTGCAGCATGTCATGTAATTGAATTTCAAACCAGCCTATATCTGTTGATCAACCCCACTGTCACACTCAGTATATGAAACGTATCTGAAAGTTCCTGCTGAACCTGAAAATGAAAACGAGAGTGCTTAAAGGAACCTTGTCCCTAAAGGGAGTTGTCTTGCTCTTTATCAACCAATGCTTGCATCATCAGAGAACATTTGGAGGGGATTGAACTCTGCATGAGGTCAGAGCACTGAAAGGTTTAAAGGTGCCAAATATTCAAACTGTATTAGGCTGAAGAGACAAGGATTAAACTTTAATAATGGATGGACTCCGGAGCGGTTTATACAATGATTAACTGGAGAGTAGCTGACAAAAGATGCAAATGTGATGCTGTGCTACAACTGGAAATACAGCTGGATCCCATCCAACTCCCTCTGTGATTGCTATGATTTACAGGACACTGTACCGACACTGTATAAACTATCCATCCAGGTATCTTATGACTGTAAAGGTATCAAAAGCCTGCAAACACAAATCAACCTAATAACCTTACAACCCTCTACAGGGAGAAAATCAATTGATGTAGGACAACAATTGGACTACACTACTGAATAAATACTGCAATAAAAAAAATGAGCAAGTCTCAAACCTGGTTGCTTTTCTCTGCCTGGTTGTTCCTGTTAGAGTCAGGGAAATGGATGTGGCACCCCGTCTCCTCCATCACCCTCTTGATGTTGTTGCCACCTTTGCCAATGACGTGCGAGTGCTCTGTGTGGGAAACATCCATCTTCAGAGTCACCCTGTTGCTCTAATGTGGAGAAACACAAAGGTGCATATTGTGGAGAATTAACTTTAAGACATACAAGCCTAAAACCAAAACAAACAAACCGAAAAAAAACATCTATACACAGAAAGGAAATGGAGATTATTAGAAACACCCCTAATCCATCTCCAAAATCATCTTTATTCTGAAGAGATTTTTAAATTTATATTAATGCTAAATACTGGCATACAAAAATTTAGAGGAATGAGCAATATGAGGCAGATAAAAAAACAAACAATATCTGTATCCCATTTGCTGGACTCAAACAGACTTTTATGATTAAAACACACCGAATTGTGCAAACTAGACTAATCCTGCAGGAATGCATTTCTTCCTCTAGGAGGCACTACAGTGGAGAAGTCCGGATAAGCAAAATGCTGTGTTGCTATGGCAAAGAAGCTGCATACAAACACTTCAATCCATGGTAACCTAGATATAGGGAGTATCTGGCTGGAGAGCAGTTGTACTACTAGTCCGTGTGCAATCTGTTACTTGGACTGCAGTGAAAAACAGTTAGAGTGATACACGCACAAAAAAAAAGAAGAAAAAAAAAAGAAAAGGGGGGAAAGAAAATGTTATGCTCGGAATTATTTTTGCATATAATAAAAAAAGATGTTAACTGTACCTTTGTGTCAAGGACAGACATGATTCTGTCTTTAGCTTCTCTCACGTTATCTCTTTTCCCGCACACCTTGATGTGTGGATCTGAAACAAAAAGACAAAGCTGGGTTGTTTAGTGACAGCGAGTGTGTCGGAGCCGATAAGGAGTGAAGACAGAATGTGAAAGAAAGAGACAAGTTAAATAGCATTCAACAAAAGAGGACTGCATTTATCAGCAAATTAGCGAGCTTGCAAGAAAAGCTCTGCAAGAATAATTGCTGTTTTGATACGTGTAGTCCCAATGAAGTCTGCAAGCAGTCAGATGGCTCCCTGTGGAAGCGGATTCATGCATTTGTCATTCTTAAGTAAGAGTTTTTTCTTTGCACCTCTTTCAATCATACATGGAAACGAAGTAAAGATAACCCAATATTTTTTTTAACAAAGTTTAAAACTATTTTTGTTAGCTGTAGCTGACAGAAACCATAAAATGTCTTAAACTTGTAACAAGGCATTCATCTTACCTGGCTGAGTAGTTGCTGTTATTTAAACATTTTCAGAAATAAGGGTACAGAAGGGGTACATTACTGTGCCTCTAGGTACAAAAAAGACATATACAGAGTCCAAGGACAAATGTTGGACCTCAGGCTAACTATCTGTACCTTTTTCATTGTCTAAAAGGTTCACACATGTTCCTCAGCACTAAAAAGTACATTTTTGTACCATTTCTTGGATAGGGTACAATTTCTGGTTATTATCTTTTTCACAAAATATACATACATTAGCATAGCTAGATTTATGTCAATGGACTTCATCATTTTAACAATTCTGAGCTTTAAAAATGGTGAACTGATTTTTAAATTTTTTTTGACAGGATAATTTTTCTATGTCCGAATAAATATTTGGATCAATTAAAACATTTCTCAGTACAAGATGAGCTTATCCTTTAAGAGAGAAAAAAAAAGTTGTTTGTCTGGGCAACTATTGGCTACATCGTGGTAAAGTTATGCATCAATCATGTCTGTCAAGTCAATAGTTATTGACTGTCAAAGTAGCGCTCAAGGTACAGACTATAGGGGCAAAAATAGGTACGTAGAGTTAAGGGTACAAAATGGTACATTTGAGAGTACCAACCCAGTGAAAAGACATGGTAACCCTAAAAGTACAATTCTGTACTTTAATTTCTGAATGTTAATATAGTTATTTAAATATAAAATTATTTTAATGAAATATTTAGTAAATTAACTTTCAATGATTTCTCTAAATTACTGCTCTAACTTATTGCTGCCGTAGATACACAAGAGTTTGCATACATAAGAACACTGAAAAAGAGCATAATTTAAGGAAATAGTGGCAGCTTTTGAATACCACAGTTTAAAACAAAAATCACAAAAAGAGAGAATATAACCATTTCCAGGTACGGCTCATGAGTAGGCATTATTACATCTGGCCCCTTTGCAAACTAAACAATTGAAAAACGCAAATGCGAAAGCACACAAACACAGGCCCATAGAAAGAAGACAAATTACACTCCACCCTTGCAGACCATTGCCCATGTTTAAACTGTACTGAGTAGCAGGAAGCCCACTAAAGCCCCCTTCCAGGAATCCCCCTCCCCATATAGACAAAAACACACAAGAACTTAGATTTACAGTATGAGCTGCACACTGAGCTCAATAAATCCCATTTGTTGCTTTAACTTCACGGTTGACAGTCTCAAAGAGGCTTGCCATTGTAAAAGCTCAAAGACAGGTCAGAAATTAAAACATCTGCAAATCTGATATTTGATCAAGAAAAGGAATAACTGAAAATCATTCACAAATAAAAGTGAAATTATGAAACAAACTGAAAAGGACAAAGAAACACAGAAAAAGAAAATAAAGCAGTAAAGAGCTGTGGATACATTTTACAGCTGGTTTCAGGCAGTTTTCCTCTTTACCTCTGTTACGGTTAACAACCAAAAGCTTTCAATTTCATCCCACAACACCTATTTCAACCATTAGGGGGAGCCTGGGTCCTCTAAGTGTCCGCCACCTAAACCTGTAGAGCACATCTGGCAAACATTAGCCAGCCTAAACGAGTGTTGCAGTTGTGATGTAGAACACCCCCGCATTTCTGGAGTTTGTTAGGTAATTTTTTTCTCCCCCTTTTCTCTACTTGGTGATAGATTGTGGAATAAAAAATGAACACCTTAAGTCATAATTTGGTTCACACGAGAGCTACGAAAACAAACAACAACAAGGGCTAGACTTGCAGCTGAAGAAAATGAGCCTTTTCAGTTAGCATGCAGCTTCGCTTGACTGAGAAGAAACCTCTTGACCCAGAATTATCTGCTGGCAAAGCTGAGAGATTTTTCCCCCCCAGCTACATTAGAAAATACCACACAAATGAAGAGAATTAAGATAGTTTGGCTTGGCTTTTTCCATTCAAGACATCTGCGGAAACAGAAAAAGTTCCAGTTGGCGAGTACAAGAGCTATTACAATGATTTTCATATAAAAACAAAGAATGAACCCTGAAAATTTGAAATCTAAATATGATGAGAGTGAGTTAACAAGTTGGTCAGAAAGTTTCTTAAGGGGAAGAAAGACGTGAGTCCTAACTGTATTAAATTACTGACAGTATGCTGCTTCTAATGGCTGGCTCCAAAGCCTACCAACTGAACTTATCACATCTCTGCAGGTGGCACAGATTACTTCCTGCAGGTGATAAATGAAATAGAGAGGCTGTTTTTTTCTTCTTTTTTTTTTCTTGACAAAGTGCAAGACCGAATGTGGAGAGGTTACAAACACACAATTCCCATAGTTTGGGAATGGTATCCTGAATATTAACTCCAGATGGCAGAGGAAATGTTACGGCAGAATTCCAAAGAAACAAGAACTATGACAAGCATGAATTTAGATTAAAATAGTTAAAAACACATTTTACTACCAGATAAATGGAGTCATCTGCTATTTAAAGGACTGAGCAACTGAGTTTTGTCTTTTATTCATGGTTACATGATGGGAAACAAGTCCAATAAGGATTTGTGTCTAAAGTAATTTTAACTCTGGCTTATGTAACATTTCAAATACCAGTCAACTGGAATTGAACAATTACGGTTATCTGCACATTTCTCACACTAAATTCATGATCGTCTTAATTTACTTTTAAATTTAATAACACATAGTAATAACAGCAGTAGTAATTGTTATTATGTAAATTATCTTGAATATTTACAAAAATAATTATTTTCAGTACCTGAATTGAAACAATATATTAAAGAAACAATTACATGTACACAATTACAGACAGACAGTTGTTTTCAAACTTGTATTTCTGTTATTTCATTTTTTTCGTCTTACATTTGAAAATTTGAAAAAAATCAAGTTTAAAATTATAATCTAACATCAGATCAATAAAAATAAAATAAAAATAAAAACGTGGGTTTAATGAAAATTATGTTTAGCACATAATCTGAGCCTCACTGGAACACATTCATATTTATTGAATATTACTGAATATCTGTTTGAAGCAACTCGTTTTTGCCTTATTAGGTTTACAACATGTTTTTAATACATTACCTGTATAAAATGGTCAAAATTTAAAATAGATTTTAAAAAACTCCCACTGGAAGGACTATCAGATTAAACAATAATGAATATAGCCTACTGGTTGTGATAATGATAAACAAATAAAAATGGAACCACTACTAGAAATATTTTTGCAGAAGAAGAGGTTTTAACTCAAGCCTTGCTACCAATGCACATTGTGTATGAAAGTGTCTAATTTTTTGATGAGGAGCTTCATCCATTACACATTCCACATTAACCTTGTTTTTAGTGTTTCTCCAAGCAGCAATGAACAAAACTGACAACCGCCTTAAAAAAATGAATAGGAGATAAATTACAGCAATAACTGTTGTTCATTTAAAAAGTTTCAAAATAGCTTTAAAATGTATAAGTTTATAGAGGCTTGGGTTGTAAAGGCTTGCAGGAAGTTGTGTCTTTTATCATCTTCTTTATCATTAGTGTACTTAGTCCAGGTAGAAGAGGATGAATCTGAACTGTGGCATCATAAACGATTAAAACCAAACGAATAACGTTCTGTTGTAGATCTAAACAAATTCAGGAAGTTTCTACTGACTTATTGTGCATGTATGATGTCAACCCTCTATCCTCCAAAGATCATAAAAAATACATAGTGATGGCTAAGTATGCAAGTTAAGCAAAAGCATCCTCTTACAGCTTTTCAGGACAGTCAACACATACTTTTTCTTACTGAAGATTGATATAAATATAATTTACTAATATCATTAGGTTGTTTTTTGCATAGTCTTGTTTATTGTTTTAGCAGCGTACAAGCTAAAGTGGCTAGTGCTGGCTAAAGTGCTAGTATTCCAGGAGTACTGAAAAACTGAAAGACAAAACCAGCTTAAAAAAAATCTATTTATAAAATATTTTAGAGCACAGCAAAAGTAGCAGCAGCAACATTTAACGTTCAATGTTTTGGTTGAACTATGTTTACTGTACAACTAAACCTCTGAGAAGCTGAGTTTGATGGACTGTCAAAAATCACGCAGTATTAAAAAGTGCAGCTACAGAATATGGATTTAATATTATTTTACGACTCTTCTTTTATCATGGTAAACATCAAAACCAGTAATTCTTTCAGCTGTTCTAGTCAATGCCCTTTCTCTTGACCTTAGCATAATCCTATAAGAAGCAAAATGGAAGCCAGTGGGCTTTCTTGTCCTTTCTTTTCTCTTTAGTCCCCTGATTAGAGCACTTAGACAGTCTCATGTCTCCTCTCAGAAATACTTATTGCTTTTCTTAGTTTTTACAACACAGCCACAAAACTACACAAATGAAAAGCCTGGGACAGAATTCAAAGTTCACTTCATCCACTTACACGTTTTTCAGGGTGTTGTAGGAAGCATTTTTTTGTGAATGAAGGGATACTTGGCGTGAAAGAAGGGTCATGTACCTATGAACTGCCAGGACTTAAAGTTGATTATGCATCAGAGAGGAAAACATGTTAAATAATCCACCGTAATCCCAACAACATTAGTCTCAGCCGACTGACTGAGGAAGTTACATAATGTCAGTGGATCGCACATCTGGTTCGAAGAGTAACACTGGCAATTCTGCTTGGGGAAACAAAGCAGGCACATCTAAACCTTTTCCGCCCCCTTCCCCCTTCTCAATCCCTCCCTCCCGGAAGAGCTTTAAATAACCAAGATAATCTTTTATTGGTAACAGAGTACTGGAGCAACTTTACCAATAAATGCGAGAGCTTCAACTCCCACACCTCCGCCTCCACAGGAGAAAAAAAAAAGTTCTGCGTGCAGATGGAGTTACTGGCTTTTGAGCAATGGAAAACATGTAAGCTTTCATCTGTGCAAACTGCTTAATTAGCTTTTTACTAAAGAATGCAAGTACAACATAGAAATACCTCCCTCTCATCCATCTGATTCCAATAACGTCCGAGATATCTGGCTAAGACAACATGGACTCGCATACGCACTAAATGAATTATTAAATAGAAAAAAGAAAACAAAACATGATGAGATGTAACATTTTTGAAATTCCATCCATGGTGTGACAAGAAGTAGAAAAATGAGACCGGTGAATATTAACTGATTCCAACAAAAATACTCTTTCCATCAAACTATATATATCAGGAATTCTATTTGTCTTAAACTGTTTAATGGTAGTCACTATGAAAATGGGAATATCAGATGAGATTAATGACATCAAATATATATATTTCTTTCATTATTAGGGTCTAGTAGGCATGTGTGGGTTACTGATATCAATCAATAACTTGGTTTTATGAAGTCACGATTTTTTAACAGCAAATTCTTTCAATCATATGGCTCCTATGTTTTAAAGTTCTGGTAGTGAGATACCAAAGAATGGGTCACCTCACAGTAAACTAAGTTTTTTCAACCTGGCCCTTGCTTCTGCCAGATAGCTGGCTGAAAGAAGGTTACTACACTTTTCTATTGCTTAAAATAAAGACAAACGTAGGTGTTTGGAAACATTTCTGGGTAAAAAAAAAGTTTGAATTTAAGGAGCACCACCCCTCACTCTTAGCAAGGTAATGGTGGGCAGAGTTCTGGGTTTCACAAATGAAGAACAAAGTATTTTGTTTCTGGATTGAGGCTCGGGGGTGGGGGGTTGGGGGTGGGGTGGGGTGGGGTGGGGGGTAATTGGAGGGTTGTAGATTTGATTCCAGCTTCCGCCTGTCCCATGATGATGTGTCCCTTAACCCTAAATTGCCTAATGATCAGCATATCGGTGTGTAAATGTGTGAGTGCCTGTGATTGTGAATGAGTGAATGTGGCTTCAGTGTAAAGCGCTTCTAGAAGTCAGAAAAGTGCTATCTAAGTTTAGACCATGTAAGCCTGACCAGTTTACAAACGTTCAACTTTAAATCCCATTTACTCATACCAGTTAATGTAAGGCAAAATATGAACATAGGTTGCCTCAACTTCTCCCTAGGTATTTAAAAACTAAACATGGGTTGTTTCAACTCAAAGAAAGGAGTTAACAATTTACAAAACAATTTAAATTTGTTCAGCATTTTGTACAGTTAAAAAAAACACTTCTAAATTTAGTGGTTGTTTCTTTAACTGTTTAGCTCAGTTTAGTACATTCAGTAGCTACACTGTTCTTACAGTTCTCATACAGTGATAATTTTGACCCACGACTAGGCTAATCAAAAGTCTCTAGAGTTAACTTATCGAATAAGTGACATATATGACTTCCTACAAAGCAGAGCTTCAAAAGTCATTACAGTGCCAACACAGATCCCATTTAAGTACTTTTTGTTTAAATTAAATAACAACTCAAGGTATGGACTGGTTATTGATATTCTTAAAATTTACAGTTTTCTAGAATATTCTGCTCAACACTTAATTTAATGAGATACCAGAGAAAGTCACAGAGTGATTGGAGGTTTCTCCAGCTCTATGGATCATATGACCTCCTTGGTGTAGCTCCTCATCCACATTATCCTGCACTATGTTAGTCAGCTGACTAAAAGAACCCTTTTAGATATTTTCCTCACTGAAAAGATAAAAAAATTTGACTGTAAAGAAATATTTCCAATCTTGAAAAACACATAGAGTCATAATGTGGAAACTAAAGGAGTGCCATCCATCACTTCTATTAAAACTGGTAAGCTAAAAACACCACATCTGTTACCTGAGCAGATAGCCTGACTAATTAACCAATAAGATCTTAAAAAATATATATATATAATTTTTTCTGTTCATTTTTTAGAAAATTGAACTATTTTTTGCTACCAAGAACATTTTAATTGTAGTAATCAATTCAGAAATTGTTTTTCTGTTTTAAATAAAAGCAGTTAAAACATGAGTTAATTTTTATTATAATTTTAGTAAAGGTTATCATTTCATGAAAATCTTGAACCAGCCTATGACTACTTCTGTTTCATCACCATTAGTACAAATAAGTCTATGAATATAGAACGTAAGCAAATATGCAATGACACAAGATGTTCATCATCAAGTACTAATCTCCACGTCATTTTTCGTCTCTCCGGAAAACATATTGTGTCAACTTGGAGGAGAGCCACACATTTTATGAGCATAACACATCAGGCACAAACATCCAACACAAAACACATGGCAGTAATAGCATCCAAATAAAGACTAACACAGAGCTTGAGTATTCGACATGAATTCAGAACAACAGGTCATAATTGGGGTCAAGAATATATATGTATATATTTTTTTGTTTTTGTTTTTTTTACTTGGCCAGTGAACCCATCGAGTCCTAATTTCCTCTAACAGAAGATATGTCAGTGCACAATGAAAATAAATACAAAATCAGTGTTCAAATAAGGAGGATAAATATGTAAGCTGTACAGAAACAGACAAGTAAAATGGATCCCAAACATTATCTGCATGGCCCGCCTTTGGTCTATTAGAAAATGTCTGTTGACATTGCATACATGTGCCTGCCGATGATATTATTAGAAAAAGGAATAACCCATAGTTTACTGGCCTGTGTTATAAATCATAGATGGTACCTAGGGCTGGGCAATAAACCCCCAAAATGCACCAATACCAAAATTTATGACCGTTACCGACTAGGGCTGAACGATTTTGGAAAATAATCTAATTGCATTTTTGTTTTCAGTATTGCAATTGTGATTTAATTTTTGATTAGTGTTTATGGTTTTTTTCTTCTATATATTTTTAACTAATGCAAGCAAGAAAATTGATGTGTATTTTTATAAACAATGTCAGATTTTTTTTATACATAATTTGTTCAACTTTATAGGCTAGACTTATTTTAAGATAAAGGCAAATGAAGCGTGGCTGAATATATATACAAACAATACATACCCCCTCAAAAAAAAAATAAATAAAAAAAAGTTACATTATCGGCATTTTTCCTACCGATAGCCGATATCGTCCATGACCCCCAAATCGGCCGATAATATCGGTCGGGGCCTAATTTTAGCCATGCAACTCTCATATATGGTGGTGTGTTGTTTTTTAGGTGTTGATAAAAGTTTGTAATGAACATCGTGAGGTAGCAACATAATAATCTATATAATACCTTGTGTTGTGCAGCAACGTTTTTTTTTGCCTATTTAATTTCCCATGTAGTATTACTCTTTGTTACCAAATTTTGAGCAGCGTTGGCTTCTGTCAAGCCTTAGACCATTTTATAACAGGTTAAAGCACAGCGTTTCCTTCTCTGCCTGCATTGTTTGAACCAGTCAAACTTCAGCCTTTGAATTAGAAAATCTGATTTTGTTATATTGCGACATTATTACATATGCAATTAATTGTTCACCGATATTACCAACGTCATTTTGCCGATGTCAGTATATTCAGGATTTATAAACAAACAAAAAGATGAGTTTTAGTTTAGTAATGCTCATGTCCCTTTAAGATGCTGACTGAGCTACTACTACAGACTGGATGAGGTGGAGTGACATGAATTCATATAGTC
The DNA here is from genome assembly GCA_028564705.1 of Apricaphanius iberus. Taxonomy (NCBI): domain Eukaryota; kingdom Metazoa; phylum Chordata; class Actinopteri; order Cyprinodontiformes; family Aphaniidae; genus Apricaphanius; species Apricaphanius iberus. Next base: position 1,053,735 of record JAPXFQ010002592.1, read on the forward strand.
ATGTGACTCCACCTCATCCGGTCTGTAACAAGAAATAAACAGTGTTGCCAACATAGCGACTTTGTTGCTATATTTAATGCGTTTTTAGGCCCTTCTAGTGTTTCACATTTAAAAAACAAAAAACAAAAACAACTAGCAACCAATCTAATGATTTTGTTATATTTTAATTGGTGAATTTTGGAGACTCCGACGTCAGGCATGTGTCCTTGTTGCTCTTCTCACTGAGCAGCAGTAATATGGTAGGCCTAGAGCTCTTACAACATGCAGCCAGCCGTGTGCTGCAGCTCGACTTCCTTAAGTCTGCTCAGTCTGAGCAGGCATTTACCCCACTGAGTCCAGAATGCTGATAAACTGTACTCGCTTGAAGCTGCTGCTGGCTGATCCCACCCGTGCTTAGATGTAAAAGTTTTTCTCTCTAAAGCCATGTACACAGGTAGCCAGGGTTCTTTAAAAACAAATTTTTTTCTCCGCTCCTTTAAAAAAATAATCTCCATCCACACATACCCGGATAAATGCATTCTCAAGGACATCCATAGACATGGCAAACCTGTAAGGGGCAGTATTTCTTCCAAATCCTATCCACTCAGAGTAACTTTCTACTCTCTAACTTATAATAATAATACCGATAATACCAACACAGCTGTTTCTGATTGTAAACACAGGTCACAAAAGTGATTTTGGAGCATTTTCTGTCTCCGAGAATGAGATTAAGACAGTTAAAACTCCGTTTTCATCTGTCCACACGCAGACACTGAAAACTGAGAAAATGCAGATCATCACTTTGGCCGTAGTTTATAATGTAACTCTGAACTTTATGTCAATATCAGTGATATCAAAAATAGGACAATTCAAAAACATATTTAAAGGGCAAAATCTTATACCATTTCCACTCCTACCATACAGCCATTAATGGTAAAAAAAAAAAAAAACCCTCTCCATCATCCATTTCAATTTGATGTACATTACAGAAATGAGGCATCTACAGTACTCTGAATGTGGAGTGGGTGCAGCTGGTTGAGGAAGAAAAGAAGCCACAGCCCCATTTACAGAGAAAAAAGTTGGTGGTGTTGTTATTGTCAATTTATAGTTATCGATGTAAACTGCTCAGTATATCGCAACATTGATTTGAGGCCATCTCACCCAGCCCTAACGGAACCATATCTCCATAGGTATATAATCCATCCATAGTTCTTTTCAGTTTGTTTTTCACACTGTGCCACTATATACAACTGCATATGAGCTAAGATGAGCATTTGCAGGTATATTTTCTACTATTTGGCTTGCGAGGAAGTTGATTTAAAAAGTTATTTGGCAATGTTTTATCTTCTGCTATCCGTTTATGTGGAAGCCTTTTTAATTCAATTCAATTCCAAAATACTTTATTGATCCTTGATACTTTATTGATTTCAGAAACCTGTCCGTTAAATTAGCATTTAATTTTTATCCAGTCATACCCCACCTGCAACAACTCTTCTGATCAGGACATCCCCAAGTTAGAACTGTTTTTATCATTGTCCTGAATTCCATTTACAAACAATACACAACCCAGACATTTTCAGCTATGATGATTTAATTCATGCTAACATTTTAATAGCTTACTAAGTCACCATCTTCTCAGAGAGGAATACCCAAAAAAATTACCTTTTTTGGACTTGGCTCCAATTTTCAGTTTGGAAGGCCAGGCTATCTGTGTTTGGGTCTCATCCATGATCTGGAACAGAATGAAGATGGGCAGATATTAGTTTATTACAGACAATGAGATTTGCAGATGCTGCGTGTTGGAAACAGCAAAGAAATTGTGTCTGTTAAAATCGTAAAGTGAAAAAATCAAGATGAACACAGAAATGGCAAAATACCTAAAAAAGAGAAAGGGAGCTACTGCATCTAATAAAGCAGCATCTAGATGTTAGTTTGAGCCAATCTGCTGACTCGACCTGATTTTTCTAGACGTACGTTTCAGCTCAGCGTTCAAATCCATCCCACCAAAAAATGAAAAGAAAATAAAACCAGAGAGGACTTTAAGGTTTGGAAAAAAAAACATTTTTCCAAAAGACATCTTTGTGAAAAGAACCGTTTGACCAATCTAACCAAGAGCATATGCTTCAGCGGTTTAAAAAAAGCAAACAGCAAGACGTAGTAATGAAAAGAGTAAGGAGGTGTTAAGGACTCAGCATTTCAGCAAACTCCTGCTTGTCATTTTGATCAATAAGTACTTCACCTGGATTAACAGATACAATCTATAAACAACACTATTCAGAGGAACCTTGTCCTGGGAAGGGGTTAATCTAAGTGGGGACAAAAAAAGTAAAAACACGAGTAGAAAAAAAGAAAAAGGAATGATTGTTGTGTGCTAATGGTTTAGTCAAGCTCGATAAGTTCCATTCTTGTTTTTACAAATGTCCTGCAGTCTTCTGTTTATTTTCATACTTTCCAGGGGTTTGTACTTTCAGGGTGGGGAAGATATTAATTTCTTCAAGTTCTCGAAGTTTCAGCCATGTGACGAAGCCATGGAGGACTGGTGATTACAACACTGCTGACTGCCACTTAATAGATCTCAGTGGACAAGTGCATAGAGCCATAAGATAAACAGTGTAAGTCAGATGGAAGTGGGTATGCATTAGGCCCCATCAGTGCTCCCTGCAGATGTTTAAGCTTATTAAAATAACAGAACATCCAAAATGAGACAATTGGTTTCTTGGTTACTAATTTTACTAAATATTTCCTTAAGTTCTATTAGATTAAATATTTTATAGCTTGCAACTGGTGCCAAAAATCAAACGGTATGTGTTTAATTTCCCCACATTTCTTTTTGGAAGTAGCGTGGTCTGTTTGGGATCCTTGGAAATAAAGTTTGACAGCTCGTCCACTGCCACCCTCACACACCTGAGAAACTGAGAGTATGCTCAGAAAAAGTCCAACACATGCTTTTTTTATTCTGCAGCTACACGCTCTGAGTCTGTGATGGTTGACTGGAAGCCCTTTCAAGCCTCACTGGCTTCCTACATCCCAGCCTGTAATCACGTATAAAAATGGACAGACTAGATCATCACCTCAATGAAAAACTCGAAGGCAGCTTTCAATCTTTTTCCAGAGTAGGATTCCAAAACAAAAATAATGCTTGCAAATGCGGGTTGGTTCTTATTAAAGCACAACTGCATTCATCAGAAACACATTAAAGGAGATTAATACAAGACAATAAATTCCTTGTGCAACACATTAGTACAAAAGAATATCTTAAATGCTGTTTTGTGACATTCTTGTTTTTTTTCTTCAGCTCGTTAAACGAATTACGATACTCTTAAAACAAAAATTTATTGGTAGAAAAATAACTCTCTAGCCATCTCACTGATTTACAAAGCCTTGCAAAAAAGTTGTAGTTCATAACTGTCATAACTGGAAGAAAATGTATAAATGTTTTTCAAGATATTTTTTATAAATAAAAAATCTAAATGTTGTGGCGTGCATCTGTATTTAGCCCTCCTGAGTCGATATTTTGTAGAATGTGTCACTGTTATCACAGCTGCAAGTCTTATGGGGCATGTCTCACTGGCCTTGGACATCCAGGGTGAAACTTCTGACCATTCTTTACAAAATAAAGAAGTTCGATCTTTTTGGAGAACCTTAGCAAACAGCGGTTTTCAATTTTGATCCTTTTCTGGATTTAGAACTGGACTCTGACTGAGCCGTTCTAACACATAAACATGATAAACTATAGCAGCTCAGGCTGTAGTCATGGTCCTTTTGGCTTTGCATCTGTCTCAAATCCCTTTTGGGTTTCTTCAAAGATTGCTTTGTATTTATCGCCATCGATCCTTCCATCAAGTCAAACCATCTTCCCTGTATCCGGTGAAGAAAAGCAGTATGATATTATAATGATGCTGCTACCAGGTTTCACCACACTGGCTATTTATATATTAAAGTCCAAAACATTTTACTTTAGTCTTATCTGACCTGAACACCTTTGCTTACAGCAGACTGCAAACAGGACTTGCTCTGAACAATACTATTTGTGATGTTTAAAACTTGGATAATATTTAGATTGGATGTTTTTTGTTTTTTAACCTAACTCTGTTTTAAAATATTCTACAACCATATATGCCTTGCTATGCCTGATGTGTTCCTTGGTCTTTCCAAGACAAGGTTTGACAAATGTTCTCCAGCAAAAATCTGAGGCAATCACAGAAAAGCTTTGTTTCTTGTAAGTTTACAGCACATACAGGAAGACTCTGTTTACTATTACATTGAGTTCTAAAGGCAATTGTTTGATCTTGATTTTATTTAAAGATATAAGACCAAAGGAAGCTAAAGAAAATGCACACAACATTTTTCCTTTTTTTTTCTTTACAAAAAATATTTTAAAACTGTGTATAATTTCACTTCCACTTCCCAGTTCTGCACAGCTTTCTGTTGGTCCGTCGAATAAAATCCAGACAAAATACATTAAAGTTTGTGGTTGTAATTTGAAAACATTTGGAAAGGATCACGGGTTATGAATATTTTGGGGAGGAAATTTTTAGCGTAACGGATCTATTTGTTTCAGATGAAAACAATCACAAAACCGTTTTCTCGTAAAATATTGTGCAACCGAAATTAAAAAAGCCAAAAGTGATTAGAGCTGAGAGTAATGGCAGCTCAAAATCAGGCTGCATTGTCTTTTTGCTATAAATGTTGAAAGATTGTTACAATTCGTGGACGCGGGCAATGAAAAATTGTTAGTCAGTCCTGTTTCCATTGTCTGCAAGCAGCATTGTGGTATTAGAGGCCAAACATTCAAAATGTTGACACTGGGACCATATCCCAGAATGCAACACATTTCTTCTGCAAAATCAATGTGAATCTCCTGGCTGTAAATTGTTTGCTTGGATAATTTCAACATTACTACATCTGCCCGATGGGTCGGATAAAAGGACCCAAAAAAATAAAATAAAAATAAACACTTTCCAATGCAGATAAATTGATTGTTTTAGATAAGGGGTACAATTCTTAAAGGGCCACAAAAATATTTTTGATCAGTCAAAGGTCTGTATATTATCTGTTATCAATCAATTCAATTTCAGTTCTGTTTATTTATATAGTGCCGATTCACAATGCATATTATATCAAGGCAGTTTAATCGTACTTTGTCTTTAATGTTTTCTAACTAATCAATATGCCTTAATAAATTTATTAACCTGAACAAAACTGGTCTCTTTCAATCAAAACAGCAACACGAATTTAATGTAATTTCCATTTGGTCATAAATCAAAAGAATATGCTACTCAAATAAAACTAAACACTTTTATTATTTATGCATCAGACAAAGGCTTCTTGTTCTTCACCAAAATCCATGAAACTCAGATGGAACATGCTGTTGCTTTTTGCTGTTCAGTCATAAATATAACAAAAATCCTACTTATCATCCACTTCATTGCATTAGTGGTGAGATGGTGTTTTCACCCTCGCTGCACACTGGAGAAGCGCAACGCAACGCTAATTGCTGAGTGCAGTTTAGAAAGGCAGATGGCACATGGGTCCGATGGCGGATGGAGGGAGAATAAATGCTAATGGTTCTTTCTACTTGACTTTAAGCTGTCTATATGCATTGTCTACTTTTCTTTTAACACATTTTTTTCCCCATCAGAACAATGTGCGGCTCGAAAGTGACAGTCAAACTTCTCGCTCACAAAGCGCCGCAGTGATGTGCGAGTAACAGCGTATTGCTAGCACAGAGAAGACTGAACCGTTGCCCTGATACCCGAGCGGACCACGCACGGGCATCGTGTGGTTTTTGGTTATTTAAATGGAGCGCATAGAACACCGCACTGCCTCAGTATGAAAACATAAATATGGTGAAAGAACCGCTGTTTCAGGGACAGGCATAGGTGGTTAGGGGGCCAGACCCGGCCCGGGTCCCGCCTATTTGGGGGACGTTGTTTTAGACTATACAACAAGCATAAAGAAATAATAAAGTAAGTTAAATTCTCCACTTCCAAATATTACCTCCACTCCCGCTGGCGGCAGCTAATGTTAAGTCAGCTGTGGATGTATGCACTCTTCAAGTGTTGTGTGGTTTGTCTGTGTATCTTGTTACCAGCTTGGGAGCAAGAACTACACTATTATAATCAGAGCAACTGACTCTCATTGGTTCGGTCCTGCGCTTGTTCTCTCCTCAATTGAATGAAAAGAGAAATGCAGGGATGGTTAAAAATGATACTGATTAGTTAAATAATCAAGAAAAAAGATTTATAGATTATTCAGCAAAGAAATTATTCAGCAGCTGCAGTTCCAAAATTTTGCCATGCCTCCTCTCTTTAATTTGTTTTCCCCATCCTGGAATAATATCAATGATTTCACATGTATTAAAATACAGGCCTGAAACTAAAACCTGATGAGGTTGTTTTTTCTAACTCTGTTATTCATGCTATACTGTGACAGTAATGCTAATCTACTGCAGGACGCCCATCCTGCCGCCATCCAGCACATGTGAGAATGCTCAATAAATCACCTTCGGCCCAGAGCTGGATGCTAACTTTTCTGACTGAAGTCACATATTCACACAAACAGCTGGATTTATTAGAAACAACATGAAACAGGACGATTTGTGCTTGGCAGTATAAAGAAAAATCCTCCACAGCAGTTCATGCTTTGTATTTGTTTTACTTTTTTTACTTCAAATCCTGTGACATTGTCTGGGTTTTATCAGAGGCATTCATTTGGAACACTGCAATTTAACAAATATAACACTGCAGCCAGTTCTCAGAGGTTGCTGTAATTATGGAGGAAGAGATGAACTAAATATATAACTATGACTGATTTAGTGGTGAGTTTTAGATAAAATTTTTAAAAAAAGTGACTTTACAAAGCAGATTTATTCTCTTTTTAAGCTAATGTAAAATGTAATAAACAAAAAAATAAGGCTTATCATGAGAGTGACATCGCAAGCATTCATTTGTACCTTCAAACACTTGAGTCGTCACAATTTTCGTAAAAAGGGCTTTGTTCAGAGAGACCCGCTTCCTGTCCAGCTTTGCTATTCTTGGCAGCGCTCAGCAGATGGGACTGATTTCTGATGGACCACACACCATTTTAAGGGGCTGGGTAGCGTTTATTTTCATGAAGGGCCTTGAAAATACCCCTCAAATGACTAAGGATATTTGCACAAATTAAGAAACCTATACATTTACTATTTAACAATTTTTTCTCTGTCACTCCACCCCTTTTAAAAAACTGAACAAATACAGAAATTGCTGTGATAGCTTTCATGGCGTCCTTCTAACAACACTGATTGGGTAGTTGAGGTTTTCGGTAACACATGTGACTGGGTGTATGTCGCAGCAGCAAATCCACATGGCAGCAGCTTGTTTCCTGGACTTCGCTGCGATGATGCAGCTGTTGGTTCAGCTGGAATGGATGACTGTGGAGAGAGGGCTTTTGTGTGTAAGGAAGAGTTAAGAGGCTAAAGACAGCAGAGCTGGAGGCAGACAGAACTGACTCAACCATCCTCTCAAGACTCAACAGCCATGTTAAGAAACTAAGTGTTAACTGGCAGCTACTGCCTTGTTACCCCCTTTTGGCTAATGTATACATGATCATGAAAAGTCAACTCAATTAACAAGGAGGGGAATTTTGCAAACACCACAGTTGAAAATGTAATCAAATATATACATTCTCAACCAGAGGGAACTTAATTATTCAAGCTCCGAATTAATATGTATTTCCCTTTCCTAAAAAAAAAAATTATGAAATGAAAACCTGTCTAAAAAAATCGTGTGTACACACTCTGTAGGACCCAAATAAATAATTGCTGTTGGACCACCAGGGGGCAGGAAGAGTGACTTTAACCACATCAAAATTCAAAAGAAGATGACTACCATTTGCTTAGGTCTGGGAATGCCATCACACAAGAGTCCAGACCTTCCTAGTTGCAATTCAAAGAACCAGTGGAATCTACTACTCAATTCTGTTGCTAGATACTATCAGCAATGCAAGTCAATACACTATTTCTTTGAAAGGAAAATTTACAAATTATATGTTGCATAACATTATGTGTACCTCTGGTTATACTCTTTGTTGACTACTGTGCTAAATTCACCCTAAACCACCACACAATCAAGCTGGCGTTTCCATGATACTAATGCCAGTAGGGCTACAGCCTATGGTTATTTTAGTAATCTAGCAATCGAGTAACTGGGTGAAGAAATTGGAAGATATTTAGCCGTTATTTTAATTTTACGATTCAAGTCGATTTGAAGCAACAGACTGGCTGGCTGGTACAGACCACGGTGTACAGCGCATACTTCCTGTTAAGAAGTTGCAGCATTGAAGACGTATAGATGTGAAATAAGTAATAATAAAAGGGTGGTTAAAAATACATTAGGATGACAAAACTATTTCATTTGCTTCCTTCTTTTCTTTTTGAACATGTTAAGATAACATTCCTGGTTTCATTTTGATTTTATTAAAACACGATTCGATGTGTTAAAATAAATATTCATTTTTCTCTAAAAACATTTCTTACAATTCACATTTGCTGCGCTCACACTGGATACTAAACTGTTGCTCTGCATGGTCTGATTTTTCAAATCAGAACTCTGGCTTCAGGTGGAGTGTTGTATTTCTCACTGGGAAGTTCCAAAACAAAACAAAGAGAACAGCCTACATATGAGTACTAGGCTCAAGTTTCTGCCAAAACGGTCGTAGATTTTTCATTATTCACCTTTTGTTCTCAGTAATTCTCAGTATCTCTCTTTGACGTTTAATGGAAACAGTTAAGAAAAAGTGAGACAGCTGGGAAAAACCTATTAAAAACGGTTTGTTGTAGTTGTGTTTGTAGCACAGAAGGTAAGAGTAGACGTGCAAAGTGGGTCTCCATCCCATAATGTCAAATAGTCACCCAATTTCTAATCCACATATAGATCACAAGAACATTTGAAAAAATCTCAACTTTAAAAAGTATCTATTTCACTGAAAACTCAATTTGCATGTGGATTAGAGTTGCAAACACAGACAATCGGTGGTTGCAAAAATGTCTGTCTAAGTATGGATTGGGCTTAAAACTGTCTGACCTACTTATGTCAGCCTCTCATAATTTCCTGCCGGACAAACACTCAATCTTGACTGTTAACTTTTCACATTTGTTCTATGCCAGAGCAAAAAAAATTAATACATAAAAACAATAGCAGCTTTTGGTGCAAAAACTGAAACAAAATAAATGACGTTTGGCCCCGGACTGGCACTTACATTGAGCCTGGCATTATTTACAGAACCACATTCTCTGGGAAGGAGAAACGGAACATGCGATCACGGATGAACTGGCTTCAGGTTCAAAGTTGTCTCTCAGCTCAAATCCACTCTGAGCTCTTCTGTGGTGAATAGTTATCATCTTCACCAGCTTTAGCTTCTCAAGTCTCTCTTCTGCCTCATGGCTCAACCTCTGCACTGCTTTCCAAACAGCTTTCTGGTCTTGGCCATTATTTCAAACTCCCAACAGATCACAATGGGAAACTTTTCCAGCACAATGGCCTGTTAAACTGCCTACTGACACATGTTTTCTATCAAACAATCATGAACCTAATTTACAGAGAAAACCTCTCATTGCACCAGACTGATAGCAGTGAGACATTTGTGGTACAATAGCCAGCAAAGACAAAGCGACATGAAAGCCAGAGGGAGGTTTTAAGTGCCAAAACTAAACGGAGATTCCCTCAAATGAGCTGCAAGGCATTAGACAAGGCCAATCCCAATGTGGTTTCATTGTGGTCTATTGCAATTTTTTTTTACTTTTTCACTAACTCTGCGAACAGGGTGGACTAAACTAGACTCAAGGAAGTCCAGCAGACGGTGAGTAAGAGGCTCTGATCAAGCGAAGCAAGTTGGCTTGGGGAGACAGCGCAGGGGCGGACAATTTTGTGCTGTGAATGAACTTTAAATTTCATTCCCAAAGTACAAGTGAAAGAGTGTGTAAAAAAAATGTGACCATATGCTTTCGTGAGCAAGCTAGAGAACCAGTTTATTAGTCTCACAGAGAATGTGCAGAGGGTGTGTTGGACAGGCAGGAAGCCATCCAACTAAGATTTTCCATTTTCATCAACTTGAAGGTATTCTACATAGATCACCCATTTCCTTTCAACAATACTGTTCTGCAGTCACACTTCGGTGTTTATTTTCCTAATTTTTACTGGGCATATATGGGGATCACCGTATCAGGAGTTACTGTTCATACATGGAAAAACTGCTGAAAAAGCAAACCACTAGTAGTCCTGGTTTACACCGTGCCAGGTCAAACATCGGCAAGCTAATTTCTGTTATTCAGTTTAACAGGTAATTAGGACTGTTTCTTTAAACAAGCTGTGACAATGTTTAAGTCCCAGAATCACAGATAAAACCAAACTATCACACCAAACCAAAATCAAACCAAAGCAAATTGACACAGAGCTACACTACGGTGCATCCTCCAAATTCCAGCGAGGGGGCGATCAAAAGGCGCCTGGTTTACATTACTGAGCTTAAGAAAACTGCTTCGGGGAAAATGAAATGGGCTCTTTTTTGACATTAAGCTCAGCTTCCCAAACTCTAAAACCAAAAGCGGAAAACAGAGAAAGGAGGAATGCTAGAGCAAACCCACTGTTTGTCATTTATTTCATTACAGCCCACTAACTGTCTGAGGATGTTCAACACAATCTGAAGGGTCGGTTTTTTGCAGTGAAGAATCTACAAGAGATTTTTTTTTAAATAAGCAAATATTAGAAAAACTGAGTAAGAAGACCCGATATGGTGTAAACATTAGGATTTTTCCAAAAATGAAAGAAGTGTTAATTTAGTATTAACCACATGTGATGTGGTGGTTTTGTGCCAGTTGATTGACATTTACGCAAAACTTGCAATCATAATGTTTACAGTAATGATCCATCATGTTGCAGAGATAACACAATGGTGTTAACATTTTGTTATTAATCTTTTCAAACATGCATGATCAAATTTGTTTACAGCCTTGGTAAGGATTTGTTAAAGGACGCAAAAACATATACTTTATTACATCGATATGTAAAAAATTGAAAAAAATCAGATCATTATTTTAAGCACATTTATTACGTTGTGGAAAAAACTAACCAAAATTATCAGTTGCAAAATTACTAGTTAACTTGCTGACTCTGCATAACCTCTCCTTGCCAACAGGAACGCTGTTGGTCCTAACCTATAACATTTCACAAAACTGGATTAGAGAGATCTTGACCTTTAGTCTTTGACATTGCCTCTAAATCGGGGATCTCAAATGGAGTTGAATACCGCTGATCTTGATCACTTGGAGTCCTGGGTCCTCTACTATGCATTCTTCCCTTGACTTCAACCAACAGGGTTTTATAGGACTTTGGTCTAAGGGCTGTGGTGACCATGGAAGAGGGTTGATTGGGCAATTGGGGTACCATTTTCATAGTAATTTACCCATTTGTTTGGGATCATCATCATGCTTAAATAGCCCAGGACTGTTTGAAATTTTATATTTGTTGGGGGTTATGATTAAAAAGTCTGAAATATTCTAATAGCAGTAAAGATGCACCAACAGGGATTTTCTTAGCCCATCTAGATATCTGGTTCTTTTTGAAGCCTATTTGGTTCTAATAAAAGGAAAGAACAAAAAGCATTCTTCAGAGGACAGTCTATGTCCCCAACCATGACCAGTTTCTTACTGAACTGAAAAAATTGTATCAAAATAAAGGTTGGTTGTTGCATTCACATAATAAAAATGGTAGATCTCATATAAAGAATAAAGGATAAAAAATTTTTTTTTGAACTTTCCCCAAAAAATAAAAAAATCTGATCAGGGGAAAATGATCAGATTCCGATCTCTGACTGATTTATCAGTAGATAGCTGCATTGCCTATCCAAGGATGAAATTTAACCCCTGTATGACTTTCCAATATGGTGGTGGCCCAATGTCAAGTCAGCCCAAGTCTCCCCATAAGTGTGTAGACAACATTTCTGTATTAAAAAAAACACTTTTGTTTTTTAGTCAAAACTAAATAAAATCATTTTTTTTCCTTTGCTGTAAGCAATATTTATCTAAACTAACATTAATATATACTATATCCTTGCCTACATGTATATACAAGTATATATTAAAGATACGTTTTCCCTTTGAATAAAATTACAAAAATAAAACTTTTTGAAAAAATAATTTATTAAGATGTGGCTATATTGTTCTACAAAGTTATACAGCTTATCTAATTTTGGGAGTGTTGAATAAAATCGAAGAAAATACATATTAGCATAACAGAAAACATACTTATATATAACCCAGCAGATTCCCACTTGACTGGCCAATCCGAAAAAGTTTGAGGGACCGTAAAAAAAATTAATTCAAGACATTCTAAAATCATGGAGAATCATCCTTGTATTATTTATGGTGACGCGCTTTTATTATCTTTTATCACAACAGTCAGTAAAAAGAGGCAACGCTGGCCTCGCTGGGTTTAATTCAAACGCTGCTCTAAACTCGATGAAATCTTGCATGCCACGGTTCATTATGTAAGTGAGAACGGCCCTGAGTGTTGTGTCAGCTGTGTTTTGGTATCAGAGTCCTGGGGCCATTTAGCGTCAGTGAAGTTCTATTGTTTTTATTTGTTTGGATTTGTAATTAGAAGTGACTGGACAAAACACCTGACAGCTGCTCCCTTACAAAGAGAGAAGTGGTGCTCCGTGGGTTCGAACACAACCCAAAGGCAAAGCAAACATTACCCAAGCGCAGACTACACACTCACCTTCTGAAAGAAATCCTCCCCGCCATTCACTCTCCCCTCAGAGGCAGCTAGAGAGAGAGAGGGAGAAAAAGGAGGATAATTTTAATAAAACCACACCAGCATTCACTTTTATAGGCACAAATTAATCCTGGTACAGCCAAATCACACAATGATTATACAGTCCTAACACTGTTACAGTATCTTCATTCAGAGCTAGTGTTAATGGTGGATCTCTGTTTCTCTGGATATTGTGTTTGGCACAGTTACTGGGATCGCTGATTGGCAGGAGTGGAAGAAAATTTTCCAAGTAATTTTCTATAATCCCAGAGACAACTTCTGTCTAACAAATTGATGGATACAAATCTTGTTTTACATTAGCCAAAAATGAAGCCTTTCACACATTACAGGCAGAAAAATGCTGGGCCTCTTTTCATAATATGAAACTGTGGCAATCCCTTTGAAATTTTTTACTAGAGCTTCAAAGAATCTCATAAGCCAAAAACCTGTTTGAAAAACTACCTGTAAACAAATTTTAGGTTTACAGTCAGTCCTTACGATACTCAAAACAGAAACAAGTAAGGTTTGATGTCGTTCCAACACACATGCAAGTCCTTCAATTTGTGCGATCCATTAAAAAAACCCACGTATCTGCTACCCAGGGCAAAATGCTCTACAGAGATTTTGTAAAGGATTCTTCCAGGATGAGTTTTCAAGATGGATTTCATAAATTCTGGGACCTTTGGCAGCAGGCAGACAGTCAGATGGATTATAGACTTCGGTCATAGATGCTGACATCAGGGCAATAACCTGAATTATATTATTAGAAGGAAAAAAAACAATTCCTGCTAAATGATGGAGTTACGATGAACCGAAAATCCAAAGAGAAGGTCAAGCGTCTGGATGGAGCATGTTACAGCAGCTCTAAAATAAATAGATGATTCATGGAGCAGGTGAAGTGTGCACATGAACGGCTGTTTATGGCTTCTAATCCATTCAAACGACTAACCATCAAAGATCAGTTCCTTCTTCATGCAGATTAAAGCCAGATTGCGTGCATCCCAAGCCATTTGTACTGAAGCAGAGTTCCTAGTAAACATGTGTCCAGATGACAGTTTATGAAGACAGAGAGCCTGGCTTGGCTCAACGTTTCAGTCAGTGCTCTGCTTAAATATGTGTATGTATATCAAACCTTCAGCACCCAACCAAACTGATGAAGGACCAGTTCTGGCTGCTCAGTTACACTTAAATTAACAAAACAAATTATTTAAGGAAGCAAGTGGATGACAATCTGACAAGTAAAACAGGGATTAACAGTGGTATTTATTAAAATTTTTCCAGCAATCAGGTGATTTTGCAAAACTGTTTTACCACAGTTAATAATATAGAGCAAAATCATGCTTATCCAGGCGTGTGTATCAGGATGAAAGTTTTAAAATTCACAATTTTCTCCTGCAGGAGAAACAACAGGGTACTTTACTTTTTTGCTGTATAGTCAGCATCTCCTCGTTCCCTTCGCAAAGTCGAGTGACTTGATCATCTCCTTAGGCTCTTTAGGAAAGCCTATTTTAAACAAGTTTTCATATACTGGAAGAAAACGTGTAACGACACAAGGGTGACGCACAAAATGCAAATATAGCTGCTCTGTTCAATAGAAGATAAACTGAGAGGATAGCTTTGCTGAACACTGAAACTTCCCTTTTTCTATGGCAAAGAGAGTAATAATACCACATTTTACTTTTATTGCATACTGGGGTTCAAAATACTGCTAGCATAGCCAATAAACTTTTTTAGATTCATTTTGAATGATTATCTTAATAGTCCACAAAGGTAAAAATTGATCCTACTGCGAAAGAACACAGCAGATCATTGTCTGTCTCTGCAACATTAAGAAATAAGAACTGTAGCAGAGGGGGAAATAATGTGAATGAAACAATGCTGAACGCATTTTAACTGTTTCAAGAGCTTCTGATTTTTGTTTAGAGTACCTTCAATTAGTCCCTGAGGCTCACAGTAATGCACTTGGAATCTTACTAAACATGTGATCAATCAGATAAAAGCTAAGACAACAGCTTCCTTGTAACTGCAATAACTGAACAGGAAAAAGGTCTAGCAAAAGGTCTCAAGACTGGCTATACAAAAAAATTCAATAATAATTTAGTGTATTTTAATAGTCTGGTATCAATTAAAAGCTTTCACACAAAACAAGACACAGCTCAGATCTGGTGTTACGGCAGGGACAATGAGAGTTCCTCTTTTTTCTAATGGTATTCTGTGTTCAATTCTTTAGAGAAAATAAAAAAATGCAAAGGTACACTTAATGTCTCTGTCCGACACAAGCTGCAAAACATGATGTATAAACAATATTTACAGAATCAGACAGAAACAAAATAAATCAAAATCTGTCAGGTCCATCTCAAAGAAAACTGGAAACTGATATCTAGCGGTAAAAGCCTGATCAGAGCATATCTGACTCAGGCTTCAAGAAAAAGACAAACTCTAGAAAGCTTTCATGTGAGATAATGAGGCAACTTAGTATGAACCACTTTCTAAATGCAAGGCATTGTAGAGATATAAAGTGCCAAGGTTTCTAAACCACTACGCTTTTGAGCTATGACAATCCTGCATCTTAAATTCCTTCATTGAGATGCCAAAGTAAAATTTAACAAAAATACAGACAGTGGTTTGGATACCAGCAAAGAGAAAGTCATCTGTCTTCTTAGTGTTGTAATGTTTTGAAAGAAACATTGTCAGATTGCTAAAATAGTTCAGAATCAGCAAGCTAGTCACTGACCATCTTTTAAGTAATGAAAATGGTAATCTGTCAGTTGTTAATAGAAAAAAAGTTTCCATCTTAACATGACAGGTGTGAGCCCTGTAACCTGCTGAGATAAATCTGTCAGAAACTTAACAGATGGGGGCTTTGATATGAGATGAAATTTCGAGGGATACATCAATGCAATGTGATGATCATGTCAGTTACCATGTTACATTTGATTGCTTATTTATGTGTCAATTAACCTAACGGGGCTCTATGTGAGAGAAAGTGTTTACGTTTATGCAGCAGTTTTGCAGGCAGACCAATGGCATGTGATATTTGTTATTCTTACATTGCTCTTAAATTAAACTTGAAAATATTTAGTATGGTATTTATTTTCTCTGAAAGGAAGTTGGACAACAAATGTGTTGAGGCTTGAGATGATTTAACTTAATAAAATAACATTTTCTACAGAGTGAACTGAGGTAAATTTTGTATATATATTTTTGTATATATAATTTTGTGTATATATATATATATATATATATATATATGAATGATGGTTTTTATTTTTTCTGGTAACTTAAACTTATGTATTTAGTCATTATTCATACTAAAAATCCATTTGAAGTAAGCTCTCACTTTTTATATGCCCTCGTCGGGCATTATCCCTTACATGCATACATATATATATATATATATATATATATATATATATATATATATATATATATATATATATATATATATATAAATTTATATCTATATTTATCTTCAATTTTCCTTTGTCTTTTCAGTTAATATATATATATATTTTCCTTCACTGTGGAGAAAATATTTTTTCTCTCCTTAAAAATACAGAGCCCATGCGTTTCTGCTTAAAGAATCATGAACCTTTTTATTTTTTTTGGACCAGAGCAAAAGAACATATATTTATTTTTCAGTTGTGCTCTACATAAAAACGTGCTGCTTCTGTTTCTTTTAAAAGGTTACCTTAGTTCAGTGCACTCTCCTCTTTTCTAGCAAAAGTATCCAACTACTCAGTCCAGATTTGCATGTTGCAATCATTTCTGTCTTTGGATCCATTTTCAAAATATGCAATTAACATCAACAGCTATTTCATTCAATGTCAAATTGAGTAAACACTTTTGACATTTGAAGGTAATCAGACCCACACCCTTGAAATTCTCTCTATGTAACTTCTTAAATGAATCTCATTATTGTTACGGGATACAAAGGGCGATGGACATTAGAGGGGAAAGCACCCGGTACTCGTTGTTGCCAGATGAAGCAGCAGCGTCTGGGATTCATTATACTGCGGAAAGATAAAGGTTCTGGGAGATTTTGCTGTTTTGACAGTAAAGGAATGTAAACAGCGCTTATTTATACGGTTATGACTTCAATCCACACACAACACTCCACAAACAATAGAGACAGAAACCCAAATTATTAAAATCACAAGCCAAGTTGGACATCAACATTTTTACCATTAAATAGTTTGAGTTGGACAGTACTTAGGGTTATGGCAGAGCGGGAGAACAGGCTCAAGAACTTGCAGCAACTCTAAAATGGCACACATGTAAGCCATTATACATTTAGTTTTGACATGCTATAGCGTAAAATGTATTCTTACATAATAAAGAAAAAAAAAGCATCTGGGGAAAAATTACTGACCTAAGTGTTTTCACCTACTGCAAACAATCAGGGACTTCAGGGTTTTCAAAATTAATTAAGTGAAGCAGTTTTGTCTTAGAACACAATTAATCTATCAGAAATGTTGTAATTCCTATTACAGACAGGCATCCACCCCCTGTAACCCTGCAGAGGATAGACTGGTAAATAAATAATGGATGGATCCTCTTAGTCAAAATTAGATACTGTGTATACAAATACCCTCAGATTTTAAATTAAATAGTAGCCTAATTTCAAAAAAGCTATTAGATTTTTAGATACTGCATTTTTAGACCATCTTTAAACCAAAAAACAGTGGAATATAAGAACATGATTATCTATCAAATAAAATATTTAATATAAAGGAAACTCCTAATGTAGACTTTTTTTTTGGAAGAGTCAAATTTAGTGAGACAAACGGATTAAAATAAAATATACTAAATGTATTTTTGATTAGAACTAGATTTGTCTTCTTTTTCATAAGGTTGAGGCATATAAATATGTACAACTTTCTATGCTTGTTGCTGGCAGGTCATGCTAATAATTGGTGATTTCACAATAAAAAATTTTGCCTTCTCCTCTAACCGACCTCTGCTTTTCTTCAGTCTATGACTATCTTCCAATTGTGAATTAAGAAATACTTTCCTCAGGTTCTTCAAAAGCTGCTTTATCTTCACATTCCAGAAATTGCTCTTCTTTGACACCACTTCATCTCAAGAAGTAGAAACCTTTAGTTTGAAATGTCTTTTTACACAAAAAAGGGCAACGGTGAAGTAGTGGTGGGGTTGGATTTTAAACCTCTAGACCATAAAAATAAAACAAACAAACAAAAAAATTAAAAAGCAATATATCTCAAGCTACAGTCACAGTTTCCTATGTTGTCAAGTATGCTGCATATTTAAATATGTTACATAGGTCTAAAAAGGCAATACCGGGAAAAAAGTCCTGTTATATCTTCCTCTGAATAGTCTGTGTTAGTATCAAAAGGTGTGGAATTTACACTTTTGTATGAGGATGGGATAGGTTACTTTTTTCTTGATGTCTCATTAATGTACTTTTCATATTTAAGGATGAACAGAGCAGTTGGAGATTACATTTTTATGCCCTTAGGTAATAACAGATCCTGCAACATTTGAGATGCATGTGTATTGATTCTTTAGCAGTGCAAACATAGTGCTGATGAGCTACAGTGGCAATGCAGCATCATTTATTCATCATGTAAACGGAAATCCAACTTTGCTTAGGTGATGAACACATTGGGTGTTTCTGAATGCCAAGGAACCTCACCTTGATGCCTTGGCCCCGGTTGTATAGGAGATACACCATCAGGGACCGCCAAGGCGTGTTCCAATGTTCATGTGCTACAGAGGCATCTGTCCTCCATTTGTTAGCCGTTTAGTTAACTGACCAAGGATATATCAGAGGTGCCATGATGCCTTGTCTCAGTCAAAAATTTCCCAGAATACGGCGCGGTAGCAGCCGGCAGCAGGTACTTCAGGGATACATTTCCAGTTTAAATGTAAGTTAAAAACCTGTAGCTATTGAGGTTATATCTAAAATGCTTGTTTTATTTTTCTATTTTTATTATTTTTTAGATCCAAAACAGTTATATATATGGTTGGTTAGAAGCTTAGTAGTTGCAGCTTCGGTGGCTACAAGGAACTAATTCGCTTACACATTTGATTTGATCAACATATACACAGTTAAAAAAAAGTAAAAAACCTCATTATGCATTTCCAGTTCCATGGCAGAAGTAATGTTACTATGATATTACGCCACTACAACGGGAGGGGCATAAACAGAGCACGTAAGCCGGCAGCCGCGGTCACGTGAGTCAAGTCTGTTCCATTTAACCGTTTTCTTTTAACAAGGAAGGACAGTGTCCTCGGAAGCAAGGCGCCTTAAAATTGAGAGGCACCCATTGTGTATGGTATGAGTTATTTAAAGATACAATATGTAAGATTGACATCTTGTGGTCAAATTGGAGTACTTTAGTGCATGAGGAAAAACAGAGTAGTTTGCTCTCAGTGACTCACCCCTCCCCTTCGTGGGTTTCAACGAATAGTTGCCAGAACAAACAAGATCAAGAGAGAAGACGAGTTATACACAGTACGTTACAACATATATAAATACAGTTCCTGCCAATATGCCGTTGATGGTAGTTGAAAAAAAGTAGCTTCAGATAGTTTTAGAGCACACTATTTTATTTTCTAATTTACTGCAAGCATTTTTAGCTCAGCCTTAGCTTTTAAACCTAGTTTCTAATTCTCTGTCTGTGTCAGAACGGATAGAAGCAACACCTGAAGAAAATAAACTTTAGTTGACCTGAAAGGAGACTGCCGTGGTATGCAGATCCGACAGAAAAAGTCAGCACCCCCTGCTGTCCTGGTGAGGAATTGCTTTCTAACACTTAAACACCAACAGAGAAGCATAAAAGGAAAATGACTCCATCAATACATCTGCATCTGGGTGCAAATTTACTGACGGAGAAGTATAAACTAGTTTTTAGCCTGGTCTGTTTCAGATTACAAATGGCATAGCGGTGTTTTTGCTGAAGACCTGAGCAATCTTGCAGGCTCACAAGAGATTGGCTCTGGAACCAAGAAATATGGACTCAGGAAAGATCTCGTAGACAATAAGTACATACTGGAGCAGCGTTTTTAAAATGATAAAAGCCAACCAGGCGGCTGAAATCAAAATTTGTTTCAATGTACTGTAACCTTTCTTCCAAAACGACTGCGGCATTAGACTGCTATGTCATTGTTTCACTGTAAAAATCGTATATTTTGCAAATTTAACTAAGGCATTATCCCTTCCTACACTGTTGAAACAAAAAGGAGATAAAAGAGGGTCAACAGTTATCTAAAACATTAAAGGTATAGCGGAGGATTTTTTCCGGATGGCAGGAAATAACCGCCCTCTCCACAACAACAAATCTTCCCGTGAAAGTTACTTTACCTTACAGATGTAAATAAATTATTCTAGCAGTAATGTGAAATATATTTCTCCAAATAGCATGTCAAACTTACCGCGGTAAAGTTAGTCGAAAACCCGACACACATTAGTTTCATTAACGCGAAGACTCCCTCCAACGTCTCACAGAGCTGCGCTCATATAGGGGATATATTGTCGCTGAAGGCTCACTCGTGAAGGCTGTGGTTTCCGTTCGGGACCGTCGCTAAATTTCTATACATCACAAAAAATACATCAATACCTGTGCCATCTCCTGACAAAGTAACCCCAAACTTTAGCCCATCAGTGGGGAGCCCGACCTGTGCTGTCAGTACATGCCATCATTGGAAGGAATCTCCTAAAAAATCTTGTTTCTGTCTTCTGAGCCCTTTCTCTTCCTCTCATATACCTCATAGACTCTCTTTCTATTGCGACTCACAGCCATTTTCAAACAATCCCGTGAGAACTGTGAGGCAGAATGATTGGATAATAGCGTAGCACCACAGATCAACATGTGAGTGCACATCCAGACTCTCTGGATGATTGACAATTAGGAGGACCAATCATGTAGATGATCCACCTGGAAGAAAAAGATCCTCCTTAAACCAAAGCAAAATGAAGTATGAAGTGCACTGGCTTAATTAAATCAGTCATTAAACCAATCAATAAATCACTAAACTGGTTCTAAAATAACAGCTGTACTAACAAAACTGAGTCTACTTGAAAGGGTTGTTGCACGTCACCACTTCTGAGTCCTTCAGCTAACATTTCAAAGCAAAAGGCAGCTTTGAATAAGGGAAAATCCTCAGTGATATTTCTATAGTTTCATAGATAGATGCAACTATTTTTCACAACCTCACCTCTGTAGCAGAGGGTGGCTGTTCCTCTACCAGTTTTAAGCCTCCTAAACAACTGTTTCTGTTTCATGTACCGGTTGGTATAATTTGTTGATCATATACCTGACTATAATCCTACAAAATCCTATTATCCTACAAATCCTTGACTTTGTGCAACTGTAGCTATAATAATTGATTTTGGTTTGAAGACTTTGGTTTGAAGTTAGCTGACTTTGCTCATGAACACTCATCTTCTATTTAAGTGTAATTTTCTGAAATGTATTAAACCCCTGTATTGTTTCCCTAATGCCAATACCAAGTACATTGATATTATGCATGAATTATGACATTGTGCCGGCCCTTGTTGAAATATTGTGAGGGCCATACACAAGTGTGAGCTTCATGCATTCTTGGACTTCTTTAGGGTATTTTCCACACAGCTCAGTGATAAATTGTCTATGAACTCAATAGGTGAGTCAATGAACAAATGTCACATGAAACCAGTAGATTTACTATGAATGAGTGAAAGTGCTAGCTGGGCTGTATGCTGTCTTACGTTTGCTTCTTGACATTGTAGACTTGTTCAATAAATGTGGAATTAATAAAAAAAACAGCAAACAGGTGGAGTTATTTATTTTATTGGTTCTGCCTGAGCTGACAGAGCCAAAGAGCAATGTTAAGGACTAATTCAACATATTTATTGTGTTCAAAGAAGTTAAGGATTTCCACAGAAGTTAAAAACAACAAATTAAACGATTCTTTGGCACATTTCTTCCTGGTTGGGTGGAGATGGGGACAGATGAAGCAGAGGCAAAAACTATATATATATATATATATATATATATATATATATATGTTTCAATTAAGCAACACTATAGTTAACTGTAAGAAGCCTAAAATTAAAAGAAATGAGTGTAAGTCCTAACCTAATTATGTTTTAAACACAGTGTGGGGATCCTGTCAGTATACATGCAGATTAATTCCTGACATTTACATAGCAATATTTTTGGCTCAGTGGTTAACATCAATGCCTCTCACCTGGTAATTCTGGGTTCGAATCTTACTTGTGACTTTATTGTGTTCCTTTTCACAGTAGTTTCAGGTTGACAGTACGGATGCCACAGTTACCAGTGTAGCGGTAAGCCCCGGTAAAAATGTTGACAATAATTATTAATGTCTTGTTTAATTTTTTTATTTTTTATATCTCAGCAGATTACCGCGTCTGCGGTGTAGGCACGGTGAGCCTTACCAGCCACCGTCTCATCTCCTGAATTTGCCGCACATGAGCACTTTGTAGTTTACAAACAAAACTTTCTCTAAACTGAAATGATGGCTGAAGAACGGCATTGCTCAGGACATTTATCAGCCCTTAAAGAAGACAAAGTCATAAGTATGTATGACCATATTTTGGGTATTTCAAGAATACAGAGGGACAGTTGATAGAAGAGAGCTGCCCTGTTTGCAGAACATGGAAGCAACACTTCTAACCTCATCACAGAGCTGCATGAATATCAGCCACAACTCTGCAGTCAATGCAAGTTACGTTAACATTTTAGGTGAAATGCATGATGTGAGGACTTTGGACTGATGGAGAATGAAACGAGTCGCCCTATGGTGCACCCACAGCGCCCGCGGATAACTCCATATTAAAATGACGGTATGCATAAGGGGGCTCCCAGGGGGCAGATAAGAGTTTTAAGTTCTTTTTAGTTTAGTTGGTCGCCAATGCAAAAGATTGACTCTTGTTGCATTATTATGAATTTAACAATTATTACTCCCTGATGCAATTTTCCCAAAGCTCATTTTGCAAAGCTCACTCGAAGGACACAAACTGAGGATGATATTTTCCTGATACAGAGGATTTATTTAATTGTCCGAAAAATATTATAACACATTTCTGGTAGGAATACTCCTATCAGGTTATAGGCTGCTGATCTTCGATAACGATTAACCAAGATGCCGATCATTGCCGATCACTGATACCAATCACATAGTTTGGCTGTACATTTTTCATTTAGTTATGGTGAGTGCTATTGCATGTGTTACATGATTCAGAAAATGGAACAATAAAAATCACTTTAATTTAGAAAAAGCATGGTTTTACTTTTTCAAGAGAAAAAAAAACCTTGTAAATACAATGCAGCAACAATTCAGTCAAATGTCAACTGAAAATCACTTCAAATTATGTAATATCAGTAACAAAATCTATAAGTAATTTGCTTAGCTTTCTGACTGTTACGCTGTTACTTGGGCTTCCAAGTGTAAGCTGCATTAGCTGCAGTCTGACTGTTGCTCCATTAGCTGACTTCTTTTCATTCCCTGCAGTGAGCCTTAAAAACTCACCATGCTCCGTCAAGTGTTTATTCTTTAAATGTCGGATCAGATTTGTTCTGTGGAAGCTTTTAGACAAGCTTCCTCCACGGGGTATTTTTTTCGTTGCAAGTTTTGCAAGACGCAAACTTAATATAATTCTCACAGACCGAAAAAAAGTTCCATGCCATGCGCTGGGAAGAGTAAGCGCTTCATAGTCAGTACATAGACTATAAAAATAAAGTCAGTACCAGTACTTGTGATCGGGAATGAAAGGCAGTGACCTGCGAACACCGATCACATACT
This sequence comes from Apricaphanius iberus, assembly GCA_028564705.1. NCBI lineage: Eukaryota > Metazoa > Chordata > Actinopteri > Cyprinodontiformes > Aphaniidae > Apricaphanius > Apricaphanius iberus. The sequence continues at coordinate 1,077,281 of JAPXFQ010002592.1, forward strand.
TTTCCACGGAAATTGGCCGATAATTGTCTGTGGCCGATCAATCAGAGCATCCCTAGTTTCTGGTGCTATAATTAGTACAAGTAATACCCTCGAAATGATAACTAACACATAGTTGTCAAGAAATATTGGAATTAATAGCAAATACACTTTAAACTTCTTATAGTATGCCCTAATTCAAAGCTCCACTACTGTAAAATGTCCCTGACAAATAAGCAATTTGCATGCTCAACCCTTGTTCCTTTACTTTAATGGGAAAAGTTGCACTTTTAACAACTAGTACTCTGACTTTTTATTTTATTTTATTCTATCATAGCTCACAGTCTTATATTTAAAATTAATACAATTTATATTGACAATATACATTCATCAGCTTGATCTAGTATTCCTGTCTTCAACTTTAGTGTTTCCTTCAGTGCCACTTTTGGAGCTCATAATTCTACATAGATATATGCTCATACTAAAGGCATACTTGTGTAGACTACTTTATAAACAGAATATTTCATAAAACAGAGAAAATACATCGTAACAGTGTTTCTTTGACATCCAATCTCACTTCAAGATGGGAATTGTGACGCCTACTACATGCATCATGTTCAGTAGATCTTTTCTCCTGTCAAAAGACTGGTGACCCCTACCCAGGTGAGATGGTCCATATCCAGCAAGAAAAACAAATAACACTGATCATAATTTACAGATGTGGCAAACATTTAAACCCAGCAGGCTGCATGAAAACAGAGCATCCAACTGATAACGTTTGACCTGGCTGTATTTCCTCTAAAAAGGCTGTTCTCATTCATTCAGACTACACAGCTTTCTTCGCTAAAAGAATGTTTCACAAAGGATGTGACCTTGTAGCTGACAGGTAGTTGGCAGTAGTAAGATTGAAAGCTAAAGAAAGTTAAATAAAAACAGATCATTTCTGTATTCCTGTGAGCAGTTCTGGGATACTTTATTTATGCTGGCACTACGACAAAAGATTCCAGCACCTGAGACACCTTTCAGCTGTTTCCACATGGCAATGGGACTATCTATTCACCCATTCATGGCTGATACAGCTAAAGCAGAACCAGCTGTCTGGTTTACTGTATATAATCTATCATATCAGTGCTGCCAAAGAAGCTTTCTAAGTTTTCAACACAGACGCTTTGTTTTTAAAATAAAGCTGGCACTATTTTCTAGGCCAAAAAAAAACCCTATTAATACTGTAATACTCTGTCAATTAATCTTCTTTGTTGATGATGACTATTAGTTGTTAATCCATTTCTATTTTTTATCTCTTAATCTACATTCCTTGTTGTTACTCTTAGTCTAAAAATAGGATGGGGCATTTTTGTCAGAGCGATAGATCATATTCCTAACACATAATAATTTACTATTACAGTATACATACTATATATATATACTACTCCTTTGGTGTTAGACAGTCAGTTATGGTAATTGGATAGATCGCTCTATATCCATTTTATCATGCCAGTGATTTAAAATGATTACAATTCAACATTAAGAGTACAAAACACACCATTTAAAAGTGAGAAAAAAAGGATTTAAGTTATATTGAAATTAGCATGCTTGTTGGTGCCAGATAGGCTGTTCTGAGTATTTATAAAAAACTGCTGATCTGCTGGGATTTTCACACACAACCAAATCTTGGGTTTAATTCGAAAGAGATAAAATAATCAGTGAGTGGGGAGTTGTGTGTATAAGAATTCCTTTTTTGATATCAGCAGTCAGGAGAGAATGAACAGTTGTTTGAGGGAGACAGAAACCTACGATTAGCCCAAATAACCAACCTTGAAGCAGATGGGCTACAGAAGAAGGCGTTACAAGGTGCCACTCCTTTCGGCGATAAACAGAAAACTAAGGCTCATCAAAGCTGGGCAACAAAAGATCATAAATACAGTGCCTAGTTTGATAAGTCTGGATTTCTACTGTAACATTTAGATGTTAGGTCAGAATACAACATCAAATCATGGATTTGCCTTGTATCACCAGTTCATGCAGTTTGCGTTGGCATCTATTGTCACAGCCATTTGGCCTGATGCATAATATTTCTATTAGGGCTGAAACGATTACTCGAGTAACTCGAGTAAAAAAAATCCTCGAGGCAAATTAATTTGCCTCGAGGCTTCGTTTAATTCACGTCACCATCGTCACTCCCGCTTTTAAGACCACTGCGCTGACCCGTGTTTCACACGGAGTGTAACACTGACGCACATTTCACAAGCGGCACTGTTCTCTATCACTCACTATTACCTTTACAAACAATGGCAGAAAATGAAAAAAGTGCAAATAAAAGACAGAAAATGTCCAAAGTATGGAACCATTTCACGCTTTGTAAAGCGGACAACATGGTGCAGTGTGTGTAGCCTACTGCAAAACGGACCTTGCCTACCGCAACAGCACGTCATCTATAATACAGAACCTGAATAGAAGACACCCGCACGTTAGCTGTACTTCTCCGAGCGGAGTCGGCCCCTCAACGAGGTAACGTATTTTTACGATTCCTAACTGATATGAACACGATCGCCTGTCAGAATATTAGTGCAGTGTTTGTAATTATTTATTGCCTGCCATGAGCTGACAGGGTCAACAAGGCATGACAAGTAACAGAGAAATGCACCAAAATCTCATTCATATAATTTATCCCTCCTAACCTCAAACTCCGCTCACGGACACATGCACGTTGGGCGGGCGCACACACGCACAGATAGGTTACATCTCAAAACACACCTTTGACCATCAGTTGCATTTATTATTGCAATGCTACCTTATTTAATTTATTTATTTAAAAGATTGACGAATCTACATTCATTAGCATACACATTTACTTTTGGGTGAGCATTTGTCATATAAATCAAATTTTTTTTTTTTTCCCACAGTACATCACAGTATTATCAACCCAAAAGTGAAATTTATCCGATTACTCGATTAATCGATGGAAAAATCGACAGAATACTCGATTCCAAAATTATTCGATAGTTGCAGCCCTAATTTCTATTAACCTAGGATTTAACAATACATTCCAATAAGAGTTTTGTGAGTAAATATTTCTCTTCCTTGGAATGCTAAAATAACCAGAAATATTTTTTTCAGAAATATGTTCTGCTACTTTGATATAACAGTAATTTACAACTTTGTTCAAAGCCCTTATACCCAAAGATGACAACATATTTTTGTGATGAGCAAAAGTCAGCCTCTGTTTCAAAACATCTCCTCTCTTCTCTAACTTCCTGCAGGGTTGCCAAGCAACTATGCTATAAAACAAATTTACTAAGTGCCAGATGTTCCCTACAGGGAAAACTAGACTCACTGACCCTAAGGTCACAACGATGGGAGGACTAAAGAATAAAAGAAAACACACAGTAACCTGATTAATAAAACTGCATTCATGTTTGTAGTAGAATCAATGGGACAAGGAAATAAGATGTTTGCAGTAAAATGTTTGGGTCACTTTCTCCTTTATCTGTGTTGTGTAAATGCTGCCAAAGGATTACATAACAATATACATTCCTGGTGCCTGGTATCTAAAAGATCCCCCACAGGGGGTAGGGAGTCAGCTTTGATAAACATTTCACTGTACTATTAGGAAATCACTGACATTTGATGCTCACAGCATTTAATTACAGCGCACAAGACCTATCTTTTAAAACACAAGAGAGATCTGAGGAGGATTATTTATATGCTGTTTTTTATGTTTTCCAATTAGAGGAATTCATTACCCAATCTCTAAGTTATTTCAAGTTACATACTTAGCAGGGATCATTCGAGTGTAATAATGCAGGTTTCCAAATTTCAGGTTTTGGGAAGTTTTTCTCTTAATAATTAGATTTCCTTTTTTTCATCACCCACCCTGTTTCATAATTTGAGTGGAAAGTGTTCTGGTATAGACTGGGACTAGACTTCAAAAAGGTGCACACGTGAAACGGTATCTCTCCAATCAATGCAAGTGGAGAAAGATAGACCGTTCTGGTTGTTGAATGAGGAAATAGAGCAACAAACCGAAACCCAAGGTTATCCACACATTAACATTAGAAACTGATGCTGAGGGAGGGGTTAAAGGCTGGCTGGTTTAGATGAGTTGGTGTGGGTACTCACTGCTATTATGTGCTCGTGCGCACCCCCAGTGAAATATTTTCTAAAATAGCAACCGCAAACCAGACAGAATGTAAATCTGTGCTTTGAAAAGGAATGATGAAAAACAGTTTGAGAGCCACAGAAAGAACAGGTATTCATTTCAGCCCATTTACAGCTTCAGCAGCAAAATAAATGGGTCACAGCACTCCAACTTGACTCGGAATGTTGAAATAGCACTCCTGGTTTTATTTTCTTGAGTAATGAAATACAGGTTTTTCTGTAGAGTGAAGCTCAATTATATTACAGCTTCTGAAAGCCTCATCGTGCCCAGGATGAAGGAATTTGACATGTAAGCAACGTTAAATGAAGTTGTTTAATTGTATCAGCATGTTTTAGAAGGAGAAAGAGAAAAATAGTGAGAAAGCAGAGGTGGGAGGAGAAAAACAGGCAAAGCTAACTAAATGAACCCATTATTTAAAATTTACCTTTAGGGTACATGCTGGACGTTCTTACCTTTTTATGACACTAATGTCTACTGAGACTTTTAAAGACATTTACACTTGGCTACAGAAATATATATACCCTTTCAAAGTACATAACATTTATTGGAGATGACAACCACTGGATTGCTGGTCCTTTCCACAATATTCATAGGCACTGAACTTACAGTAGTATAGTTTTGTGACCGCCCAGATTGTGCACAGCAACAGTGAACATAAAACTAATATTTAAAGTATGCCACCAACTACACATTTAAGATCATGAGTAGAAAGAAAAATCAGTAATTATGTTTTTTTTCAGCAAGTGCAGAAATTGAGATCTAGTTTGCTGGATCGTCGGCATGTACTGCCATTCTGATAACCAGCCAAAATAGGCCTGACGAAAAAAATAAAAAGTCGCCACCTGGATTTAACAAATTAAATAGGTAAGAGTTTCCTATTGGATAATTACTACATGGGTGATTACCTTTCAGCTGGCAACAAGTTATTAAACCCCAACTGGTGCAATGAGTTGCTACTCATTCCTTAAAAACAACCATGTCAAAAGACATCTATATCCTGCCTGTTGGTCGCATACTTGGAGAAATTTAAATTGTTTTAGCAGCTACTATATTTGACAGGTTTTACGTTTATTTAACATGTTCTAATATCTGACAGCAGTCTCATTGAAAAATGTCATAGCTTTGTTTTAAATGTGTTACATATTGATGGAACCCGAGAGTTTTGTCTTCTTTGGATCATCTGGGGAGAGTCACAGCACTTGTGGCTGTTAGTATTATCCATTTTGATTTATACATTTCTAATTAACCTGTACAGAAGCTTATTGCATTCACTTGAAAAAAATAAAAAGCTCTTTTTTTCTGAATTAATGAAATAAGTTTTAAAAATAAAAATAAATACCACTCTGTTTTTGTGAATTAATGAGATAAGTTTTAAAAATAAAAATAAATACAGTTCTGTTTTTCTGAATTAATGAGATATGTATAAAAAATAAAAATGAATACTGCTCTGTTTTTCTGAGTTAATGGGATAAGTTTTAAAAATAAAAATAAACTACCGCTCTGTTTTTTCGAAATTAACAAAATAAACTGTGGTGGGGGCAGAAAATAGGGCAGTAAGCTAAACCTGAACAGGAGCAAGATCCTCAGGTGTCTATGCAAAATCGATTAATTCATAGGCCTATAATTTACATATTTTAGAAACTGAAGTATTTTATATTTTTACAATCTCAACACATAGTAAAAGCGAATTAAGCCATCAAAAGCGACATGCCGTGCAATGGTCGGGTGAGCTATCCAGGGTGTTCCCCGCCTTTTGCTTAATGACCGCTCGAGATAAGCATAAGCCACCCCGACCCTGCAAAGGATGAGCGGAATCCTATAGACAATGATGAAATGATTGAAACAGGACATGTTTGAGCTCCTATTACATTTACAGCTAATAATGCCTACAGGCATATAACCTCCATCCATTCTCTATACTACCAACCGCATGGCTGGTGCCAATCTCCAGTGGTCATTGAGTGGACGGTGGGGTACACTATGAATATGTCAACAGTCAATTGCAGGGCAATGCCATGGAATGCCCCCACAGTTTTTGTCCAGTCCGGAAAAAAGAGCAGTATTTATTTTTATTTTTAAAACTTCTCATTAATTCAGAAAAACAGAGCGTTTTATTTTTTTTCAAGTGAATGTAATAAGCTTCCGTAAACCTGCAATGACACTTTGAAAAAAAAAAACATTTTATGAAAAAGCCACTACTTTGAGATTTATGTCCGTCTTTTTGCACTATTCATAAGCGACTGATATAAAAAAATTAACTAAGTAACTTTAATTGTAAGTACATTTTAAATAAGCTACTTTTACTTGAGTCAATTCTTTGACTGGTAATTTTACTTGTACTTAGGTAAAATTTCATCACAGTAGTAGTACTCTTACTTGAGTAGAATATTTGAGTACTCTTTCCATGACGGTACCGACAGTTCATAACATCTCATTCGAACATTTCAATCCAGCCATTGCTCTAAACTGTAATTTGTCATTCTATGCTAAAGTAAACTTCATACAGAAGTTAATTAATCTTATTTTTGCTAAACTAGAGAAGAAAATATATTAAATTAGTACATAAATTATTCTATATTAGAATCTGAAACTATATATACATCAAGTGCTAAGGCACAGTCGCAGCTACAACACTTAATCTGCAGAAAATCCAGCGTCTGGTATAGAAATCACAATGTTTTGAAACGACACATTATTTCCAAATCTAGAAATGAGACAGGGATTTTCCTTTCTATTGTTGGCCCACTCTCTTGTTTTCCATTCTTTGCAATGCTTCAGTCCAACAATAATCTGTTTGCGGATTCTCTCCAAGTTCCCAGCTTTTCCATCTTTACTTTCACTTTAGGCTCATCATTTATGAAAAAAGCAACACACGACATCTACTGAACCACCCGCATCAAAAACGTTAAAATAAAAAATAAATAAAAACTTCCCAACATCTGTTCACTCCTATACATAATGTAGAAAACAAAATGCACATGTTGCAATAAACCGCTGGATTAGGTTTTGATGTCCTGAACTTCTGCACTTCTGTGTGAAAAGGTTAAATGAGGATTGCGTTGTTGCATCAGGGAAAGACCAACAAAACTTCATTAAATTCATTGTGGGTTACATGGAAGTTGGAACAACACAGCAACAACCTTCATTGTTGAGAAATAAAGGGTGGGATGAAAGAAAAAATGAAAAGCCGGCAGAACATTCCCCAAAAGACGCTCACTTCCTGTCTTACTCAGCACCCAAGAGGAAGAGCAGGCTGAGGCCCCTTTCACAAAGTAACCTAATTACACATTGGTAGAAATTATTTAAATAATAAGAAAAGGACGATAACTGACTTTTTTTCAAAGGCTCAGGTCACCGATATATGCAATATTGTTCTCATTCAAGAAGTATTCTTTTTACTAGCCAAACCCTCAAGATTTAAAACTACAATTATGGTAAAAGCTGATGTAACTATTGCTGATTATAAGCAACTACATTACTGCATAAAAAATAGCTGAATTCATGGACTAAAAGGGAAAGGCTGCTTATTAAGGTTGGGTGACAAAGTTAGAGGTTTAAAGCAAGGGTACTTCTTTGAATTCTGTCATTAGAAAGTACATGAGAGTCAATGGTAGTCCTAAAAAGATACTTAAAACTTGTTGCAAGTGTTTTTATGAATGAAAGTGCTAAACATTTATTTTGCTATGAATCCTGCTTTGCTATGAATCCTGCCTTGTTTTGTTGCCAGGTATTGAATCTCTGACAACAATTGACTGCAGTGAATATAATGTCCAAATACATAGACTTATTTTACCATGGCGATGTTTATGTATAGTCCTTTGAGAACTGCCATAGTGTATTTGGAACTAATGTTTTTACCATTTTTGTTTTTCAAGACTCCCTGCAGTTGTTGAGAAGTTAAAAGTATGGTTAGAGTTATAAAATATTTTCTCAAGATTAGAGAACTCACAGAGTAGAGTTCAATTCATCAGCTGAAAACAAAAAGAATGTGGCAAAACTGGAACTGGACTAAGACACGACCGTCCTACTAAATTGACAGGTCAGGCAAAGAAAGCATTAATTACAGAAGCCACTAAGTGGACAACTAGTACCGTGGAGAAGCTGCAGAAATTCACAGCTCAGGTGGGTCAATTTTTGACAGGAAAAATCTCATTCATCCCCACCACAAGTTTTGCTTTTATGGAAGATTAGTTAGAAGAAAGCAAAATATATCATGCTGATAGTTTTCCACAAGCAGTGAAGGGAAACCCACAAACATATAACCAGAAGGTGCTTTGGTGGTATGACACTGACACAGAGCTACATGACAAACAGCATGGGTGGTGGAAAAGTAACAATGCATGTCACCCTAAACTTAAGCATATGGGATAACGATACGAATTGCTGTATTTTTACGTTTTTCTTTATATGTCAAAATGAATGCTTATGAACTTTCCAGACAAATTGCAGCAGAACAACTTCAAAAATGTTTAGAATGTCATTTAAAGAACAAAAATGTGCAAAATGCATTTAAAACTAATTAATTCTTTTTCCAAAAATATGCCAAATAAAAATTTTCACAACATAAATAGGAGGAAAATATTTTAAATAAAATAAAAGCTAAATATTATAAATTAAAAATCAAAATTGTCTGATTTCCTGGTTAATTATTGATTAATTTAATACAAAAAGAAACCTGCATATATTTGAACTAAAACTGCTTCAAATTCAATTGATTTCTTTTCCATTAAATGAAAAAGAAAACCCCTTTAATCGTTCAATATTTAATGGGAAGACAAAAGTTCATCTTCATAATGATCATCTTTCTAGTACAACGTATGTGCCAGGTACATACAGGGATGCTCAACTTGATGACATCATCAAAATTCATAATCACGGTATGGAGGTATAGTTAAAATCTCTACCTTTGGCTGAATTTAAATAATTTCTAACTTATAGCTTTTATATTGCCCACTATTACCCTGAATACAGTACACTATCTAAGCAGTGAAACATGGTGGCATCAGCATTATATTTTGGGGATGCATTTCTTTAGTAAGGCCATAGAAAGATAAAACTAAATACAGGGCAGTGCTGGAAGAAAGAATTTTATAGACTTCTAAAGTCTTGAGACCTGGGAGAAGGTTCTCAATAACCCTAAACATACTGGACAGATAGAGCTACATCAGTATGGTTCAGATCAAAGCATATACACATGTTGAAATGGCATAAAGTATGCACCTTTCCTAAAAATAATTTCTCATCCACTTCACAATTATCCAATACTTTAACACAAAATCTCAATAAAATGCATTAAAGAGAGTTTGTGTGAATTAAACATACATCAGAAACCCAATCAGGCAGAGGTTATAATGGTACAGACGGTAATTTTTGGGATGTCTCAACAAAGCGACAACAAAAACAAGTATAGCTGGCCCAGTCCTACAGACATGGGTCAGACTCACACAAACTGTTTCACCACTTGTGAACCAATAAAGTGTTATTGCAAAACATTAGTTATTATTAAGCCTGTCTAAAATTCCATAAACTAAACAATAGCCAGAAAGTGTAAGAGCTTCATCTTACTGCAACTATTTCGCCAAGACAAACATTGTTTATATGACTTACATTTTCAGTTATTGTTGAACTTGGAAAAAAGTCCTCGCACTCTTTAATAAAAGATATTGCAGAATCCTTTCATTCCATTTATAAACAAATCTAACCTATAATAGGCAGTGGTTTAGAGGGGGAAAGCAAATTAGTCAAATGAGGAAAATGATTCACTTAGCCTAATTGTGGGTTGTTGTCACCTTTTTTGTAGCAAACATGTTGTTACAATGTGTGCACCCACTGTCCCACCAGGGGTTAAGCTTAATTACAAACACCGCTGAACTATCATTACTAGATTGAGCAAATAAAACCAGAGCACAGAATGATCCAAAAGCTATCTGTTCTTTTAAGGAAACATCATTTTTTGGGAGAAAAAGCTATTCTTTCTTGACACTTTTTAATCATCTTTAATGTAACCCCCCCCAAAAAAAAACAAAAAAAAACTGAAACAGTCTGTTAGACTCTGTCAGGCATTGTCGTTCAAGTTTCCATGCCTCTGAGAGGGTCCCCAAGGCATTCACTTGTGAGTTCTTATCCAGTGTGCCAACAGAACAACTGTAAACCCAGAGACCATTCAGCGTGAGGTTTTGTTGCCACTTCACACTCTACTTACTCATCTGAAACCCTGGAAACCCAAGTCACTGCCAGTGCTGCAAATGCTAAACTTGTAATTGCTAAATAGCTAATCATTTCCATGTTCTTCTGATGTAAACCATGCCACAACAAGGAGGCTATGAAAAATAGCTGACGTAGGGCAGGGCATTTTGATAGATTTTTTTCTTCACTTTATAATTGACTGTTTTTTTACATTCTCATATTCCTGATACACTGTGAAAGACCAACAACTTAAAAAAAGTATAGAATGCCATTTAAAGAACATTAATTGTCCAAAATGCAAGATAAAAACTCTGAAATCTTTCTAAAAAAACACAACACAAATATTCTCACAAGATGAAGATAGTTTAAATAAAATACAAGCTAAAGATGCAAAAACTAAAGTTTAAAACTGTTTAAACTGGAGCGCAAAATGTTAAAAGAAAAATCTATATATTTTTCTACTTTCCTGAATACTTATTTATTAATCTAATATTGCACAAAAATAAAGCTGTACCTATATGAAATAAAATGCTTCAAATAAAAAAATAACACACTTTAAACTTGCCACATCTCGAGTAAATATGAACTTTGAACATTTATCCTCCTTGCATACCTGGTACAAAGTATGTAGGCCCAGCTTGATGATGTGATCAAAATATGCAATCGTGGTAGGCCGGTATAGTCAAAATCTCTATCGTTGTCTAAATTAATCTAATTTCTACCATACCTTTTATATTGCAGTTTAAGTGAGCGATTTGGATTCAGGGAGGAAAAATCCGTTTTAAAAAAAATCTGTTGTAAAAATCTCAACATATAGTCTTACTCATAGAATTCTTTTTTCTCTATCGCCGAACGCTAGCTAGCTCCTTCCGTCCTGACCTTCAACGTAGGTTGGGGTACACTTTTACAGTCTCCACACAGCAGTGTGACTGTCTAGTTATTTTTCTCAGGGCCCGTGCCCTGAGAAAAATAACTAGACCCCAAATAACTAGACCCCAAATAACTAGACCCCAAATAACTAGACCCCAACCTCGTCCCTTGACTAAATTTACCAATGCGGACCAACCTGTGGAGGATGTCCCGGAGTTTGAGTACAAGGACGAGCACAACACTGACAGGCTCCTCATATCAGTGGATGACGTAGGGGAAGATTTCGTACTTCCAGCCGTCCAGGCTGCACAGCCCGGAGTCTCGTCCTCCCCCTGGGATGGAGCGGCCTCCCCGGCCGCACAGCTGGACATGCCATCAGTGTGCAAACGCGCTGCTTCCAAGCTGAACATCCCATGGCCCACTGTCGTGACTGAGACTCAGATCCCGCTATGAGGGAAAGAAGCTGCCTCAGACTACCAGGGCTGCAAAACCGCTCCTTCCCCTCTTCCCTGAGCTCTTAGGGATGAAAACCTCCGACCGCACGTTCAGTGTAAAGACCCCGATACAAGGGGCCTCCTCGCTGGATTTTGAAGGGATGAAAAAGGCTGGCATGCTCCGGATGCCGCCCATGGAGCCGCTGGTGGCAGATCACCAGGCTCCTAGTAGCTCAGGCCAGAGAGGAGGCTGCGTCTCCCACACAAATAGTGATTCAACATTTGTTTGGCCTGGGTTTCAGAATAAACCTGGAAAAAAAGCGCGTTATTTCCCTTGAAAACAACAACAACACAGCCTCCACAGATCTGTGCGCTTCGGGCTGTGCCTTCGGCTGCTGGGCTTAATGGCATCATCTGTTATGTCATGATGGAGTTTTAGAGCTGGGTGGCAGCCCTGAAACTGTCTCCGGTGTGACACAGAGCGCACAGGGTGAAGGTTATGGTGGACTGCGTTTTGGCGCTCCACCGTTGGCGCTATCCGTTCTTTCTGGAGCAGGGAGTGCCCTTAGGGGCGGTCCTTTCCAGGAGAGTGATCACATCAGATGCAAGTCTGTCTGGATGGGGGGTACTCCTCGATGGCCGTTATGTGAGAGGTGTATGGAGCAAAGAGCTCCAGGAAACACATAGATTGTTTGGAGCTCCTCACGATCTTCCTAGTCCTGAGGCACTTTCTCCTGCTCCTCGCCGGCCAACATTTTCTGGTGAGAATGGACAACACCACCACAGTGGCCAACATACATCGCCGGGGGGGCTGCGCTCGTGCCGATTACACGTGTTGGTACACAGACTGATGCTGTGGTGCAGCCGTTTTCTCTCTCAATAAGAGCCACCCACGTTCCGGATGTCCTGAATCGGGGAGCGGACTTGCTGTCCAGGGGGACACCCCTGCACAGGGACTCTGAATCCCGCTGTAGTGGAGCAGATCTGGATCCATTTTGGACAGGCAGGGGTGGATCTCTTTGCATCCAGCGAGAATGCTCAGTGCCCTCTACTCTTCTCAATACGCGACCAGAGCGCTCCGCTCGGCCTGGATGAGCTGGCCCACGGGGCCTGTTTTATGCATTTCCCACAGTGGCCCTGATACCCCCGACCCTGCTCAGGGTACGGGATCAGCGCCATATGCTCATTTTGGTGGCTCCTCATTGGCCCACCATGCATTGGTTGGTGGCCATTTTCCAGCTCCTGAGGGGTCAACCTTGGAAATTACCAAGCTTCATTAAGCTGCCCAAATAAAAACCACACCTACGCCACTCAGCACTCACAATGGCTGCATCCGAATACGTCAATAAAATAGCAGGCAAAAAGCAGTATGCGAGTGATGTGTTAGATCCGAATCCCCAGTATGGATCTGACTAGCAGGCATAAAGTTCCTGGATGTGTAGTACCGCCACAGTAAGCAGCCGGTGGATGCTATGCTATCCATCAATGCAGCAGAAGCCCCGAAATCATAGAAGAGCGACCTAGCTAAAATTGGCAACAGACGAACTATGAACCATTGACACTGCTGCAATTTCGGCGTATAAATGTACATGTAGCGATGTTACTGATTACTGTGATTGTTTTTGACAGCTGATTAAACATTTAAGTTAAGTTATACCAGACAAAATAACAGACACGCAAAATGGTGGAGCAATACGTCTGATTTTTATTTTTTCAAAAAAGGTTATCACAATACGTCTGATTTCATACCTACTACTCGCTCGTTTGCGACGCAGTATTTACTACATCAACGGGCGAGTAGTATTTGCTACGTAGCATCTAGTACATACCAAGGATTTGGATGCAGGGGATGTCCTAGGCCTTTTCTGTATAAGCTGTAAAAAATTGCACTTTGTGATTTCACTCTGAAATAACATATTTAGTTTGTACTTATAAAAGTCTTGGAGTTTGTTTTCAGGTTGGGTTTCTTTTTTGCATTATTTTTATTTTTTGCAATAAAAATAGATATTTTACCAGACTGGATGAATAATCGTGATTAATAATCATGATTACAATATTGATCAAAATAATCGTGATTATTATTTTGGTCATAATCGTGCAGCCTTATTGCCCACCTAATTTACAAACCTTTCAACATCCAACTTGCAATCCAAAAATTTGCTGAATTAAGGAAAAAACAAACAAACAAACAAAAGGGACATAATAAGGACACAAACAATCAAATCAAACATGCAATTTTAGGCAAGACTGTTTTATGTCTTGCAACTTTTATCACAAATATACCATAAGCACACATTTTAAAACTGCCAATGAGTACCCTCTTTAAGAGGTCAATCTGTTAATTCAGAAGGTCATCTTCAAAATCAGAAGTCAGCTTTTCATTATTCCCTGCTGCCAATTTCATAAATGTAAAATCAAATCAATTCATACTGTATCTACGTCTGTACTCCACCACAGCATATCAAGCTATTTTTCTAGGTCAATGTGTTTTTTTAAAGACTGCAGGAAAAAGGAAATTATAAAAACTGTAAGATCGTACAAAAAATGTATTTGTATAAAACATTTAGGACCTTATTTTCATTAATTGTACTTCTGATCTCCGTTTGGACCAGCTGGCTCATTTGAGAGTTAGCTGTGAGTCGACCACATTACAACACAACAGGCAATGAGCGGTATGCAGAAAATCACTTTAAAATCAGCTATTGTCAAGGTAAGTAGAAAAAAAGAGAAAGCATGAAATGGAGAAGGGAAGAAATGACTTCTAGTAGAAACCTCATATTAAATTCGTAATGGAATTGCTTAGGAACCACACTGTATCCATACAGTGTGAACAACAGCTTTTTTATGCAGGGGAACACTGCTTACTGAGTTTAGGGATCGTGTTTCCTTTTTAAACACATACTTTAAGAAGAAGAAAAAATAAGACTGGTTGTTGTTATATTTGCAATAAATGTAAAAACATAAAAGCGTCAACAGGAAGTATCAAGATAATATTTGCAATGATGTGAATCACAACACCCACAGATAAGTTATAAAATAATCCCAGCGGTAAATGTACTTAAATTAGCCATAATTTGGGTGTCTTTTAAATATTTTTTATTAACTGAGACACAAATGGATATTTGTGTTAAGATAAATCATTTTTTGAAAGACAGTTTGCTAAATAGCTGATCCTACAATTAGTCACTGCAATAAATGTTGTGCTTTTCAGATATTATTTGCCCCTTTCAGTTCAAATTTTAAAAACAACTAAATTTAATACACACTAAAACCTACGAGTGTACTTTACAATATGGTATTTCTATCAAAAAAGCAGAATATCCTTACTTGCAAGTATTATCAACTCCTAAGGTATGCAAATATCAGAACCTGGCAAAAAATAAATAAATAAATAATAAACCTACTGACCATACTATTTGAACTTCTTTACTGCTTTATCGTTTTTCTTATCTTGTTACAACCATAAACTTCGATATGATTTATTGGAATTTTATGTGATAGACCAGCACAAACCAACACACATCTTTGTAATGTTTGTAGAAAATAAAAAAAACATGTAAAATGTGGTTTGCATCCACCCCCGACTTAATAATTTAATTATCCACATCTCCCTATAAATACCGCTGAAAGTTTTTTGGAGTACATCTCCAGTAGCTTTAAAAATCTAGCAAAGGAAATTTTTCTCAGGTCTCTTGAGGAAATTTGCTGATGTTCAAAGAGATGAAAACATCAAAACCGAATTTAAAGTCTTGCTGTAGATTCTTAGTTGGATTTAGGTCTAGACTTTGATTAAGTCATACTCATTTATGGATATGTTTTGATCTAAATCATTAAATTTCTGTTCTGCATATATTTTAAGGGTTGTCCTCTACCCTAACCTCAACTCTTACAGACTCTGGCCTTCCATCAGGATTGTCGTGAATTTAACTCCATCTATCACCCCATAAACTCTTAACAGTTTCCTTGTCCTTAGTGAACTAATGAATCTCCACAGCATGACACTGCCACCACTATGTTCCACAATGGGGACGTTTTGTTTAGGGTAATGAGGTGTGTTTATTTTTCTGCTAGTGTTTGGTATGAATTCCAAAATGTTCCGTTTTGGGTTTCCTGTTGCAAATCTTCCAGACAGTTCAGTTATGGAAGATAACGTTTATAGTTGTTTTGTTGAAAAATTATCCTATCGATTTATAGATTATTGCAGCTCCTCCAAAGTCTTTTGACTGCTTTTCTGATCAATCCTCTCCTTTCCCAATCTGTTTTCTTAGTTTTGGCAGGTTTGCAACTTACTTACTAACGTACTATGTTCATGCTTACTAAGGTCCTTTAGGAAATCTCTGAAGCTTTTACAGAATGTACTTACTGGATTTACTGTACTTAGTTCATCGGTGTGATTGCACAACACAATGAAAAAAAACTGCAATGTCGATGTGTGCAATATTTCAATCACAAAGGAGTTCTTGGCAGTATTGGTTCGAAGACTATGTAATAACATACCAAGCCAACAATACATCTGGGGCCTATTCACAAAGACTCTTATCTTACCACTAGGTGTTACTCCTAACTCGCGCTAAAAGGTCTTACGTAGGAGTTGTCGTCTAAAACCTATTTACAAACGCACCAAAAGCTACTTTTACATAGGACAAATCCCTAAAAGTAAGCTAAGAGTGACATCCCGTTGCTATGGAAAACGTCATTTCCTATGCATGAGTAAATAGACGGACAGCAGTGTGATTGGTTGTTGAATGACACGTGTGAAACCAGGAAATGAAAAACTTCAATGTCGATAAAAGTTTAATTATGAACAGCCCAAATAGCAGAAATAATGCATGCTGACATCTTTGTGTCTGCCACGAGACTGACTCTTCATACAACTTACACACAATAGCCTACTTACAGAGAGGGTGAAGTTTAAAACGAAAAAACGTGAAATACATCATATTACCCTGCTGATAGCTGGGATAAGCTCCAGCCCCCCCCCTCCAAGCGACCCTGAAATGGATGAAAGCGGTATAGATAATTGATGCATCATATTAAGGGAGTGATTGCAAGTAGGCTGTAAACAATTAGGCTGTCTATTCACTATCATGAAAAGCACCTTGTGAACGGAAAATGAGTGGCGAGAAAAGATCAAGGAAACCTAACTGGTCGCAGGACCAATTATTACTACTGGCACAGTTGGTACTGGAGAGGAGGACGGTCCTCAAAGGGCGATTCGGAGACAGGATTACAAATAAGAAGAAAAGGGAGGCATGGGTGGAAATTAGCAGAAACATAAATGCATCTTATCCAGCGGTGTCTCGAACAGCAGAAGACTGTGAGAAGAGATCGTATTCTCTACATTCCCAGTGTCGGCTCGAGATCGCCGCTTATAAAAAGGATGCTGCTGCAACAGGTAGGCAATGTCAGTCATATAGGCATCCCTACATATGTTGCATAAATTGGAAGACTTGCATGTTTTCTTCTTTTTGCACCCCCGGCATACCTGCAATCGCCATGAAATTGGCTTTAATTCGATGCAGTTCCTGGATGTCTAATGGGATACGGATGAATTCTTGGATAATGTGTGTCGACAGCGTGCTTCAAGAGTTTGGTGGATTGATCAGCTGATATATGGTTGTGATATAGCCAAGTTGTCCGCGTTGCAAAGTTGCATTTTCCCAATTGCAAAATATCTTAGTTTTGCTAAACATTTAATTTTCTGGACTGATCGGGTTTTTAAGTTTAGTTGGAAACGTGATTGCATCCCGCACCACATCTGCAATAAACGATTTAGTCTGTATCGTTTGGTTAATTCCGAATCATCCAGAGTGTCCAACACATTGCGTCTGGCTGCAGCCATTTTGGGAGACTTTGTGAATAGGTCTTAGGGAGTTAGGAGTCCTCTTGACTTCTTTTAAGGACTCAGAGACTTAGGAGCTACTTTTAGGCCTAAAAGTGGTTGTGAATTACTTTTATCTTAAGAAACTAGGACCCTAATTTTAAGAGTGACACGCCCCCATTTTTTAGGAGTTACTCCTAAATTCGGCTGTTAAGACCTACTTTTAGCACTAAGATTCTTTGTGAATACGGCCCCTGTGCCCGTATCCCTAAAGATTTTGAGAATCCTTTCAGAGAGCTCCTAACTTAAGCTAATAATTCCTTGCCAGGAGTTTTAGCTTAGAAGTGATTCCAGAACATTTTCAGTGAGCTCTGAGCAAGGAATGGATGGAAAATCCTATCTTGGTATGAGTCATCATTTCAAAACCCGTGATTGGTTAATCCTACAAGTTTGATGAAAATTAACTTTTGGTGATAATGAGCAATGGATGTACCTTCAAATCAATAAACATAATTATACACTCTAATCTTATGCAGACTGTAATTGTAAATAATATTTCACATTCAAGAAAATATCTGGAAAATGAATAGTAAGCTGTAGGGGTTATAGCCTAACATTAGAATCTAAAATGTTTGAAAACTTAAGCTCATTACACCCTGTTCAAATAATGATTTGTGTCTTATTTGCTCATATTAATATCCTAGCTGGCATATTTTGTACTTTCACTCCCATATGGACCCCCTTGAAAACAAGATGGCCTATCTCAAGGGGCTGTCCTTAATGAAGTAGAAATTGCAACATTACAACTCAGTGTGGTCTTAACAAGGGTAACACGGCTCAGCTTTATCAATGTCTGTGATTGCTGGCTAGTCTATTTATGAAGGACTGTTAACAAATATCCTACAAACACAGCTGCTTAGGGGAACTCCTAAGCCACTAAAAGTCCTCTTCCCTGCTCCTAGCAGATCTCGCCTTAGGAGCCCCTTTAAGCGCTAGGAATCTTGAGGAGTAGCTTTTATATTAACTGGGATTTTCGTGTCACTTTTAGGGGAAATTCTAAGAAAACGTCATGACTCTGAGAATTTTCTTAGAATTTGGCCGCTAGGAGCCACTTTTTGCACAAAAATTCTCTAGGGATACGGGATCTCTTAAATGGAAGTGGCATAATGCCCTTGATGTTCCACAGAGTTGCTAAAGTAATTGTTGAAAATACTTCATGTTTTCCTCTTATTGTTTGGCTCTAATTTATATGAAGATTAAAATTACAAACAGGTGGATAAATATTCCTATTTATGTAACTTCTGAAGATAGTAGGTTATACTGCATTTTATTTAGGGTAGCAAAGAAATGGGCAGGCCTTCTGGAATGTGAGGTATCCTGCAAACTATGTATTATTTCTCCACTAACAATTATGCACTAATTTGAGTCAGTCTATCACATAATGTACATACATATAGATTTTTTATTATAATTACAGGCCAAATATTATCTTGTCATCTGGATGAAACATTTATAAAACTTTTTAGTTGTAATTAGGGGCTAATCCCATGGCAGAGGTTTTCAAAGCCGCCTTGTTCTAAGACTGCAAAGTTTAACCATCCACAGCAGCATTTAGAATATTTTGCAATTCCAGACCAGATGGTCGCTGTGGCTTAAAAGAAAAACAAACTTCTGCAGACGGACTACCTGAACACAGCCAACAATATAAATTATTGTTGCGTGGGAAGTGATTACACCACGATGCCCTTTGGCTAGTTCTCCAAGGTCAAGTCGCAGTTAATTTTCCGGGAAGGACAAAGCAGCGAGATCGTTACAGCCAATATAACAGTGGATATAAAAATATACTGGGGTTCTCATAAAATGGTTTCATTATGGTCCAAGCTGTGCTCTGACCACGACCAACTGTATGCCCTATCCAATCAAAGCACAGGCAGACGTTACAGAACTCTGATTTAAATGGATGAGGCAGATGAAGTCATTTGTTACGATCTGAATTAGCATGCAGCAAAAACTAAGAGTGTTTGATCTGGTTCATTTTAACATTTACTAATCACCCTTTGCAAAATTCTTCTCTGTTCTACTGCATAGCATCTACTGACATTTAACTTCAGTACACATAAACAAAAGGTTTTCTTAACTGCTGCAGGGGGCAAAGGTCAAAAGTTAAAGACGTTTCAAGGGTGAGATAGTCTGACACTCCGACCCACCACCACCAGCAATTGAAGCACAGCAGACGTTTCCACTGTGCATTCAAGCTGCAATATCAACACAAGCCGTGTCAACCATGATTTCATAAAAACGAGATAGGGGAACAAGATGTTGGCAAAAAAAAAACAAAACAAAAAAAAACACACACAAACTAAAAGACCAAACAGACAAAATGTTGTGATTTACCCGAACAGCTACATCACGTCACATACTGTACACAGATGCAGAACTGCACAAACAGACATGTTTGGGTAAGCTGGCGTGACGTGGCGCATGGTATGTCCGGAGGACTCCGACTCAGGGCCGGCCCCTGCTTAAGTTGTTTTCCTGGAAGAGTTCGGGATGACATGGAGCTTTGAGGAATGTAAGGAGCAGTGAGGCAGCCGCCAGGACATTCTCCGGGGGAGCCACATGTGTGCATGCACACATCTATATGCGTGTGTCTGTGTTTTTAGGATAACACCAGCTGCTTTTCCAGAACAGCATATTAGAACATCATAAAATGCACTGAGGACCACCAACGTTTTAAATGTTCCACGTTTTCTGTTCTACAAACTATGGCAGTTGACTGCAGCCATATTCCTATTATATCGATAGGGAAAACAGCTCACTCAAATGCCTCGATGAGGCACACCCGTGTTTTGAAATTAAGTACAAAATGAACTCAGACTTCCTGTAAGAGATCTGTGTACCGTCACACAATTCGTGACGGTCTGAGTTACAGGCTCATTATTAAATATGAATTGGTCATCTGAATCCCGAGAATAAATAACAAAAACCAACGTTTTAAATAGGAAGTAGGTTAAAAACTGCATAAATTCTTCATACAGTCTGTAAACTCTATAGATCAGCATCCACATATGCCCCTCCCTCACCTGTTGATGTCCACTGCCACTCACCTGCTTGACAGAAGGTTAACACAGTTACAACAAAGAAAAAAAAAAATCTTCACAAGCATCACGTTGTGTGGATGTCCTCTATCACTCGTATGAATGTTATACTATTTTTAGGGAAGCATTAGCGAACTAAGAGTCCCACGTCTTTAATGCAGCTGAGTGTATGCTGGCTATCTGACCATTTAGAGTACCTAAACAGGTATTATCAGCATATTAAACTAATATAATTATGTAGTAAAATGGCAAAAAGGCTACATTTTTTAGCAAAAATAAGCCCTCTGAGAACGATTACTTCTACTTAGCTTAGCGCATTTTAAAAAATATGATAAAGAAAATCACTTAGTTAACCAATACCATTAACAGATACTTAAAATTTTGAAACTCTGCAATAATTTCACAAAAAATTTCGAGTTTTCACTTGAAATTGTACTTTTGTGGTAATTTTTTTTAACATACATTTTTTTAAAATCTATAATTCACCATCATTCATTGTAAAAAGCAGAGAAGAAAATAAAAACTGACTTCCAATTCAATAACATGTTATGTGTGGTAGAAATATCGGCATTGGTACTCGGTATCAGCAGGTACTCTGATTCAAGTATCGGTATCGTATGGGTTTAAAAAAGTGTTATTGTTGCATCTCTAGCTTTCGCATCTCAGTTATCACAACCTCAATGACAAGTGAACCTAGCAGATAGTGAGGGTCAATTCACCGTGTCACATAGTTTATAAGCAAGTAGAGTTTGAATGAATGTCCCCTGTAATGTTATGCCTATAGTAAGTTGCCTTTAAACAGCCTATCAATTGCAATATTACGTGTGTTGACACTACAACATGTGGCAATCACAATGTAGCAACAGAAAGACCATTGTTTTTTTTATTTTTATGAAATCCTTTCTTATTCAATATTAAGTCTATAACAAGCCTTATTTGTACCTGGGAGGTCAGTGGGAATCAGTTATGTTTTAACCAGACATGGTGAGCGTCAGTACTGGCAATAAAGGTGCAAAAGATGAAAACTTTAGGATGAGCCAAGCCTGTTGCATCAGCTGTCTGTGTGTGGAGCCTCTTCAGCTGAAAATTAAGTAAACTGAATGTTCAGGTCAATTACAGTTTAGTCTACAATCACGCACAAAGGTAAACAGGAGTTTGTGTGGTGACACCTTGTGGTCAAAACATTTAACTCCCTCTAAAACTTTTACTTCTTCAACTTATTTAAATTATAAGACAAAACATGTCGTTGTTAGGGTTGCTGTTTTTTGTAGGCCTACTGGCGTTAAAATCACAAAGCATTAATTGGACGTTCATAGTTAACTGCCTTGTCTTAATTGCTCTAATTGATTATCTAGGTTAAGGCACTCGAAACTTTTAATTTTCTGTCAAATATCATCCCGAAAAACTGGAATTATCCTTCACAAAAACATCTTAAATCTTTCAAAGAGTCGAAGAGTTGCTGCTAACAAGAAGCGTGATCATGACTGAAGGGAGGAAATATGAACTTCAAGTTTTTCATTCCTATTTATTTATTTACCTAATAACATGATTTCCAGCTTCTTACGGTCCACACGGAACCTCTCCTCGGTCCACTCCGGGTCTGGCAGCGTAAGGGGCCCGCTGAGGTCCTCCTCTGATCCGGGGAGAGGTGAGTCGGTGCTTCGCTCACTGTTGGAGCCCTGGTCCGACTGCTGCTGCTGCAAGTATCCGCTCAGAGTGTCGCACTGGGCAGCCATGGCGCTGCGCGGCAACTTTCTCCAGGGGCCACAGCGATTTGACTTTTAAAGTTTAGATAAATAAAATAAAATAAAAACAATAAAAAAAAAACAGACGTCTATTAACTTTTTTTTATTCCGTCACTTCGAGGCGTCGTGCGTGCTCATTGTGGAGCAGTAGAGATTTGTATTAATATTATTATAATTTTTCTCTCCGCGGTTACTTCAAGCCCCTTCGTTTTTCCCCCATTGGACAGACTTCTAAAAATAGGCAGCAGCAGCAGTTCGGTTATCCGCTCGCTGTAGTTCGTCTGTCTGCAAAGTTAACGGAGCCTCTAACGGCACACATAACAACCAGCTCTTCGGGAAAGTTTCACGTGTCAGACTCCTCCCAGAAAGTTTTTACAGCGACTTCCCCCCCGTGGGGAGAAAGCCGCTGGATTGCATTTGTTGTGTCTTTCTGAGTGAGCAGCTTCATGCGTGATTTGAAAAACAGTTACAGCCTCCTACACATCACAAAATATGGGGGCATTTAAAAGCTTTTATTTATTTATTTTACATTCTAATGAAGCAAATCCTGAAAAATTATTGAATCCTACAGGGAACCAATACAATAAGAGAACTAAAGACAAAATTTGGAGCAAGCCATCTTTGAAATGAAATATTGGAAGTACGTTACAGCAGTGTAATGAGACATACTCTCACCATCAACTCCATTTGGTACTAGGTTGGACTGCCCCTGCCTTTTATATCTGCCTGAGATTGTTTTCAATATTCACATGACAGTATCATGCCGTTGCTGCTTATTTACAAGATGCACATGCATGGTGTGACCCCATGCTCCACCGCCTCCCAGAGGGGCTCTATTGGACTGAGATCTGGTAACTATAGTGAACTGCTGAAGAATCCTGTTTGAGATTATTTCCACTTTGTGAAGTGATGCGTTATGCTGCAGGAAGTAAGACATCAGAAGATTGGTACTGTGGTCATAGAGGGAGGCACATGGTAGCAATACTCAGATTTAGAGAGATGGTTCAACAATGTACAGGTAGTTACAAGGGCAAATGGGCATTACATTCCCACTAGAAATCTCAAAATGTTGATACAACCAGGATGAATTCATGCTTTTATAGGCTACTGTTCACACAAAATCTTGACCCTTAGGGAGAATACTGCTAGACCCATTGGACCAGGCAACATTGAACTTGTACATTTTGGTCTATGACACCTTGTCTTAACTAGTATGAATGGTACGGTCCCTTCTGCTGTCGTTACCCTTCTGCTTCAAGGTCGGTGAATTACACATTCAGAGAAGGTATTGTGCATACCCTGGTCATAATACTGTATTTGGCCATTTTATCTATTGTTGCCTCACTCTTCTCAAACCATTAATGGTCAAACTCATCTAACATCACTAAGACAACTTCACACTCAAAACTGCCACCAGGTAGATATTTTCCTGGTACTGAACTGTTCCCATTAAACAAATGAAGTGGTAATGTTATAAAATCCCAGTAGATCAGCAATTTCTAAAAAATACTCAAACTAGGCTATCTGGCAACAACAACCATCCTACGTTCAAAAGTCACTTAAATCTCTTTTCTTCCTCATTCTGATGCTCAGTGGGAGTCATCGTCACAAAGTCTAGTTAACTAAATGCACTGAGTTGCTATGTCCGGCTAAGTTGCTCGTAGTTTGAACAAATGGCTGGACAGACATGCTGAAGAAAGTAGCTGCTGAGTTTACATATAAGAGGTGATTCTGACTGAACAGGCGAGTCTTTATGACCAGTAATGAAATGTCTTTTACTGCTCTGCATCATTCAGGTATCTATAAGTTAACAAAGTGAGAATGTGCCATAGGCAGCTAAATCTGGACCCATGAAGTTTGTGGGTGTCAACTGAAACCCAAATACACAAAAAGGGGACAAATTAGCCGGCTGCAATTTTGGTCAAAAGTTTTCATACACTCACCTTTGTTATGAATGTAATACATTTTTGTCTTTTAATGACACATATGTACCGTTCTATTTTATGGTGGAATGATTACATAGCTTGTTTTTTAAACGGTTTGAATTCGTTTGTTGTCTTTCTCTAATCCACACAAGTACCAGTTATGCATTTACCCACACTTCCATTTCCATAACCATTACATATAGCATGCTGCAGAGGAATCATGTCCAGCCTGTGGCAAGTTTTTTGCAAAATCCTGGGTGAATATTTTTATCCAATCTTATTAGAACTGTTAAAAATATCTAAATTGGATGGCATATATATATATATATATATATATATAGTTAATATCTGAAATGCCCAGTACCACCGGCAGCAAAATAGTCCTTTACCATGACGCTACCACATCTATACTTGACAGTTGGTGCAGTGTTATTGGGTTTAAATATGCTCCATGTTATTCAGACCAAAGGGCTTAAGCTTTGTTTGTTCATACCATAAAACTTTTCTCTTAAAAGAATCTGACTTGGCAGCTTCAAGTGTCATTCACACTTTTAGGTTTGAATTATGAAGCAGGTACTTGTTTCTATTTTGGTTCCATCTCAGCCCACGGTGATGTCAAACTTGTTTTTCTGTGGACAGTGACACAGGTATCAGGCTTCGGTCTTCCGGTTTCCTGAACATTCAGACAAATTTCCTTTCATCTGAGGGGAACAGTTTGCGCAGCAAAGATCCCAAACACACACCTTACCTAGCATTAGAAAGGCTAAAGCAACGCATATTACATTTCCAGAATAATCCCAGAGACTCTTGAAAAATGCACTTACTAAACTTACTATTTAGATGAAGTCGATTGATTCTGCCAAGAATGGACAAATATCCAGACTCATGATAAAAATGTTTGATGTTCACAAAAGTCGGTAGTTTCTGCTACTTGTTATAAAATTTTTACTTAATATTAATGGGGTTGTATGTATTGCCTTGACCAAAGTAGATTAAAGAAAATGCAAATTCAAGCTTAGGAACCTAGTTGATTAAATCAATAAATAAAACACTTGTCTATTGCATCATGAGTATTGTACCAGACAATAAAAAAGGAGAAAAAAAGGCAGAATTAATTATTTATTTATCCATTAGTGGAAAAATAGTTTTAGCCATAAAGAATAAGCTAAAATAATTTCCCCCTCTCATCTAATTACAACATGATCAGGTAACACTAAACTGGACTGCTAAAGGAGGGTTTTTACAATGTATGGAAACTTTATCAGCATAATTAAATCTAATATTTATATCCTGGTGGCATGAAAAAAAAAAAAAAGGTAATATGTTTTTAGAATCAGTTAACTTCATGTAAACACTGCAGATCAGTTACAAAATTTCTATAACTGTAAAGATAACACGTCATAAAAAGGCATCATCATGTATGAAATATTGTCTGCATGCTAGATGAATAGAGCCAAGATTGTGTTATATCCTAATGTAATTTCTTAAAATTAAGTTATTTGATGCTAAAATCTAAATATAATTGGTGTTACAGAAATGTACATACTGCCAGACATTCAATTTCCAAGGTTTTTAAAACAGCAAAACAGCTATTCTAAAACATAACACAGTCAGCTGGGAAAGCATATTTCCATCTCCTCGTAAATATAAACATTAATAAACATGTTAGAAGAAAACTGGAACAGCTTTATTAATTTGTATTTGCTAATTTTAAAAGAACATTGGGACAGCTGTTGGATAAGATCATTCAATTTTAATTTAGAGAACATCCTATTTTTATTTCATCTCTCCAACAAGACACTGTAATAACCACAGTCCACATAATTAAGCATTTGGCAAATGGGCTGAAATTACAGAAAAAAAAATTGTATGGATGGGAACAAGATAGATAACACCTAATTAAAAAAAAGGCTTGGTTGGTCTGAAGTGAAGTATGCCATCTAGTGGTCATAAACTGTATCACAGACAATGTAGTTGAATAAAGTCCTCATTCTACAGTTTAAATTAAGACTGTTTAAAAAAATGGAATTCATATTCTTCTAAATATCTTTATTTCAAGATAATGAAAAATATAAATACAAATCTGTTCAAAGAAACATACAGTCGCTCCACCTCAACACTTCAAATAAAATATTCAGAATAATAATTCCAATAATGCCAAAATAGTAAAACAAACAGGTAAGTCAAGTAAAATCTCTGTAGAGAAAGTGCATTAAGCATATTAAACACCTCAGTTACAGCCAGTGTGGAGAAAGCAGTTGACCAGTACTGTCGTTCTTTGAGGAGTTCTGGGAGAAGTTGCTGATGAATATTTTTTGCAGTTACATTGCATACCTCTGGGTCCATTCTCTGGCCAGTTTATTGTACCTGAAGAAAAAAAAAATGCAACACAGTTAATAATATATATGGAATAGGAAATTAATTAAAACCTGAATACTTACTTTTGTCTATCTGACTTGTAGGTGTTTGCGATGTCAGGGACGAGTGGGTCATCGGGATTTGGGTCGCAAAGCAGAGAGCAGATGGACAACAAAACTGGAAAGAACAAAAAAACAGAATTAGAGGAAAATAAGGTTGTTGTTTTTTTAATTCAACATGTCATTTTATTTGGTTCAGGTAACTAAACGCACCAAATGTCAAACCTCTCTTGGAGATTCCTTATTTTGTAAATATTATTTAAGATCCGACTTATAGCTGCATTTGATGCACTAAAAAACATTTAAATTCAGCCTAATTTTTCACCAGGGGGGTGGTACATGATAATGTAAATTTCCTTAGATTTGGTTTTATAATTCTTGCTTAGTTATTCCAGTAAAATACCTACTGAGATGAAAAAAAAGATACAAAAAAGGGAGACTTTTCCATATGAATGTTTGCTTTACATTTTCTCCTTCCGTGCATATGGACCTTTAAGAAAGCATTTTACAAAACAGCTACGAATTAAAACGTTCAGAAGAAAGGAATCACTGCACACCAAACCATCTGCAGCATTTCCTTATGATTACTAGCAGTTGTGTAAAAACAGCCTGTACTGGTATGGCTATCAATTAACACACAATTTTTATACCTGTAAGCTAACCATTTTGTGCCGTTTAGAGGGAGAGAAAACAGAACAGGAAAAAAGGACCAGTTCTGCTATATTACAACTCGTTACCCCGTGGCAAACAAACTGACCACCAGATGAACCAGGCTGTAACAGATTGGTGATTTTTGGACATTTTGAAAGCTCTCGGATGCCATGTATTCTACACATGTGGAAGCTTTCTACCACAAAGCTAACACAACTGCAACTCAAACATTACAGCACTGACCTAATAAAATGACTAAAACTAAGTAAAAAAAAAACAAAAAAAAAACGTTTCTTTGGACCAATAAAGATTTCCTCACCTCAGCATGCTGGAAGCTTGACACTATACAAGAAATGGAAAGCTTGACCTACTTTCTTTATCTAATGATTGGCAGACTGCCATATTACCAGACACTGGGACACCTGACCCAGGCAGTAAGTCATTTATAAAAAAATAAAAATAATAAAAATAAAAACAAACAGATTAAGATGTCGCTACAAAACGTACCAGGTTCCGAAACAGGCACTTAAAATTGTTTGTGTTGTTGGTTCCGAAGAACCAAAACATCCCTGATCTCAAAGCAGGAACAAATCGGAAGCAACACACATACTTCAAAGACAATACAGGATTTAATCTTCAACAAAATCCCTTTCTTCACATTTTGCAATACACCAACATACGTGGCAGGATACAGCAGCTGTAGCCATAGCATATTAGCTTATTTAGGTGCCATAATTTCACCCCTTCACATAGCTATCATTTTTCACACTGTGCATCCCACTTAATTTCTTCATACCATGCAATATACTTAAAGTCTACTATAGGAAAATCTGGTTCTGTTGACTAACTGATAATCCAGATATGAGCAGGAGGTTCTTAGAGTTATAATTAGGTCTGATCATGAGGTCATGATTCACCAATCATCAAGGAGCCCAAACTTGGGTCAAAAACCAAAAAAGAAATAAGAAGAACAGTATCTAACAAATATATCAGTTAGAAAATACAGAAACGGAAAAAAAAAAAATCACAAGACTAATGCATTTTTATAGTAATTTGTCGCAATAATTCATGAAAATAATTAATTAGAGATTTATAGATATTGCCACAGTTTAGTATATGGGTATCAAAAATTGTTGCCTAATAACACCAGGTGGAAGAAAGAGGAGATGAAATGAAGATGAACATTTGCAAAGGCAAGAATTAAACAGTATCCATTTATTTCTCATTGTAGCCAATCCTTTTTTATGAACAGCGGAGATGAAATCCCACAAACCACTCAGATCTTGCATACTCAAATTGTATTTTTCAACCCATTTCTAATTAGGTTGATTTTGATTCGGTTTGTTATGCTGTAACCACATAAAATAAGAAACTATGACCTCAATCAAACCAAAATGACTCAGCAACCTTCGGCTAAAAGGACGTACGAATTATATAATTTAATTTTCCCCCCACAAATTGAGCAGTTTATTGCGGTCAGTGATGATAAGCCTCATATTAACTTAATACGGTTCTAAAAATAAAATCTTTCTTGCCAGTGTTTCCTCTTTGGGGGCCCCCTGCATCGGGGGCGGTTGTCGGCTGTGGCTGCCCCCTGGGTAGCGCTTGAGTGGAGGTGGGGGTACCAGCCCTCCCTCCTCTGGGCGCCCTGGGTCGGAGCCTTGGCTGCTGCTGTTTATCTGCTGCTGCCGATGCAGATGGCTCCCATGATGGCATTTCCTAGCTCATCTCTACTCAGCCGCTTTTTGTAGCTTTTAAGTGTGTGTGTGTGTGTGTGAATGGCTGATAGGTTGGGTTGGGAGGGGGGTGTATTTGCGTTGATGATTTTATTTTTGAAGGGGGGGTTGTGGGGTTATTTTAAATCTGTAAATCACTTTGAGTAACTTTGTTTGAAAAGCGCTTTATAAATAAAGTTTGATTTGATTTGAAAATTGCACATTCCAGGTTGGCCTTTTATTGTGGGCAGTATAAGGTACACCTGTGCACTAATCATGATGTCAGATCACCATCTTGATGTGGTACACCTGTGTTCTAGATTATCTCAGCAAAGCAGAAGTGCTCACTATCACACGTTTAGACTGATTTGTGAACAATGTTTGAGAGAAATGGTAATATTGTGTATCTGGAATGAAGTTTAGATCTTTAAGTCCATCTCATGAAAAATGGGAGCAGAAACAAAGGTGTTGCGTTTATATTTTTGTTGAGTGTATATATATTCTTTTTATTTAACAGTTAAATTAAGCAAAATAACTATGCAACTGGAGTGTATATTAGTTACATTCAGTCATATTTTTAAATGTAAATGCAGAATTTATTGATAGCCTCTTGGAAATACTAAAAATAAAATTTGAATAGCAAGATAAAAATTCAATACTACTGTCAGTTTCTGAGATAAGGTTAAGGTTAGTTTACCATGATTGTCACAATTTCTCATACCTGACCCAGTTTTTTTTTTTTTTCAAGGCAATGGTAGACTATATAACAATTGCCCACTGCTATCTTGAATATAACAAACACAGAAGGCACATAATCCCACTTCAGCGCAACAAATAAGTGGATTAGAGAAAATGACTTTAAATTGTCAGTTGTCAAAGCAGGTGCAACATGTCTCCAATGCTGGTACAAATTGAAACATGCTCAGCACTGAAAAACCCTGAGGCTGCAGACACACTTTTGTATTACAAAAAATGGATAAGAAGAAAGCAAACAGCAAAAGTATGAAAAAGCACAATGGATTTGCATTTAAAATAATCTTGCGGTGCATCATTTTGACCCACATCTATTGTCGTGTAGCCTGTAATGAACTGGTGAAACACAGATTTTTTGTTACCTTTTGAAATTGTAAGAGCAGGTGACCACTGAGACCTCAAGATGTCAAGGCAAATGCTGCCGTTGCTGTTTATGTTGGGGTGATATATTTTTGTGGTAAAGGCGACCTATGGAGGTAAACAAAGTGCAAATAAGAAAATATGGAGGTAAACAAAGTACAAAAAAACAAACATAGCTCTTGATTTAGAATGTGGTTGAACTCAAGTGAGAGGAGAATTTAGTTAAGGTTTTTTTTCCTAAATTGGAAGGTTATATCTTTTAAGAACTAATGTCTTAACATTTTATATATTGTTACCTTTGGTGGTTTAAAGGGATAGTCTGTGGGAAAATGGACAGAAAGGAAAAAAACTCCTCCATGATAAGGGCTGTCATTCTGAAATAGAAGAGCAGATTATTGCCAAAGCATTCCTAATATTTGAGGCTCATCAATAGCATGAGCTTCAGTGAATAACATTATGGTAGATTTTGCCAGTCTGTGTTGTCCATACACAACAGAAAGAGCTGTAAAGTCAACATAAAACACTATTGTCTAAAGATCTAGAAGCAATTTGGTGGGTATTTTTTTTTCTTTTTAAATGCTGCAAACAAATCCAGAACCCAGGAGAAACTGCTTACCGGTCCTGTAATGGTGGCTTGCCAGTGAAACACTTGAGGAAGCAAAGATAACGAAACAGGTTAGGTGATTATTTCACATAACATCTGAGTCACAACTCAAAGATCACATCTCAAAAGATGCTAAAGTAATTCTTGGGTTGAAAATAAAATACAGGAAAAGGATACTTACTGTCTTCCCCTACAGGTCCAGCTGAACATGAAGCTGGAGGGTCTCTCTGTAAGTCATTTAACTCCTGAAAAAATAATAATAATTTAGCACCACCAAAACTACAATATTGATTATTGTTAAGATTGTACTCTTTTAGCGAAAAACAAGTGAACAAGGAAGGATATTCTAGGTTATGAAACGAACCCACAATGCATCGCTGTCATCAATATTTTTTACTACGCCGTTTTCTAATAAGAAAATAGGCTTCGGTTTACAGCCATCATATGTACAAGTATGAGCCCATTACGAGAATACCAATAAATGGCTTACAACCTCGTGTCTGTTCATCACACTGTTCAAACAGGAAATATGATTTTTGAAATACGAATTTATCAAAAGTTAGTGGGGCTTCAAAGACTGCGTACTAAAGTAACCCCCGGACAGCTAAAACTCTCGAAAACGAGTTACAATAAACAGCCACCAGAAACGGCTAACAAACAAATGGCTAACCTTACATAGGCGTTTCCGCCGCATAGCTTCATCCTGTCGGCTACATTAAACAAATTACGAAAAGACGAATGTTCTCACCTTCTGTATTCTCTTCAAAGCCATCCTAAGTCTTTCTGAGTGGGTTAAGAGGACCTACGGTCTAAACTGTGACAGCTGTCACCCACGACAAGGCTCACTTTATGCCGACTCGTTGCTTGTTTTGAAAAACTGATTAGTTCTTTTGTTTCCGCGTTTTTGTTCGACGACGAAGAGAAGAGTTGGATTGTGGGAGGTGGAGTCTTTGATCGAGCTTTTATGAACGCCACACATAGACTGTAAAAAAGAAGCCTGCCCTACTCCAACAAAATCTTCACTAAAATTCAAGCAAAAACGAAGTGATGAAAACAAACGCATCACTGCTGTAATATTCGCCACAAAATTTTTAAAAATGATAATAATAAATACAAATAACACGTAGCTTATGGTCTATTAACACAAAAATACAGGCTAAATATTGAGTCTTAGTAAAATCTAAAATTCACTTTAGTTGTCGTTTCTCAAAAGCAATAACGTGACTGTGAATATAATTTTAGAAACCATCAGTTTTTGTTGCCTATTAAAACTATCTATGAGCTCACTGTGAGTAGGCGGCTGGATTACATAACTAATGTAATTAAAATATGGTTCTGTTAAAACATTAAAAATTGGCCTAAGTAAATTTGCATAACACCCTCACAAAATGAAAAATCTATGTTTCTTTTTGAACAGCTGCACAAGAAATAAGGCATTAAATGTCCAGGATTTGCCTTTTGTTGTTATATTCGAACGGGTCAATTTAACGATTAGGATCAAATTTAGTTAAATGTAGAGCTTTCAAACAGTAGGCCTTTAGATCTTAAAAATGTGGATGATCAAAGAAAGAACTTTACATCAGCTTTCCGTAAGTCATGCACACAGCATCATGAATACCAAGAAACAAGGATAGAGTTGTGGATACGTTTACAGCAGGGTTAGGTTGTACGACAATATCTTTGGCTGGAAATGGAAAGAGTATTGCACAACTGTAATTCTACCAACACAGAGCCATTTACCTAAAAACTATACAGGCAATGACATCATTAATCACTCAGAGATGCATGCAGGAGGAGAAGTTCCATTGAAATATGACAAAATTTCATTTTTATACCAAATTGTTAAGTGTGATGTGTGTCCAAAAGGTAAAACTCGAAATAACCCTGAAAACAGCATTTCAGTGGTGAAACATTGTGGCGACAACTGTGTGCTGTGGGGATGATTTTCCTCAGGAGACAGGGGGACGGATTAAAGATGACGGGAACATAAACAGAGCCTTAGAACCAGGAAACACTTCAGATCGGGGAGGGGGTTAACCCTTCAGTGGGTCAATAGTCATATAGCCAGAGCTACTAAATCACAAAGCGAGCCCATATGTCAGAATGGCTTAATCAAAGTCCATACATACATCCAATTGAGAATGTGTGGCAAGTACGAAATGAAGTGGACAGTTTTACGAAAAAGAATTGTTGTATACATATATATATATATATATATATATATATATATATATATATATATATATATATGTATATATATGTATTGAGAGAGACAGAGAGAGAGAGAGAGAGAGAGAGAGAGAGAAAGAGAGAGAGACAGCGAGAGAGAGAGAGCTTTGAGAGTTTATAATTACATTTCAGGGATTATTTTGTGTACTCTGTAGAAAACTGATATTCATGGTCACTTTCAATCCAATCAAGCTGAACTTGAGCTATTTTGCAAAGAAAAGTGTGCAAAAGTTTATGCACACTCATCAGAATTTTCTGTAATTTCCCTTTCTTTTTGCAATCATCCATTTCTTTGGGTTGGACTGTGACATAAACTTAAAAATGACAGACAATGCTGTTTGGGAGTGTAACATGACAAACTGTCAAAATCTTCAAGGGCTATGAATACTTTTGCAAAACAGAAGATGTAAAATCTGCAAATCATTATCATATCTCTTTCTTTTTTAAGACAAGGGGCTAAATTCATATGAAGAATATGCTGAAATGGCAAAGAAATACACAGAAAAAGGAATATATTTTTTTTTAAACAATACTAGTTATCAAAAAAGTAAATAAACAAGGCAATTGAAAAAAAAAAAGGAGGGGGGGGGGGGGGGGGGCAACCAAAAATGGACCAAGCATGAATGTGCGTCTATCCAAAAAAACAGAGTTCGGCTGCTTTTTTCCACTCATCCGCAGTTGGTTCATCACATTTAACTTAATACTAAAATCCAAAAGGGTTGTGACTCAAGGCCATTCTTGCTGACTGCATCCTTAGGACCTAATGAATGCACTACATTTATGTCTTTATCAAGCAGATTACATATTTCTTTTGGCTGCAAGCCACTGAGAGATATGGAGTATAAGCTGATCCCAGCACTCTTCAACTAACAGGAAGCAATAATAAAGATTTTTGCAACGGCCTAATGGCATTATCTTAAAAGGCTTTGTTATGACCAAATGATTTACTAAACAAAAATTAATGTTACCTCTAAGGATTTAATAGACAGGAAATATTTGTTACCATTCGCAGATACTGAATAGCTGATAATGCTGGTGCAATATTGACATCAATAATGTCCCTAAACGGATTTCACATTTAAATGATTTAATCTTTGTGTTAGAAAAGTTTACTCAGGGAGAACTGAAAGCACTCTGAAAGCAAACGGGACATCCTTGCAATCTACTATGGTTTATTCCTGAAAACAGATCTGACTGTGAACACAAATCAAACTACCTGGAGGACAAAAAAAAGCTGTGATACTGAAAAAAAAATCCAGTAAATACATTTTTAAAGGTAGACATTAACAAAGGATTTGTTAGTACTCTAAAGCTGTCTAATAATGTTTGTCAATTACTAGCATCTTTGTAAAAGGCGGATATGCCTAAAAGTAATTTTTTGAATTTTTTTTTGTATTTGTGACACTGTTTTACATGCTTTGCAAACCAAAAAGTAATTGGCATTTAAAAAAAGGTGCTCATATTGTGGTTGTTTACTATATCATTTCTGTTTTGAATTGCAATTCTTTTATTTTTATTATTTTGGTATTTTGATAACTCTGGTGCAGTATGTTCCATTTAATTCCTGCTCTACTGGTTTGTTTGCACAGCTTCTTCACCAACCTACATTCCCCCACTTATACTGATGGTGATGAGTTACACTGTAACCACAGCTACCCTGGGGCACACTGACAGAAGCAAGGCAGCCATACAGTTGAACCTCTGACCACCACCAGCAGACAAGGCGGTTGAAGTATCACAACAACTGGGATGCACAAAGCGAGGATTCAAACTGTCAACCCTGAGCTGAGTGCATACTGACAAGGCAATTCAGCTGTTTGATGCAGATGTTTTGGACCAGGGACACATCTAAAAGTTACAGGAAACTTGAGGATTGGAGTTGAGGATCTCTGCTTTATAGCCTCTCCTTTGGATCTAGTGCGATAATCACCTTGAATTACCTTGCGTTAGAAGTGTGCTATACAAATAAAATTGCCTTGTCTTACCTAGTGACCATCAGATCAACCTCTAGACCTCCAGAGCTGGTCAATGTGGCTTTGGCATATTCCTCCAGAGTTTCTTTGGTGGTCACTGTACCATGAACTCTGTAGCTCATTGGGATGGCTTCCAAGCTTCCTGGTTGGACTGCCTTTCTTGGTCAGCCTCAGTGCCACCTGCCCTTATACTTTCCTATTCTTTCATCCCCAATACCAGTCTGATTGTTTGGGAGATTTATTTTAAACTTTCTCACTGGATTGTCTTGATAGGCACTTGGCGCTCGTGTCAGTGTTCTGAGTTGAAGGACTTTGTCTTCAGTTTATGGTTTCGTTCTGTGTTTAAGTTTTCTGATAACTGTTGTCTTCTTCTGATTAGTCATTTTTCCATCCAACTCTCTGACTTGAAGCTCTTCCATAGCCTTTCCATTTTCAGTTAACCATACTCTCCTGTTTTTTTTCTCTCATTAGTCCTATAATATTCCTCCAGGTTCATTCAGTCCTTATCAGATCCTCCTGTGTTATTCTACGCTTTAAGTTAGCCATATGGTTTTCATTACAGTATTTGACTAGAATACCAGTTGTTGCTCTATGGCATTCATTTCTCATTAAAGTTCTTCACGCTCACTATTATCCTGCCTGTCTGCTGCATGGACTGCAGTTCTTCACAACGAAACCCTCATGTAGAATATGAACTTGTGTATCCCGTGTTTCTGTGAAACTTATCAAAATAAAAAAGGTGGAAGCTGGATCCGTAGAAACAATCAAATTGGAAAAAAAAAAGATCAGGAGAAATGTTAACCGTTAATGATTGTTTAACGTCTATAGCTGTTTAGCTTTGCTCAGTATTTATCTTTTCAATTTTACGACAGCACATTTATGAATTTGAGGCCTGGCAGAATAATTGGACATCTTTCATGGGGAATGAACTGCATGTTTAGTCAACCTAGTGGAAAGACCTGAATCTTGAAAGGGCAAAAGAGGACATCAGTTAGATAATACAGACACATAGGGGGAAGGGGCACATCTGTCGTCTTTCATGCCTGGACTGTTGCATACTTCAAAGCCATGCACAGCAATCAAATCTAAATAAATATATCCATTTATCTCAGTGGATACCAAAAATGTTTCTAATTAATCACGGTTTCTTACTATTTTTTCAGTTTCTCACTGGATCTCATTATTATTATTATTATTATTATTAAGCTATCATTTGTTTCTTTCCGTTCTCTACATTAGTTTTCCATTCCTCAAAGATTAGACTACATCCAAAATGACTAATTTATCACTACCTGGTTAAAAGTCTTTTTGGTGTCTACATATTAATTCCTGTCTGGAAATGTTTATGGGGGAAAAATATGACCTTTATAAGTCAGTTCACTCAGTTTCTCTATTTGCAATTCATAATAAATGTTATCTCAAGGCACTTTGTCACAAAAACCAAGATCCAATTCATTTATAGAAATATATAATAAAAAAACATAGCTTCAAATTAAATGTCATACTTTCCAGTTTTTGCCTGGTTATGACATAGTGCAGTGAGGTTTAGTTGTTTAAAAAAAAACTAGTTGGTAAAAACTGTTACCTTTTCAATGTGGGAGGCTTAGATTTAATCAAACATGTAAGGTTCTATCTAAATGATTCAATTGTAGCTCTGGCCATATGTTATGGAATGTTGTCCTGTTGGGAGGTAAACATCCATCTGAGTCTCAAGTCATTTGCAGCCTGATTTTTGTCCAGGATTTACCCTGAATGTACCTACATTAAGCTTTCTATAAAATCTAAACTGCTTCTTTGTCTACACTGTAGGAAAATATTCCCACAGAATGGTGCAGCCAACATTTTAACCAGTGGTAAAAGGGTTTTCATAATAATGTGAAGACAAAACATTATTCTAAAGTTTCATCTAGCCCATGCACCTTCTTCCTCCACATTGCTTTAGACAAACTTCAAGTGGAATTTGTTAAATCGTTCTTAAGATTTTACATAAAAAACAACAAACAACAAAAAAACAACAGCGGTTGTTGTCCATAAATATGGACAACAACCGCTGTTGTCCATATTTATGGACAACAGCGGTTGCGTGTAATCACTTGACATAACATTTGAATAATCCTGAAGTTTCATTTTTTGAGTGCGTGGAGAAAAATACCACTACGTTACCAATTCTTGAGCATGACAGGGCTTCTGTCTCTCTAGTGAAGCAAAATTGTGGCGTATATTCCCCTCCAGGACTCGTTGCAATTACTATCGCCTTCGGACCTTACACTGTCAGAGCTATCATTGCAGTTAATAACAGTAACATTTTGTGCCAGAAAAATACTCTCACGCCTCCAAAACAGGTTGTAATTTATTCCTCACACGCCATTGGTCACACAGGTCGATGCGCGCTCGCGGCGGTCCGCGGCCACGCGCCGGCTCTTCTGAGCATCGTTTTCGAGGGGAGGAGAGCAGAGCCCGAGCCTGAACTGAACCACACATCGACCGTCCGCCGAATGTTTGCTCCTTCCCGCTGCCAATGCACACCCCTCGCATTCCTATGTCCGCCAGTTGACACACTGAACTCGAAGGACCAGGCTTCCAACCCTGCCGGGATTCAGGCGTCCTAAAGCGGGCAGCTTGTTTTTCAGGTAAGCCTCTCCCTCCCGTCTCTCCTCTTGTCCTCTCCTTCTGTCTCTTCTCCTTCGGTGACCGCGGTTTCACTGTATTTACGCGCTGGTCGAGGGGACGCAGATAATGACGGGACGCGGGTATTGTTCTACGGTAGCTGTCCATAGTGCTGAAAGGGCATCGACACTTTGTAGTAAAAGAAAAAAAGAAAAAACCCAGCACAATACAGCACCACTCTATGGCCTCACAATAAAAGCAGGTTGCATGACTTCGCTCTTTGAACGCAATAAGGTGGCTGTTTCTGCAGACTACATCTCATAAGGATGCCGTGAGGGTGTCAACGGGAGGGAAGAACAACAACGCTGCAGATGATTTTGCAAAGTCTTACACGTTTTGTCTATGACTGCTCTACTTATATGGATGTATCCAAGCTGCGTTGTAGAGTATGATACCTCCTCTAGGGACGGTGTGTTTTACTGCATTTACTGTTGTTAAGGTCTATGCCTCACCTTATCCTTCCATAGCAAACGTTCATGTTGTGCTTTTCTTAATTTTGAAAATGTTTCTGTTTCAGACTTTAATGCAGAGAATGAGTCCGTACGAAACAGCGGCTGTTGGAATAGTTTTCTTTGAGGATTAACTTTTACCCTGCTCACAGATAGCTTTCATCAATTTCTCTAGTTACCACAGCTGGGCTTTGTAGAAAATCAGACAATTTTTTGTTTGTTTGTTGAAATAATGCCATTGAGGCATCACCAGTTTTTAGTACTATGGTATACCAAGTTAAAAAAAATACAGTCTTTAATTATCCTATTGGTGTAACTTATTGTTCTTTGATGAGATGGGAGAAAAAGTTCCAGAGAAACTTCTTCACGTGTATGAAGCCTGAAGTAATGCAGTGCTGCCCCTTCCCCACCTGTTGCTCTGCACTGCCGTTCATCTGGTTGAAGAAACGTTTCTGCATGTTCCCTTTGCTAATAAAGAAGGCAAAATAAACTAAACTAGATGATTACAGACTGATCAGTTAAACACAGGCGTAGTTTGACTGCTGGTAGGTTAAAAAAGTTATTGTTTCAAAACTGCTAAAATGTGCCGTTCCTACCATATAAAACCCCATTAATAAGATGCCAGAGAAAGCAACTCCTCCTCATATTGCTGAGCACTGCCAGGCAGCTGGCTGGAAGAAGGCTATTCAAATTTTTTTCCTGGCTTACAAAAAGAAAAATTCAGTTCTTTGAGGATATTCCCACATTCACATTTCAAAACTGTTCTTTTTTAATAGTTCTGTTAATTAGTAGCGCAAGGGCAATAAATGCTCATATTTACAGTATCTATATAGCGAACAACAGCATGGGTGTTCAGTTTAGGTCCTCAAGGGTCAGTTTTTAATGTGTCTTCTCCAACACAGCTGATTAAAATGGTCCAACCATCTTCTCAGCAGGTTCATTTCTCCCAAGACCTGCTAATGAATCATCATTTGATTCTGGTGCTGAATCAGCAAGAAAACTAAATGTGGACTGACTGACTATGGACACCAATGACCCACGGTATATAGCAATTTGTTTAGGTCAATTAACTCTTTTATTAGGGGACATCAAAATATTTATTTATTATAATTTTTACTTTTATTATTTTTAAGCGAACCAAAACTGCTCAAGTTTTAATGGATTTTCAACAGCCTGGTTGCTGTAGCATATCATAATTTGCCCATGCAGCAATTTTATACTGTTTATATAGCATTAAAATAACTTTCTCTACAGTTCTAGGTTTACATGGCCCTAATGGTTGAATTTTATGCTGCCAAAATCCCATAAATATATAAGAAAGAAATAGCCACTTGAGGAAAATTCCTTAGAAGTGTATTGTAGTGGTTTAATTTCAGTAACACAGACCTGAGTTTTCTGAGTTACTGTTAAAACTTTAGTTAGCTAGGTTTCAGCAGAATTTCTACTTTGTTTCATACTTCAGGGTGCTACCTGAGCAGATAGCCCACCTCATTAATCACATTATGTTAGCTAGGTATACTTGTGTTTACTTCTACAAAGCAGACAATAAATGAATGTGTATTTTCTAAATATAAACATTGCATATTTTTATTTTAGCAACTGCATTAGGACTTAATGCTTTTCTATATTGAGAAAAAGATCTTAGATCATTTGTGTATATTTTGCTGTCAAAATTTACTTAACATCATCATACTGTGGAAATCTCATACCAGGCCATGCCGAGAACATATGAGCTGGCAAATTTTGTGGGGTCTGACTCTGCACCTTCACAATTCATGTTAAAATGCCAGATGTGTTGAAACATGACCCAATTCACAAGTATTGTTTATCATTCCTCGCCTTGCCAAAGTATAAGCAAGAATCACGTTTGATTCGGCTGCTGCAGCATTGTTTCTCCGATGGGCCAAAAATCTCCCTTTCTGTCTACAACAGGAGCTCCTGACATTTCCTGTGGCGGATTTACTGAAAGGATCATGGCACAGACCAATAGTAGCGGGCAGGGGACCAACGGGGTGGCGGACGAATCCCCAAACATGATAGTGTACAGAAAGGTAAGGCTGATGCTATTTTTAGCTCACTCGTGTGTGAGCGTGCATGACTCTCTGGCGCTAATTTGGCTTGACAATGAGCTGTGTCATAGAACTTGCACATAGCCGCATTGGAACATACAGTATGATATGAGAGACGTCATTGTGGAGTTATTATAGAAATCTGGAAATATATGGAAATAAATATCACCTGTTTCAATGTAGGGTTGTCCCAATGTGAGATTTTGTGAGTTAATCAATAAAGTGAAGGTTTTAAACGTTGTTTGACATGTCTGTTTAAGAATCTCCGTTCACTATGGAGCAATCTAGTTCAGTTTGACCCGTTTTAGTTTTTCTCAATTAAGAATGATGAAAAGCAGTCCAGGATCTCTTAAAAAAGCAGTGATAAAAATAAAGTCAGATATTAAGTTTGGCGTCGTCTGCCAACCGTGAAACGTACTCTATTGCATTATGGTGCTTCCACATTATGGTGCAGCCCACTCTCTAGCAGACAGAGGAGAACAGCAGCAACTATCCTAGACTGCTGCCCCCCCCATCCAGACAGTCTGGTGCCCAGGGCATTCAGATATATTGCCTGACTAAAAACCTGCCTCTGCATATAGTGCATAGCCCATTGTCACCTATATACATCAATATATTTTAACACATTTTCCACTTCAACCATTTCGGTCTTATTGGATGACACCTTTTTCCCTTCACAGATTGACGTTAATGGAACAAGAGGGAGTCAAAATGAAATAAAACATTTCTCATTACACTGCAAGTCATGTTTTTCTTCACCGTTAAATATGTTACTACATTAGGTAATTAAAAGAACGGTAGAGAGGGAAATGGCCCACTGCTGAGACACCTTAATCCGGCACTGCTCCAACATTAAACAAATTAATGAGATTTTAATCTGCATGGAAGATAACATTTGTTTACTCAAACCATGACGGCCAAAAGTAGTTTCAATATTCGTATGTGTTTAGGAGGTTATTTATTCTACTTCTTGAATGTGTTTGTGTGTTAGCAATTTTTCTCCCCTGAGTACAAAAAGATTTAAGATTAACCTTCAAATAAGTCATTTAGAAAATTGCTTTTGCTTTAACTGGGAGGGGTTTTAGTCCCCTAGTGGCATTGCCATTGTGTGATGGTTGGAGTTTTTTCTGATCTCCTAATGTAAACCATGCTGTGTTTCTCTAGCAAATAAAAGCCGTTGCCGCATGCTTTAGTGCCAATGGATTAGAGCTGATGGTGACCTGCAAATGCATTAAATATCAGCAGGAATAGGTTGTGTGCGAGGATTTAATTGCCTGTTTTACTTCATCTTATGAGGTGATCATTTGCTCCCTTTACTTGTGGGTGACTCAAGCAATTATATAATTTCTTTCTTTCTGTTTTCTCATCCAAAATGCTTCCACACAATAGGAAGAGAATGCATTTAGCATGATGATATAGACTGACAGGCTTTTTTATGGCCCTCACACTGAGTTAAGTAATTTCTATTCCAGTGTGGGACAAAAAGCGTAGCTGTGCTTGTCACTAAAGCAAGTACTTGCTGTTTTAGAGGTCAAACGTTTCAGAAGCTGGACTTGAGCAGGCTGGTTGATGAAATTATTTTAGTCGTTTTTGATATGTGAAGGCTTGAGGAGAAGACTAATGTTAAAATGAGTTTTAACATACAGTGCACACTTCT
Organism: Apricaphanius iberus; assembly: GCA_028564705.1. Taxonomy (NCBI): domain Eukaryota; kingdom Metazoa; phylum Chordata; class Actinopteri; order Cyprinodontiformes; family Aphaniidae; genus Apricaphanius; species Apricaphanius iberus. The sequence continues at coordinate 1,119,039 of JAPXFQ010002592.1, forward strand.
GAAATATACAAGGAGCTAACTGCATCCTGAATAGATGCAGTGAATATTTAAGTTAGGTCCACCTATGTCGTTACATGTTATGTTTCTTATTTCGTCTTCTTATCTACCAACCTACCTACCTACCTACCTACCTACCTATCTATCTATCTATCTATCTATCTATCTATCTATCTATCTATCTATCTATCTATCTATCTATCTATCTATCTATCTATCTATCTATCTATCTATCTATCTATCTATCTATCTATCTATCTACACTAGCAACTGAGCAAGTTAAACTATGTAGAAACCAACCCTAAATAACAGGCTTACAACCAAAATAAAAGCTAAATATTGAATTGGCAGATTTGCAGTGCAATGTAAAATTAAATATACTCCTTAAATTTCTTAAATGTGACAACTTTTGTTACAGTAAAAACCCACAAACTTTGGTGTATTTCGTAGGGATTTTATATCACAGACTGAACAAAGTAGTTCAAACTGGAAGAGAAAAATACATGGTTGAATGGACATCTATCAGTAAAGAACTGCACAAATGTGCACTTTAAAGAAGAGTCGCAGGAAGACAGCCTTTGTTAAGAAAGCCAAATGATGTTTCCTTAGATTTTTTTATACCCATATAGAGATCACAGAAAACATGTGGAAAATGGTGCTCTGGTCCCAGTATGTTACTAAAACGTAACTATTTTACCAATCTAAATGTTATGTGTTGCAAAAATATGACACTGTACAACCCACTGAGCACACCATCTGCTTCAAGAATCATGCTATGGGGATTATTTTTTCTCTCTCAGCTTCAACAGGAAAACTGATCAATGCTGATGGGAAGATAAATGGAGCTAAACACAACCTTCTAGATGCCTTTAAAGACGGGAGATTTAGATTGGAAGTTGTGCTGTGCTGAAAAACTTAGAAAATTTATTCTGAATCAATTCTTATAGAAAAAGAATCAATTTCGAGCAAGTACAAAAATCTATTTTATTTGTTAGAATAGTTTGCTCTTTTTACAGCTACAAAAGGAGGGAAAAGTCCAGACGAGTATTTTAAGTTTTGTGTCTAAAAGGGTTTCCCCCGGAGAGCTGTTACTCACCCAGTGTTGCATCATTTAATTACAGCCCTTTTTTCAGATTACACCTTAAAATAACACTTTTAATAGCACTGAATCATATCATATGGATCAGATTGAATCTGATCAAATCTGATCGGATCATGATAATCAATTCTTACTCTTGAGAATCAGAATCGAATTGATTCTTGAAATTTGAATTGATACCCAGTGACACAACAACTCTATGCTTACAGTCAGACCTAAAATATATATATTTTTGAAATTGTGACATTATTATTGTATATTACAGTGTCATTACAATGTCTCCATCAGACGTTATGCTGTTTGTGTCAGATGTGAGTATTGAGGGCAGTGTTATGACCTGCACACACTAATACTTTGATGGTGTTTGCCATTAGACATATTGTGCAGCTGTTGTTTAGATCAAAGCATATTCATGTGCTAGAATGGTGCAATTGAAATCAAGAGAGTTTTTTTTAGCAATTCAAAGGTTTAATTTATCGCTTTTCTCCATCCAATTTGACTAAGATTAAGTCTTCCTTCAAAGAAGGATGGGGGAAAGTTTCAGTCTGTAGATGTACAAGGATGGTGCCCCAAATCCCAAAACTTTGCTGCTTTAATTCTAGCAAATTATCTTTCAACAAATCATAGTTTAGAATGGGCTTAATGCATTTGCACCTTATTTAGAGGTACTCTGTGTAATATTTAAAGGATCCCTGAAGACAATTAAGTGCACTACATTTAACTAAGGGGTATTAGAGTAAAGGGGGTTAAATATAAGTCTCACATGTATAAATTGCTATCACTTAAAATCCATTTAAAGTACATAAAAGTTTGTGGTGTTAGCATGATAAAAAATGAACAACGTCTAGGGGCGTGATTGCTTTTGAAAGACTGCGTTATGCCTGCAGCGACAACAGAACATACTGTAAGTTAACGAGGTTAGGTCTGTCTGTTAAGTCATTATGTCAACACTGTCAACTTTAGTTCCGCCATGCTGTTTTGTTGCAGGTGACTGAAGCCAGTTCTACTGACACGAAAAATTCTTGCAATTGTCTCAACCGATTGCAAAACGATAGACTCAGCCGTTGCATTTGTTTTCATTTGTTGTATGAGTTTAGGAGAACGATAATTAACGTATTAACAGTGTGGATGTTTTCCTTGTTAACGCTTAAAACTCAAATGCCCACCGCTTGGCTTTTTCTCTGACACAACAGACTGAAAGACATTAAGCACAAAATCATAACGCTAAAGCAGGCTTAACTGAAACTGCAATTGGACGAGCACTCTTTGCAGCCCCGCGGATACTGCCAAGACGAGCAGGTGCTCCAAAGACTTTTCAGATGGAGATAGCTTGGCAGAGGTGATGCAACCCTTCAATGAGACGAGGTGACTTTTCAAGTGGAAAACACACTTTCAGGGCCCTGTTTTGCCACTCAGACCTAGAGCACATCAATATCATAAGTACGCACCAAAAATGCAGCAAGAAACATTGATAGAGAGCAATGGGCCACATCTACTACGTATCTGCCGATGTGTGAGTAAAGTATAGTAGCGGATGTGTTATGTAATAGGAGCAGAGGGAGTTTTATGGTCGAGGGCAGCAGATAGTGGTTTGATAGTCTTTCCACAGGGAGCATAACTATATCCGTTCACATTCTCAATCGTTCTTTCTCTCCCTCTGCTTCATCCATTCCTCTACTCCTGTCATTAATGTCTAATGAAAATGGATGTATGCGTTGTGAGCTTGGAAGTTGACCTGCTTGCTGAAGAAATGAGTGCACAGATGCATCGAGGACAAATAGAGTCTAGAGACTTGCTTGGATGAATGTATAAGCAGTCTGAAACAGCTAAAATTGCACATAAATACACAACTATGGCTTTGAGAAGTATCTGTCTCTGAAGGACTTGCAACATGGAAAAATTAGGGGGGTAAAAATGCCAAAATAGTTTGTATTGACTGGGTTTTTTTCTTTTTACCTGAATCTGTGATGCTGTTCCCCATTACCTACCACTTAAAAACTCTCTTGATATTAAACATGTTAAGTCATGGCAAATTCTGCTGATTTTTTTATCCAATTGGGTCTTCTTTTTTTGCTGGCTCACATGTGAGCACCATGAAAAATGCTGTGATGTGTGCGAGCGCTGTATGTAGGGCGAATGTTGCTAAGAGAGAGTTTTGAATTTTTCATGCAAACCTAAAACAGCATTGGCTCACAGCCACTCAGCATGAAGCAGGAACATCTTCTCTCACTTTGTGTGTGCTTCCGTGATTATGTCTGCGTCTTTGCACGTATGTGTCTGTGTGCGACCGCACGTGTGCATTTGTAATCAAGTGAAGGAAGTTTGCAACACTAATTATTAGACTCTTTTTGTAGAGTACCTGTCTGGAATTTTGGGCTTGTTAGCTGTGCTGCAAGTAAAAATCTGAGGTGTTTCTCTTACCATATGGGGGGGTGGGGGGGTGGGGGTGTTATATGACTAGAACCGTAATAATTTAACACGATTTCAGACACAGCTTTCTCAAATTTAAGTTAAAGACACTCTACATGCCTTACATCAAGAGTCAGTTTTAGATCTTGAAAAATTATTCCAAGATTCATAACAAGACTGAATAGATTATTAAGTTTGGCATGTTTTTTTGCAGTAAATTAGAATTTGATCATCCTCTGTGGTTTGCAAACTGACAGCTGAGACATCAGCCCATTCTTTTTTACATCTGAGCTGCCGAAGGGTATCCAGTAATTGGTCCTCCAGCTGCCAGTTTGAATTCTATATCCGTCCAGAGCCATTAATCCTGTACTCACTGCATTTATTACTCTTGCCCCATTTTCCTCCTGTGAAAACATACGTAGGATATTGTAGTTATTAATTTTTAGTTTTAGATACAGTTCAGTAATGTGTTGTTGTTTTTTTGTTTTGTTTCAGAAATTAACCTAACTGTTCATTTTTAAAGCTACTAGCTTGTATCTCTAGTGTAAAATCAAACTCCCATAAGAAGTCAAACTATAGAACAACACATCTTGATCAGTTTTTGTATTCTTTTGGTAGTTTGTTAAAACTAATTATGTACTCAAGATCAAATCTGCTCTGTAACAAGAAAGTTTTACTAGCACACACAGACTTGCTACAGAATCAGTGAAATCTGCCAAAAGTTCAAATAACAGGTTGATTCCTGTTGTGATGCCTTCGACCAAGTTACACATTATTTTTGTGTGTGCTTTTCCTCTGTAGTATATGTTTAAACATATTGCATTTCATATTTTGTGTAACACTGCTGTGAAAATTCCTATTTCAACATGGTTTTGTAGGAAAAAAGACCAATGGATGGCATATTTAATTAACTTGCTCTATCTCTTTTTCAGAAAATAACAACTATGCCAAAAGGAGTTAATCTGAATTTTTGCTGCAGTTTTAACCTTGTTAAATTTCAAAATAAACAAAACCTAGTTTTTTAGGCCTGATAACAAAATCCACATCCTTACTCATGTAATTAATGGGACATTTTGATTCAATCCTTTGCAATAATTGGTGGAAAATTAACCAGTCCCCAAGGAAAATATGCATCAAATCATCACCATGTTGTGGAGTCATGCCATTGCTTCCATTTTACAAGAACAAATAACATGTGACATGCCATGGTTGCACTGGTGATGTCAGATCATTTTCAGTCCATTTTCTGTGCAGAGGCAACAAAAGACTCCAGCTGTGCACCTCTGTTTTCAGACTGCTGCCTGTTCAAAGCTGCCTTTAGTGTCATAAAACATCCTGATTATTTCTGTATGTTTGTTTAGATAATTGTTTTTTACAGTTTTATAAAAATGTGAATATTGTGTTGCAGTTTTTGTAGATCAGTTTATCAGGCTGTGCTGAATTGCATTTTTAAGCTACCAAACTGGAGCAACAACATAACAGCAACAATCCTGAAATAGTGTCTATAGATAACTATGTAGTTGTAGAGGTGAAGATGGGTGTTACCGAAGGGTTAATCCTGGGATCAGTTCTATTTTCAGGTCCAGATTTGGCTGAGGTTCACTTTCAAGAAGACTATATAATTATTTTCCAGTGGCATTATCGTTAGCAATAGGCAATAGATGCCACTAGAAGTAAAAGACTCCAAGGTAAAAGACTATGTTCTCTGCATCGACCTCTTTTCCCTAGGTTCTTGGTGCTTCATGCCAAAAACAGAAAAAAAAAATCAAATCGCTTTAAAGCATGTTTATATCACATTTTAGTATTTCATTTGTTTTATATCATGTGTCCATGTGTAGGCACTGAGCAGGACTCTTTGGTAGATGGGATACTATATGTAAATTGGACTTTTAGCTATAGATAGAAAGGTACAATAAAAAAATATTTTTACAATTAGTTTTAAATCCTGTAGTAAGTTAATAATGAAGTCCTGAACAGAGATGACAAACAATGGAAATGTATTAGTCATAAATTGAGTTCTCGACTGATTAGGTTAATTTGTACAACATATTTTTTTTTTGCATAAACAAATCCTTCAATCTCCTCTGCAACACTACAGCCCAGTTCAATAAAGTTAATAACTTTACACTGATTAACAAAACTTTTAGGATTACATATAATTCTGAAACAAAACCTCCCAAAACAAAAACATTTTTATAGTTTCATTCTACCTGGTCAGTGGGTGTAACAAAAAGACCCTGTAGACAGGTGTTAAAATTGAAAAACAAAAAAGTTTAATCAGAATAAGAGCAAAATAAATGTACAGTAACAAATGGTCATAAACAAACTGACAAATAAAGTGCTTAAGGTTGCTGTAAAACAAAAAGTGCCCAAAAACATAGGCTAATGCTGCGTTCACACCGCAGGCTTTTGCAGCGTCAGGCAACGCTCATAAAGCGACTTGTTCGATACATATACACAGAAGATACATTTTTAAGCTGAAGCTCACAATCTCGTAGGCGGGCCTTTCTCTGCTGAAACTGTTAAACACTCGCGGATTCATGATTGGCTAGGCAGCGTCGACGTCGGGCAACGTCACTACAGTGAGTCGCTCTGATTGGTTGCCGTGCTGTGTCAACAGCTTAAGAACCGTCAAAAGTTCAACTAGCTGAACTTCTGCGTTGCTAGCGTTATGAGTTTTGAAGCTTGAAAGGCAGGAAAAGCTTGAAAAGTTGATGGAGCCAAGGCTCACAAAGCGCCGCAGAGACTGCAATGCTCCCCCAACGGCCTCCACCGTAGACTTAACATGTAATCTTGACATTGCTGACGCTGACAAAGCCTGCGGTCTAAACACAGCATAAAGGAAGCCGTAAATAAAATGGGAAACAAAGCAAAGAACTTAATGTGCTATCTTTTTAACTAAACGACAAAATGTATTATCTAAAACAAACTCCACAAAGATAATGCAAAAACAAAGAACAGCACCAAACCAAAATACTAACAAAACCTAAGCACAAAAACCACAAACAAAAAATCAGCGACATGGTGGCAGGCTCTGGGGGAAAACAGCACTGTGTCAAGCTGCTCCCTAACTGCAAGTGAGGCTGATGGTTTTTAAAAAAAAGGCAGGGGACCAATCAGGAGCTCCAGCCTTTCTGATGAGCCACACCTGGTTCTGATCAGCCGTCTGCAGTCTGCAGTGGAAGCAGGCAGCGTTACGTCCAAACAGAAAGTAAACACAAACAAATTTAATTAAACACTACAAGGACTCTGAAAAAAACAGGTGGCAATAACTATATTTTATAAGAATTTTGCACTACATAGCTTGTGTTTGATTTCCTACATTGCCAAATGTCTTAGGTATCATGAGCCGGAAATCCTTGCATGCATAATACACTTACTCTTGTTTAAGAAATGTTCAACAAAGATACTCTCGATGAAGGGCTTTTTGGTTTTATTTCCAATCTGCATCGGTTAAACAGCCTGTTATATCAGCCTTCCATGTTATCAACACAATTTCCAAACCACCCCACAGTGTTCATGACTCATAAAGCAGAGGAAACCGAATACATTTTCAGTTTTTTCTCAGTTAAGAGCCAGATTGGAGGGTTCTTGTAAAGCTTTTCTCCCTTGGTGTGCAATCAGAAGATCACTAAGACCAAGAGAAAATGGGGGCTTGAGGTGGGATGATCCATAATTGGCAGATCAGAGAATAAATCTTTGTATGAAGTGGAGTTTTTTGTGCATCAGATTGTGAGCTAGGCCATTTTGCTTCAAGTGTATGTAGAGATGCATATTCTTTTTAGCACATCTTTTTGAGCAAATAGGGGTGTGCTTTGCAGACAATGTTAAATGGAAAGTTGGATTAAATGTTGACTTCAATAACATGAGCTTTACAAATAGCAGATATATTCATTTTCCTGGAAGAAATGAAAACGTATTAACCTGATTAGGCTATATCTCATCATAATTTGTTTTAAATATAATCTAAAGCTTGGTGTTGTCTACATGCGATGAAAGGTTATAATGATCTCAAACTAGGATTGTTTCATTTGATAATACGAACAAAGTGTGATTCAAGACCCTGATAAACTGATCATGAGAGTGCAGTTTTTTAATCGTTCTGGAGATAAAACAAGATTTCCAAACACAAATACGGCATTCAAATCTGACTGACACATACAATCATATATTTACAATCACAACATGTAGTGTTTTATTGAGGTAAGCTTTTATTCAGCTCAGGAATCTTGGCCTGGGACCTTTTTGCATTATGTTTGCATGTTCTCCCTGTGCACGTGTGTTTTCCCTCCAGGATCTCCGGCTTCCTCCCACAGTTCAAAAACACGGTTTTTAAGTTGGTTATTTGGTATTTCTTAATTGTCCTTAAGTGTAAGTGTGTTTGTGCATGGTTGTTTGTCCTGTGTGTATCTATGTTGCCCTGCGATGAACTCGCAATCTGTCCAGGGTGGACCCTGTTTTCTTTTGAACCAGTTGCAAACTGTGAATGGAGTTTATTGAGAAAGGATGGGGTTGCAGTAACCAGGGCAAAACGTAATCGAAGTGTACAAGAATGGTGGTGTTATTGGGTGACAGAAAGAGACACAGATGTAAAATATTATGTGAATGGATTGCATGAAGTTGTTTACGTAGGCAAATATTGATATAGTAATGTTAAGAAAGGAACCCAAAATTTTTCCATGGTGGGTAAGGGAAATGGAGGAGTTTTCAGGACTAGAATTCAAACTGGGGGAGTTAAATAAGAGCAGGAGAGGTCTAAGTATATAGCCTTGGGGTATGCCAGACTAAATAAGGGGAAGTTGAGTTGATACATTTGAGGACTGTCAGAGACATATATAAATAAAATCTCAAACCTAATCCTTTACTAGAATCCAGATGGCGGACCGTTCATATTGTACCCCAGGGCTACATAGTCAGATATTGTTTTACACTTGAAAGAAATTGAAGTAATTTGCAAAATCATACCCTTTTAGAAAGACAGGCACAGAAAAAGAAGTGCTTTAGGGGATAAAAAAAAAGTCTGAACAGTGACATTTAAATACCATATTTGACTTGAGGGTTTCAACATGCCACCAGTTGGCTGAGTAGTTGACAGGTTCTTCAGGTTGTTTCCTTATCCATTGTTTCAATTTGGGCCTTGAAGGCAATATTAAAAGGCCATAAAAACATGAAAAGCTTTGCAGAGAAAGAACAATAAATGAAGACATTATCAGTGGCATATTTCATTGTTACTTTGTATTGTATCTTAATAGTTCCTCTTTTTCCCATTTAGCAAAAACAAGTCCTATAACCTGCGGCTTGTTTTGGTTGAAGTTATAAATGATCATTGGCCCAGAGCCAAAGCCGTTAAAGTGACAATCTGCAACCATTTGCAGAGAATTATTTTAATACGGTATGCCATTACAAGCCTGTTTCCAAACATGTTTACACCACAGCATAGAATTTAAATAAAAATGTTATAAAACAAAAACCCCAAACCAAACAACAACAAAAAAAAAAAAAACACAAACACAAAAACAAAACAACACACCCCAAACAAACCAAAACCAACAAAATTACACAGCCCAAAACATTTGTCACATTACTGCCACAAATGTGAATGTGTTGTTTTTTTGTGGATTTTGTGTGAATGGCTCAGAAGTTTAAAGTAGGGGCAAAAAAGTATTTGGAAGCCAACGACTTTTTAAGTTGTCCCACTTATAACGATAAGAGAGATCTGCAATTTTCATCATAGGTACACTTCAACTATGAGAGACTGAATGTATATAAAAAAAAAAATCCAAGCAATCACAATGCATTATGTTTAAAGAGCAATATTTCACCTTAATACTTTGAAAAGTAACCTTGTTTGGCAATGACAGATGTCAAACGTTACCTGTAGGTCTTCACCGTGGGCCCCTAGGTAACACGGACTTTCAACTCCTTCCACAGATTCTCAATTGGATTGAGGTCTGGAGACTGGCTAGGCCACTCAACAATGTTGAACCACTTTTTACGTAGCCACACGTTCATTGCACTGGGTGGTGTGCTTGGGATCGAGCCACATTTAACTTGTCGATGGAAGGAGGTTTTTGCCCCAAAATACAATACATGGACCCACCCATCCTTTCCTGAATACAGATCTGTCATCCTGTCGCCTTTGCAGAAAAGCAGCCCCAAAGCATAGTGTTTAAAACATTCTTTAAAAATCAATCAATGTAATCTCCTTGATTTAAAAAAACCAAAAAACATTCTGTCTCTCACAGCTAAAAGGTATTTATGATGTTAATACAGACTTCTTCCATAATTGTTAGCTGCCAAATATGTTTTTTCCCCACTGTATTTGAGAACATTGTTGAATACAAGCAACACAGGAAATTGATCAGGGATAACATTGTGGAGAAGTTACTGCAGGCTATAAAACATTAGCTTAAAGTGACAGCGTGTAGTTTTTGCAGTACATCTTTGAAAATAGCCTTTAAAATACAGTGTTATGTAATAATAATTACGTAATGAACATTAATTGCAAAATATTGGCGATATTGTAAAATATAACTTTACAAATCAGTTTTAAAATACATAGGCGTGGGTCCTCTTTTCAGGGGAAAGCCATATTAGATTACGTCTTTACTTCTACAAGAGCCCAGACGTACAAAGCGCACAGAACACGGCCGCTATTCAAACATTGATTTCCCCTCAAAATGCAAAAAAGTTTCGCCATAAATAAATTTTGACCTCTTTGCTAGTTCCAAGCGATGAAAGAGAGACTGATGTGCTCGTCATGTTGCTGCAAATAGATAATTCTCAGGGAATTGAGCGTTTGAAAACAGCACTAGTTGGACCTCCGTTGTTGAGTTTCTTACTCAAAGACACAGATACCGCATGCTTGTGATGATTTAGGTATGCACTGCCCCCTACTGGCCGAAAATTACACACTGTGCCTTTAAGCTTTGAACATGTGTTGGACCTGTTCCAATTTGTCATCCCAAACTGGAAAAAGGAATTAACAACTGCTGACATGAAAAAAATAATAAGAAGTACCAATTAAAGTTCTACCAGTATCACAGCAAATTTTTGGAAGAACATTTTTTGATAAGATGACACTAAAAATATTTTGTTTGGTCTACAATTAAATTATTATTTGTGGTGGAATGCAAATCACACTTGCAAACATCATATCGAAGGGGATATGATGATTCCATTATAGCTTTTGGCATATTAGGCTGGATTTTTACTTTTTGTATTTGTATTTTTAGTACTTATTCTGTACTGTATTGAGACTTTAATTTTCTTAATTTTAATCTATAATGGTTATATGATGTTGTATGTTATAACCGCCTTTTTCTAAAGTGCTTTGGTCAGCTGTCATGCTGTTTATGAAACTTAACTTGTGAAATATAATGGCAGCATTATGCTGTGGGATTTTTATTCTCAGATTTTCACATGAAAATGTATAACAAATGATGGGAAATGATGGGAGATGATGGATAGAGCTACATGATAATTTAAAGAAACATATCTACATGTTAAAATGTCTCAGTCATCACCCTGATCTAAATCTTAATTGACAATTAAGCAAGACATGAAAACTCCTGTTTACAGAAACTCTGTATAATTTGACAGAGCCTGAGCTGTTTTGCACAAAAAAGGGGAATAATGCCGGTCTGTAGATGTGCGTAGTTTGGGGAAACACAGACCAAAAGACTTCCCACTGGTTTTGCAGCTAAAGCTGGTTTTAAAAACTATTAAAGGAGCTGACTACAAATGCACACCACACTCTTCAGATCTGTCTTTTAGAAAACATTTTCAAAAATGAGGAATGTTGACTTATCAATCATAATTATCAGCACTTGAGTGATTTAGCTGCTCATATGTGTCAGAGTGTCCTTGGGTAACATAGTGAGCCCAGATATTGGTTCCCATTTACCTAAAACTGTGTGATTGTAGAAAACATGTTTTTTAAACTTTATCCAGACTTGACAGAAAGAATATAACAGCTGATGAAAGTGAGCTGCTGCTTGCTTTAAGCCATCCTATCTAAAAACGTCTCCCACAGCTGGACTCTTTAGGCGTGTCTGTCAGAGTTATATAACAGTGTACGGAAGCTTGCGCATTCAGACAGAGGCTGACTCAGACATCGCCTCAGTCTACTAATTTATTTCAAGTTCAACTTTTTGTAAAAGATTATAGAAGTGACGTAAACCAGAACTGCTACTGCAGCCTCTGCCAAAACGGTCTTAATGAGCAAAGAGATACTAGGTAAAAAAAAACAATAAAAAAACGTTAAAAAATGGATAGCATCACAGTGAATTTCTAGATTCACTTCTTCACATTAGGTACCTACCGTCTGTATTTCAGATGAAAATACTGAGCATGTGTCCTTGCTCTCTCCTTGTTAATAACTCTGTCCCCCCTTTCCTTACTCCTTCATTACAGCACACACCATCTGCATCCAAACCGTGCCCATGCAGTCTCCACTTCTAACACACCATCCAGTCACTTCTTGTGAAGCTTTGCTCCTTCCCACACACCGTCGACAGTGTATAAATTCCCACTTGCCTGCTTGTCTCTATCTCTTGATGTGTTTGGTGTTGTGTCTGTGTATTGTAGAAGCTCGGTGTGTTGCCTCCCTCATATTCTGCTATTTCTAACATGTAGCTTTTAATAGGAGTACCATATTTTTTCTCTGGTTTCCAGAGGTTACAAGCTTGATGTACAATAACAATTTCTAGTTGTTTTTGTTTTTTTTGCAGTGCACTTGCAATCTATCGTGTGCAGAAACACTTTAGAGGTAAACGATTAGATACGTTTTTAATATCAGTGCTTTTCAGCTGAATAAAGAATTCTGCAAAACTATAAAATGTCAAATCACTGGCCAAGCTAAACCATTAATTATGCAGCAAAACCTTTAAATGCGAACTGATTTGAGAAACCTTGTTATCTTCACACGTCATCATACTCAAAGCAAAATGCTGTTCTTAGTATTTCGATATGCCTTCCCAAGCTTGCAAAGACACTTTTTTTCACAACTTTGTCTTCCCAGTTTTCATTACTGTCTATTTGTCACTTTGGCATTCACACTCTCATTTCTGTCTCTGTTATCCCCTCCGCCCCTTCGCACTCTCCCCCTCCCCCTCCCTTTTCCATGCCCTCTTTTGTTCCAATTCAGGTCTTTGATGTTTCAAAAATACTAAAAGATCACACTAACTTTCTCTCTTTGTTTCTCTCATGCTGTGACCAACACATGTGTGCACTCTCACCCTCTGCTGCCACAGAAGCATCCATCTACCGCTCCCTCTCTGTGTCCCCTCCTCTCAGATCCCTCGTCTCTCTTTGAAGTCATCTAGAGCCCTATGCCTCTCCAGTCAGCTTTTATCCTCACATACAGAAAAAGAGAGGAATGTATTTAGACCCTGCTGGAGTACAGTAATCTTTCCTCCTGTGTGAAGTGATTCATTTGTGACTCACAGCTTTATCGGGAGCTTTCTCTAAACAAACAACCATTGCACGTGGTGTTTTCCATCCAAATTGACTGTAGCTATAACGGAGAATGCGAGCCTGATTGTGCCCCTGCGGCTTGGTGACCCTCTCCACAATAAGGTGTTGTTTTCCTCGAATGTCTCAGCGATTAGCCAACCACGACTGAATGCCAAAGCATATATCCAATATAGCAGAAGTAATAAAAGCCATATCACTCCTAAGGGTACATTCTAAAATTGTAGAGACAGTACATTTTGATCTCGCAAGAAGATAAGACTTTTTGTTAAAACTATTCACGTACTATATGCACTCTCAACCGCAATGTATTTATCCTCATTGATGCACATGATTAGTTAAGCTTGAAATGCAGTCTAATTTATGAACTTAGAATATCATTATGACTTATTAAGAGTAGGCTGAACAGTGGCCTAGGTGGTTGTGCTCTTACCTTGCAGCAAGAAAGTCCTGGGTTTGAGTCCCATCCTGGTGTCTTTCTGTATTGAGTTTGCATGTTTTCACTGTGCAGAAATGGGTTCACTCTGGGTACAGTCCAAAAACATAACGGTTAGGTTAATTGGTCTCTCTAAAATGCCCTTTGGTATGAGTTTGGTCGTACATGGTTGTTTGTCCTGTCTGTCTCTGTTTGTGATGAACTGGAGACCTGTCCAGGGTGTATCCTGCCTCTCACCCAACGAATGCTGGATATAGGCACCAGCCCACCTTTGACCTTTCAAGGAGACGTGGCATATATAACTTTATTTTTATCATTTTTCAAAAATAGGTAAACAATAAACCATAGTCAATATATAAAGACATACATACAAACATAGAAAAAGGAAAAAAAAAATGATAATAATAAAATAAAATAACTAGGAGGAACACCTATCTATCAGAAGATATACACAACACAAATAATGTAAGTGACATAGCTGGCCTACAATCAACCTCCCCTGCACATTCACATTTAACCGCTGATTCACAGTATTCCTGTGCTGTCTATTTCTTTTATAAACCATTTTTTTTAAAACTCATGATCCATGTTCCTTATTTTGTAAGTTAACTTCTCATTCATTTTTACTTCTCTTATAATATTAATCCATTTTTTAATATCCAGTGGATTACTTTTTTTCCACTCCTTTGTTATGATCTTTAATGCTGTAATTCTAAGGATTTGAAAGATATACTTTTCCTCTGGGTTTATATTCATTGGGATTTTTCCTAATATAATATTTTCTGATTTTAATTCAAGTTTCTTTCCCAGTACCCCTTCCAAAACTTTAAATACTTCTTTCCAGTAGGGTTGTATTATTTTACAGGTATAGAAAATATGTGTGTAATTTGCAATTTCCTCTCCACAATTCCTCCAACATTTACAGTTTCCCCCTTTATATTTACTCATACCTTCTGGAGTCAAGAAGTATCTCATAATTATTTTCCAAGCGAACTCTCTCCAAAACAAAGATCCCATGGTTTTATGGACTCCAACACATATCTTTTCCCACTCGTTTTCAGTTATTTGTATATGAAACTCTTCTTCCCATTTTACCCTAACATTGGTTGCCATTTTCTCTTTCTGTTGCAGAAAAATTTGGTATAACTGGCTCACATTATTTTTTAATTTTCTATTACAATTATTTGCCATATAAATTATCAGGGGGTTTATGCCTCCTTTAGTCTTTCCTAATTTACTATTCAAATAACTTCTAATTTGTAGATATTTATAAAATTGATTTCTTGGTATGTTATATTGTTTAGAAATGTTTTCAAAAGATTCCATTTTACCATTTTTAAACAGTTCAAGGAGACGTGGCATATATAATGGATGGATGAACTTAACCAGTTTTTGAGCTCAAGATCAGGAAACACTGTTCTCTTGTAGACACATTTCTTACCCTGAATAAAGAAATTTACTTACTAGCCCCTTTAGTTCTTTATGGCACCATGCTAGTAATGTATGGGGTCCTCTTTTGTCAACAGATCTTCCTCTTTTCTTTAATACCTGATACATTGTGAAATTTGTTTGAATATCCTAAGGACTATTCAAACAAGTTGCACATTCATCATGCTAATCTCCCATTCACCGACGAAACCTCCCCTGAGTTTCAGAGTGCTGATCGCTGAGAAACGGGAGCAGAAAGTCTGCATGCAGTGGGGTCTGAACCAGCAGGAGCTGCATTCATTCCCTGCCACAGAGCCCATAAGAATTGCCATGCTGGAAACTGCTCAATGAAAGAAAGTTGGAGATGATCACTGCTTAGCCAGTTACATTAAGCGTTCATAAGGTCTGTCTGGCAGAGGCAAATTAGTTTAAGATAACTAAGATTTGATGGTTGTGCTTCACTGTGATTTTTTTACTGTGTATAAGATATCATCGGCTATCTGTTTGGCTAAACCAGACCGCTCAGTCTGATGTTTTAACCAGTGTTTTAAAATACCTTCCCGACCAAGAGTCATTTTAAATCCTGCAATTTGAGTTACTGTACTCAATCTGACAGGAGTTTCCTTTGTTTGTTTAAATGTTTAATAAATGTATTTGAGCTGCTCCATCACGTGGGTCACCTGGAAGCTAGATGCTAAAAAATGCCATGTGTTCGGCCCAGGCCTACATTCAATAAATAAAAAATCAGTGTTAAAATAAGATTGGTTAAAAATAGATTAAAAACAGAAACTAATCTTATTAACCACATTTGAAGCCACCTTAATTCATCAAAATACTGGAATTAGATTGTTTACTGCCTTATCAAAATACTGAAATTTGATTGTTTACTGCCTTGATCAATCTAAATAGAAGTCATTTTCCAAAGGTCAATGACTTCTTATCTAGATAATTTTTAAACAAACATTTCTTGATCCAAAGAATGTTTTATTTTTCCTTATATTGTTTATTGGTTTTCACATAAATCAATGGTGCTAATTAGTTAAAACTAATTACAAATAGTAAACTAATTCAGCCTTTATTCCATCATTTACAAAATAAGCTTTTGTTCTTTAAAGCATTCCAGATTCCACCAGAAAAATTAATGATTTCTATTTGTATTGCATATTTATCCATTCATTGTTATTTTATTTTGGTTATTTATTTATTTTGATCAGTAGCGAGTTAGTTACTAGCTTGAGTGATTTAATGTTTTTATTTTTCTCTTTTTGGAAATAAAGTGTTCTATTTCAAAAATCCCTGTTATCATTTTTATTGTGCACACATATATGTGGCAAGGTTCCATGTTTCAATACACGTTTAGAACTCATTCCTTCATCTAAGTTATTCACCTCAGCCTTATCTAGGCAGTTGCTAAACTACCAGAGACTTATATATACATATATTTAGCTATGAATAGTACTGGTAGACCAGGTGGTTCCCCATTAATAATAATTTTCCAAAAATTATTAATCTTTTTGATTGCCATAAGCGATCCTTTAACTATTTATAGCCAAATAGATGCATTTCCTCCAAATATCCAACAAAGTGCATGTCTATGCAGATGATACCATACTTTTTAGTTTAAAGACCAAACTGTGATTTAACTCTTTAAAACTTTGCCTTTCAAAAATCTACTTATGCATTCTGCTGTTTTAAGGTACAACTCAAAGAAAACAAATTATTTTTTCTTCCTTTTTTTAATGTTTGTCCTGCCCCCTAAAGGATGGGAACCTGAGCAGTTAGTCAGGTCCACATCACAATTGCCCTTGCCACATAACCTTTGATTCCTTCAAGAATGTTGATCAAAAAAGAAGACAAAACGCCACATACTTCTGCGACGATTAAAGGCTTAAACACTTGAAAATATTTCCTATTTCTGGTTCAGGTTTTAGGAGGTCGTTTGTATAGAAAAATTGTCAATTTATAACGGTTGCTTTATCAAGGCAGTTTTATGTCTTGAATTAAAATCCCTAACTTAATGATGAAATAGAAATAATCATGCAAGTAGAATGACTCAGTGAATGACAACAGTTTCCTTCTAGGTTCTTGAGAACATTTACCTCTTATACTGAAGGACATTGTTTAATATAATCTTGGAAATTTTCTCTAGTCAGTGAGAACTGAAGAGCCCTTTATGTTAGAGTATGAGTAGAAATTGATTTTTTTTATACTACTGTCTCTAATTAAGCTCATCAGATGTGAAGTAAAAAAGGGCTGAAAACAAATGATCTACTGTGAAAACAAGAAATTAAGACACACCTTCTATGTTCATAACAACATTCAGCCCAAAATCTCAGTAAAAATAACAGCTGCAGAGAGTTATTAAACTTCACTTTCAAAACAATATTTTCTATTATCTTCCTTTGTAGAATAATATTGCCAGCAGCCAAAACAAAGCAACTCTACCACAACATTCATTAGTTGTTTGTCATTATTTCATTCCTCTTGGCTCTCAGACACTGACTTCTGAGTGCCTCATCTGCTAATTGAGAGATGGCATTCCTGTGGACACTGCTGCTGTGTGCAATGGTTGTGCTTTCTCCTGCCCCCTGTTTTGCTTCTGCTGTGGTATTCGCTAGTGGCTGTTTTGATCAGATCCCCAAGACCACCATGCCAGCCGTCTGTCAAACACGATTATCTCATAACACGTCCTCAATGTGTCCAGAACCCCTTTAGCTAGCAAAGTGACGGAGTATGATCGTTTATACACACATGTTAGCAAAGGACTGCACCGTCTGTGAAAGCCTACAGAACAGTATTTAAGCATCTTTCCATAGAATCTTTTACTTATGAGTGGATGGATAAAATGCTTAAAAGCTTATACATTGAGTACTGGACTACATAACCCCAAATATAGTTGTTTTTACTCTACATGGCTGCTGTCAGTTTATATGCTACATTTCTGCAAGCTTGGTATCATACATTTTATTATACCACTGCATTAACGCTGTGTCCACACCAAACGCGATAGGAGCGAATATGAAGCGCGACACACGCCTAACTGTTCGCGTGCACATTCGCACCTTGAAGCGTGTACAACGCGAACTGGTCACGCTTCAAATATGTTATTTTCACGCGCGACCTGGCCTTCAGCGGAGCTGGGACTACAGTGCAGCTGGCGGTGGAGGACCGAGCTGGCGGAGGACAGCTTGTTCGGCCTGGGCTTCAGCGGAGCTGGGGCTACAGTGCAGCTGGCGGTGGATTATGAACCAAGCTGACAGAGGACAGAGTGGATTACGTGTTTGGCCTGGCCTCCGGTAGAGCTGGGACCGCTGCACAGGGGGTTTGGTGAGCTACAGATACACTCTAGCTACGGCGGAGGGATCTATAAACGGCAGCGAGCCTCTCATAAACACCGGGTCCTCGTCGCCCGGAGAACGTGACCTGCTCGCCCAGTTTGTGCCGTGAAGGTCCAAGCTTCGCCTGCCGAAACACCAACTACATTTCTGAGCAGCTGTCCATCTGTCTGCTGCTCGTGAAAGTTTATAATATTTAAGCAACGTGGGATGTGGTGCGGGATCGGCAACCAGGAAACCAGGTGAGGAGGCCGTTTCAAGGCTCACTTCTAGGCCAAGAGGTGCTTTTACAGCAATAACGGCTCTTTTAAGAGCCACCCACAAACCTCTTAAGAGCATTCCTGTCTAAATAGTTTATGTTTTTATTTCTGTCTCTGTATTGAAAACTCCTTGTGTCATGTAGCTCGGGGTGATTAGCCACGGTGTTTATCAGTATTTCCTCCATGTCCTGCTGAGGCTGTGACTCCATCACAGTCACAGAATCACTGAAACTCTGTCCCCTTAGTGGTTGTCGCGGAATTCAGATTTTTCCAACTCGAGCGATAGGCGCCATGAGCGCGAATGCAGAAAATGCACCACATAAAAAGCAGCGCGAATTTTCCATCGCATCTGTAGCGCGAATTGTTCGCGCGAATCAGGCAGAAAAGCTTTTTCGCGACGCAAATCTGCTTCTGAAGAGTCGTGGGACCCCAAGTCGCGCTTCATCGCGCTCCTCCATTGAATTTACATGTAAACCTGAAGCTCTAGTCGCTCCTATCGCGTTTGGTCTGGACACAGCTGGTTTAAGAAGGTTTAAGGGCCCACTATGGGAAAATCTTTGATGACAACTTTGGGCGCATGCACAATTGGTTGTGTAACAAGAAAACAAAGAAAAGGACGGCCTATAAAGACTTGCAGGTGTGTCCTGGACACAATTATTAGCTACTTTTTTAGCTACTTTATTTCCGTAACACATTAAAGCTTAAACAATTTGATCTAAATTTAAATGCAAGTATCAGTTCAGTTGATGTTGGTAAGAAGTTTTTAGCTGGAGGAAAATGTGTTACATACATACATCCAATGTATATACAATTTATTTTTGTAGAGTTTTGTAGAGGGGAACATTGATTCCTATCTAATACACTAAGTGAGTATGATATCCAGGATAGGTCCCCAGTCCATCATAGGGCAACACACAGACACACAGGAAAGACAACCATAGACACCCACAATTTGATTCATCTGTGGTTGTTGGTTGCTTTTGCTGATGCATGTTTTATTAAATATGGCTGAAATGTTGTTTTACATTAGTAAAGTATTTCCCTGTGGCTTTCTTCTGCATCCAATCACTTGGATAATAGGACAGATGCTGAAGACATTAAAATGACAACCCATTATTTATTACAAGCTGTTGCTACTGTAAAAAAAAAAAAGAATAAATCAAAATTTGGGGAGTAAGCCTCTGCTGCTCTTTTTTCAGACACTCATTCTTACCTTCCAATTATTGGTGATGGTTTTTGAATTCCTGTTTTTGATGGCCCTCTATCTTCTCTAGTAAACCATCTTTTTGAGTCAAGCACTTTAATGTTGGATGGCACATCCTGACAACACTATGAGAGATAATTCTGATTGGTCGTAGAGGTCACAGCTTGTGATCTATCTCCAATGAGTCAAAGATTAGCAGATTGAGACACATAAAAGGGAAGGAGTCTCCTTTGGTGTTCAACTAAAGTCAAACCATCATCATAACCATGCTCCTTCTCAGTTTAATGTGGAATAACTCCTAAATAACTCTTTCAAATCTAAGACATTTCAGTAATTAAGGGGATAGTGGTCAGCTTTGTTAGAAAGATAATTTAGAAATGATTTGCTCATTATTTGAATAAATGACTGACTGAGTGACTGAGTGACTAACTGACTGACTGACTGACTGACTGAATGAATAAAGGAAGGACGGGAGGAAATCTGTATAAACATGTAAACCCATTTTTTTTGCAGAAAAAAATGTAAGAATAATAAGAATAATAATCAAACATAAAATAAAAGCTTTTCTGTTTAAAAAGGAACAGGAATAAGTTGGTACTTAATAAATGCTACCCCCATTTTCTCATTCAGTGTATATATTTTGCATTCAGTCTAGAAAATTGAAATACTTTCCACATTAAATGTATAATATACTGTGTCCTCAATGTCAAAATTATCTAGTCTACACTATCCACAAATATACCTGTACAATTAAATTATAGTTATTCAGTCTTCAGTATCTGTAACTGCAGTATAACTACAGACAGTCTCTTGTAAGATACCCATACAATTAACATTGATCTTCAACCAAAACAACTAAACTTTTACACCATTTACCACAATCTGATTTTGTTTTTCCTGACGTACAATTTGAACATACAGTACTCTGAATTGTTCTTTCTATAAAACAAACAAACAAGTAATAACACTTCTTACTGCGTTCCTCCAAAAAAGGTTTTGCATGCCCTCAAAACAAATGTTGTGTTCCCGTCTGATAATAATGTAATCAGTTCTTGTGGCTGTTTTTTTTAAGGCTTTATGTGTACCTTTATATCTTGTGAGCAATATCTAAAGTTTTATATATATTTTTTCTTGGATACAAATACACCACAAACCTATGTGCAAAATGCTGGAGCCAAAATAGGTATAACATGGGCTTTCCATCTGTGTCCTAAAACAAAAACGTGACAGAAACTTTATGTAAAAAGAAGAAGAAAAAAGAAATGTGAGAATACGTCCACCTATGGACAGTTTTGTTTAGGCGTTTTTACGTGTCGGTAGTCTAACTGGTTCATGAAGGAACTGTTTTCAGTTTTATCTACTGCTATTAATTTATTGTCCACCAAAAGATACACAAACATGAACACCCAGTTAACATATCAATTTAAATAAGAATGTATAAACATGTTTTTACAGAGGATATTTAAAGGTTTACATATGTACAGGTTTAAGTTGACATTTCTTATCATCTTGATTATATATAAAATAGACCTTGGTGTATTTGCAAATATATTGCAAAAGCTTAAAGCAAAAATATGTCAGAAAAACGTTCTTGCATTTGTTGCGAGGGAACGCAATAATAATAATAAAAAAATCCTCTGTCCCTTTCAAGGCTCTGTAGATATCAGTGTTCTTGTCACCCAATATAGCCCCAAGGGATAACATTAGTGCTCCCATTAATCTGTACAAAAAAAGAAAAAGTAATCTCAGTTGTCTTCCCTTTAAAATAGCAAACAAGGACAAACAATACTCTCAAATACATCGAAAATAGTCCTTCTGTTCCTTGCAATGAACTGATTGGATTTGTCGGAAACAGCTTTCCTCGGTTGTGTCAGTAGACATCTGTGAACATGAAGTTATCAGTGGTGGAGACAACATGGCACTGTGTAGGTGATAAGATATACTATTAATAAAACACTCTAGTGTCAGCATAAGAATCAAAACTATTTGTTTTTTGCTGCTTTGGTGTACTATATGTAACATCTTCATCTTTGAAAGTGTGCATGTTCAGAAATTCTTAATTTTGTCTGTGTTTGTGTGAATGTGTGTGTTTTTTAGGCTAGCACAATGATCACTACCAAAATGTTTACTGTTGCCTGTTTCTAAAATAGCTTCCCAAAAATCTACTGGATCATTGTTTCTGTTTGCGTTAATTACTTCTCTAACCAGAGTCACTCCACATGTTTTTTTCCCCCAAAGTTTTTCGATGACCTATCATCAGTCATGTCATCAGTCAGTGGTTCAAGTGTCACTTCCATCCAACACTTTACCGTTATTGGTTTACTGTCTATACTGAGTGACGTGTCCTCTGATTTGGGCATGTGTGCAAGTCCTGTCGGACACTCAGTCCTTGTCTCAACTCTGCAGACAGGAGAAGGCAAAAGGATGTCAGCCTGCCAGTATCCAGCTGCTTCTCGCCTATTGATATTCTGGGCACACAGAGCCGTCCCGAGTGTCTGTTGCACGTGCCAAGGTGGAATGTGGGAAATGAAGGGATAGTGAGTCCCACTAGTTCTTATATTGTGCAGGCCTAAAAATAGACAGCATCCTCTCTTCTTTTCCATTCCCCCTGCATCTCTGTTTCCATATTCAGCTTCTCTCCCTGTTTCTTCTACTTTCCTATCATCCCATTTTCCTTGTCTCCCTGTTTGGTCTATGTAAACATGGTTGCTGGTGCCCTGAGATAAGACTCCTTGAATGTAATGCCAGACAGTTTGAAAACTAGCTTACACGCATACCTTGAAAAAAGATTAACTATGGTCGCTTTCGTTTGCCAACACCTTTTACCCATGCCAGTTTCTCCACAATAAACTACTGTAAGTAAATAATCAATGTCATTAAAGCGTGCTTAAAGTGATGTTAACAGTGCTGAAGAGGAATCTAGCAGCCACACACAACTGGATGAGCCAATGGGTAAATTGTTAGACAAAAAAAACAAAAAAACAAAACTTCTGCAGGATTCATCTGTATCACCTCTCCCGTATTTACCTGTTAACTTATGATAGCATGCTGCTGAGTGATAAAATCATGGTGGGTGGGCAGAAGGGATATTGGCTTTCAGTGGATTATCCAGCGCATGGCTAACCTTGGCTTAGTCACTGCGCCCACTACCCGCCCACCGAGAAAAAGAAAGTCAGATGAGGACGATGAGAGTGCCCTGACCCTTTAAAAAGTCTCACCAATTAGATCAAAGTGGATTTTGAAAAAGACAGAGAGTAAAAAAAGTCAAATTAATGCTAAAGCCAAGATGGAAGTAAAAACAGAAATTCTACAAAACTAAGTTTGGAACATTATAAAGTTCTGCTGTTGTCATGTCTAGATTTCTAATATTTGATTTCCAAATAATACCACCAATATAAATAAGGTCCATTAGTTCTGATAAATAAAGAAAAACATCTTCATTCGACATGGATTTATACTGTACCTCTCCTTTATCCTATCGTTTTTCTACAAATAAAAAAATCAAAACACAGGTTTCCTCAGAAATATAGCCATTTGGCATTATGTCTGACATAACCTGACATGTTTTATCAGTGACAACTTAGAGTCTGACTATAAACACAGGAGGAATACATCATTCAAAAAGTTTAATAAACTTATAAAACACTTAAAAAGTCATGTTTTTTTTTAAATGCACTTCCTTTATTAACTCTTCTTTTGCAACCAGTTGGTGAAGACAGGCAGATTTTGTCTCAGTGTCATCTGCTGTTTAAAAAAAAACTGTAACACCTCAGCTCCACCTGAAGTGAAGGTATAAAAGTACAAGGAGTACTATTTATAGCATTCTATCAAATTTAAAGAATTCTATCAAATGTTTAACCATGGCTTGAGTCTTTCTCCCTTTAGTAACATTGGCCATACTTTTTATAAATCCTATAAATCTTATTGTAATAGTAAACTTGTCCCACCTAAGTAAGATGTTTGTTGATTAGAGCCAGCCGGTCACTGTTGGGGTCAATGAAGTCAAAAAGCCCATTTTTGGAGGCATCCCAAATCTTCAGCTAGCTTTTTGTTCTACTGCAGCTTAAGCAAGTTACTGTTTAATTAACTATTTATTTAGCAACTCCTTTCATCTAAAGGGTCTTAAAAGCGTATTCCGAAAAATTAAGATTATTCATGTCAATGTAGACTTTCCGCATGTATGGGGCTGGGGATTTGACTCCAGTCTTGGGTAAATTACCTCTGAGTTGCTTTAATTCTACTTTAACTATTCTCTCTTGTATAGTCACCGTTTTCATATACTTTCATAAAAACCTATTTCCTCCTATTGTACATTGGAAAAGATTTGAAAATATCCTAAACTTCTGCTATATTTTTCCATAATTAAGTTCAATATTATTAAGGTAAGTAAGACGGGAAACACAAAAACAAATCATGGCTTCAATTTCCCCACAACAAAGTTAATAAAAAAGCTGGTTGATTGAAAAATAAGAGTTTTTATTTAATCTCCAAGGCAACTAAACTGGTCATGGTAAAAAAATAAAATAATCACTTTAACTAAAAAGATATCACCCAAGGCTAATGGTAGCCCTAAGACTTTAGGATGTGCTGCAATTCTTTCAACATCATTTGATAATTATTACATAACGTCTCAGCTGGAGTATTTGTAGCAGGATCCTCATTAAATGCAGCACGGCCAATCATGGACAAAGCTATCTTTTTTTTCTTCCCTGTAGCAGAAATATCTGGATGACTATCTCTCATCCATGATTTGATCTTCTTCTCTTTGTTTTGTTGTGAGCTTTTAGAAGAAGCTGTTTAAGAACCATGGCAAATATCAAACATTCTTCTAAATTCATGCACCACGGCCTTTGATTATCATGGGATTCGTGGAAGAAAGATGCATCGCAGTGAATTATTGAAAACATGGTTTTTGATGGGAATACTGTAAAGAACAATTTGCAACCATCTGGAAAGCATTCTTGATGAAACAATGATAATACTACCTGTCCATCTAGTAAAATGGCACTGCAAAAACGATTTCTTATACTTATGGGAAACCTAAAAGGTAATCCAACAAGTCTTATTAGACTTTGAAAAAAACAACAACTATGGAGAATGGTACAGAAGAATAAATAATACAAAAATAAATTAATTCATGATAAGATACATATTTGCCATACTATAAGATCCTCTGTCTTCACAAACATATACATTTGATTTACATTATTATTTCATAAGGTTTAAAATCATGTAGGCAAACAATCTGTTGCTATAGTAGTTTCAGCTCTTCCCGAAAAGTTTTCCTTTAAGTTCAAGAGTGTGTTGAGAGCATTATTGACTATTCTCCTTTCCAGGAGCCATATGTTAAGATGTTTTCTGAATGAACTGTGAAGCGTGGCTTCCTGTATTTTATTAAGAATTGCATTTTAAGTACAATAGTCCCTAAATGGGATTAAACAGTCACTCCTAGAGCCTGCCTTTTTTGTTTACTGGGCTTCTTTTTAATGAATTGTTGTTGTGAAGGTGGAGCTAAGCCAACCCTGGCTGTACCTGAACAGCAGCCTCATACTATAATCCCCTCTGTGCCAAACTTGTACATATGCAGTCAGTTCAGTGCTGTTCTGTGATAAACTAAGACTCATCCCTGGATTGCCAGTCAGAAAGGCATACAGTAATTCATCACTTAAGAGAACACATCTCCATTATTCCAGTCCGGTGGCATCATGCTTTACTCCACTGGATTTGTTTTGATTTTTAACTTTGTTCTGGTACACATTGGATTATTCTCAGTCATCTTTTTTTGTAATGACAGTACTAAAAGTTGAGTGTGAAATGTTTAGTAGGAAGAAATTTCACAACTGAACTTATTGCACAAGTGCCATTCACTGAGCTCCAGAGAGTAAATAGTTCTTTCACAAATGTTTCTCTGTATGTCTAGGTGATTTTTTTTTTTATAAACCTTGGGCCGTGGACATGATTGTAACAAAAGAACTAAATTATGTGGGTGAACAAATATTTTTGGCAATATACTTAACCTTCATCACACTGTATTGGTTACATGTCTTGTAATTCTATGACAGATTAAAATACACAGATTTAATAAACTAACAGTCCAGGATCACATCTATATCTGGTTAATACTATAACACATGTTTTTTAACAAAGCTAGTTAATTTTTTTTTTCACCCCAATGAGCATGTCCACTCAAAGACACAATATATGCAGCAAATACTTGGAAACACTCTTAAAGGGGAATTTCTTTTTGTCTTCTTCAACTTGGATCTTATTTTTAGAAATTTTTATGTTTTTTCACTCACCCTGAGAAGTTTGGTGCCAGTTTGAGTCGTTCAGCAGTATTTATACATCCACTCTTGACCGGCTGTATCTGTAAAACAGAACTGCTCTGGGCAGTCCAAATGCTGATTGTAATAAGGTTTAATCTGCCCCAAGCACCTTCATTTTACCATGTTTATACTCTCCTTGGCCTTATGAACGCCTCAAAAATGCTTCTGTATTTTCTTCTGGGGCGATATGGACATAATACACAATTACGCTGCAGCAGTCTGTGTTTTACCGCGACATCAGCCCGGAAGACAATCAAGAATCACTGCACAGAGGATGGAGATGTGAAGTAGAGCTGCAATACAGGAACATACAGCTGAGTAGTTGTCCTTGATGAATGAGAATTTTTTGATAGTACTGAAGGTCGTTCTACTGTCAGCTGATGACGATGATGCCAGAAAAGACAAGTTAGATGTCCAGGACGTCTGCGAGATCTTCCAAGGAAGTTCCAGGAATAATTAGGGATCCTGAGAGTGTGGACTGAGTTCTGAGGGAGAACAGGCAGAGCTTTACACTGGAGCGACGACATGGATGATCCAGGAGCCAGACGAATGTCAGTCTTGGAAGGAGAAGAGAGCTTTTGGAAAAGCTGGATAACAGATCACACTTAGATGACTTGGGTAGCAGCATGGACACAAAAAGGACCCATCAGAATAGAAAGGTTTTATTGTCAAACGTTGAGGAGATTTACAACAGGAGGAATCTGGTGCGTTACGTTGTGCAAACATAAGATAAGACAAACACTTCAAAGCATACAATAAATAAAAAAATGTGATAAACAGATTGATATATACATTAGTGCATGTGATGATCATTTCAAAATCAGACAGGTGCAGAGAACAGAACACAGGGTCATGTAACTGATTCATAGCAGGAGGAGGTAAGGTTAAGCACCCAGGAGTGGTCCTCTGGACCGTATCCATCCAGTCAATGAGACACTGCCATCTCTTGAGGAGATCTGCATGAAATTGGCCAAAATAAAAAGAAAATAGTGTGTGAAAACCTGGTGAAGATTTACAGAAAATGTTTGACCTCTCATAATTTCTAACAAAGAGAAAATTAAGCTGGTGTTGAAATGAACTTTTAATATTGACTAGATACTTATTTTACATCATAATTTGTAAAGGAAAAAATTATTTAAAAATCAGACAATTTTTTGCTATATCTCATAGTTAAGATATACCTATGATGGGAATTACTCTCAAATTTTTAAATGGGAAACTTCCACAAGTGTTGGCTTATTAAATACATTTTTTGCTCCACTGTACTATTACCATCAGAAAAAACGACGAGGAAAAGGCGAGGAGTGGTTTCAGCTGTTTTACTATGTACTAGGGATGCACCGATCCGACTCTTTCAGTCCCGATACCGATACCGATGGCTGGATTTTGTGTATCTGTCGATACCCGATACCGATCCGATACTATTTGTGGCAGTGTGGAGGTCCTATCACTCAGGCTCCGATAGATCATGTGCCCTGACTGCTTGGCCACAGGGATATCCCTTTGGCTGACTGGTTAGCGCACATGACCTTCACTTGGGAGTCTTGAGATCAAATCCTGCCTGGGCCCTCGTTGTGTACCTTGCCACATATTGTTGAATTATTAAACTGTATAACTTCTGGTGCCTTTCTTGAAGAGACTAAAGGCATCAGACTTTACAAACTAAACATAACTGAGACAAAATAACAGATGTAAAATATAAAATTACCACAATAATAAAATTTAAGGTGGAAAATTAATCTTTTTTGGTGAATTTGTTGCAGATTTTCCCCATTTTGAGTATTGGCTCATGATATCAAGTTTATGATATTAAGTTTAACCGATACCAATACCATTACATTAGGCAGTATCGGGGCAGATACCCGATGCCAGTATCGGTATTGGTGCATCCCTGCTATGTACAATGTGAATCCATCTCAGACACGTCTTCTTCTGGAGGTAGAAGAAAAAAAAGCTATGCCTAAAAACTTGTTTTAGGTTCTTGAGCCATTAAATATTTTGCCAGCCCGAAAGTTGATGTGCACTTCAGCTTCATCTGTCCCCTGTGAGCGTGCGTTTTCTAATGCTGGAGAAATTTCTTTGTTGGGTCACAAACAGCAATCGGGTGGCGCTGATCTGCTCTCTAGCTCCACAAAAGGAGAAGAAGACTGAGAAAGCATAAATAGGCCCCGCTGCCAGCTGTTCGTTCTTCACCACGCAGCCTCCCAGCCGGGGTTGACTACTTGGAAGACCATTACTTCTTCACGGCGATTCCCAGCTGGCTCGTTCCAGCTGGCTCGGGCCAGGGAAGACCAAAAGCAACCCGTCGCTGGGAGAAACTCGCTTCAAGGAACTCAAAGTCCACCAGGTGAATACTAAATATTGATAAACGAAACACTGTGTTATCCTCAAAAGCCGACGAAACCCCCTCTGAGTTTCTGTTGAGCGCTGAGAAACGGAGCTGAGAGCTGCGCTCGGTGGGAGTCTAAACCAGCCGCGGCCACATTTAATCGAGGCCACAGAGCCGATAACAATTGCCCTGCTGGAAACCGCAAAAGGTACTGTTTATTGAAAGAATGCTGATCGCTGCGTAACCAGTCGGAAGACAAGCTAACTGCATCTCCCACGGCCAAGAGGATCACTAAGTAGCCAACGCAGCCATTGTTGGCCGCTAAGCTAACGTCGCACCGACCCCTTCCCTCATTGACGGAAAAAGGAGAGAATTTTAAATGTTCATAAGGTCGGTTTGGGCAGAGGCAAATTAGTCAAGGATCACTAATTTTAAAGGTGTGTCATTTACTGTTGTTAACTTGTATACGTTTCATCTGCTATCTTTGGGTAAACCAGGCCTCGGCCTGAAACCTTAATCAATGTTTTAAAAGACTTTCCGACAAAGAGTCTTTTTAAATCCTGCAATTTTAGCTACTCAATCAACAAGAAGTTTTCCTTTTTTAATGTTTAATAAATGTATTTGAGCCACTTCAAACACCCCACATGCATAGCAGGGAGCTAAAGCTATACAAGCCCACATGTTTTGTTTAGGCCTGCATTTCATAAACAAAGATAGCTATTAATGGTTCAAACATAACTCGTTTCAAAATAGATTGTTTCAGAACAGAATATAATCTTCTTAGCCGTGTTTGAACTCACCTTATACTGGAATTAGATTGTTTACTGCGATGATCAATCCATAAAAAAAGTAATCCTCCAAAGGTTAATTACTTTCATCCAGATAATTTTAAACATAAAATTAATCCAATGTGTTATGCTTTCTTACATTGCTTATTGGTTTAGAGGTAAACCAGTGGTGCTAAATTAGTTAAACTAATTACGATTAGTGAACTAATTTAGTTTTCATTTCAGCAGCTGCAAATCAAGCCCTGGGTTTGATTTGCATCCAGATTCTTCCAAAGCAAATCAGAATTCATGATTTCTATTTTTATTGCATCTTTATCAATTTGTGTTCTTTTATTTTAGTTATTCATTTAGTTGGATCAGTAGTGTGTTGGTGATTAATTTGAGTGATTAAACTTTTTTTTTTGTAAATAAACGTTAGTATTTTGGAATGTCACTGTTGTCCCCTTTTATTCAACACACACTTATGCCCCATTTACACTAGTGCCAGTACGGTACGGAACACTTTGGCGTGTTTCCATTACCTGCATCCGTTCCAAGCCGACGCCAGCCGACCCCTTTTTTCGGACTACCTCTGCCTTGGTTCTCTGCCGAAGCGACCCGAAACGCCCACCTATGGACTGATTGGTCTGGTAATATGATATCCCTCTCTCTCATATGCAGCAACGGTAGCCGCTGATTGGTCTGGATTTGTTTGTTTGTCTCAGAGTAAGCTATAGTTTAAAGTTTCAAATAAGCAGCACACTGCAGGTAACTGCAATTGCCTAAAATTAAAAAAGAAATCAATGTGATTCGCAAATTATATAACTCTTAACCACCGTGGGGATCTTGAAAGTATATATATTGAATCCATGCATTTCACAATGTTGTGATGTTGCTGAGTGGTTAGTGTTGGTGACTCTCGTTCAATAGGTCCAGGTTTGCATCCTGCCATTGCGGTACTTGAAGTCTTTTTCACAATATGTTCAGATTCACAGACATTCTTCCTGGTTTCAGAAAATACTTTTTCTAGATTTATATTAAAAAATATTTATAATTTATTTTTAACTTGTTTTAGGTTTGGTTTAGGTTTTGTATTTCAATACATGAAACCAAATACACAATTTTAATGACAGAACAATACTTTTAATTTGAGATTTTTCAATGCACTATTTCTGATCCCATGACTAACATTATTATACAACAAACCCCTCTTATTTTACAGGATTAAAGGTTTAGAATAGAGGGTGAATATTTACAGAAACACCTGGAGGTAGGGCTGGGCGATACGGCTTAAAAATGTTATCTCAGATTTTTTTAATGCTAAATCTGATATAAGATTTTAATAAATTTTATCCTACCTGATTTTTTTTTGTAAGAAATCGCAAGTGATTAAACATATTTTCAAAAACCTGCTTTTATTTAAATCACCCTGTCCTGGAGCTGACTTGAATTTAATGTCCAAATTAAAAACAAGCTGCAAAGTATCCTTCTAAAACAAGATGGCTAAATTGACATCACTCTTAGCTATGAAAGTGTAAGTAGTACATTGGTTGAAAACAAAAATCTGTTTTCCAAAAATGTAATCTTCAAAAACAGAAGAGAGATGGTTTTTGCTGGAGCTTTTGTTAAGCTAAGCCCGCCCATGTCCTTGCCCTCTACAGTTCTTTTGAGATGGTAATGGGAACAGAACCTACCCATCCCAGGCTGTACTGACTCGTTCCATACTGTATCGTGCTGGCCCTAGTGGAAATGGTGCAATATACATGGCATGGGCTTTAATGTTTCAAAAGCGGTAAGAATTCACTCCCCCGTGCGTTTCACCTCAGCCTTATCTAGGCAGGTGCTAGACTAGTATAGACTGATATAAATATTTGGCTATTAAAATAGTTCCTGGTAGACCAGTTGGTCCAAATATTAATAATTTTTTATAAATTATTTATCTCATTGACTGCCATAAGCATCCCCTTAACTATTAATAGCCAAATAGCTGCATTTTCCCTTAAACCCACAACAGCTTAAAAAACATAATCAATGCAAAAAGTTTGGAGAAACTTTTTTTATGATAAATATACATTTTAAAAAGTCTGCCTCAAAGTCAATCCACGATCAACACCCCCTTCAGTTTCACTTTTTCACAAGATGTGACACACATTCACATTGTCTCATGATATACACTACCGTTCAAAAGTTTGGGGTCACATTGAAATGTCCTAATTTTTGAAGGAAAAGCACTGTACTTTTCAATGAAGATAACTTTAAACTAGTCTTAACTTTAAAGAAACACACGCTATACATTGCTAATGTGGTAAATGACTATTCTAGCTGCAAATGTCTGGTTTTTGGTGCAATATCTACATAGGTGTTGTTGAATTAAATAATTATCATAATTAATTCAATGCATGTTCAAGCAGAGACAAAATGGAGCCAATTTCCAGTTCTTAACATTTATTTTGAACAGATTAACAAATTGCAGTTTTACAGAGGAAGTTGCCCCCCTAGTTCCTCTGGGCCAGTCAATATATTTCTGACAATTGAATGTTCTCCATTTCACAAGCTTATTAATTATGACACGTCGGCGGGCCTCGCAGACACTAGCTTTTCTTCTTTCCCTCCAATCAGAACATTTCCAAACAGTGTCTTAGCCATTATTGGCTGTCAGAATTATTGCAGTCCCATAAGGGTGAGCAGCGTGTTCCTTTTTCACTTGGTCAAAAGTTTCATTCTGAGTTGTATGGTTTTATTGCAACATACTAAATCTACACAGAACATCCTGTTTTTTACAGCTTGCAATAAAACGTTACCAAGCGTTTTTTATAGTTATAAGCTTACCCCCATAAACAATACTGACAGACATATTTTTACCATCATGCAAGCTATATAAACAGACTTTTACCTTCTGAATAATAAAAGTTTAAAACATATATAGAATAACACCACAATTCCCTTGAAAATAGATTGATATCTTCTCTGTACTCTCCTTCAAGGTAAGTGTTTAGTACTTAAGATCAAAACCTGTAAAGCATTTTGAGAATGCAAAAAATCAAATCCAAGAAATTTCATCAGTTTAAAACATGAAGTCTTTCCTATGATACCACAACAAGACTTCCAGATTAAAATTAAAAACACAAACTGTTAAAGTACCTTTAACCTTAACTCCCATTAAAAAAATGTAAATCTGTTAATTATAAATTCACACTCTTTTGGCATTATACAAAAATTATTTTAACAATTCTGCACTTGTGAATAAAATAGTTAAACAAATAGTTAAACAACCTGTAAAATGCAAAAAATTATTAATAAATGTTCAGTCTTTATATTTGTATTCTGTTCTTCTTTCTTCACTCTCATTATAGCCCCCTCAATGGCACCTGGCAGCTGGAGAGCGATGTACAGAGCTGATCAGTGTGGAGGGC
Organism: Apricaphanius iberus; assembly: GCA_028564705.1. Lineage (NCBI taxonomy): Eukaryota > Metazoa > Chordata > Actinopteri > Cyprinodontiformes > Aphaniidae > Apricaphanius > Apricaphanius iberus. Next base: position 1,151,516 of record JAPXFQ010002592.1, read on the forward strand.
TCCTATTTTTTAGTGTTCCAGTTTTACTCCCATATATGCAGATAACCACTCTCTGAAATGCCAATTACTTCATTAATTGAGCATTTCCCCCAATATACACAAATGCACAGCTGGTCCCTCTTCCAATAGCTTACCCCACCGATGTGGGGTGGTCAAAACCTGCTGTGCAGCTGATTGGTGAGTTGTGATCTTCTTCTGTAGATCCCTTTGCCCATCTCATTCATTGGCACATAGATCACACTGGATGAGTAATATCACCACCCAAACAATCTTCTGGGTGAGCTAGGCCCCGCCGCCTGTGGCCTCAGCTTCCGATTCAGCTTGGTCAAAACCTTCTTGACCCTCTTTAGGTAGATTCCTGCTGATCCTCGACCAGGTTCGTCGTTGGCGTGGAGCTGCACTTTGTGTGTGTTCCCAGCTGTCATCTGGAACTGGCTGAACCACTTGACTCCTCACGCCTTCGACCTGGAGCTGTACCTTGGACCCCTTCAGCAGCTGTAGTCAGCTGTGACCAGAGGAGACTGTGTGCTCCTCACGTGCTGCTGAATCCTTGGGCATAAGCTTGTAAACATCTAAAAAATGACAGTTTTTGATCCGGTCTTGTGATCACTCCTTTTCAATCTAATCCAACTGTATTGTGCTGAGAAATTATTTCACCCATCTAATTAAAAAGTAATCCCTGGGGAAAGAGCAAATCTATATTATTTTGGTACATCACCGTTGTTATTCCTGTAAACTAAACCAAAACACCTCCCTCATTAATGGATTTAAAAGCAAGAGCAGGCTCAAGAGTTTACTTTTTGTCTACAGTTCAACTGATTACTATCCATTTGCTTGTTCACCCAAATTGATTCTTTTATTTACTTATTTTATTTATCAAGTTTAAGACACTTATGTCTGTTCCATTACAATATATCCTTTCTTAAATTTAGTACATCCCTGTGGATGAAACGTAAAAATAAGGAAAAAAAAAAATTTTCTCTCTCACCAGCCAGCAACCCCCTGCTCTCGGCCCAGTTTTTCCTTCCAAATTTTGTTCCCGGTAAATGGTGGTATTTTACCTGGAGATAATCCTGGGGAAGGCATGGGGTTATCAAAGTTCGAGGAACCTCGGCCACCTTCGATCAGACAAACAGAAACTCTTGTGGTTAATTCAGCAACAGTGACATTGAATCAACAGTCTTTGATCATCACTTCTTCAGCAGAAACTGTCCATCTCACGCCAGCCAAGTGGATTCACACATATTGTCCTTGAAAGTTCAGCTCAGCATGAGGAAACGTGCTCCCCCCTAGGGTGTCCTCCAGTTCACCCCTGAAAATATACAGTCACTGGTGCCCCCCTGTGTGGGAGCAGTGCACAAGAGAGACGTAATTCTGCGCTGGTCGTATAGATGTTTCTTTCTTTGGCAGTTATGGCGGGCGCCTGGCACTATCCGTCATCAGCCCACGCACCCCCACCCATCTTATCTCCCCAGGAACATAAATTACATCTCAAGAATGTTATCTGAGGGGTCTCTGTTGCGGGATGAGAAAAAGAGAAAAAATATATAATTAGAGGAAGAAAAAAACAGACAGAGAGTCGATCCTCTCAGCCTATTCAAATCAAGTTTTATTTAAACTTTTTATTTTCATATTCATTAGTCTCCTTCCTCAAATGCTGAATTTAAATATCTTCCACACTCAGACTGCCCATGTGGGCTCTATTTTAATTTTACTTCAATCAGTTATACTAGTAATAATTTCTTCAGTATTAATTCTGGTAAAAATATACTAATTAATAGGTTTGCTCTCTCCACCAGGAATGATAATTAATCCCTACATGTCTAATTAAACTGTTGTTCTAATTCTTCCCCTGCTTATTTTAATTAATGATTCCTTCATTTTTCATCCAATTTATATTCTATACTTTATCAATGCAATGCCTTTCTCTATTTTGTCAATTTGATAAATGTCTCTTCCATCTCATGTGTAAATTAAATATTTATAAAGATTGACCATCGCAATATTTTATCAACACACTTAGTTCTTAGAAAAATTAAATTAAATTACAAAAGAAACAAACACAAAAGGCTGAATTTTTCTGTTAGATATTGCTAAAGCACCACTAAAACATTGCAATAACAAAAATAAAGTCAATAACCATCTGCAAAGATCCAGTCTCCAACTCCCCATCACTTAAGTGTACTGGATCTCTATCAAGCTGGCTCAGACGAAAAATATCAAAATTAAAAACATCAAATGTTTAAAACAAAATCAGAGAACAGTACTGACTGATAAACACAACATAGTTTACAAAAACAATCTTCAGTCTGCTATACCTCAAATTCTATCCATATTTCTAAAGAAAAATCCAAGATTTAAATCACTGACAAAACAGCTTCCCTATAAATATTGCCAAACCTAAAGTACTTTTTTTTTTCCAGTTATAAACACCAAATTAAATTGAAGCTTCTAGAGATGTCCAATACATTAACACTGAATCATGTTTTCTTTAATCCAGCTTCCCAAATTAACATTTTTCCAAAGTTCTAATTAATAAGCAGACCGCAATTCAGAAATCTGGGTCAGAATCCAAGTCGAACCAAATATATACATTTTGAGAGAGAAAGAGGAAAAAAAAATAGAAATAAGAAAAAATAAAGAAAATAAAATCAAAAAATCTAAATAAATTGTCAGTTACAGAGTCCCCACTAATTAAATGATATATTATGCCATTATTCTATGATCAGAACTGTTCCAAAATGTTTTAGGACCTGTAAATTTACTCTCAGCATCAAGTAAACTAGCTAACAATCAATAAATCACATCTGAAAGATTAATCTTAAACTTTAAAACTAAAACCGATTCTTATTTGTCAAAACAAAATGTGTATTCAAATATATGGTAAAAATTATTTCAATGTAGCTGGTCCAATCACATTTTGCCTCTACACGATCAGAATAAATGAATTTAAAATTTACTTCTTACTTCCAAATTAAACCATCATTTTCGATCACCGCGATATTCATTACTTTCAATCCTTAGACCAATTCAAATTTATCCCCAGCCTGTTTAAAAACAAACTGATTACTTACAGATGACTCTGTGTTTTAATGGGTTTTTTTTTTTCAAACTCAAACATTCAAATCCCACTAGTTTAGAAAATATCACTATGATAAGTGTTGTTTTGCATGTTAAAAACATTCAATTTATAACGGAATTGAAATGTACTGGGTTACTTCTTGAGCCCCAGTTGAATTTTGATAACTCCAATAAGCCTTGAGTGTCCAGAAAATCCTTAAGAATGTTCAATTGTTTAAATAATTTAACATCAGTCTCCTTTAGATCCTTTATTCAGAGACCAAGCTATATTTCTAAAGTCTATAGAGCCATCAGAAATAAGCCAAACATAATTTTAGCATAAATGATACTTATTTAATCACAGAAAGAATTCATTCTCTGTATCATACAACACGGTGCTTAAAAAATAATTTTGACCAGTTTGTTGCTTTCCAATTAACACCGTTTGCTTTTCGTTAAATTCTTATAATTACTACTTACAGCTTTATCTTTATTTAGGCCAACTTAACAAATCCTGCTTAGATCAATCAAAAAAGCAAAAAAATCCACCTACTTAAAGATTCAAAAAATGCAACTTTTATTTTGACTATACACTCCCCTCTTTTTAATTTCAAAGATGAAATCAAAAATTAAAACTTCACCAAGTCAGAATCGACTCATGAGTAACTGTTCTCAGCCATTTGCGTTTAATTATAACATGCATAATTGCTCCCCTCATGTAATCAATCGAGCCTTCTCAGGCTAAAGCAGTTAACCAAATACAGCATTCACTTCTTAATCTTTAATCTCCGTACCGTAACAGTTAAACACGAAACACCTTAAATTGCCCTTCGTAGAAAATGTGCTAAAACATTGCCGAAAAAGAGTTGCAACCAAAAGTTATCTGACCAGTTATCTTAAGGCCGTTTTACATCCTACTCAACCAGAAAAAGTTAACAAAAATCCAAATAAGTCTAAGTCTTAACAAGGCAATCGTCTGCAGGAGTCTGTAATCACTTTCTATCCAAAATCAACTTTTAGCTTGCAACACATAGAACATGCAGTTAGTTTCAACCACAAACACATTGACACACAGAAGCAACCACCGCTAACTTAGCATAGCAGCCTAGCTCCACGTGCTACCGTTAGCTTCCTTTGTGAAACGAAAGCTAAAACAGTACAAAACGTACGGCGAAAACACTCCAGAAAATCGCAACACACACTTTAGAAGATGACTTACCGCAATACCAGGACTTAATCCGCACAATTTATACCACTGTACCAAACTTTAATTCGGCACGGACAAAACATCTCCTGTTCGTCCACGCGGACTGAAACATATGTCCCCAATTTCAGCCGTCCCGCACAGCAAACACCGATTCAACTACGTCCGTTACAGCCCAAAACCATTAACAAAAAACACAACATTATAAGCGGTGACTTTTAGACCGTATTAATTATTTTATCGCGGAGGTTTACACCAATCTGTTATAAGTTCCGTAGTCCGCTTTGAGAAATTTCCTGGCGCCGGCCTCCAGAAAACCACTCAAAAGACTCGAACAGATGGCAGAAAACCGCCTACTACCACTAATTTATTTATCAAAACATATAGTCAAAGCTGTCGTATGTTAGCCGTGCTATCAAGCAAAAACTCACACAGAATTAGCTCCGCCATAGCACCTAGCTTAGGGCGGCCACCCTGATGGCCTGTCGTAAATGTTAACAACTCATTCTTATAGATTTTTAATTACAGTTATCCATCATATTTAGTTAGATATTCATTTATCTATTTTAATTTATTTATTATACTCGAGTTCATTATTTATACTATAACATTTTAACACAAAACGCAACATCAACAGCACGTCTCGCAAAGCGCCTGCGTAAAAAACATCTCACACACACACATAGACACACCCTTGTACAAGCAGAAATCTAAACACTAACCTCATCGGACCTCTTCCAAAAATGCCGGACCATTTTCACAATTCCAATTCGTGGTGCTCAGCCACGCGTTTGGAAGAAACGCAGCCCCTCTCCCAGGTAAACCGTTTAGATTTAACAGAGGGCGACCCAGGCGCTCCGTAATCTATTTCCGTTTGCCAGCCCGGGAGCTCCCAGATAGCGTCCTGTCTGGGCAGAGTGGCCAACCCGTCGAGTTCCGATCCGCACCTTGGTTCCAATTTTGAGTCGTTGAAGAGATCGGTCCATCTGCTCCACTGTCCGCTCCGGAGAAAAACCAGCCCCCACTGGGCGCGCAGAGTAAGAAACTCCATCTCCCAGCAGGCACCGGTGTTTCTCTACGGAGCGTAAAGAAGGACGCAATCCTGCTCAAAACAGAGAAACAGACAGCCGAGCAGCCTCAACACTCCGGGCTTGCAACAGTTAATCTGCTCAAAACAAAAAAACATATTTAACTTGCATGACAACATTACCCAATGTTAGATTAACCAATCAACAGAGTTAAAAAACTACGCAACTCTGCGCAAATTGTCAATAGAGCAAATACATGTCCGTTAATTAACTTAAAAAAATATAACTGGAGCCTGGTCCAAAACCCTGCACACAGTCGAGGTCACCATTTGTTGAATTAAATAATTATCATAATTAATTCAATTATTGTTAATTCTTAACATTTATTTTGAACAGATTAACAAATTGCAGTTTTACAGAGGAAGTTGCCCCCCCTAGTTCCTCTGGGCCAGTCAATATATTTCTGACAATTGAATGTTCTCCATTTCACAAGCTTTATAGACACTGGGCCTTGCCAGGACACTAGGCGTTTTCTTCTCCCTCCAATCAGAACATTTCCAAACAGTGTCTTAGCCATTATTGGCTGTCAGAGAATTATGCAGTCATAAGGTGAGACGTGTCTTTTCTCTTGGTCAAAAGTTCATTCTGAGTTTTATGGTTTTATGGCAACATACTAAATCTACAGACATCCTGTTTTTACAGCTTGCAATAAAACTTACCCAAGAGTTTTATGACTTAAAAGCTTACCCCCATAAACAATACTGACAGACACATTTTTACCATCATGCAAGCTATATAAACAGACTTTTACCTTCTGAATAATAAAAGTTTAAAACATATATAGAATAACACCACAGTGTATAGAGGCCCATTTCCAGCAACTATCACTCCAGTGTTCTAATGGTACAATGTGTTTGCTCATTGGCTCAGAAGACTAATTGATGATTAGAAAACCCTTGTGCAATCATGTTCACACATCTGAAAACAGTTTAGCTCGGTACAGAAGCTACAAAACTGACCTTCCTTTGAGCAGATTGAGTTTCTGGAGCATCACATTTGTGGGGTCAATTAAACGCTCAAAATGGCCAGAAAAAGAGAACTTTCATCTGAAACTCGACAGTCTATTCTTGTTCTTAGAAATGAAGGCTATTCCATGCGAGAAATTGCTAAGAAATTGAAGATTTCCTACAACGGTGTGTACTACTCCCTTCAGAGGACAGCACAAACAGGCTCTAACCAGAGTAGAAAAAGAAGTGGGAGGCCGCGTTGCACAACTGAGCAAGAAGATAAGTACATTAGAGTCTCTAGTTTGAGAAACAGACGCCTCACAGGTCCCCAACTGGCATCTTCATTAAATAGTACCCGCAAAACACCAGTGTCAACATCTACAGTGAAGAGGCGGCTGCGGGATTCTGGGCTTCAGGGCAGAGTGGCAAAGAAAAAGCCATATCTGAGACTGGCCAATAAAAGAAAAAGATTAAGATGGGCAAAAGAACACAGACATTGGACAGAGGAAGACTGGAAAAAAGTGCTGTGGACGGATGAATCCAAGTTTGAGGTGTTTGGATCACAAAGAAGAACGTTTGTGAGACGCAGAACAACTGAAAAGATGCTGGAAGAATGCCTGACGCCATCTGTTAAGCATGGTGGAGGTAATGTGATGGTCTGGGGTTGCTTTGGTGCTGGTAAGGTGGGAGATTTGTACAGGGTAAAAGGGATTCTGAATAAGGAAGGCTATCACTCCATTTTGCAACGCCATGCCATACCCAGTGGACAGCGCTTGATTGGAGCCAATTTCATCCTACAACAGGACAATGACCCAAAACACACCTCGAAATTGTGCAAGAACTATTTAGAGAAGAAGCAGGCAGCTGGTATTCTATCGGTAATGGAGTGGCCAGCGCAGTCACCAGATTTGAACCCCGTTGAGCTGTTGTGGGAGCAGCTTGACCGTATGGTACGCAAGAAGTGCCCATCCAACCAATCCAAATTGTGGGAGCTGCTTCTAGAAGCGTGGGGTGCAATTTCTCCAGATTACCTCAACAAATTAACAGCTAGAATGCCAAAGGTCTGCAATGCTGTAATTGCTGCAAATAGAGGATTCTTTGATGAAACCAAAGTTTGATGTAAAAACAATCTTATTTCAAATAAAAATCATTATTTCTAACCTTGTCAATGTCTTGACTCTATTTTTTATTCATTTCACAACGTATGGTGGTGAATAAGTGTAACTTTTCATGGAAAACACAAAATTGTTTGGGTGACCCCAAACTTTTGAACGGTAGTGTATTTTGAATATAAAATATTTAAAACTTTGATTAAGATATTAAATAATGCAGTGTACAATACGGAAAACAATTACATAAATAATTTTATTCTATGGCCATTATATCCTTAGATAATTTTGAATTTCCCAATTCCAGCATTCAGGGCTGTGTGGTTTGTCCTAGTAGGGATGCTGTACCCTGCTGTCTAAATGAACAATATGGTCAACCAATTATATCATATATATGTTTACGCCTTGGGGGTCATTTGGCCACTGAAAGCTTTATATAAATAAAGAATGATGATGACGGTGATGATGATGATGATGATGATGACCCAGGGATACAGTGGTGACTGACGCCCCCCAGGTCCAGCCCCTTACTGACAACAAAGCCAATTAAAAAATGCGAGCAGAGGCAGAGTTTTTGACAAGCACTCGTGGAGTGAAAATGTATGCTTGATCTGTTCTCTCGGAGGTTTGCTTTTCGTGTCCGTGATACTGTTTGAATGCTCATGCACGAAATATGAGAGTGAAGTCTTCCTATACATTTCAATTTTATATTGATGATTTGAATGAAGATAAAGCAAGTGTAAAATGTACAATCCTAAATAGACCCATTGTAAAATTATTCATGAAGTATGAAAGATTATTTTATTTTAGTTCGACCCCTGGTCGAACTAAAATAACTACAATCCACATGCTTCTGGTAGACATTTTTTATTGTAATCATATAACCATATTTTCTTCAGTAGACATTAATTAGATAACAGGATATTACCAAAACCTTTTGGTTGTCAAAGTGACTCAGGGTTGTTATAATATGTGTATCAGTAAGTAATAGTTCTTATTAAAAAAATCAGGTAGAAAATGGCAATATCGGCAAAGGCTCAAAATGGCAACAGGGCAAAATGACCAAAATTTCCTTTATTATCTAGAAAATCTTTTTACATTTCTCTGAACCATCCATACTCAAGCCACTTAGAATGGTAGGTGTGTGCTTAACTTCTTTTTTTCCTCTAATACATTTTGCACTCAGTAATGGTAAAAATACATTTTCTGGTATTGAATAACATCAGAGGTAATATAGCTTTTCAGGCCTCTAAACCTATAATACCAGGTAACAAAAACCATTAAGATAACATCTTAAATTATTTGCACATTTGCACATTAACCCCAAAATATAAACAGCGGCACATAAATAGTTCTCGGGCAAAAGAAAAAAAAGTCACTATCATCAAATTGGGAATCTAAGATCGGTTTGTTTGCCTGCAAACATCAACCTTGCTTTCATCCATTACCAATTCAGCCCAAATCAGATCAAGCCATTAACAGGCTCTCAGTCACACCTCGAAAAGCATTTCAAAGCAGACGAGACATCATGGTTGATAACGTCCATCCATAATCTTTCAAATAAATTGACTTTTGTTCTTCAGTATACCCTCCAAACCTTTCCTTATATGTTTTTTTAATTTGTGAGAAAGAAGATTTCCATTAAATTCTCCGTTGTATGATGGACAAGGGATAACAGGACCAGGTGGTACATTGTATAACATGTTAATGACATCAGCAGTGAAAGAAGATTTTTGGAGAAAAAAAACTCTAGGATTTCTTTATTCTGTCTGATTAGCTTGTCGATGTAATTGCACATGGCTTATGACGACATATAAAATAGAAACGGGAAACAAACTCCAGGAAAAGAAAACATCCCGAAGTGTGAATCAGTGAAGTCGCATTTTAAGAAACAGACAGTTACTTTTGATTGATTGCCTGCTGGAGCGTGAGTGTGTACGCAAAGGCAGAACTGTATTGATGAATTCACCCGAAAGCAAGGCTTACAAAGCAGCGAAGTGCAGATGTTGTTAAACGGCTCATCAGTGCCTTTTCATCATCTCCCTTATAGAGAACTGACAAAAAATTGCTTGGATAGAGTAATTGCCTTCTCTGCAGGCACTGCTCTCACCTGAGCATCTGCTCCTCTCGTTATGTGACCCTAGCCTGCTGAGACGCAGACTGTTGTCCGTTCTCCATCTGAGCACCCCCGTCAGCACACCTATGATAAATGAAGGGTTGCATGAACAGGAAAATTTGTGAGTGGAACAATAAAGGGACAGAAAATCTTTGGCAGGAAAACAAATCAACTGAACTTGTTTCAAGTGGGGTGTGGTAAGTGGCTAGCCTTTGTATTTACAAAGCCAAAACACTTGTGGGTGTTTGTGTATGAATAAAATCAGTTTTTGTGCTGCCTTTAGGATATCTAAATGTACAAAACAAATGTTTGACCATAAATATGACCTTTCTCTATATTGGTTCATACATTTTGTTTTTAATATAAGAACAATAAATTAAATAAGGAGAAAAAACAAATAAAATATATGCTATCAGAGTTTTGTGAACGATTAAAGATATCTTTTTTTTAAAGAATTTTGTAAAGAAAATATTTTTTCTAGGCTTCCTGTCTAGAAGTCTTTCAGGAGTAGCGGCAACATCACACTGCTATGTGGGAGAGCAGAAAATGTAATAAGGGGAATTACTATTTTAAAACAAAGATGTAATTATTACAGGGATATTAGAACCTTTTAGATAATTCTTAGCAATTTTGTATTAGCAATTAGCATAGTTATTGAGACTAGCAATACAAATCTTTTTTTTTGTGTGTATTTTAAAGACCATGTAGAACCTTAAAGTGATAGTCTGGACTTTCTAAGAAAAAAGAGAGAGAGGGACATGAATAAATAAAAAAAAAAACGACCCAAGCTCCCTCCCTCTCCCTTTCTGATTGGTCTTGAAGCTGCGCCTACTTTTCCGTGCACTCACACTTTGCCCTGGAACCAGGACATATGGTAGTGGGACGGATATTGTAAACCATGACTACGTCCCAAAATGGCGTTTTGAAAATAACAAAAACATACAACCACCCAGCTGGCTGAGATCAAAAATCTGTTTCAATGTAACCTTGTGTGATTAATCCACTGTAAAACTCTTACATATTGTACCTTTAATATTATGTTATACTAAAAAGTTGCACCTTTAAATAGTCCTTTGATCTCACTTTTACTTGAAACAACTTCACAAGAAACACACAACAGACTTTTCACCTTAGGCAACAGCATAATTCTTCCTAGCCTTTAGAATCGTTAGGATACAACAGTTATTGGGATGCTACCATTTACGTCTTCTGTACTTTTACAAGTTCTTTGCATAAATCAGTTCAGTCGAGAATAATAAAACATTAAAAGTCTTCCCTCTATTCCACGCTATTGATAAGATAGTAATAGCAAAATGTTGTTCTCCTTCCTCACTAACATGCAGGGGTCTAAGTTATAAAACTTTGCTTAGAATCCTCCCTAAAACCAAACTTAAGCTCAGCGAAATAAATAAATGAAAGTTTTACCGTTGTATGTTTTTGAGCTATCAAAATTTGAGTGTGCACATTTGCACTCAATTTGGTCCATATCTCAGTATTGGGTTGTGAAGCACCGACCCACATGCAGAACGCAGGTAAAAACCAATGTTGTTTATTGGGAGGATGACGATGACAGGAAGGATGAGCAGAATTAACAGGCCACGGGGAGACATCAAAAAACAATGATCCGGCAGGGAAAGAGATGATGTAAGGAGGATAAATACCCAAAGACAGATTGAAGACAGCTGCAGACAATGATTACATACACAGGTTAAGACAACACTTTTGTTTTTGCTCCCATTTTTTATGAGATGAACTCAAAGATCTGAAACATTATCTACATACACAAAATAACAATTTCTGTCAAATAAACGCAGGACCTCCACATCCAATAACCAAAACCAAAATAACCATAACCAAAATATTTGTGCAAATACTGTCAGAAACCGTCTCAGGGAAGCTCATCTGCATACTCGTCGTCCTCATCGGGGTCTCGACCTGACCAGTTCATCATCATAATCGACTCGAACGGGTAAATGCTCACATGCAATGGCGTCTGGCATGTTGGAGAGGTGTTCTCTTCACGGATGAATCACGGTTTTTGCTGTTCAGGGCAGATGGTGGCGTTGTGTGGGTGAGCTCTTTTCTGATGTCAATGTTGTGGATCAAGTGGCCTATGGTGGCGGTGGGGTTATGGTATGGGCAGGCATACATTAAGGACAAAGAACACAGGTCAATTTTATTGATGGCATTTTGAATGCACAGAGATACCGTGATGAGATCCTGAGGCCCATTACTGTGCTATACATCTAACTTCACCTCATATTGCAGCATGATAATGCACACAGGATCTTTGCAAAATTCTTGGAAGCTGAAAACATTCCAGTTCTTTTCATTCAGATTCTCATTTTGATTCTCTGTTCCGAGACGTGTGTGGGGACTGGCTGTTGGTGGTGTGTTTGTGTGTGTGTGCAAAGCTCTACAACTCTGAATATGTGGTTATATTTACAATTTTCGAACTTACTGGCTGTGCTGTCGGTGTCCTCTGTGTCCCAAAAATACATAAGCAAGGTCCTTAAAGGGTGCTTAAAGTTGCTTTGAGTGTCATGAGTTGTCATAGTTCATGTGCGTCTAGTGACCCAAATAGGAATCAGAATCACAGACAATACATGAAACTTGAAGTATTCCAAAACTGCTTTTGAATAAATTGAAATATATGTGATTTGTCCCATTCATGATTATGTGTACGTTTAGCTTCTTCGTGGAAGATTTAATATGATCAAAGCAACTCAGCTCTATTTATTTGTTTTTAAAATTGCATATTGTCGGCTTGTTTTTTTCCGATTCTTACATAATTGTCCTTTTAAAGTATTCTGAATGCTCGATGGTTAACATGCTATAAATTGGGCCTGTGGGTGATAACCTGTGCATAATGCATATCAAGGTGCAGTTAAGATTTGTAGCTTTTCTGTCTGACAAATTTTCAATTCAGACAAAACCATTAAATTCTTGGGTAATTTAAATTCTGGCTTACTTTAGTGTATTTGAGAAAAAACGTAGTACGTGAAGTAAAATATCAATATAATATTCACTTTTTTGCCTTAACAGCAACCTAGAATAGTGTAATGACTCCGAACAAATAATAACAAAAACATTACCTGAGGCTGTTCCATTAGATGTACTGCCCAATGCGTTGCATGACCTATCTTTCTTTCTTTCTTTCTTTCTTTCTTTCTTTCTTTCTTTCTTTCTTTCTTTCTTTCTTTCTTTCTTTCTTTCTTTCTTTCTTTCTTTCTTTCTTTCGAATGAGTGGCGGCAGGCTGCCAAAGATGTCCTTGAGATAGTGGTTTTAGTGTGTTGCTGTGGTAACTAATATGGCAACCTCAGAGCGACTTAAGATTCATGGCATCTATTCAACTTGTATGTATGAACCTTCTAACTTTTTTCCCTGTCTGCAGGGCTATTTTGTCATTTAGAAGTGTTGCGATTCCTTAGTGCTGCACACTGCAGAGGCCAAATACTTTTTTTCAAAACCCTGAAGCACTGTATCCAGTTTGTCCAAGTGGGATGTTTTTTTTTTTTTCATTTACTGGCCATGAACAAAATAGTTGCTATTGGTTGTACCCGGCAAACTTTGTTCTCATGTTTTTTCCTATGTTACATAGCTAGCCCCTTTATCTTTAGAATTTCATGAACAATATTTTGTTTTCTGCTTTTGCTTAATATGCAAATGCACCAGCTTGTTCAGAAGCAGTGGGTGATTCATGTGTGGTGATGCAGCCTTTAGAGATATTTAGCAAAGTTCTAGTGTAGAGATTTTTTTTCTTCTTTTTGCTAATACTGATTTAAACAAACATCAGTGAACTTTTAAAGCAATATAATTAAAACCTTTTTTGCTTTTAGAGTTTTGATTGGAGTTTCATTGGTCTCATATATGATGTTGCATGATGGACTGTTTATTATTTCTTGAAACAACGATTGGCTTTTTGGGACAGCAGAAGATATATTAGCTCTCAGCCTGCACACAGGTTCACTGAGTCCAGTACAGGAGTTCAGAGAGAAATGGGGTCACCCAGCCTCAAAGAATGGTTTATCTGGTGGTGCTGTCATGCTATATAGCCACAGGTTCTGTTCAAGCTGCTCTCACTCCACCTCATGCAGCCAGTTTTTAAATGGTTTGCTCACTTTTTTGATGATGTATTTTTTTATTCTATTCTATTTTTTGGTTTGATTAGATTTTTTTTAAATATAACAGTTCATGTCTTTGAGCCAAACAGGTGTCTGAATACATTATTTATATTTGCATGAATTTATATTGTTGGGAATATGTTTTGTTCTTTCTTTCTCCACAAATTTCTGCACTGTCAAGGCAATTCCACACTGTCAGAGACAGCAAAATTTATATCACAGCAATGGCAGAGGGAACACGGGAGTGGAGCGTGATAGAATAATATTGTACAAGTTCTTTTAATTTCCTCTCTATAACAATCCAGAACTGACCAACATAAACTAGCTTGATCTCTGAGTTTTTAGCTGACTGAATATTATTACCAGATAAAAGGGAGCTATGAATCACCATATTCAGATTTTTAAAGGGGTTGTACTGAGAACACTACACTTTGTTAACAGCACTAAAACCAGCAATGAACATTTTATGAAAGGATATCAAAGCTAGCTGCAGGCACTGACACACCTGGGTATTTAATAATGTAATTCAGTCTGTTTAAAAATTTAGAGTATATTAAGCACTGAGTTTTTTAATTATCATTCAAACCAAAGTTAACCTTGTAAAAAAAGAAAAAAAAGACTGTTAATATCTTGAACCTACACATGTTTAGTTTTGGCCAAGTATTGGGTCAAAGACTTTGCTCTAGATTATAGGTTGGAGAAAAGAGTGGAAGGATCCTCATACCCTCCTTTTGAAGTTTTCAACAACCTGAGTTGATTTTACTGAACCTCTTTCCCAAGGTTAAATTAGAAATGTTAAGGTAAAATATCCTGCATAAAAATACTAGTTCACACTAGAGAAGAACTTTGTTCCCATAAGATAAAATTAGACTTTTACTTTGTAAGTAGTTTGAGTAAGCGAGTTAGCTGAGTTAGTAGTGGACAGTTTTAAAGGTATAAGGTAGAAATTATATAAATTTAGTCAATGGTAGATATTTTGACTATACCACCCTATCATAATACATTTTGATTAAATGTCATTAAGGTGTGCCTACATACTTTGTACCAGGTACCCAAGGAAGATAAACACTGATGTTCAGTGTTTGTCTTTTCACTAGATATCACAAGATTAATGTCAAATAATGGAAAAGAAACCTGTTAGACTTTGAAGCATTTTTAATTCAAATATGTGCAGGGTTTTTTGTGCGATATTGAACTGATTAATAAGTAAGTGTTTACTTTAAATTGGTAATACTTAGCTTTTATTTTATTAAAAATGTCCATATCTTTTTTATGTTGTGAGAATTTTTGTGTTTCAGTAGTTTGGAAAAAAAGATTTGAATATTTTTAAAATACATTTGGCACAATCAATTTTTTTCAGTGGTATTCTTAACCTTTCGGAAGTTGGTTTGCTGCAATTTATCTGGAAAGTGAGAATAAAATAAACTGTCATTATGACATATATACAAATAATAGAAATACTTTGTCACAATAGATATTTTTACAGCACATGCTTTAGATTATATCGCAATATAGAATTGAGGCCATATTGCCCAGCAGTAAACTGTGTATAACATTACAATGGTGTAGATTCTCAGTCAACCAGGAGATGATCATCTTGAGAGCTTAAATGAAGACAACTGGATTTTATTGTAGAGTAGGACTTTTCTTGTTCAGAAGAAAGAAGAAAAGTCCAGTTGACTTCATTTATACTCCCAAGATCTGTATAACATTCATAAGTTTACAAAAGATATCCTGATAAAGTCGGCATAGCCAGGTGTTTATTTACAAAGTGGTAAACAATGAGTGTTACGGTTGTAATCCAGTTGCAAATACCTCTCCTAAAGTTCTAAGTAAACATGTTTAGATATAGATTTTCTTTTGTTTCTATGCATTCAGCGCACAGTTAAGTGAACAGTGTGACAGTTGCACATCTCCCAATATGTTGATCTCTATGGCCATTGCTGTGTTAGTGTTTGTATTATCACAATCACATGTCACATTTTAATATTTGGTTATTATTTTTGGTTGTATATTATATTCTAAGAGCAATGCATACAAATTCTCCCCTCGAAAATTAATTAATGCGTTATTGCAGAGGCTGAGATAAGAAAACATACAAAATTGTCCATTGGACAAAACAAAAGATAAGTCTGAAAATTATTGTTTATCGGAATGCGGAAGTTACTATATTATAAAATATTTTTCATATGTTGTGTAGCCACTCCTTAAACTTGTTGGTTTCTCATTAGAAATGGCTCACCAAGTCATTATGTTGTAGTTTAAAACATAACTCAGTAGGGTGGATCAAACCCATAACCCAAACCCATTGTGTTAAATGCACCCAGACCCTGGTTAATCCACCTACAGTAACTGAGTCAGGAAAACTACCCAGCTCAGGTGTTTTATTGCCCAGCAGTTTTCAGAGTATGACATACGTTGTGTACTGAAACTATATTTGGAAACCTGCAAGTTGTGCAGCCCTATCAACAAATGACCACTCTTTACTTGAGAAGCTCACTTAAATGTCACGGTGACAGCAGTTCACTGTAGTTTCGAGCCATGTCTCTTCAGGCCTCTTGTAAGCAGCTGTTTGAAGCCTAGAGAGATGTCCATCATCACTTCTCCCAAAAAAAAAAAACATATATTTTTTTTCCTGGTGCACTCCTCTTTTTGAATGCTTGAAACCATACTCTACTCTACCTCTACTCTGACATCAAGTGATGATATTTTTTTTTCCACTTTCCTCATTTTGATTTAGTTTATTTTCTTTTTTTTGTTGGGCAAGCTAACTGTAATTCCCACTACAAGGAATCTGTTGAAATTAAATTCTAATGATGTTTCTCCAATGGTAAGAGTTAGCTCAGCTCGGTATGACTCAGCCTTGGTACCATTGTTTTTCTACTGGCAGAAGTCGTGCAAAGCAGCTGTTACTATTTTTCATACCACCCTCGCTGTGGTTCCAACTGTGCGGAACTGGTTCTGAAAAGCGATGTCAGACATCTTTCGGTCACTGATTGGCTAGAGGGCGGAGTCACTGTCTGAGTAACTTGACAATGTCTTATAACCACAATTCAATTGCATATCTTCTTCAGTATTACTGTGTTTTTATTATCAGTTATCCAAATTTGTTCTGATGCTACTGTTTATCTTTTTGTAAATATGAATTACCTACTTAAGTTTTCTGCAGAACAGTAAGGCATATTTGTTTCTATTCCTTCATTTGCATTCTTAGTGTATGTTTTTAAATTCATGTAAGCATAGTACTTTAAAAATTAAATCACTGCGATCAGTACCAGGCCAAGCGGGATCACAATCTTCTTCTGATGGACGGGAGCAGGAAGCCGGCTTATGGAGGATGGAGATGACACAATGCTGCCTTCAATTAAATCTTCCTGGGGTGCTGGTACAGATTGTACACCATGACCTACAGACATGTGCAACTGGACCTTAGTTTCTGAATTTTTTCTATGTCTGTCCAATAAAAAAGTCAGAGTTATCTGCTTGCATTTTCATTTGCAGTTTCATTACACGCTGGTTGGAACCTTTTAAAATCTGATAGCAACATTTGCAAAAAAGTAAAAAAGTCTAGCGCTGCAAAATAAGTGAATTGCATAAAGTTGACAGTTGCTGAAAAGCCTCAGTTTAGTTCTTCTTTAAGATTGTTTCACGAATCCATTGGTTGTGGATCCCTGAGAAAAATGACATTTTTAAAGAGGTGAGTAGAACACACAACGTGCTACAGATGATTTTAACTGTAACAGACTGAGGTTTTAGCTATGTCATGCATACTAATTGATACTACTCAAAGATGGGATATCATCTGTAAAACACATTGTAATGGTGCTGGTTTAAAAAAAGTAAAAACGTTTTCAAAGCAGACAGCTTAATTACAAAACAGATACAGTTGTGGTCGTAATTCATAGTAGTTTGTAGCATGTATAGATTATTGTAGATCTGGTTCCGTTAAACACTACTTAAATTAATTAAATGTAGCGCCTGGAGGATGGAACTAATTTCAGAATATATAGGAGTGCCACGTGTTTAACACCAATGATACCACAAAACAGATTTTGGACAGTTAAACCACATGATTTAAACTGTAGCAGTCTTAGGCTTTTGCTACATTATGCATCCAAATTGATACTATTGAAATATGGGGTATCAACTCTAAACAACTCTAGCTTCCACAGAGCAATGGCAACTCGTTTCTTTAAGGGGACACAGAGGCGAAAAGCCGTGTCGCTCCTGGGCGTAGTTTGCTGCACGTGTAAATGAATGTTTTTTCCGAAATCCTGAAGTTCTGTAGCCACTGAGCTTTGCTGAAACCCAGAACAACAACTTCCCATCACTGCAAGGCCTGGTTAAACGACCAAACCGACCGTCGGATGCGACGACTTTGTAGAACAGTCATCTGAAACACGCACACAAAGAATACTAATTACTAAAGCCAACTTGTTAACATACGTTTTTAGGATGGGCTTTAGCGAATAAATAAATACTCAGTGCGTATTTATAACCCACCACACCAGGGTGCTATTTACATTGGCTTACCCACACAAGCCGCCGCCAGGTCCTGTTTGTAGTGTCATACTCCTGCAGAACTTCTCACACTTGTTTGTACTACTTCACCGTGTTTGTCCTTGCAGCTTGTAGCTTTTCCAAGGTCTCTATTCCTCAACGACAGAGGCTTTCTCTTTCTCTTCGACGTGCCACTACAAAAAGCCACAGACGGAGCAAAAAGCTCACGATCGCTAGGGGACGTCGCCATTGTTGTTCTTATTGTCCGAGCCTTTGTTTACTTCCCGCTATGTACTCCGGGGCCACCCACCATATATCGCACCTGCTCACTTGAGATGCTCTGGTGTTTTGCAACGGAGAAGTGGCACAAAACGATTTATGCTATCCTGCGCCACGTCGTGCATATTACGGTACAGTACAGCACGGCAAAAAGGTACTAGTGGAGAAACACCCTGAGTATACCCTACTTTGTAGATTTAATTAGTATTGCACATTTGAGATTCTATTTCATCATCTTATGCCACCTAGACCTATCCCCTTAGATGAATGTGTATGTTTTGCTCAGCCGATTCGGATGTTGTCAATCCATTAAATACTTCGTCATAGTAACATATCGTAACTGGAGTTATCGAACCAATTTTAACCAACCCGCAAGTTTTATGTCCTAACCTTAAGGTCACAGAAGGACAAATATACTTTCTTTTAAATACCTAAACCTAATTTGAAGAGGTTTTAAACACCAAACGGAAAAGTACGTTTCAGTAGGTAGAGAGGGCACAGTCTGATGGCATTTAATGGGAGTGTTAACCGCTAATAACGGCCTTTTCATGGGCTGATCACGTCCGAAACGGGTGGTTTTGCTTAACAGTTGCTTAAAAGAAATCTAAGAGGACAGCCCTGATTTACAAACTGGGTCTGAGATGTTTTGTTGTTTTTTCGCTCCAAATGGTACTTCAGAAGATTCTGATTGCACCGCAAGTGCCCCCACTGGTAGTCTTTGAAGTGCTTCAAGCTCTTTGCTGAAGCTCACTGTGTGCTTATATCCGCAGCTTTTGTTAGTCACTTCATATGTACTGAGACCATTGCCATCATTATTCAGTGATTCACACTGTGCAGCCAAAACATTCTCTTATCTGTTAAGAGGCTGCAGAGAATCAGTCAGGCAGCTGTAGGTGGGTGGGTGGGTGGGGGCTGAAGAAAGAAAGACAGGACGAGAGTCTCTGTCTCTCTCTCCCTTTTTCTTCAGGGAAATGACTTTCCTCTCTTCCTTTCTCTACATGAAGCCAAAGAGCATCCCAACGTCAAGAGCTTTAGATCTTGAATATTCACGCTGGTGGCATTTTATCATCTGTGGGCGGTGAGGCTTTGCAGGGATTGGAGAGAGTGTGTGAAGTATTGATCACTGTTGCTGTTGTCCTTGTTTGCTCTGTCTCTCTGTGCCAGCTGACTCTCAGAACAACAGAAAAGACAAAGACAGACACAGAAATCAGTTGGTGTTGTAAGGACATTAGTAGTTTGCATAAAAACAGAAAAATGTGATCCGTCACAAAAATTGAAGTTGCATCAATTTTAGGAGTTTTTAAATATCAATATTAAAGTATTTGTGTCGTTTACAATAAAAAGCCAGTAATAATTTTGACTGAAATGGATATTGAAATGTGTTATCCTGAAAAAATGCCACAGTATGGCAGGGCATTTATTGTGATAACAGTGACACTGAAATAAAAATAAAACATTCCTGATGATTTTGGCTCACAAATAAAGATAGCATTGGAAGAATACATTTACCAACCAATAAATAGACTGCTTGACAATAAGTAGCACAATTGTGATAGTAGTCCACAAAAATTATTTAAAGTAATTGTTTCATATTGTGGGAGAAGAGTTTCTGGTTCTTCCAGAAGTACAAAGTATTAAGAAGAGGGATAAATATATATATACCAAAAATAAAGGCTACTTTGGCCACAAAACCCTCAAAAAACAAACTAACTAACAAACAATAAAAACAGGAGACAGTTTTATGCTGCAGTGACTTATGGGTGAGTGTGAGTGAGTGAGTGTGTTCATGTTAATTGTAGAAGTTCTCCATTGTATGGCATATTTTGTGTTCCAAATGTAGTCGTGCTGTTTAATTATCCTTTAAGTTATGTTGTTTTCAATGTTTGGTGGTTATTGTCCGCCATTATAGAGACAAATATTTCTTCATTTATTTGCTTGAAGTAAGCGTTGGTAAAAACACACATTATTTGTGCCTTTCTGAAATCATCTGGATCAGCAGTTTGCCAAATTAAAAAAAGTTAATTCTGTTTCGCATAAAGTTACACTTAGCACCCTATCTTGACAGGAAGAAAACAGAAATGCAGTTTTTTTTTCAAATTTATTAGAAAATAAAAACTGAATATCAAATGGTCATACATATTCAGAACCTTTGTTCAGTACTGAGTAGAAGCATCCTTTTGAGCTAGTAAAGCCATTAGACTTCCTGGAATAATGCAGCAAGTTTTTCACACCTGGATTTGGGGAGCCATTCTTCCTTGCAGATCATCTCCAGTTCTTTTAGGTTGGATGGTGAACGTTAGTGGACAGCCATGTTCAGGTCTCCCCAGAGATACTCAGTTGGGTTTAGGGGTGTTTCTCAATGTCCCTGGGTAGGCGAGATGCCTTGCTTACGAGAACACTATCCTTCCGTGATCAAAGGAAACTGTTAAATGGAACAGACTTTCCTATTGTTGTTTTCCATTTTGTGTCACAGTTAAAGTCACTTTGGTCAAGATTTTGCTAAGACAATTTACAAGTAGGGAAATATTCTTGTTGGAGTTAGTATTTCCATGTTTACTTGCACTACATTTATTTGATCAAAGTATAACAAGTCCGCCAGCAAAATCACACACAATGATTTGAGAATGTGGAAATTATTAAAAATATTTTAGCAGTACCTCTGAATCTTTTTCCTTTTATCTTTAAGTCTCTTGGTCTTCCTGACTGTCACCCAGCAGCTATTTATTTTCAGTATTTGCCTGTTCTCTTTCATTGTCAATTAGGCTCCAATCCCTAGCTGGCATGATTCTTAGCTACAGGGTATTTAAGTAGCTACAAGCTTTCATCATACAGTACTGTCTTTCACATGGATATCCAATCTGAGTGATTCTAAATATCAATCACAGCATTTTTTTAAAGATTAATAAAATTAAAATTAATAAAAATATTTACTATATTTTACTACTGCTATGTTATGGATAAACATAGTAATATTTACTATATTTTACTACTGCTATGTTATGGATAAACATAGTGGACGACATTTTGGGTGGGCTGCTACTTTCTTAAAATTATCTGTTGACATCAAGAAAATTATTTCTTCAAGAAAATGAGGCATATAAAGTAACATTCAAAATACATTCTTAGAGTCAGGCTCTGTATTATTTTATTCAGCTCTAACAAGTGCTTGTGACTTCTTTGCCACTATGTACATAGTTTCTGAATCATGTTAAGGTTGATGGACTACTATGGGAATATGATGTGGTGTCACTGGCATGTGATATGTGATATATTATCATCTGTATATCATAAGTTCTACTGCTCAGTGCTCTACTTTTTGCCCTGTTCCCTTCGGCATGCTGCTGTATACATGGTTCCTGTGCGCTGTCCTTGCCCGGTCCTCGACTTATATTCTAGAAAATTTCTGCCACTGTCAAGTGTGCAAATCTATGCGTGTTTGTGCTTTCACCGGTGTGCTGCTGTTTTCCTCACTCGTGTAATTTTTTAAGACAGACTTTCGCTAAATTTAGTATTTTGCATAAAAGAGTTCTGGCAGGTAAATTTTTGACTCTGTGCTGCACACTTCGGATCTGTAGCTGGTGGAAGACACAACATTGTGGTAGATGATACCAAGAAACTTTACAGCAAGCTTTATAAAGTTCAGTACTCAATAAGCATAACCTACAGCTTGGTTTATGTGACAAGTGTCAAGTATCAGTGAGCTCTGCCATAGCAGAGGCAGACATCTGACAACTGTGCTTGTTAGTTACCAACTTCATTGCTTCACTCTCTTCCCTGGAGATACAGCTGAACCACATAAGAACCTCTTTGTATTTGTTTGCCTCTTTCCGTCTTTGCTGTCTAAACTCACTCTTTCTGGAAAAAGATTATGGAATCAAATCTTACTCTCTTTTTTGCCTCTTTTTCTTCCTCTTTTCTGTCACTATGTTGTACAGATGGAGGAGTTAATAGCACGGATGCAAGATGAGAAAAATGGCATCCCCATACGAACAGTGAAAAGTTTTCTCACCAAGATCCCCAGTGTTTTTTCAGGTAAGACCCCATTCTTCTGCTCTCTACCTTTCTGTTAATGAGCAGTGAACTTAATATGCTTTTTATCCATTTCTCATTTCACTTGCAGTGATACTAAGAACACTACGTATATGCTAATCCTCCAAATACAGCTTTTTTAAAGAGCAAAAATAAACAAATGAAAATAAACAAATAAGCTTGTATTTAGTATGACCTTAGAACATGTTGCCAACGTCTCACCATTTATTCATTGCTGCTAACGGTACGTGAAGCTGGCGCTCTATTTCCTTCTTTAAAAGCCAGATTGACTACCTTTAACTTAAAAGCGGCATCATATCTATTTCTTTGTTTGTTTTCCATAATGAGGGCTTATGCATGAAAACTCATCTTTTTGCAAACCTGAAAGAGACCCCATTGATTTGAAGGAAGTAGCCTAATTTTTTGGAGATGTTAGATGTGGAAGACAAAGGGGTAAGAGAACAGTGTTCCTACTAGGACGGGGGGACTATGAAAATAAAATAATCACAGTTGTTTTCAATATATTGAAAAATCTTGATTTTCGATTTGATTTTTGTCCCGCTCCTGTTGTATTGCTAACAACATCACATCACTTCAAAAATGTGAGCTAATGGTAACTGCTAAGTGTGGTCTAGGGTTGGGCACCGAGAACTGATTCCTAACGTCCAGTTCCGGAACTGTTAAGAAGATGTTTGAATTTTGATGCTTATTTCGGTTCCTAAATGCCCGCAGTGTGAGCAAACAAAATAGTATGGGCCACGCTCTAGTTTGTTTCTTTCGCCCAGCGAGCCCCGCAAATTTCACTTCTCTGAACCATTGACTGTATAATACTCTAAACAACATGTAGACGCGGCTCGAAAGTCTGGCTTCCTTTTAATTTACAAAAGGATGGCTTCGGTAAGTGCAACAGCTGTGATAAACGTAGCGCCAACGGAGGATGTACAACAAACGAGAAAACAAGATGAGAAAACGCCTTCGGCAGCTGCCTGGTATACAGTGTGGTAACGAGCGTACCGTGTTTGATGTATTACACGTCGCTCTCCTGCTCCCGTCGCTTCCTCCACTTCGGACTTTTAACCATCAGCCAGCAGTTGGAAACGGAATCAGGTACATGAAAATGATGATTGTCTTATTCTCCACAGACTAGCTTAAGTTTGAATATACTAGTGACGCTAGCATAAGGCAGGCTGCAGCTGCTGCTATGCTAACCAGCCAGAGACTCCAGCCAGCAAATAGACGAACCCCATTCACCATGGCAGCAAGGGGAAAGCCGTCAGCGGAGCAAATTGCCACGTGCCGCAGAAAAGTTACGCCGTATGTGGTAAAAAGGCTGCAACCCCTAGTGATGTAGAGTTACCCACATTTAGGTAATGTCAAGTAAATAAGATCAAGATTAAGCTACTGTAAATAACTTAGCTGGTAGCTACTTTATCTGCCCCTGAATTAAGTTACTTAAGTCAAAGGGTTTTTTTAAAGGAAATTTTTGTTTTGTTTTGTGTTTTTCCTCTTCTGCACCTCAAAGAATCGGAATTGAGAACCGTTTAGAACAGGAGTCGATAGTGAGAATCAGAATTGGAATCGTTAAAATGCAAACGATGCCCAACCCTACTGTGGTCAGTGTCAAAATGTTGGTTATATTTATCATCTTTAATGTTGTCCATTTTCCTTCAAATTTCATCACCACCCATATACATTTGACACAGAACTTTTACCTTCCTGTTTCTCAGTACCACATGTTTTTACTGTGACTTGATTGGCCATTTAGCTTGACAAGAACGTGGCAAATTGACTGGATTGGTCAGTTGGCATAACGATTAAAAAAAACACTATGCAATTATCATGATCAAGCTTTTTAATATTGCGATTTCGATTAAAATTCGTTTAATTGCCCAGCTCTAGTTCCTACTGTGAAGCAGAGAGCGGGCACCATCATGTTATGGGGGTTTCTTGATAAATGAGAGACTGGTGAAAATAGAAGACCATTATGCTGACATTTTGAAGAACCATCTCAAGACATCAGTAAGAAAGTCAAACTTTGTCCACAAATTAGTCTTCCAAATCTACAATGAGCAGTCACACTACCACATTTCCCACAATGTGATTGAATGACCTGCTTTGGAGTGGCAATCACAAATCCCCCAATCTTAGTCCCATACAACATTTTGTTTGCATAGCTGTAGATGTCTGTGGAAGAAAGACATGACTCAGTCACATCAGTCCTGTTGGGAGAAATGAGACAAATTCCTTCTAAACTATTGAGGGAAACTTTAGATTTTCTTTATTAACCATAGGTCATTAAGCCGGTACCATCTGACTGTGGGTCAAGTAATGTCTGTAATTTAGTGATTTTAGATGTGTGTTGTTCAAAATGTTATTTAATGCACAATGTCCTTCTTTAGCAAATAGATACATTAAAATTAAAATAAGATCAGATCAATCCAAGCCTTACAGTTCAAAAGGGAAATCTCTATATACTAAGGAAACGTATGCATTCTCCTGAATTTTAAGAAAGCTCAAAAATAATCTCAAAATGTTTTTTTTGATTTTTTTTGGCATTCAGCAAATATAAATATGTTTTAAAATCATAACTGATCTAACACCAGACATTTTTAACATGATATAACATCAGGCAGTGATGGGAAAATGTTTTTTGTCTGTCTAAAGTATTGCATCTATCTAAACATCTAGTTCATTTGTGTTTAATAAACGTGGGGGTTCAATTACATGCTTTAATGATGAGCTCATCCTGTTGCCCCAAGAACAAAAATCCTAAAAGCACAATTCAGAATCTGATGATGATGATGATGAGTTGATGCTATCATCCACTGTAAAGAAAGACATGCAAAAACAACAACAACAAAACCCTAAGAAAATGTCTCAAAACAACTGGAACCTTTCCCTTTCCCTAAAACGGTTTTTAAAATGCAGGCTTGTGATGAAAGATATAGAAGTAATATATATAATGATACAACAACTGAAGGTCACAAGGTAAAACGTAACATAGTCTGCCTGTAATGAACATTGATTGTACTGTATTGACTGTTAAATTGTTAGAATAAAATAAAACGAATTCCCTTTCTATGTTTTTAGGCTTTTATTTATTTTATATGAATCACTTTACTTTATATATTTGAAACACGACACTGTGTATAAATAATTAGGTATATGTTTGTTATAACTGTGTCTCATTAGTGTGTGTATGTAATATATTGTGGTACTTTGTCAGCTGTGGTGAAACTGATTTGAGCCTAAAAAAACATTTAATCTTCCTCTGTATATACTCAAACATATATAGAGGTCAGTAAACAATCATTTTTTCCCATAGATTATACACTAATATTTGCACTTTTATGGATTTTACCTCTTTTGATTATTCTTTTCTGTCTTGTGCTGTTTTAAAATATTTTTCCATCTTTGATACAAAAAGTTACAAAAAGTTATTGTATTGTATTGCTGTTCAGCATACATTCACCTGTCACTATGACAGACAGTAATGATTGCTTGGAAAATATATAGTCAAAGTCGCATGTTGTGTCGGAGTCTGGAAATGCCAGAGGGAGGGCAGAGGGTGCTTTTAGATTTGTCTGAAATGTGAAAATAATTCAGTCGCATTCTCAGTGGTAAAGATGCAAAAATGGCTGCCGTCACAAAGTTTCACGTTCGTACTTGCTAAGGCGGCACAGGACCTACATGGACAATCTCCTTTTCTCCCCTTTACTTTGTTTATGCAGTTTTGGAGCATAGATGGCAATCACGGACTTATTAAACGATTTGAGTCACAAATTCTGTTGTTATGCAGCACATAATACGTGCTTCAACTTGCCATTGTACCTGGTGTCATTTATATTAATGGTTTGGAGCCAAAGAGAGCTAGCCTGAAGAGGGTGTCAGAAAAGAATATTGGATAATGGATGGCCTATTACCCACCTACATGGTGCAAGGCAAGAGACATTTGTATGCGCTGTGATAATGAATGGAGGTGGACAAGGTTAGGGGGGCCATTGTTTTCTGTTTCACTCGCATATATATGCAAGCAGGTGCATTGGTAAATCCTTAGATGCACCGGTGATTCATATTTATGTGTTTTCTCTCATCACAGGTTCTGATATTGTACAATGGCTCATGAAGAACCTGGACATTGAAGATCAAGGTAAATATTTGATAATAAGATGCATCATATTTTTTTATTGTACAGAGAACAAAATCAAGGATTAGTGTAGCTTGACCTCTGATTCAGTTTCTACGATGCAGGGCCAGCTAGAAGATCAATAGTGATGAACGTAGCTTGAACAAACAACTTGTTACACTCTTGAATTGGTCATAAAAAGTAATCAAAGTTTAAACATCCCAGATTTGACAGTGGTTTGTAATATCATTTTAGCAAAATGAAAACCATTGTACAGTGAAAAATCCACATAATACATTTCTGTATGTTAAGTAATGATGGGCTGGAAAGAGATTTGAGTAAAAATACTATTATATCATGGTATTTGCTAAAACTGGGTATTCACATTTCCAGATTCAATTTAATTCCAGTTCTGAAGATTTAGAATCAATTATGACATGTACATTTTAGAGATGACTTCTTCAGAAAGACATTTGAGAGA
Source organism: Apricaphanius iberus (assembly GCA_028564705.1). Classification (NCBI taxonomy): domain Eukaryota; kingdom Metazoa; phylum Chordata; class Actinopteri; order Cyprinodontiformes; family Aphaniidae; genus Apricaphanius; species Apricaphanius iberus. Next base: position 1,178,580 of record JAPXFQ010002592.1, read on the forward strand.
CACTTTAAAGTAGAGCTCCACTCTCTTCACTAGCTGCCTAAAGCACAATCTTCTCAGAACATTCTGAAGCAGCCTGGCTCATCCAAGAACTCACTTCCAGCACAAGCTGTGTCCTTAGCCCAGATCCTGCCTCACACATATTGGCTGCTTCAGAAGGTAGCACCTGTATTTTGTGGTTGAAACAACAGAATAAAGGCACATATTATTTCAAATGGAATCCACAATCATCTTAGTTTTTGAGAGAACATGCAGAATTGGCTGGTAGTTGTAGTGTTTGCTTGACTTTCACCTGTGTTTCACCCCATGGACGGCGTGGACATAAGATCTTGGGGATGTCGCAGAATGTGGACCCTGAAGTTGGTCTTTGACCTGTAATACTTTGCCTTTATTTGAAAGGCCTGGCAAATCTTCGCTTCTGTCAAACTCATCTTTATGTATGTTCTGAAACCAATTTGTTACAAAACCGCAGCCTAGCATGGGCTTTTTCAAAGGATTTAATTGGTCAGCCAGTAAAAAACCAGGCATTTGTTTGAACTGAAGATGGAAAGGAAGGCATTTGCCTAACAACTTGAATAGAAGCACTGAAGAGCTTCATATGAATGAATGAGTGTGTGGTAGGAACACTAAATGTGTACATGTGCATTTCAGGCTTCTTTATTGTGTTGTTTCAGATATATCATCTCAGATTTCTTTGTATATTCTGTCATTTATGTGCAAAGATTTGACTGCTGCATGTTTGTTAGTTGTCAAAGCCTGGTGACTTTGTAGGGCGAATAATACCAGTCAGATTCCCACCTGTGTTATATTGTTCTGTCTTGCATCAATAATAACTGCATTGAGCAAATCTACATTTACTAGGTACATGTTCAGCTGCACACATAAAAATGCATTCAAAAAGATTGATCTCGATCAGTTTAGACTAAAACCTTCATTGAGACTGGCCTATTTGAAAACATGTCAGTGAGCAACACTCCTTGTTCTGGAGTATTTCTTTTAGCTCTTAGCACTTTCCACAGCAGAGACACAAAACATGCTGCCATTTACAGCGACAAACACTATGTTCTTTTGAAATCTGTGACTTTAGCTGAGACCAACTGCTGCAGGAAATGACAACTGACTAATGGAGATGCAATTATTTTGGCTCAACAAAGCACAACAACAGCATCCATTGCAAGTTTATTAAGTGAAGGCAAATGAGCTTATATCTGAGCTGATTGGGGATCAGGAGTTTTTGCTAAACAAATCCCTCAGATAATACACTCACACCACCCCGTTTACCTCATTATCCTCATATTTACAAATTCTCAGTATTTCCAGAGCCCTTTTATTGTAGTTATCTATTTATATGAGTGCAGAAGTTTCCTGTGTCCCAGGCTGTTCTTAGGTAAAGATTATGTTGTGTTATATGACATCTGAGCACAGCCATTAATTTAAGTGTACTAAATGGGATTTAATACACCTTTACTACAAGTTAAACACCCAATAATGTATGCATTTTATTAATATAGGTGAAAAATATGTGTAAAAAGACTTAGAGATAATACATCTTTTATTACATTAGCATACTTGTATTGATTTCTTTCTTTCTTTGGAGTACGTTTATGCAAAAATCTAATTTTAAGCAATTATTTTGTCAACACATACATTTCTAATCATTTTATTTCATTTAAATTTACCTATTATACATTTACTTTTTTTTTTTTTACAAGAGTTATAATGTAAGAGCCTCCATTCATGATGGACAATTAGCTGAGTTACATATCACCACACAGTGAGCTGGATGGTACGGAAGGTAAAAACCTTACATTTAAACAATGCATCAAACCACACTTCACTAGTCACATGTGGAGTTTGCTAAACTCTTCTAAGGCCTTAGGTGAAACTGGGTTTTTACCAAGGTGAGTTAAACTAAGCTTTTAGGGAGCAAACACTTCATGGAGACTGTTAAGTACGATAAAAGATTTGATGTTGTTAGCCTGTTTCCTGTTCCTAAACTGCTGGGAACTTGATGAAGTACAGGCATTGTGAACTTTTTTTTTTTTTTTTAATACATCAAGGTCTTAAAGAAACACATACCAGCTTTTGCCCTTAAACTGACATGGCTCTCTTTGTATGCCCCAATCTTCTGAAATGTTATTGGTGAGCAATGAGTGCTGACCATTTGGCAAATTAGGCTTTTACAAATCAATCAAAGCAGGGATACCGATAATCGGTTCACCACTCATTTTGTTAATGGTTACTTTTAATATAGTAAAACATTTACATAATAAGAAGAGAAAATAACAAGTATAAATCCTTTTATAAGATGTTTTTTTCCCCATATCATTTTGCTTTTAATTTTCTCTGTTAGATTATGTTACTGTAATAATCACATGGCAAAAAGGAGTCATCTGCAGGCACCTCACAAGACAAATATATCAAGTTTATATTCAGAAACAAGGTTAAATGTTATAGGGTGAAATGGTACAGAAAATAAGTATTGAACAAATGATGAATGTTTGTGCAAAAACACATAGAAGATGTAAAAACCAGCTAAAATTTGTCAGTATTTATAAAGCTTACCTGTTGCTATGTTTAATTCAATATGAGCTAGTAAAGATGTTAAAAAGACAGAGATCTTCAAAAAAAGTCTTACTGTACATTGTTATAACAATACACTTAGAAATTATTTTACTTTAAATAAGGTTAGGATTTTTGTGTTTTGGGTTAATAGTAAACGTATAACTCAAATTATGAGTTCTTTATTCAGCTATCAGAATAATAAAAAAAAATGTTATTTCTATTACAGTAGTAGTTGGGAAAATAAACCCCATAAGGTAGAAATTATTTGACTTTACCAGCTAATCGTTTTTGAACATTGATATGGCAAAATTCCATTGAGATGGTGATAAGGATAAAGATGATTCAGTCTCTGTTGGAGTTTTAACATATTTATTTTGATGGTACAGGAAGCCCTGTTGGGCCAACGGTCTCTCCCTCTAACACTGCGTGTGTCTGCTTGCCTCCTATATCAAAGCTACGATAGCCATAACAATAGCAGAGGAATCCTTCAGTTAAAGCAATGTAGGTGAAACATACACAACTCTTTAACTTAGCCTCCAGCATTATGCCATACTCCCCAGCTGCCTTTACTATTATTTACTAATCACTAAATAGAACTAATCTTGCAACATTTTACCACTACAGCATGTTGATGATGTTATCAAGCTGTGCCAATGTACTTTGTGCCAATTACATAGGTATAATCAATTCTGACATTCACTGTTCCTATTTACACTACATATTGTACGTTTAAAATGAGCTATTTTCCATTCAAAAACAAATTAACATGTTGAAGCATTTTTAGTTCAAATATATGCAGATTTATTTCAGTGCAATTTTAAATAGCTAAATAAGTAATCAGGAAATAAGAAAACTAGATAAATGTTATCTCTCTTTATACATTTTAAAATGATATTCTATAGTTTAAAAAAATCATTCTGCTTGTATGTGAGAAAATACAAAAACTGTCATTTTTAAATATACTGTATATACAGAAGGAAATAATGTATTGTTCTAAATATCATTACCGCTCATGGTACAGATTAAACTAATATATATTTTGAGGTTGTATCGCCCGTCCCTACATTTTTTATCGTTTTATTTAAAAAGTTGCTTCTGATGACTGACCTTTTGAAGCTCCAAAAAAAACGTAGTTGTTTATTAATAAAATGACCACCCTGTGAACCTGGAACAAAAAGTATCACCAACCGTATTACAGACGAAAGCAGAACTCTTAGGACTCCATTGCACACTATGTTTGAAGTTTTGACTGGCTCTGCTTGTATTCTCAAGAAAGTACTGAAAAAATGTCTTAAAGCCTTTACATAATTCAAGGCAGGACGTACATTACACAGGACATTCTAGGTAGGAATCTAAAGATTAAATAAGTGTGGCTTTCCAAGAAAGCATACAGCCAAAAAGGCACTTAATAGATTCATTCATTTAGTGATTATTTCCTTTGTTAAAGTAGTAGCGGTTTAAAAGTTATCCGGATTCAAAGATGGGTTCTTGACTGGCCCTTGGCTGGTCCTTCACAGGTCCATGACAGGTCCGTGGTGGTAATGTAATCCCCCTGCTATGACGTCTCAGTCAGGCCCCGCCCCAAGGAGCCTGACTGAAATCCAGCTGCAATGTCTGTTTTGTCCACGGTGCGGAGCAGTGATTATAATGTTCTGCTCTCAGTAGTCTAAACCATAGAGTGTAAAAAAGAATAGACAGCACCTCCTCACTCCTCCCCGTTTACCAGAATGACTTTCATGGGGGAATTCAGACTCCTCCTCCCCAGCTCTGACGAAGCATGATCCTGAAAAGGGCATAGGGGCAGGATCTTCACTGTAGACTCTGCCCTCGCGGGGCGTGTATGAGCGTGTATTTTGGTTGTAATCACGCCCATTCTGCTCCCGCGAGTTTAGCTCCGAAGCTAAACTTGGCTCGGCCCCCTCAGTAATTATGCAAGATTTTTTAAAAATTATCTTACGAAAACCAGCCTGGTGCCCAGGTTTTTTATGAGCCCAGCGTTATCTCAGGAAGAATATGTAGCCATAGAAAGTAAAAAAAAATGGGCACCAGGCATTAAAGTTGAATTAAATGCTTTTCAATGGGGGCCTAGCGGTCAAATGGAGGTACTACAGCAATGGAGGAGCAATGGCGGCCTCCATGGTATGCGGTCACAAAGCAAAGCAGCCAGCGGCCATTGGTCTAAACCAGGGGTCAATAATCAAATTGTGTGCCCGCTTTGTGAGTGTGATAATGTGTTTAGAGTGTTTAAAGAGTAAAATTTACTTGAGTAAACTTTAACATAAACTGTAGCCTATTTTAACAGTAATTTTAATACGGCGTAATTTTTACTTTTACTCAATAATATTTACGAAGGAAAAACGCTACTTCTCCTCCTATAGTGGCATTGTGCTTGTTACTTTTATTTTGGGAAAATACATTAATGCACAAATCATAGGTTTGTTTTGTTGGAGCAACTTTATGGAGAGTCACATGACTACTCGGCACCAGTTCTACACGAGCACCGCTTTAGCTCCGCTCACCACGGAACACAATAACAAGAAGAGAGGACAAAAAGAATGAATGAAACAACAGCTTGTGGTTTGGAGGAAGAGACAGCAGTCTGGCCACACATTAAAGAACCGCTGTCATCTTTTTTTGTCCTTGCGACATGTTTTCATGCTTTCAAGTTTTCTCTCTTGGGTTTTCATATACAAATCTCATCATGTCCTCCTGCTGACAGCCTCACGGCTGGAAACACTGATACAGCTGGCTGTGAAGCCACCTACAGCTCAGCTCAATTTAAGTTATTATTATTGTCTTTATTCATATTTGTTTTGCGGCTGCCTATTGACACAGCTGCTTTATTGGCCATTTTATTAGCCAATTTGGGGCCGCCTATTGTTGCAGGCACTCCGCTCTGCTTTATTTATTTATTTAGACTTTTTATTTCTTTATGATGATGTTTTTATTTATTTGTGATGCGACCACAAGCAATGATGAGCAGCAAGTCCAAGCAGCTGGTGGCGCGGCCGTTTATACCAGGCGGCCGCAGTGGCATCTGCCTACGCTGCCAAGTGGTCAGTCTGTCACTGGATGAGATCTTTATATCTATTCATATAATAGGCTTTAATTTAAATATATTTTACTGATGTCATTTGTGATTTTTTTCTTTGCCCCTTGATATGCATTTAACTGAAACAGTTTGATTTAAATATAGTTTTTTATGCAATTTTTTACAAGTTTCTGGCTAGAAGCACAATCAACTGGGTTACAGATTTTCTCAGATCGGAGGAAAAACAAAAAATGAAATGCTGAATCATTAGGTTACCCACAAAAAAAATGTTGGTTCCCATCTACACTCATGTTTTCCTCCTAATTATTTAAACTTACTATTATTATTTTTACCGCTAGAAATCAATGACGGTGCTGGGATGTTTGGAACTACTGACGGCTCCATGAACCACGTGACCGCGTGTCGGCGAGTTCAAAGTGTGTCGTAATTCTCTGGGGCTGTACCATCCTGGAGTCATTATGTTGAGTTGAGTTAACCAATTGTAACCAAGCCACAAGTTTTATGTTCTAACTTTAAGGTCACAGAAGGACAAAAATACATTATTTTAAAGAAGCACTCAAATAAATTGATTCCTTGTCCTCCCAATGTCGTCAGTTGCCGACGTCTAGGAATCTCTATAAAATTCAACGGGAGCACGCAGCATGTCAAAAAAATGACACAAGGGGGGTACCCCATGCATCATTAAGTGACGCGGAGGGAGTCTGACCATGCGTCCATACATGAGGAGTTGGGAATGAGGAAGTGATGTTTAAATATAGTAACACAGTAGGTTACTATATTTATATATTTATAGGACGTATATGTCGATTTATAGTAAATAAATTGTGATAAAAGATTTGACAGTTACTGGTGACATCTTGTGTGAAATTAATGTCAATAGCCCCATTAGAAATATGTAAAATATTGACATCTTCAATATTTGACTGAAATTGAATTATGTGCATTTAGTTAAATCTTAGTTATCATAGAATGGTGTCAGTTTAAGCGTATTATGCATTGACTTTAATCAGTGGGTATGCACTATATGCGGCGCATAGGGGCGCTGCACCGGGAGGAGGGGGCGCCAAAGCGATGGGGGGGGGGGGATATTTCAAGAATGCAGTTTCTGTATATAACAGCTTTTGTGCATGTGTAAATAATTTATATGATCATCAATAAAATAGGGAAGTTACTGACTATCTTGGTCACGAGAGGGCTCCGCCAGCACACGCTCGCGCTGGAGCCCCTCTCCAGAGCGCGCGTGAGGGTCCGCTGTAAGCAAGGAGATGGCGAACACACGTGAGGGTGCGCGGTAATATGGCAAGGCGGCGGATAACTTTAAATTGTCAGCGCCTGAGTTCGCCACTTGTTTGGACTCTGACAGACATTAAGAGAAGTAAGCTCTCCGGGGCTCAAAACAGGAAAAGAAAGTGCTGCTCCCATCTGATAAAGACACATCACGATACATATATATATATATATATATATATATATATATATATATATATATATATATATATATATTGTCGTGATTCATATTTTTTGGGGCTACTTTATATAACAGTCTTGTATTGAATATGTTTATATAATCTTTAGTTAGTATTCAGAAAGTAAAAGTCTGTTTTAATTAGCTTGCATGATGGTAAAGAGATGTTTGTCAAGTATTGTTTATGGGACTAAGCTTTTAAGTCGTAAAACTTTTGGCTAAAATTTATGGCATGGTGTAAAAGCAGGAGGTGGAGATAAGAAACAGAGTAGGGAGTAGACAGTCATAAACAGACCGGACGGTTACAGCGATAACTCAGGAAACCTTGAGAATAAACGTTTGGTGTAATAAAAATCTAGGGGGAGGAGAATAGACATGTGAATACGTTCTTTGTTCTTCTTTAATAAAAATGGTACACCCCTGTATACGACGGTTCAGTTCAGTTCAACTCAGTTCTGACTGTTCCCCATCTGCAGGTGTGTACGAGTGTGAAACAGAAATTCTGTGTCTGTGCATTATTTTCTCTCTCTGTCTCTCAGCTCTGACTTTATTTTGGAAAACTTCCCGCCGGGGTTTAAATGTTGGCGGCCCTACACTCTCCGGAAGCGAGTGGCCGGTCGCATGGTAACTAGGAGCCAACAATATATATATATATATATATATATATATATATATATATATATATATAATAATATATATATATATATATATATATATATAAATGACTAGGGTTACAAGGCTATTGGGATGATAAATTTCCTCATACAGGAGAATCTAAATTTGGTGTTCCCAAATTTGACAGTCGCCCTTAGAGTTTTCTTAACTATGCGTCTGACGGTCGCATCTGCAGAGAGAACCTTCAGTGAGTTGAAGTTAATTAAAACGAATCTCCATTCAAGTATGACCAATGACCGCTTGACCCAGTTAGCAGTGAACCCCATTGAGAACAGTGTAGCACGGTCTGTCTCATATGACGCCCTTCTTGAAAAATGTAAATATGTAAACATGTAAATATTTAGTGGTAACACTGTTACATGCACTAACAGTTATCAAGATATGTTCACTACAGATAATATATTGATTATAATCGGCTGCCACTGCTGGTACATTTTACTTTACCTTTTTTTTTTGATTGACCTTGTCATTAGATCAGATTAGATTAGATTCAACTTTATTGTCATTACACGTGTATATGTACAGTGCAACGAAATACAGTTTAGGATCTAACCAGAAGTGCAATAGGCACTAAGTATATATGATAAGTGTATATAGTAATAAATAATAAATATTAATGGTAAATAGGTATAGTTTTTACAGCATATGGACAGTCATCACTATTACGTTACGTTCGTTTAAAAAAAAAAATTAAAACTGTTTGTGTGTGTGTGTGTGTGTGTGTGTGTGGGGGGGGGGTGATGAGTCTACATACCCCTCAGAACGTAGGTAGTTGCACTCCAGACTTTAATGCAAATAAATATGGCTCTCTTTATTTTCAAGCATATAGTGAGAAAAGCAAAATTGTTCTCTAAAATAAAGGCTAAAATATAGTTGTCGGCAACATTCTGCAATTACAGAGAAAACAGAAAGTAAGTAAAAAAAGTAAGTAAAACTTCATGTATAACACCTTTTCAGGATAAAAATCACTGACCCCTTAAGACCCACTCAGACCCCTTTAAAATGTCCACTCTTTTTTCATTGCAGTCATTTGCTAAATTCAAAAAGGTTCATTTTATTTTTTAACAATGTACACTCTGCATGCTGTCTTGACAAAAAACAAACAAACTGAAATGTAGAAAGTGTTTCAAATGTATTAAAATAGAAAAACGGAAATATTACATGGTCATAAGTATTCAGACCCTTTGTAGTGACACATATTTAACTCACAAGCTTTCTTATGATCCTGCTTGAAAAGGTTCTGCTCCCTTATTGGAGTCTAGCTGTGTTTATATAAACTAATTGGACTTTATTAGAAGAGGCACACACCGTCTACATAAGAAGAAAAAATGAGAATCATGAGCTTGAAGGAATGGCTCAAGGAGCTCAGAGACATAATTATGGCAAGAAATTGATCTGGCCATGGTCACAAAAATAATTTCTGCAGAACTCAAGGTTCCTAAGAACACAGTGGCCTCTATAATCCTCAAATGGAAGAAGTTTCGGACGACCAGAACTCAAAACAACTGGCTGAGCTCCAGAAATGCAGTAGGGAGATGGGAAAAACTTCTACCAAGTCAAGATTCCCTGGTCTGATGAGAGCAAGATCTGAGAGCAAGATCTAACTTTTTAATTCTAAGGTGTATGTGTGGAGATAACCAGGCACTGCTCGTCACCTGTCCAATACAATCCCTACATTGAAACATGGTGGTGCCAGAATTATGTTGTGTGTGTGTGTGTGTGGGGGTGTGATCCCCACACACACACACAACACAAAAGAGTGAAACATTTAAAGGAGTCTGAATACTTTATGTAGCCACTGTATATTTGAGGGGCACTTAAGGAAGGAAGAGAGTTCCAGAGTATTAGAGGTACAGAAGAAAAGACTCAGCCTGAAAAAACTTTTTGTTGTTTTAAAAAAACAAATAGAGAACAGTTATCTGTTTATTTATCTTGTTCATGAAAATAAAACTGAAAAAAGTGGTAATGAGAGCTTCCTTTTGATTTAGTTTTTGTCTTTTTGAGGCAAGGTTGCTGACCCAGATGTTCTCTCTTCCTCAGACACACCTTGTAGAGAGGTGTTTGTTTACAGACAGCCAAAACAGTGTCAGAAATCATTTGATCTTGATAATTACACACATAAACCCCTATATTTGGACTTTTTGTACATGGATTAAAGAAAACACAAGAAAAAAGAAGCGTTTGAGATTCGTGTGTGATCATGCTGATAGCCAGTTTGCCAACTCAGGAAGTTAGCTCTGCTTGAACCTGGTGATCTCCATAATTACGCTGGTATAGTATGTTTGTATAACTTACTCAAACTGATCACAGCTCCTAATAATAAAGGAAATATTCGTTACCCTGATTGACTATATTTGTATTTAACCTAATCTAACTGATTAAATTTTAAGGATTTGCAAAGTATTCTTTGAATAATCCCAACCAGCTGCTTTTGAGAAATACATTTTTTAGCGATTATCCGTTATTACAATCAAATTTTTTTAACTATTCCATCAGTGTTTATTAACCCAAAGCAGAAACCTTAGTTTCTCAATTGTAATAATCTCACATTGCTTTTCTCATATGAGATTCTTATTTTTTTTTTTTATTATTTATTTTTTTCTTCCACTGCAAGCTGATAAAAGCGTTCTGTGTCTTTGGCCTTCAGAGCTGTGGCAGTGCTACTTTAAATCCCATTCACTTATTTCATTGTTTGTAACACCTGATTCAATTTTTAACTGTTTATATTTCACAGGATTCTCTAAATGCCCAGATTAAACTCTTGGGTGTTCTCATTTTTGCATGGGACTTCTATTTAATGCACCCAAACATGGCTAGCTGAAGGAAACGGGTAACTACAGTAACACAAGTTTTATACTCAATCACAAACATTTCAGACCAAACACAGCACACTAGAGTGCTCACAACAAACCAACCTTGGCGTTATCTTACTTTGAGTAATTCCCGTTTCACTATCTTGCCGTAAAAATATTAAATGGGCAACCAGTTTTCCCTCAGCCCTCTAATTAAATTTGACTCACCAGAAGACAAATCATTATCACCTGCAACCTGTCACAGAGCCTCCCTGTTTAGAGCTTTAGCAGAGCTTTACTCAGTACTGCTGAATCACAAATAAATAACTTTTGCAAATCCAATTTTGCTACAAGATAAAATCCATCTATCCATTATTCATCTTATTCTCAAAGGTTTGGGTGGGGGTGGGGGGCTGGCTATCTTCACCTGTTAATCGTCGCCAGTCCGTCAGAGGGCAACATAGAGACAGACAAGACAAACAACCACGGACGCACATGAATACACCTAAGCGCAATTTAGAGACCTGTTAACCTAACAGTTGATTTTGGACTGTGGGAGGAAGCCAATGTACCAGGATGGAGCCCATGGAGAGGGAGAACATGCAAACTCCATGCAGAAATACACCAGGATGGGATTCAAACCCTGGCCTTCTTGCTGCAAGGAAACAGTGCTACAAACTGCACCACTGGGCAACCAATACAATAATACAGCAAAATATAATAATAATTACATGCACAAATTGTATTCAGGAAATCTGATCTGTTCCCATCGAAAGAGGATTGGCACTCCATTTGGTCTCTAAGGATCCTGGCACATAAAGAAAAGATCAAGACAAAAAAAAGACAAAAATAAGAAAAGTATTTTCCAATATTATTCAAATTTTTCCAAGATCCATTATTTGCAATTATTGCTTTAGTTTTGCAGAACATTTCTCGTGCACTCTCAGGAGGTAAGACAGTCCATTGGAATTAGACCGGTGTCATAGTCTGGCTGTGCACAGCTTCATCTAAGCGAGGTTGTCTTACTCAATCAGTGTACCTGTCTTTACATAGTGCCAGTACTGGAACCTGTACCTATATTTACCCAGTAAATATAGGTATAGGAAAATATAACTATATTTATTAATGCAGTATTCTAAAAAAAAGACTGTCCTTTAAAAAGTTTGTGAAAAACATGTCTGGGAAGAGAAAAAAGGGACAGAACTTACTCTTGCATTCCCCGCCCACACCACTAAACTAACATTTTAAATACATTTCGGCAATCACAGTTTATCTTCCCAGCATGTTCTCCCCAGTTAATGCCAGTCTTTTACTAAGCATGATGCAGTCTCTCATGGTTAGAACCTCCGGTAGATATCTTGCTGCTCCAATATCTGTCATCCCGATGATCTGATACATCTTGATCAAGAAACATTATTCTGGAACAATAAGCTTGTTTCTCTAAATTGACCTTGTGTTCTAAGACACAGAATGAGTAATTAACAGCTAATTATATCTGAATATTACCGTAACATTGGACTCAACAACTGATAACCTTGACTCTTTTTTTCAAACGGAACAAAAAATAGGACTATTGTTCCTTATTGATTTCTTAAAAACATTTTTTGTTTGTTTCAAAGGAGAAACAAACTATCTGAATGTACACAGAGCGTTTCTAACAGCAGATTTAGCTAAAGAATCAAGAGGCGCAATGAGCTCTTTTAGTTTTATAGTTTTTATTTTTTCTGGTTATTACTATAATGTGTACTTTTAAAACAGCAGTGATAAAATGTTTAATTAAAAGATGAGTGTATGGGACCAGAAGGGAGAAGATAGAGCAAAAACAACAATGTCCAGAAAACAGAACCCTTCCAACAACAACTTTAGCATGACGCACCATGATTTGTATCAAATCAAATTATATTACACACATTTATACCCGTCTCACCACCAATCCTATCCCCATGTGTGGACACACTCAGGAACCACATTAAAACAACACTTAAATAGACTATAAAATGTTTAGTTTTTTTAAATGTACATTGGGCCGAGTACAGATGAGCTAAGGAAACCAAAATGTCAATATGATGTATGTAACTAGGGTTCACATGTAGCCTACAGCTTAATGATGTGCTTTAAGGATGATTTCTGTTTTTATCCCCCCTTCATGTCTAATGATGAACCCTGCAGGGATTGCTCATAATAGGTTCATCCCACAGGAAAAAAGAAAACAGTCACAGGTGAGGAAATCCAGAAAAACTAACTTATTTCCAAACCTACAGTACATCATTATTTTGATAACAATAGACCAATTAGCTATAGTAGAAACAAAAGTAAAAACTGTATAAGCTAAGAGTTTTAATATTAACATAAACAGTTTGAAAAAAAAATTTGCATTTGAAATTATGATTAAAAATGTTTGGTTTGTAAATTTTAATAATCCAGGTGTTATAATTTTATTTAAGCACTTGCTGAAGTTATTTTTTGAATAGTAACAATTGTAAGCTTTAATATGAATAAATAAAGGTGGATAAACACTTAATAGAAATTCAGATGAAAACAACAGGTAAAACTAGAAAAAAGGGAAAAAAAATTATTCAACAGTGTCAACTGTCAGAGTGAACAGGTAAAGTCTTTTGTGCCATAGGACAGAACATCTAATCCACAACATGGAAGAGACTACAGTAAAATTATCTCTTGGGGAAGAGACATGGCTTAACCATCCTTCTGGTGTAACAGTCTTAAAAACATAAAAAGTGGAAAGATTGGTTCGGTTCTCAGCTAGTCCCACCTCTTCCACTTTTTGATTGGGTCTCCTGTCTTTTCCTCACATGTTTTAATTTAGTTTTTTCTAAAGATTAATCTTTAGAAAGGAGGGGTTTCGTCTTATAATTGGGGTCATCCCATATTTGGGACAATACGGTATTTTGTGCTTGTATTTAATCTCAGATTATCAAAACTGTTCTGAATATAATGCACTCAAATATAATACATATATATATATATATATATCCATCCATCCATTTTCTTAACCGCACTTAACCCACAACCTTCTTGCTGCAAGGCAACAGTGCTAACCACTGTTCCACCGTGCAGCCCTATATATATATATATATATATATATATATATATATATATATATATATATACACACACATATATTTGGGCAGTCAAATAATTAAAGATTTAAATATGATTAATCACAGGGTAGCTGTGAATTAATCAAGATTAATCAACATTCCAAAATATGGCAGACAATAACAATATACAGTGTTAATTAAAGACAGATGCTGTTGCTCTTTTTTTTAAGGAAACACAGGAGAGATGCATACAACTTTTGTTTAGATTTGGGTCACCGCATTTAGATTTTTAAAAAGGATTACACTTGTCCTAGTGCTGAATCACTTTCAGGACTGGGCCAAGACATTTAATTTTAAATTAATCAAAATTGGACATTCTCGTGGTCAGCACGAGCAGTTAAATAACTAAACCTTAGATAGGTTTTCACAAGTACAAAAATGACTTTAAGATCTCTAGAAATGAATTAATAGTATAAATATTTACTGTTCCGAATTAGAACATTTATCAGGAAAAATAATTGTTTACTTTTTAAGTCCTCCTGGACAAAAATTATAAAATGAATTAAACAAAAGTACAGAGTAAGGTGTTGCCCATCACAGACCACTGTCTTATCTATCTATAAATGGATCTGAACCAACCACTAGGCAGCAGTTCGGGGAGGAAATCAGATGAGAAAAAGGCTGCCATATTGCATGCATCGCACCATGTCTATTAGTCCCCTTAAAAACAATGGAAACCCAGACATTTTCATTAATCTATGAAATCCACACCCGGAGAGCATGTGAAACATGGACTTGTCTAGGGAAAAAGAGGTTGGTTGGTCCCCCTGTTTGATTTCCACTATCACATTTATACCCTGGCTCTTTTAATCTATTCATGTTTTAGCCATTTGATAAGGCAAAGTAACTGGTTGATATTTTCTGAATGTAAAGCTGACCATTTCTTCTAAGCAACAAAGCGACAATCAACATAGAGGATGTGTACGCATATTGTATGACACCAACCCTTTCATGGTTCTGGTTCCCATTATTATTGCCATTTACCTTGCAGTTCCAGTGTTGGTTCGTGATTTTAGCTATTTGTTAGCCATGAACCTTCCCTGACGTGATCAGTGCAGGCTGTTGGTTTTTTAATCATCTGCTCTTTCCTATCCCTTCTTCTAATCGCTTGCGACCAAAAACGTCTTCTGTTTGATTGAAGGGGGTATGAGTCGATGGAATTTTGTAGAACTTGTACGTTTTGATGTTTTTATCAAAGCAATTTCTACAACTAACAGGACAAGACATAAATACGTCTCTTTCTGCAACCCCGACACAGTAGTGCAGTGAAGTAGACCTATATAATCCCTCTTTACGGACTGCGAGTGAAAAGAGACATTCACGTGGAACCGTGGATGCAGTTGCATGCTGTTTACATGATGATGAATCTTGGGTTAAATAGTGGGATAAATAGGGCAGGTTATTCTGTGCCTGCATCAATGTGTTAAAAATAATCATGTTAATTCTATGAATTAAACAACCTGCATTAACAAGTTTATTTTGACAGCCCTAATGTTTTTGCCTTTTTTATTCAAATCTGAATAAACCTTCCCTCTGTCTCCACTCTGCAGGATTGCGAATGTGTGGGCTTTTGGCACATATGGAAATGTAATAAAATCAAAATGTGTTTTTTTCCTCTCTCCAGTTTAAAGAAATGTCAAAAGACACGGTCTTTCCTAATCCCTGTTGAAGGTTCCGTCTGCTTCTAAGATGATAGATTGTGATAAATTATACCTTGAAAATCTTTTCCAGTTTATTAATCAGGTAAAAATAGAAGAACATTGTTGTATTTCCACTACTCCTACTACATTTCAAGATAATAATAATAATAATAACAATAATAATAATAATAATAATAATAATAATAATAATAATAATAATAATTATTATTATTATTATTATTATTAGATGAGCATCCTTAACTCCTACTTCAAACCTTCTAATTAAATATTATGAAGAAAGCAGAGCCCATACTTCTTATAAGGGATTGGTCTTAAGACATTGAAGCTGAAGAGGAAGAGACTGTGTTATAAGTAAACAGATTTAAATAAAGTATGAGTCATTATTTATTAATAAATGGAGCCTTGTCACAAATGTGCTTGTAGACACACACACAGTCAGACATCCTGACCTCTTAAAGCTGCAACAGTTTCCTCAATGCTAGGGAAAAGCTGATCTATATTTATCCCTCACACATGCAGCATGTATGGATATGTATGTGTCACAGAGTGAGAAGGGTGTGATGTATGTTTTATGCTCTAAGCTTCTATTATTGTATTCTTAGACTATCAGGTCCACATTAAAGCCTTGCTAAAGCTCTGCAGTATAAAACAGCATGTAAATGAAGTACTTCCTGTGCCGGCTGCTAATGAACGAAATGTGTCAACACATTAAAAGAAACACGAAGGTCTTGCAGATTTACAACTACAGGAAATACCTTGTGGCAGATGAGACACTCAGTCAGGATGATGAGATGTTTTCATTATCTGAGGGTTTTAAATCAGGAACAGTAAACCTTGTGCTGTGCAGCACCCGGGGGGAAACAGGTTTTCACTCCTACCAGGCACAACACCAGGTGATGTGACTGATGAGTTCCGCCTCTCCCGCTGAAGGTGGGCTAATCAGCCAGACCCCTGGCTGTGCTGTGTGTTGCTGGAATGGAGGCCTGCCTACCCATCTGTCAAAGCACTGTCACATGCTTTTAAAGCAGCAGTTCCTGATTCAAGGGCTGTTCAAAGTTGGTATTTAGTCAAGGATGGGTGTGCATTTTGTAAAAATGATGGGGAGAATTAACTAGCCAACCACCCAACACAGTAACCTGCCAACCCTCAAAGCTTTTTAATTTGTTTTAAGGTTATTTGAAAAAGGAGAGAAGTGGGATAAGACATGTAGCAAAGGTTGTTGAGAACAGGACTCAAACTCAACTGCGTCGAGGGCTGAGGCCTTTGTGCATTTGGTGCCTTTACTAAGCACTATGCCACACTGCGCCTCTTAAATTTTTTTTATTGGTGTTGCTTATGAGGATTTTCTGCTTGCACCTAATAAAATGAAAATGTTAAGGTCAAGAATATTACATCAATATGCTAAAAAATTTTTTTTAATATAACAATGTGAGCTAATTGGAAAGTATGTTTATTACCTGCTTAAAGGTTATTATTATCAAAAGCTACTTTTTCTCTGACACACAAGCCTCTTCTGAAACCCATGTTTAGATCCATTGGATGTAATGAGTAGCTATATTAGGGCAGTATTACATAGGCTACTTATGGGCAAGTAAATCCTACGGAATATTGTTAAGTAGACATTGTGTCTTTGACTGGACTTTGTGGACAATTTTATTTTTGGAGACCTTTATGTGTTTTAAAGCACATAAAGTGGAGAAAAAATATATGTTTTGAAGAAAGCAAGTTTTAAAATGTGGTAATTTGTAATAGCACTTGGATCATCAGAACAAACACAGGAAGAGTTGAAACCTAACATTTTACTGTTCTGTTTTCTCATAGTGGAGGCTCTTCACTTAGGAACACTGATGGCTGCACATGGCTATTTCTTCCCTATTTCAGACCATGTCCTTACTCTTAAAGATGATGGCACTTTCTATAGGTTTCAGGTAAGAACATTTAAGGTCAAAAGCATTTTCCTTTAACATCTAAGTAAGTAGGATCTTGAATTTAGTTGAATTATGTTCTGCCCAATTTGGAGTTTAAACTTGACAAATTTTGATGAAACAAGAATTTCTAAAATTGTATCTATGACATGTTTATTTCTTTTTGTTTTTGCTTTGCAATGTGTTATTTTTTGGATTATTTATGTGAGTGCAGTATGTCCTATTATTTATAATCTTACTCATTTTTGACCCACTGATTTGTAAATCACTTTTTTCTGCTGCATTGTACAGCACAAAGTGGTTTGCACAGGCACACAAGATTTAGACAGATAATGTCAAACTAAATACATTTAAAATAAAAAAACACAAATAAATTAGACAATAATAGAGGAACCTGAACTTCAAACTCATGTTGAGAACCTTAACACTCTTTGATAGAGTCCATTTAAACTAATCAGGAATTTACATGGGATAAGTGGATGTTGAACTTTCAGAAACCATACTTTATTTGGAATTATAGAGTATACAGTATAAGTTATTTAGGTTAAATAGGAATGGCCAGTAAATATCCATGGTCATTAAACAGAAGCTTTTAATCTGAGGTTTAAATCAGTCGAAATGTCTGGTTAGAAAAATATTTCCTTTTTTATTTTTTATAGAAACGATGACAATAATTTTAAGATGTGTTCTGGTTTCTATGCTAAACAATATAAAGGCTGCCTCTGTTGTGCAGCTGGAAAAAAACAAACAATAAATCAGGGAGTTGTAGTACTTCATTGTTCCTAATGGTCACAAATATAGAAGAAAAAGGCACATTATTCTGAATGCCTATAAAGACTCTGACAGTTTTAGTGATTTTTTTTTTTGTGGTTCCCCAATTGTGTTACACAGAGGTGGCCCAAGTAAATCAATGCCTATGACTTGTTTGTGTTGGAGTAACTTTGTATTTTTTTATGTGCAATAGGTTCTCATCTAAGGCCAGTCTATACAATGCTGCCCCAAGGAGGGTCAAGATTCATGTCTGTGACTGCTTTGAGCTCTTCCTGAAGGGAGTCCTTTTGACTCAACATCAATCCTATTATACAGTAAAGAGTTATGTTGTGACTGATGTCACACTGTAGCTCCAAGCCACATTATCATGGTGGTAAAAACATCGATTTAAAGAACATCATTCTCTGTTATATGCTGGGGTTGTGCCGATGAACGATGTCATCGTCCATCCTGACGGCTGACCAACATCACGATGGAAAGCCACCATCAATATGTTACTGGCACACACCATGCGTCATGATATAAAAGACCCACTCCTCTCAGATCAACCTGATTTGACCGGAGTTCCAAACATTTGTCCAGTAAATTGAAAACTGGACAACGTGACCGTGAAGGTGCTTTTTTTCCTAGCGGAAAAATGTTGGGTTTAATCGGTTCAAGCTTTAATAAGCTGTCAATAAAAATATAGCCTACTCTTGGGCTCGGGCTGAACTCTCTCGGATTGAGGTCGGTTCGAGGCCAACTTTTAAGGCCCGATTACAGCTCCGCGCACACGTCTCCAGCGACAGACAGGCGGCGCGAAGCAGATAATTACCGTTTCACCTCTTTTGTGAAGCAAAGATCACCGCAAAACTTGCACTATGCGCACTATGAGTCAAAGCTGCGCGGATATCGGTGCTTGCCTTTTGTTCTCCAGCTGTTTTTGGCAGAAAAGGGGGAATAAGAGCGTCAAAGGAGATCAACTGTTCACCTGTCAGCTGACTTAGTGGAGTATGCTCGGTTGGAAGAAATTATTATAAGGCTGTTACCTGGAAGGAGAACGACCTGCAGTGAGTTTATTACGTATAGCTTAATCCTCTTATTTAGAAGGTAAAGGATAATGCCCATTTTTCAGTTCAAAGCTTTGAAAAAGTCCAGCATGATGCCGAAATCCGTGCGCACATAAAAGCATGAGTATGGATTTCAAATCCATTTGACTGTTTGCAAATCACAAAATGCTTGTATAAGTGTAGCAAAATAATTAAAGCACAGCTTAAAAAAATTAAGTTTTTTTTTGCTGTATGTTAAGACATTTTTAGGCCGGTATGAAGAGATAAGTGAAAAAAAAAGAAAAGACGTCGTCCCCCTCCAGCGATGTCATCGTCCATCACGATGTTTTACTATAAACATAGTTAGCTCTCAATTTGGGGGACATCGCCCAACCCTATTATATGCCAGTTTCTTTGTTTCTTGTTTCCTAATGCTCCTGTCTTTACTTTCAGACTCCATACTTTTGGCCATCTAATTGCTGGGAACCTGAAAACACAGACTATGGTGAGATAAATGTTATGTTTCTACATTCATGATCTATTAATTAGTGTCTTGCAGAAGTATTCAACCCCTTTTAATATTTACTTATCTTTCAGATAAGAACCACAGACTTTCAAATATTGTATTGGTATATCATGTTATAGACAGTACAAAAATACAAAAATGAGGTGAAAAAAATTACATTGGTTGAAAAATATTTCCACACACACTATGGTTATACAAGTTTTAAAATTTTCAGTAGTTTTATTTTATATTTAGTTTTGACTTAAGATTTTCAATTCTATTTTATTTTTAATTAGTTTTTACCATTTGTAAGGTAGTTTAGTTTAGTTTTAGTTTTTTTCATATGCTTAGTTTTAGTTTAGTTTTTATTTGTTTTAGTCTTTTCATTTAACACGTTGTGTACGGGGGCAAGTCTAAAAAAAAGAACTGTAAAACAAAATCTCAGAAAATTATGTTTTTTAAAAGATTTATTGACATGGGCCAGATGAAAAACCCTGCAAATCAGGCAGTATAAAAGATATACATCAGATTAACGTAAGTAAGTTTGCAAGTTCTGTAAACACAATAACAGCACCTGTACGTTAAAAAGCCCATAACAACATAACCAAACAAAAGCTAAGCCACCATGAGTACTATGATGCTTTTGATCATTTTGTACCTATTCTAGTAGTAAGTAATCCCAAATTGGACTCTGCCACTTTCTCTCAACTTTTGCTGACATGACGCTAGGCGGACTGTGGCTATGCAGACCACTTGGGAAAATGCAGTGCAGCCAGTAAAAACCACCAACCACCAGAAACTAGAGAGGGATTATTTTTCCATCAACATAGGGGAAACACGCACAACCTACACCAGCTACACAGCTCTGGTGTAACACCAGCTCCCATTGCTATTATTTGCAGTTTTTCTGCAGCAGCAGCGTTGGTTAGCAATATTAGCTTGTTCGTTAGCCATAGCTAACCTGTTATGAAGTTTTTGCTGCAGACTGTTGAATCGTAGTTCCATCGCTTCTTCTGATAGCTTGCAATTCAAAGGCATCTTTTATTTGCTTGAATACGGGA
This sequence comes from Apricaphanius iberus, assembly GCA_028564705.1. NCBI lineage: Eukaryota > Metazoa > Chordata > Actinopteri > Cyprinodontiformes > Aphaniidae > Apricaphanius > Apricaphanius iberus. The sequence goes on from JAPXFQ010002592.1 coordinate 1,199,196, forward strand.
GACTTTATACTAATGCATGAGACACAGAAATGAAAACATTTTCTCAATGAATTCTGCTCATTTTAGTTAGTTTTGTGAACACTCATTGGAGTTTCATTTTTTTTTTTAGTTACGAATTCTTCTTTTTATTTTTATTTCAGTTAACAAAACTGTTGTTTTTTTTACTCGTCGTTTTCATTATTTATTTTGTTTTTGTTAACAATTATAACCTTGACATGCACAAACATAAAAAACCTATGGAAAGTGAGACTTTTTTAACACTCCACAAATCAGCCTTTAATAAAGTGTGGTAGAGAGTGATTGTTACAAGAAAACTACAAGATGTTCTGTTTAATGTTTACCACAAGACATGTAGGGGACACTGCAAACAAGTGTAAGGTCAGGCAGCCCCTAAACTGGTGTTTCTGGCCTACATGAAAAAGCAGCAATCAAATATTCTGTGATGCATGCAGTCTGAATTTTATCAATAATACTGATTTCTATTTTACATGATTAATTTTATATTGATTCATTATTAAATTAACTACATAAAATAGCACGCATCTACATACTAAAAACACAATTTTATGTAAATGTACCTGAAGAATGAAACCTTTTCTATATCCTAAATAAAATTAAAAGCAAAGGTTCACTCACCAGTTCTTGGAAAAAAATGCAAATCGTTCTTCTGGGCAAACTTTTCAGTAACAGTATAATGTTTTAAAATAATCACATTTAAATCAATAACAATCTTTCAAATTCCTTGAACGATGTCAAAATCAACCGGCTGGTGATCTCCCAAATGTGTAGTCTCTCATTTTGATTCAAATGGCAATGTGCTAAATAAAGATTTCGCAAAAAATAAAAAATAAAACTCCATTCCTTTTTTTTGTCTTGGGTAGCTATCAAGGATATTAGATGGCTGCTCACTTCTATCCGACAAAATGTAAACGAAATGTGTGCTGTTCCGATATTTTTCTGCTGCACAACTAAGTTTTGCATTTGACAAAACAGGGCGCATCACTTCTGGCTTTGGTTTGTTAGCGGGATCTCTTCTTCTTTTCCAAATAAATTTCCAGCTGCCTGCACACCAGATGGCACATTGCTGCCTTTCTCTGTCGAGGAAAGTAGTGATATATCAGCTTGGGGCCGGGACATTTGTGTCCCACAGCTGTCCACTGAGCACACGTTGAGCATGCGGAGTGTGATTTCAGATGTTCATTTAAACAGATGTTAAGGGGCCTGCCCTAATCGCTGCTACAAGATAATCTAACCTACTCAACTCATCAGTATTCTGGCAAAGTCTAGATAGTTATACACAAATGTTTATAAAATAAACTTCTTGGTAACAGAATCGGTCTTAATTTAATGTTACTCTATAAAGAATGCTTCTGTTCTACTAATTAATTTAAGCATGCCACACATAGGGCTCCACAGTGACCTCTGGTGGGGCCAGGCTCCATCGGCCCAGAATGCAGAGACGCCACAGTATATAACGAAATAAGAAAAGAATAAATTAGCACGAATATTTCTATAAATTAATGTATTCCAACAACATTAATAAAATTAACTTGTGCATAAACTGTGTTTTTTATTAACCCCAGAGCATGACATTCTGGTCATGCACCTTGGCGCACAGTAGCATTCTACTCGACAGTAACAGTGTGACAAATCTGAACAGAAAAGGAGAAAACTGAGATGTGTCTGTGTGCATGCACCTGTTATTTACAGTTGGCTGAGCATTTTAATGTTGAAACAGGGATGAGCTTTTCACTTTTACAGACAAGCAGAGTGGAGATAAAGCTTTTCATAATGCCAAAGATGATTTTTATAAATACACACACCCTGGTAGGTCTTTGATTGACAGGGAAAGGGCTAAAGCTCACTGTTGCAATAATCCTGGGAGCACCAGGCGAAGTTAGAAAACAGCAGATGCAGAGGCTGATTCACGTGAATGATGCCCCATAATGAAAACAGTCTAATGGCATAATGAAGCTCCCGCATTACGGTCCGTTAACAAAGAGATGAAGGGATGATTATGGCACGGGAAGAGATCAAAAAGTCAGGGATGCACAGACAACCTCTCGCAGTAACAGACACACTCACAGCATGCAGTTAAATTAACTTGGTGATTTGCAGGCCAGTTTAAATGCGTAGTTGAGAGGATTAAACGCAGAGCCATTAAAAGTTGTTAAAGCAAAGCTGAGATTCTGTTTTCTCTTTATTACCAGTCTTTTCCCCATATCTTTCCCAGCTGTTTACCTCTGCAAAAGAACAATGCAAAACAAAGCACGTCTGGAGCTCGCCGACTATGAAGCGGTAAGTAAAAGGTCTGTTAGTGTCATGTCTTCAGATATTTATGTGTTGGCACATCTCACTAGTCCTCTGTGTTCACTTTCTTTTGATCTACCAATGAATACAATTGTTTTTTCAGTGACTTTGGTATTTTCTGGGGTCTTTTTTTTACTTGTATACAGAGACTAGAGGAGACAGCAGCTAGCTGCAGACATAAAAAGCCAAGTTTTCTTAAAAGCCTTTATTTTATCTTTTATCTTCTCTGTTACCTGTTACCCACAGGAGAGCTTAGCAAGGCTACAGAGAGCTTTTGCCAGGAAATGGGAGTTCATCTTTATGCAAGCAGAAGCACAAGCAAAGTAGGTTTCTAAAGAACCACACATGCATTAAGCCAGTATAAGTGATTCTTGTTATGAATTATGTTAGCAGTTTATTACTGCTGAGTACCAGCATGCACCTTCATATATGTGCATGTTAGAAAAGAATATAGAAGTTTGATGAATCATCATCGCTGTGTCAGGACAATTGGTATTTCTTTTCCACCACTAGGGTTGACAAGAAAAGGGACAAAATTGAGAGGAAAATTCTCGACAGTCAGGAAAGAGCATTCTGGGACGTGCACAGACCAGTGGTGAGTAAATTAAGCTGCTGCATTAAGGTGATTTACCACTGCTGGCATTGATTTTATTTTTAGATTATCAACACCCTGATCACTTTAAAAAATAATATATTAAAACATAACCTAACAGCACAACCGGTTCCAACATTCTTAATTGGAAACATAATTACAGTACCTCAAAAAAAAACATTCATACCATCTTTAGGATTTTCTTTTGGTCATTTTTAAACTACGAACTTCAATCTATTAATCTGGGATTCTATGTGATAGATCATTACAAACTAAAATAAAAATTATTCGTTTTTTCAACATTTTTAAAAATAAGACTTTGAAAAGATGTGTTGTAGATTTCTAATGAAACCTTCTGATAGTCCCAATTAAAAGCACCTGCCTTTGAAAGTCAACTAATTAGTAAATAAAGTCCACATGTCAATAATCCAATTTCAGTATAAATTTAGCTCTTCTGTGAAGGAAAGAGAGGTTTGTTCGAGAGCATCAGGGAACAAACTGCTTGATGAAGACCAAGACAAACAACAAAAAAGGTCTTGAATAAAAATGTGTAGATGTTTAGAGCAGGCACAAGAACATTAGCCCCTTGGCAGACGTTATAATTAAAAAAATAAAAACTATCACTGCTCATATCACTGAACACCACTGTCAAGGTTGGTTGTGAGTATTATGATGTTAGATTCTTTTCTTCAGCAGGGACATGGACGCTGGTCAGAGTTGATAGGAAAATGGACAGAGCTAAATACAGGCCTCTTAGAGCTAAATTCCTACCTCTGAGTAGTTTTCACCAAAGTGTTTTAATAAGTTGTATAAATACAGTCAAAATCCTATTGCAAATGTGGAACAAGATTTGGAAATTTATCTTAGAACACTATGCATCCGGTCTGACTGACCTTGAGCTCTTTTGGTAAATAAGATTTTTCTCAATTCAATTCACTTTTATTTATATAGTGCCAGTTCAAAACAAATGTCATCTCAAGGCACTTTACAACAAAAGTCATCTCAATACAATTATACAAACATTCCATTCAGTTAAGTTTTCTATTTAAGGAATCCCAGCAGATTGCGTTCAGTCATCGGTGTGAGGTTGTGCCCGGATCATGCAGACTCCAACCACAGCAATTCCTCAGCGAACCCTCATACTGAGCAAGCATGTAGCGACAGTGGAGAGGAAAAACTCCCCTTTAACAGGAAGAAACCTCTGGCAGAACCATGGCTCAGTACAAGCGGTCATCTGCCACGACCGTCTGGGGGTCTGAGAAGACAGAGAAGAGACAGCATGGAGGACGCTCAGAGTGTAAAAACCTTTGGTCTTTAGATATGCAAAGCTGGTACAGACATGCCACAGGTTACTTGCAGCTGGTATTGAAGTAAAGGGCATTTTTACAAAGCAATAACTAAAGGGGGCTATATACAAATGCATGCAAAACCCTAAAACTTTCACTAATGCATCCTTTAACTGACACATCGAAATTAGGCTCATCTTTCTGTTGGTCACATCCAATCCAGACAAAAGTATTTTCATCTTTTTGATTATCACATGGAAAAGTTTAAAAAGGTTAATGGGGTAAAGCACTGCACATGTGATAAAGCACAAGACCCAGCAGGTTACTGTTCCACACCTTTCTCTCCCTGTAGGGATGTATCTAGGTGTTTAAAAAAGAAATAATGTTTTGAAAATGCCATGCAGTCACAAGCAGTCTATGGATTATACAATGCTACATGTTCCCTGCAACATTTAAATGATGTTAAGAAGCAAAGCCACTGCAGATCCACCGACGTGTATTTGCCTTTGTCATACACATGAAATGCCACATCAATAACTGTCACAACACATCAGCTTCAGTACCGCTCTTTACCTTGTTCTATGCACACTTGCTTTGCATTAGCATTTGGTTCCTTCCCTCCCGAGTTTAAAGGGTCTCCTCTGCTGTTTCACCCAAAGACAGTTTGGCGGTTAATTGGAAAATAACAAGTTTAATTCATGCGTCCTTGGAGCAACATAATCAATATTAATTCAAATTTCACAGTGATGCCGTCAAGCTTTTAGCTCTGTTCTCCTGTAAGGGGGCTACATTACGATACTTGTTCAATCAGCTGGGCGCTGTACTCTGAAAGTTTGATTTCTTGCTGCTCGACTTTTCTTTTACATAAGCTGGCACACTCTGTTTATTTAAACAGCCTTTGACACATGATCTTAGATATTTCATGGTTGCACTGTTAGGCATAATGGATGGGTTTGCTGAAGCTCATTTAGCTGAGGAAAAGTTGCACTTTTAACCACAAGGTAGGAGAATGGGATGGTTCAGGGAGTTAACAAATACCAAAAAAAGTTGTCAATTTGTTTTAATGCATATAGAAAAGACAGTGCCTTGGATGTGTTGATACTCATTGTGCTTATATATATATTCACACACACAGATGATATAACAGCTGGGTGTAAATTGCTGGCAGGGGAAGCATACATGGAACATAATTTGTGGCTGGCATATTATACTGAAACATCTGCGCGGAGTATGGGCTGGAAACCCCTAGGTCAAAGTGGGAAACACCTCCAAAGGTGGTGGAGAATGACCGAGCAAAGATCCTCTGGGACTTCCAGATCCAGATCGACAGGATGGTAATGGCAAACCAACCGGACATTGTGGTGGTTAATAAAGAGCAGAGGAAAGCCGTTGTGCTGGATGTGGCAATACCAAGTAATCGACATCAAGGAAAAGGAACATGAGAAACTTAAGAAATACCAAGGGCTCAGAGAAGAGCTAGAGAAGGCTTGGAATGTGAAGGTGACAGTAGTATCCGTGGTAATCAGAGCACCCATTTTTAATTTTTTTTATCTAGCTAGGTTCAAGTTATTTGAACAACCTCTCAGAGGCAATGTAATAAGACAATAAATGGTTATTACATTTTAGGTGAATTTTTAACCAGGTCTCTATTATGCTTCTATAAATAAAATTGACCTTTTTAAGTATGCCACAATTAGAGTGAATTAAAAAGATGAGGTAATGCATAAACATTAAATTTGTTAATTAAATATTCGAAACTGTGACATTTATGAATAAGATGGTGGAAACATGACTTTGAAAACTGATTAATTTTGGTGTTATGACAGGCTAAGTAACCCAAATCATTGCTGTTTATTATTGAGTGTGCATTTTTACATTCCTATATGCTCCTCCATAGGGTTTTTTCCCCCTGTGTGTTTGTGCTTCACTTGCAAACTTGAAAAGCACTCAGAAAGCGAAGACCTCTGACAAGGCGGCCCAGATGGTGATCTAGATCAACCCCGAAATTTAATCAGTTTTTTCCTGTACCCATTGCAGACATTTCCTGAAAATGTCATCTAAATCCATTAATAACTTTTTGAGTTTTGTTACTAACAGACACATTGGCAGAAAGACAGATTTACACGAAAGCATTACTTCCTTGGCGCAGGTAAAAAGGCCAAATCAATGGACTTTGTTAGTGCATAAAAAAATCAACATGGCTGGCAGTCAGCTAGAAATAACCAGCTGAGATGATATGGTTGAGGTAAATTGGAGCAGGAATATATATTTAAAACATGCAGCAGCTCTCCTTGATGTAGCGATGTTGCTGAAGCATGCCGAGAATATTGAAGATTTAAATCTCACTGTGATGCAAAATAAAACATGGCAATGTACCAGATAAATGCATGCTTAAAACGACTTTATTTCAGTGTGGAAGCATTCTTTTTTAAATAATTAGCTAACAACAATTAGTAAGCGGTAAAGTATATGTTAAAAACAGTTTTAACACGATATTTATTATTCTTTTCTATTTTATAAACATGTTTTACAGTCTTAAAAGCATGGTGTCTGCCTGACTGAACATGAAAAACTACATAATTTTTGTTTTTATAACTACATCTAAAAAAAATTTCAATTATTTTCATACCTAAAAATAAATGAAACCAGAAAGAATACGGAATGGGCAATCATAACTCCTGCATTAAAGCGCAGCATAAAAATTGATACATTTCATCAGAAAGATTTATAGTAGGAAAACTAATAAAAATTGAAATAGTAAAACTAAATTAAAACATGTTTATCTATTTATATTTCTCATTTCTCTCTTAAAACAGCCTGGATGTGTGAATACAACAGAAGTTGACATAAAGAAGTCCTCCAGAATGAAAAATCCACACAAAACCAGAAAGGTATGTTTGGTATTAGTCTCTGCATCCAAAGCTACTTATGCTGATGCTTATTTGTAACTGGTTTATCGTCTCAGTCAGTGTATGGGCTCCAGAATGACATCCGTACCCACAGTCCGACCCACACTCCTGTTCCAGAGGCCAAACAGCCCACAGAAGAAGAGCTGCAGGACCAGGTTAGATCTAAAAGTGATAATCTAGGTTTACAGACAGGAGCTATGGCAAATTTCTCACTGCTCTAATATGAGATTTTGCTCATTTTAATATAAAAAAAAATCACTATCTCTGTTTTCATAAAACTGGGTAAAATATGGGGTGAATATAATAAATGTAATGCACAGGGTAAAATAATTTGATATGATGCATATCATTTGTTCTGTTATTTCACTCCACGCTTGTTCCATCCTGATTTTTCAGATCACCTTTTGGCAATTACAATTAGACCGGCATCGACTGAAAATGTCCAAAGTGGCAGAGAGGTGAGCAGTGTTTTTTGTGTCTCCATTGAATTTAGGCATTGATCTGTTTATTGAGGCATTAAATGGCCGTAAAATGCAGAGTAAACGAGAACATTAGTAACCTTGACAAGTGTTTGGGTTCAAATGACATCTTTCCTTCTTCCCTGCTCCCCTACTACTTGATATTTGATGTGTATGTTTGTCGTTTATTTTGTAGAAAGCCTGGGATACAGTGTTCAGGGAAAGTGTTTCTCTATCATTCCATAAAACTGCGTCAAAACATGCACATTTTATTTTGGTTTGAAAAACCTTGATATTTTATATCGCCCTTTTTATTCCTAAGAGAGATGGTGGTCACTCTTCCTCCTCATGATAATTTCATGAGTTATATTTTGGGTTTTTGACACTAAAGGTTGTGTTTCATGTTCTGTTGTTTGCAACAGTTTGCTGGGTTACACGGAGCAGTATATTGAGTATGACCCATGCCTCACATCACCGGACCCATCTAACCCCTGGATCTCAGATGACACCACCCTCTGGGAGCTTGAAGCCAGGTAGAGACATGTCCTTATCAAACATTCAGTTTAATATCTTAACCTGTTTACTAAGATATTTGAGTTTTGTGTATTTGTTAATATCCCTGCTTTGGGTCTCCTTCTTTAGCAAAGAACCAAGCCAGCAGAGGGTAAAGAGGTGGGCTTTCGGCATTGATGAGGTTTTGAAAGATCCTGTAGGAAGAGAGCAGTTCCTAAAGTTCCTGGAGTCAGAGTTCAGCTCAGAGAATCTCAGGTACACAAGAAAGTACAGAGAGCGCCAACAGAATACACCTTTTTTGATTTTATCACAATATAGGACTAATATGAGAATCATATAATGCAACATAAATAAATTAAATGTTGTTTTCAGATTACAACTCAATGAAACCACCAGATCACAACTGGGTTGCTGTTGTCCCCCACACTAAAACTTCTCCCACTCATCAAAGCATAAACACAAGACTTTCTGTCCTGTTTGTTGCCTAAGGACTGGTGCAGAGGTTAAATTATTATTAGTTATGTGGAAAGCTTTTGTGGTTTCAGGGCTGAAGATTAAATTTGGCCACAATCATCTTGGAAACTTCCTTCCAGCGTACTATGTTTATTATATCCATTCTAAACACAGCTTGAAGTGTTCAGAGGTGATAATGAATAATAATGTAATTTTTTAGAAAACACGCTTATTTGTATCTGTGTAAAATTGCTCCAACGATTACTCCCACTAAGCACATTACTTCATTGAGGGAAAAGTATGAGTAAGAGTTTCCTGATAGTAAACTGAATTTGTTTCATCCATGAATCCCATGGCTTGACAGGCTTAAGGACAACTAAGAGATGCCAATGATATTTTGGACTGTAGCTATAAAAAGCTATAAATAGCAATTTTAAATACTCTCTGTTGCTGAGATGTGTAATATGGTGCATCTATTTAAGATAACTTTGCAAAATATACAATGCTGTGTAGATATGAATATCGCTACTGATATCAGAAAGTTTACAATATCATCGGTCCATCTCAATGATACAAATAGATAAACATGGAGAAACACATGGCTCGTCTCTACAAGTATAAGCGGCATAGATAATGGATGGATGGAAATATGGCCCGTCAGCTCCCTCTAATGGTGTATGCCAGAACTGCACTTTCTCAATCCTGATAAAAAATCTCAATTTATCTAAAGTAAAATAATTGTTCATCATTCTTGTTTCTCTTCCTGACAAAGGTTTGTTTCGATATGTGAAGTGTATTATTTAAAAAGTGATTGTACCTTAATTTAAATAACTAGATATCCTACAAAAAAACTATGTTTTAGTATGCACTGGTTTATGTTTGTTTTGAAATGAAAGACCCATAAATGAATTTGTGTAAAAAAGGCTTGCACATGCATCATGATCCTTTTTTTTTTATTGACATTTTTGTAAAGTCTTAAACTGTTGTCAGTTAGATGTTCTTGATCTAAGGCTGAAAAGTCTGATATGTAGTTTAGAAGATAAGTCATAGGTAGGTGACAAAACTATGAGCCCTATGCTGCAATAAGCAATGTATTCTCACGCAGACTGGCCTAAAACATTCTTGTAATGCTATTTATTGCCAAATAATTCATCATAAGGAAATGTATATATAAAAAGACCTTGCTTGAAAATAGTTGCCAAAAATTCTTGATCAGTAACCATACGTTAGATCATATAGATATAAACTTCATGTGGAAAGAAGTGTACAGAATTTTTTAAAGTTGCAAAATAAGTAAAATAAGTACATTTGTCACAATTATGTATGTATTGTTTTTCCTACTACGGTTGGTTTTCAGGTTCTGGCTTGCAGTCCAAGAACTAAAGAAGCGACCAATCAGAGAGGTCCCAACTCGTGTTCAGGAAATCTGGCAGGAGTTTTTGGCCCCTGGAGCGCCCAGTGCCATCAATGTGGACTCCAAGAGCTATGACAAAACCACTCAGAATGTCAAAGACCCTGGACGATATGCCTTCCAGGATGCACAGGTAAGTTATAATGTAGCTATTCATATTGATACCCTAAAGTTTGTCTCTATAATAATAAATGATTTTAGAACTGTATCCCACAGTATGACTCACTGCTGTTTGGTAGTTAAGCTGCATGTTACATTTCTTTATTTAGAGCTGTGCTTTAGCTGTAACTGCTGCTTTGATCTTATGTATTCCCATTCTATTTCTTCATCAGGAACATATCTACAAATTGATGAAGAGTGATTCCTATAGCCGTTTCATTCGTTCCAGTGCCTACCAGGAGTTGTTACAGGCCAAGAAGAAGGTACGTACTGTAAAACATAAATCTTCATTTAAGACACTGAATAATACTTTGAATTAAATATAGAATGCAAATAAAAATAAAGTATATGGTATTATGATTTTTCTGAACCCATCTAGATAAAAAAAATTTAATAAAATGTATTAATTTAATTTAATATTAATTAAAACTAAAGTTAATTTAAGTCAGGTCTTGATTCAGTTGAAATAGGAACTCAGCGAGACCAAAACATTATTTTTTCCAGTGTGAATGCTACAGCTGAACAGCACTGGTGTTCAATCTGACAATACCAAAATAGATAAACATATTGTTTGTTCATTTTTAGAATAACTATAATGTCTTTATATACTTCAATAGGCCAATAATGTGTTTTTGATTTCTCCCTCTGATTAAACATTTCATTAATTTGTCCTTTTTTTGTCTTGACAGAAAAGTAAAAATTTGTTCTGAAGTCTCTTGCTTTCAGGTAACCCCTACTATAAAATCCTTAAACATAGCGTTTGCTGGTGTAGTGTGCGTGGTGTCTGCATAAAGTATTGTGTGTTTAATCTTTTCAGTATTAGCAATAAATTGAAATAATGCTTGTTTAAATTTAAGACTGCCTCAATTGACACTGTATGTTTCAGCATGTTGAACTCTAGCTAACTAATTGATAATAGCACACATTTACCTAAATGATGACATAAATAAAAGGTGTACATGTTTCTGATATATCAAGGTCACATTATATTTAAAGTACAGTTTCTGAGCATCACTCTCCTCAATGGTGGAGTAAATAACAACGACATGAAATCCTTTCTAGTGAAATCTATTACGATTTGACACAAAGCCCCGCATTTCAAACCTAGGCTGTGTTGTTGCTAAATAAAAATAGAAGAAAGGTTAAAGTGATTTATTTTTAATTTTATGCTAAGTAAATATATTAAAATCAAATATTAAAATTAAGGAGATATCTGAAATGCAGTTTCTTGGTCTATATTAGATATTTACCAATCAGAGTTCTGTGGACAAATCTCTGCTGATAATATCAGAAAATGATTTATCTTTGGGTCTATAATTTATGGCATTCATGAGCGGTCATTAAATATTTATATTTGAAACAATACACAAGTTGCTATAAAACATATTTTACTGATATTTTGAAACAAAGAAAATTATTGCCTTTAACAACTTATATTAGCAGTTAGCATTAGTAAAGGTGAAAGCGGTTCTCTGTAGAGAAGTTACGGTCATATTTTTCAATACAGTTTTTTGTACTGTCATAATAATTAAGTTACAATATGAATTCCAATAAGTCTCATTTTTTAAATTAAATAGAAACTTTTGAAAATACAAACTTTAAAGCAGATAATATGTTTCTGTATTAAATGTGTTTTTTTGTATTGTTCCAAATTTACTATTCTAATCATCAATGTCATGCTTTTATTTAGCTGTAAGTGGAAAATGATCATCATTACAGATAACCTGGGCTGAAAAAAATGAAACCTAGTTTATACTTCTCCATCAGCAGAGGTGCAGAGACAGACAGCACCATTACCTGTTGACACAAAGGCTCTCTGACAAGCATGCGAGGACGGATGGAGTAGAGCCCAATTATTAAACTGTTGAACGTCAGTCCAACATCAGCTCAAGATCATTTCACCAGAACTGTGCTCTATAGTTGATGTAATTACTGGGTAATGCAGGTTTGGGCGCTAGATGCTTTATATTGCAAGGCCAGTTTACTTATTATGGTCTTCTGGTGATTTTGAAAACCAGGAGGTGTTTCTTTGTTTCCATGTGTTTTCAGAGTATTCAATGAGCTGCACTTCTAGTAAAAAGTTTTCTGGCTCAATCAAAACTCACCATTTCTCCTTGAGTGGGTGTGTGTTTATAAATTGAAGCAAATAAACTGTCATCGGCCAGAGACGGCAATGCAACAGTAGGCGGACCCAACAGAAAATATCTACACCCCCTACTGTTCTGGTTGGGAATTGCTTCTCATTAATTTAGAAGTATAAAAGGACAACGTCTCTGACAATACCTGTGCATGTAAGTGCAAACATGCAATGGAGAAGTATAAACTAGGCTTTAATCTTTGTGTAACTAATGGGATAAATAAGTATTTGGCAACCACTGAGTGTGCAAGTTGTCCCATTTAAAAGAGGAGAGAGTTCTGTCATTTTCATCATAGGCAGACTTCAACTGTGAAAGACAGAATGTAAAAAAAGCCCAGGAAATCACATTTTATGATTTTTAAAGAAATTCGAGAGCGTCTTTTAACTTCAGTTTTAAACAACGTGAAGGCGTCTTTGTCGTCACTGCAGTTTATTGTAATGTACCCACTGTTGCCAAGTTCTTAGTAAGGAAAGTAGCTGTTGGCCATGTTAAAACTACTTAATGACTCCATAACTTAATTTGTATAATAAGTTGTGTACATATAATTTCAATAGATACTGCTAGGAGAGATAATGTAAAAGAAATAACAAATATTAAAAACAAAACCCACATTTTTGTATTTGTATCCTGCCACAAATATCAGTAGTATCAGTTAGTGATGGCTTTGTACTTGTGTAATTATTATCAGGGTGGACACACAGGTAGCATCTCTGACTGTAGCTGAGAGGGACTGTTGCACTAGGACCGGGCTGCTGTGAATGTTTCATTTGAAGAGGGATGCACAGCAGCCCTCACTGCTAATCCTGAAGAGTGTTTTCACATCAGATTCTCCAAAAGTCAGCAGTAGAAACAGAAGTAAAACTTTCTAGATTTTTGTTTCCAGTTGGTTTTTGGATCAATCGCTCAAGGGATTTCAAAAGTCACAAATAAACCGATTAAATTAGTAACTCCTTAGAGGTAGTGCATTTACTGACTGGAATAATATTTTTTAGTTTTAAGTCATCTCAGCCAGTTCCAGTTGCAAGATAATTTCTTGGTGCATTTCTTCAAATGCTCCATGAAATACAATTTTGTTCGTTTCCCATTGTTTTAATAGAAAACATTATGGGAAATCATGGCTTCAAATATCCAAACTGGAACAAGTATTTTCCATGGTATTTTTTCTTTGTTGAAACTCACCTCTCTTCTTTCCTCTTGAGCACAGGAGTAAGCACTGGCAGACAAGAGACTGGTAACTTGTGTGCCATGCTAAAAATCAATGGCTTCCCTCTCTCTGGGGTACGAAGAGGGAGGGCATCGCATCCCATCATCCTCATCGTCCTTCATCTGCTATTGGCTCAGCCAGACAATGAGCCAAGCTGCCTGTTCGTCTGTTGTCCACAAGGTGTTGCATGTCCGTAGAGAGGATGTTTCAGCTTCTCTCTCCTCTTTCAGTACTGATGTATTTCCAGTGTTCCCAGAAAGACAGTGCTGTTGGACTTGAGAGGAGCGAGAGACTAAGAAACAAAAGGAAAGAAAGTTCTATCCAGAGCTCTAGTTCTTTCCATCACAGCTACTCAACTGGGGCACCTTTTCTCCCTTCCAGCAGAAACAAATGATGTCAGAGAGAAATAAGAAAAAGACCATGACAATTCCTCCAGATAACAGCTTACACTGATAACTTAAACAAACGTCATTGCTTTACATGAGGTAACAGAAACCTTTTCCACGCTATGGGAAGTGTTGTGCAGAATGAATATACAAAATATATATACATATAAATTATAATTCTGATTATTTATTGTGTATTTAGTTTGCTTTTCATAATTTGGTTGCACAAAAATATTTAGCACATATGATTCTCATTGCACCTGTAAAGTCTCATTCAGATTTACAAAGACACTGTCTTCTGTCTTATATAGAACATCATTCTTTGTTATTCTCTCCTGCATTTATTTTTATACCATATTTTAAGACACTTTTACTTACTTGTATTAATAAAGTTGATCCTCTATCTGTTACAGTCTGGTCTTGTGCTTTTAACCTTTTAGGTTTTATTTATCCTCCGGTGATCAATGCCCCTTCTGTTCTCCATCTACAATGCACTCAGTCGGCAAAGAGACACTGCAGCAGTTTTGTTAAGGCTTTGCACTTTTCCAGTCAAACACAAGAGGGCGATAAGTTATTTTTACATGACATAATCTGACCATCTTCACAGATCATTAAAAATACAGATAAATGTGAATTTGTCATGCAAAAGTGCCATCATCCTCCGGCCCGCTGAAAAGGGTTATTGTTCATACGTAAGCCTTCTGATGTTTTGCAGGGCATGTTGATGTTTTAGCTCTTTGATGGCAGAAGTGACCGTCTGTGTTTCCACTGTCTGTGCCCGGCAGTCAGTTTAGCAAGAACCACAAAACAGACAAACATCTTTGTCTCGGCTGCATCAAGGAATGTGAACTGTGGCGTTTTTCAAAGCACGCTCTTCGTAGATTTGTAGATGTGCTTCCAATGATTTATGGACTGGAGGTTATGAGACTTAATGTGGTGTTGTTTTACTGCCAATGGAAGGTTTGCAGAAGGCCTTTGTTTTGCAAAATTGACAGAATTGCAATGGACAGAAGAGACAAAAAATAAATATATATACTCACACCACACATACATACATATAGTGCTGTGCAAAAAACTATCCCATAGAGACTTGATGATTTTGAGATCAGGCCTTTGTGGGGGTTATACCATCACTTCCAGAACTCCTTGTTCTTGCCACATTAAAAATACCATGAATAAATCTCCAACTCCATTTCCAGCAATGCAGTCCCAAATGTTCAAGGAACCTCCACCATGCTTTACTGTTCCATGCAGACCCTCATTGTACCGCTCTCCAGCCCTTTGGTGAACAAACTGCCTTCTGCTACAGCCAAATATTTCACATTTTGACTCATCAACCAGAATACCTGCACCCCAGTTTCTATGTTTTCATGCATACTTGAGTCGCTTGGCCTTGTTTTCACATCGTTTTTTTGTTTTTTTTGGCTGCAACCCTTCTATGAGGACCACTTCTGGTCAGATTTCTCTGGAAAGTAGATTGGTGTACCTGGAGACTGTTGTTTTTTTTTGCCACTTCTGCACTGAAGTAACTGCTGGACATCTTGTGATTTTGTAGGGTAATAAGCTTGACGCGTCTTTCATCTGCTGCACTAAGATTTCTTGGCCGACCAATGCATCTACGATTCTCAACATAGGTTGTTTCTTTCCACTTTTTCAAAAGCACTTGAACAGCAAGTCTTGAAACCCCAGTCTGCTTCGAAATCTTTCTCTGGAAGAGACCCCACTGATGCAGTATAACTACCTTTTGTTGCAGTATGGCTACCAAGTTTAACTGTTCGTGACCCAGTTTTAAGCCTCCTACACTGCTGTTCTATCAAGTTTTCCTCACTTGACTCAGATCAGCTTCCCTGTGTGTGCTGCATTAAAGCACCCTTTCATGACATGATGCTGCCTCCCCTTACGTTCCACAGAGTTGGCATAGTCTGTGTTTGGGGTAATATGCAGTGTTAGTTTTCATTCATACATGTTTTACATTTAAGCTAAAAAGTGTAATTGTAACTCATCTGATCAAGAAATTCTTCCATTTGATTCCTGTACGGCTTGTAGCAACCTGAAAGCATGACTTTTCATTGCCTTCTTTTTGCAACTCTGTTCTATAAAGGCCATTTGAGGAATCCACAACTTGAATTTGTGTAGAAGCAACTGATTAAAGCTCTTCAAGCACTGGGCAAGGAACTCCCATATGTTGATTCTTTACAATACATTTTGGATTTAACAGTATCCCATGATAACTTTAAAGGTTCAATTGTTTTATAACCTACCTTGGCTTCAAACTTCCCCAAAAGTTCGTTTTAGCCCTGACCAATGTGTTTCTTGGTCCTTATGATGGTAATGATACTACGACGGTATTTGTAATCAAACTCATTTACAGACACTTTTTTTTTAAAGGTGACCTTTCATTCATATTTCATATTCATATTTGTTCCACTTGTTTTTGCTTTAGGGATATTAGAGTAAAGGGTACTAAATATGATTAGCACACTTTTCCTATTTTTATGGGAAAACCCTGCATCCTTCGCCTCCCGCTGCACAATTGTTCACTGATTTTTAAGGTGTTATTTTCATAAAATCCATTAAAATTTTAAGTTGTAACATAAAGTTTATAAAAGCTCAAGCGACATAAACACTTCCACATGGCCTAAATTCATAGCTATTTTTCTTTTGGTTAGACTTGAGTCTCTCACTTACATGCTTGATGGACGAATTAGTCAGGCTGAAGTGGCTTGGCAAACAATAAACCTTCTCTGAAAACACACTTGACTGGAGAAAAGACAGACTGCAGAGCTTACTAAGACAGACAGATATTCATGAAAGCAATGAAATTTGGTTAGATTCCCACAATGAAAATGGCCAATAAGAAACAACCCTCCCAGTTTTGAGAAAGGAGGTGGGGTGCAAGAGATTCAAACTAAGGCAGGCTTTACAGTGACTCAAACCCTCCCAAGGACTTGAGCGCAGACAGTCTCCACTGCATTAAGAAGTGGGCTTACTGTGACTGAACTGCAGCTTTTCTCGTCAACCTGAAAAGAAAACGGAGGGAAACCTTAGACTCGCTGTAGAAGATAAATGAGGTGCTGCATACCCAGGTCAATGGAAAACTGAGCAGATTCAGCACTTTTTACTGTGTTTAGCGTTAAAGAAATAGGAGCAAAGACAAGCTGGATGATACTAGAGATTTGATTACCATGGAAACGAAAAGCTGGAAGCGGACACAAGGACCACTGAAGGTGGATGATCTCCCTTGAATGCTTCAACACATCACTATCCTGCTGCACACTGTGGTGAGAGGTAAATATATCATATGCCATACTTTACTATGAAGAACACATCTGTAAATGTAAAGGTTAGGATCTAAAGAAGCATGTGTATAACTGAGCATTGTAAAATACCCCCCCCCCCCCAAGATGTTATTTGGAGTGTCCTAGATAGTAAATCTTACCAATTACATGTTTCTAATTATTGTAAATTTAAATGGATGGATTTTTGATCGAATAGGTCACTCAGACGTAATATTTGCATGAGGTGGCGACGTTTTAATTCTAAGCTGTTTTACAGAGCATAAGAGCTGCATCATACATTTCAGATTAATTGGGGGGAAAAGGGTTCTTCACTGAGCTCTGCTTTGACAATTCCCACGTGAATGTGAGACAGAGTGACTCACTGAGCCTCTGAGTGACTAAGCACAGAGCCATGTAATTGGAACGGCACACATTCTGCAGTTATTCCATATTTCTGGTTTGACTCCCACCAGGGCTACTCAGTGTAAAAAAGTACACCTCTGAGGTGTCCCTTGGATAAAAGTGTCAAATGAAACTATAATTAGTGGCTGGAAGCTGCCGATAATTAGTGTTGTGAGTAAGAGAATTAGAGAGTGATGACAGCAGGTTGTACTGTGTCTCTTCAAGAGATTAAAAGTATTTTCCAGAGAGCAGGAAAAAAAAGAGAATGAGACGTGATGAACATAGCAAACTCATGTTTGGGATGTCAACGTCCCCTTTGATCGTTTGAACAGGTGTATATTTACAGTATGTCTGGGTCCATGTTTAATAATATGTGTCTTAACTCGTATCCAGGCGAGTGTGTGAACATATTTTTGGGTGAATGTGTGTGTTCCTACGGTATGCGTGCAGTGAATGGTGGGGAGTTTGCTTTCTGATCCTGCTTACGGCTCCGGTGACTGCACCACCTTGTACAACTTGCTCGGTTGTCAAAGAGGATTTAGCATGCAGACACACCGCCGTTTCTTTAGTGACAGAAAGCTTCTATTCCTTGTTACTTTTAAAGGTATGCTTACAGAAATACCTGGGGAAGGTACTGTATAACATATTTTGCTTTGGATTACAAGAGGCACCTTCAAAAGAAAATATATGGAAAATGATTTAGATTATAGATAATAAAGTAAATCTAATATAATCCTTATGTGGTAATGTTTACAACATGAAGCAAATATGGTTTTGAAGAGCTACTATAAACTCTGGCATGTAGAGGCTTGTTTGTTCATTAGTCTCTGCAAACTCGTGCCTTAGGGGCAAATATTGATTTAAGCCTAAGAAATGTATTTTACATTCTCTGACTTTCAAAATGAAAATACAGTTTATGGATAGCAATGCTGATGGTGCAAAATAATTTATATAGGGAGGATTCTTCAAAAAAATATTTTATTAGAAATATGAAATGGGAATCGCTAACTGAAAAAAAATCCTTACTTTTACAAGTGTGATCTTGCTTGTGGTTAATTATAGTATTCTGTCTTTGTTCTGTCTAGAACTCAGACCTTGGAATGACATAAGACTCAATTTAAGAGTTTTAAATAAGAATAGAACAGAATCATCTTTATTTGCATTATACTGTGAGGCAGCGGGTGCCTCCACAGAGTGGCAAATTTCAATGCATTGCATTACGTGTAGCAGCCATATTGGACATTGAAGTCCAGTCTGGTCTGTAAGCTCTGAGGTTTCCAGACAAAGGTCTGACATTAGAGATATTCTTGTTCCTTTTCCAACTGAGAGGTCGGAAAATTGAACTTTTTAGTACAAAAATAATGCACAGTTATATTCATTTCTATGTCTAACTTCAAGAAATATGTAAAAAAAAAAAAAATGAAAGAAAAAAAGGGATGCATAAGTTAGCTGAGAGCATAGCCAATCTTATAAAAACATCACCTTTCTGGCATAACAATGTCCACTCTAGACAAAAGTTGTCTCGAGTGATCCACTGATGAGGAAAAAGTAAGGGAAATTTTGTCTGAATGTAATATTTTGTAGGTCTAACAAACCTGCAACCTACAAGGACATTTAAAACTGCTCAATTTTAAGTAAAAATCTACCTGTAATTTACCAGATTGAAAAAAAAGTTGATTGTGACAGAAAAAGAAAACCTAATTTGATATCTATAATTCCTTCTAATAATTTGAACAGTATCGATACTCTAAATGTTAACCGGTGTCAGTATTTACATTTTCCTAAGCTGCCGTTATCAGAATACCATATCATGAAGTAATACAGTGATAATGCAAGTCTTTCTTTTCTCCATAAAATCTGTTTATCTGTGCAGGTTTTAACTGCACTGCAAAGCCCCATTACAGTATATTAGAAATTTTTTTCCCACTAAAAATAATCTATTCTGTTTTTACTGTGAGAGATGTCTTAGAAAATAAAGTCATGTTTCGTGATCACCCATAAATGTTAGTGGCTTATTGTGTTAGTCAACATTACTTAAAAGGCTGAGTATCCAAATGGGCATTTTTTAAATGTATTCGTTTCAAAATCTAGATAAAATACAATTGCGATTAACATCCATTTAATGCTTTCCATCTTTACATTTTTCTGCCATTTCAGAGCATATTTCTTCATTGACTTTGGGAACACCTGGACTGTCATGAAATCTCCAATTGCCTTCACTCTCCATTAACATATTTTATATTACTAAGATGAAGCAGTCAGCCTTTATAATCGCCACTACTTAACTTTGTAAGTAATAGATCTGGGCTGAGAGTCATTATTAAGATGGATTGTGATGACAAAAGGCACCCCTGAGTGCCTAAAGCGGCCTTCTGGCAATCTTGGAATTAGACACATTTACATAGCAAAGCCCCCCAAAAGAGCCTCCAACCACCAACTGACAAGGAGCCAACAGCCAAGTGTAGTTTGGGAAAATACAATCTGCAAACACAGATAATGACATGGTTCCTTTTTGTGTAATTGGTTCAGGGTGAAAACATTTCATTTACCTCTCTGCCCCCCCATCATATTGTACATCCTGTGTATGTGTTTTAGTCTGTGTGAGACAGCAAGCATGTGGTTAGACACTGGTGTTTGTGGACCATTGTGCATGTGTGGCTAGCCGTGAGTGATTGAGGTTTGTGCTGCACGGTGAATTAAATGCAGTTCTACTGTAATTAACTGCACTTACCAGTCTCTGTGTGAGACTTTCTGACGCACCAGTAATTGAGGCATCATGTTTTGTTTGTTTTAACCTGGCTTTGAAGAAATGCTGGGAAGACTTTACACATGGTTTAGAGGAAGTACATCTTTGTGTACAAATTTGAAAGACTTTGAAAAGATTCTCTTTATTTGATGATGTACCATTGCGATATTTAGAATATTCATACTTGGAGGAGCCAAGCTGGAGACTGTAGTGGATACTTAGAAAAAAAGAACCCATTGTTTCCCAGACAGAAACCTTCACTATGGCATTATCATGCCATTCTGAAAAATAAAACACAGCATGTTCCAACTCATGGTAATAAGTTGTTTTCAAAGGTTTGTGTGGGGCTCAACAGCCTCACTGGTATTTGTAATTTCATTGGAGGCTTGAATTTTGGAACCAAGGTCTGCCACAGTTCAGTGAAGCAAATCCAAAGAATGTGTGGCTCTGGGAAAACATAAAGCTATGTTTGTGCACAATATTAGCATTTAACAGACGGAAAAGGTCCAGTTCAGTTGTGTCTGAAGATTAGCACTCGAAACCACAGTCTCCTTCCGTCTGAAGGACTGTGCCATGATTGGTGTCGAGGCGAAATGTAAAGGCAGATCGCTTATGGAGAGGTGGGTCTTTCACTATCCATGGAGCCCGAGAGAAGTTGGTTTTTATTTCCCAGAGGAATCTCTGTCTCAAACCCCCCTCATCATCTCATCCCTTCTATCCCCCACCCTTCAAACCACTAAACACCCTTCTCCCCCTCCTCCACCTCAGGGCTCCCCTAAAGTCTCTGAATCCCAATCCCAAAACCTCAAATTTTTTTGCCACAGAGACTGATGAGGCAAGGTTGCCATGGACTGTTGTACTCTGTATGAGTTTGGGGATAGACAGGAAGTTGAGATGTTAAATGTACGCTTCATCCATCACATTCCTTATAGACATAGTTAAGTCATTTCTTCCTCTTTGCTGAAATAGACTTTGGATAGTACTAAGTAATAGGGTACCTCTTTAAGAGGACAGAAAGACAGAAAACTGAGTGAATGCAGATGCTGATCCTCGGGCAAGGGGTTCCTGAATTTAAAGTGGCTGTCATTAGTGAAGAAGTTGATGGAGCTTTTGTTAAATGAGAGTTATAAATGAAAGGTGGAACACAGCAGGAGAAACAGAGGTCCAGACTCCTGGATGCAGGTGGTGTTGAAAGTAGCCAAAGGTAGACTTTCCTTGATTATTTTAACCTCTTGATTAGTGTTCGAAGGTGTAATATCCCAAGAGAAAAAATTTCAGTATTCATGCAACATCTCTACAAGACAGGCAAACAGTTGCTGTCTAGCCTATGGAAAATACTGCTGTGATTGTGATAGGCTACCATGCTCAAGCTGCAATTACTTGAAGATCAAAGGCAAAGCAAAGAAACAGAAAAGCTTTAAAAGAACAAACTGGATTGTGATAAAGTAATTTGTTCCATGTCAGACTGAGGTGCAGGTCCAAGAAAGGAAGAAAGTCGAGGATACAAATTTGCACAGCAAAGAAGAGTCTGTGCATAGCAGCGGCCGCCAATGTCCTTGAGGCAGTTGGTTCCACATCAGAAATTCTGACTTGATGTCATGCAATGCTTGTCAGGAGAAACATCTGCTTAAAAGATGCTTGAGTGATGGTCAAAAATGTGCTGGCACAAATACCGACAGCGCACACTCAAGGCGGACATTTCTCCAGATCCAACCCTTGAATGATAGATAATGGCATTTATGGACACCATGGGTCACTCTCAGTTCAGGTTTCTCCACAGTATATCACCAAAGAGTAAAAAAAAAAAAAAAAAAAAAGAGTTGACTCCCAAAGGGGAACTGTACAATTCCTCAACTCTTCCCTTAATAACATGCAGATGGGCTTCTCTAATGCCTGTTTACATATCTGCGGCATAGTTCATGAGTAAAGTAAGCAAAGACCTAATTATTTTACTCAGTGACGGGACCAATAAAATCAACTTCCCCTTCTCGTTATGGGTGTTTAAGTGTATCCTTTGATGGCTGGCTTTTGTTTATTTTTGTAAGAGTTGCAGAGCCGAGAGGAAAGCAAATAGAAGTAATGACACAGATGCTGACAAATAGGGGCCCTGGTGATGGATTCATTTTCTGAATGATGCCTGCTGGGTATGACTGCAGAAAGGTGCTTCAACTTCAGTAGGCCTAACATACTTGTTTGGAAGTGTGTGACTGCTTTATCTCATACTGCTTTATCAAGTTTAACAACAGACAAAAGTCAGAATTTATTTTTAAGCCAGGCCTTGTTTAAAAATTACTACATTCGTTGTCTTCAACTATTATATAACCAAAATTATGCTGATAACCATCTACATCACTTTTACACAAGAGCACATAAGTGTGCGTTCATACACTGATATTCAGCACAGCAGGCAAAATTGTGTCTCAAGCCTAGTCTATGGGTACATCAACATGAGTGGAAAAAGGGTGGGAATAAACCAATCTGGTTGTAAAAATGTCAAAGCAATTTTTGGGAACACGGCTTTATAAACCTTTAGTTTTCTTTTTAATTGGAGAGTTATTTACACAAGACGGTGTTTGGTGATGAGTCATTTCTTACCTCAATTTTCCATGTAAACACTCATCTGAATTAAAAACTGCAATAATACCAAGAATTTACGGTTTCGTATCAAAATGTTTACATATTCTCCTAAATTTTTGAGAGTGAGCTTTTTTATGCTAGCAGAAGTTCATTTTGGTCTTGGTCCCTCTTGGAGACAGTTTTTAACCAGGTTAATTTTATAGATTCTAGTCATTCCTGGCAATTCACCAAATTTACTTGGTTTACCTGTTAGGTCAGACTTGTTAGTTAACACCACACTTGGAGCTTCTATGGAGAAACCCCCCCCCCCAGAAAATAAGGTTAAATGTTGCAATAACAGCAAAAAAAAAAAGTAGTAGAAGAGAAAAGTAGAAGAGTGAAGCAAAGTGGTTAGTCTTACTGTTGACAGTCTGTCCAACAGACAGCCGGGGGGGGGGCAGTGAAGGAAATTATGTATTCAATGGCGTTCTCTCGTGGTTAATTTTTCAAGTGATGCTAGATTTAATTTGAGCATTCCTGACAAAAGCCAACTAAATCCATGGTGGTTAAAACGGGGGAAAAGATCAGATCTGGCAACACTAGTCAGAGTCGCACCTCTGATGCTTCTGATGTCAATCTGCAAAGTATGCAGGCAAACTCCAGTCTGTATTTCGGTATCAATGAAT
The DNA here is from genome assembly GCA_028564705.1 of Apricaphanius iberus. Taxonomy (NCBI): domain Eukaryota; kingdom Metazoa; phylum Chordata; class Actinopteri; order Cyprinodontiformes; family Aphaniidae; genus Apricaphanius; species Apricaphanius iberus. The sequence goes on from JAPXFQ010002592.1 coordinate 1,222,683, forward strand.
GAATCGGTACATTCGTATTACCCCCTAAAGTATTTTCTGCAAAGGCCAGTAATGATCCAGGTGGGAAAACTGTTACATTTTGTGTAAACTTTTGCGGGTGGGTCTCAAGACACTACGTCGCACGTCGACAATGTCAACAGTAAACTTGAAACATAAAGCATCCAGCTGGCCAGCCTTTCAAGGTATGTGATTGTGACAAAATTAATTAAAAGACACTGCAATGATGTACAAAAACGAAACAAAATCCTCTACCACTTTTTTTTGTCCATTGTTTGACAGGGCCTATATCGTGTTAGTCAAGTCATTTCTCACAGTTACAGTGTTGGTTGTATCTGACATGACGTTAGCTTGATCATGTTGTTGTGATGGGTTTCCCAAAAATTATGGCTACAAGGACAAAAGCTTTCCATTTGAATGCAATGAATGTCAGTTTACAATATTTTGCATATTTATAACAGAAAGTCCCAAATAGCCTAATTGGCTGTGGCTGATAAACAGTTAAACTTAATTTCAAATAGCTAAATATAAAATCTAATTAAATTTAAAGAGATATTACTGCTAAAAACCAATTTGTTTGGTTGGTTGGTTTTGGTCACAGAGGTAGCAGTGTTGTGCCAAAAATAATCAAATAATTAATTCATTTATTTCCCATTCAGTACCTATTGTTTAGCATTAATATGCACTCTGTTTTCCTGCGGGAGTAGTTACCAGCGCATTTTGTGACATGTAATAGACTTAAGTGCTGCTTTTAAAAGGGAAGTATTCCAAGTATTTAGAATACAGTACCAGGATAATGCAAAGTAATGGGATATTTTACAAAACACATTTTAAAGCAGGTATTCGTATTCTGTAACTAAATACATTTACAAAGTATTATCCCCAACACTGATGATGAAGCTCGATTATTAAGGGCTTCATACATAAGGAGAAGGATGTTAAACTATTATGGACTTAACAGGGAGGCTATGGAGAGAAGCTAAAACAGGAGAAATGTGATCTCTCATTTTAATGTTCATCATAACTTTTGCTGCAGCAATTTGCTGCAGCATCAACTGAAGACTTTTAATTGCATCTTGTGTACTTCCTGATAAGGAATTACAGTAGTCCAGCCTTAAAGTAACAAATGCATGGATATCTTTGTCAAAGCTCACTATCTACATGTTTAGGGCATTGATTACTGTAATATCTGAAATAATTAATGAATGCTTTATTGACACTGTAACCAGTGGTACAATAAAATTGCATTTCCGCATACTCTCCCAGATTAAAATTTATTTCAATTTACTAGTTGGAGTTGAGTGGGTGAGACAAATCATCTGACTTCTTAGGGCCTGATTTATCAATGGTTGTTAAATGTTAAATGCTTGTTAAAAGCCAGCGTTGCACAAAACAGGCTGTCCTTACATGGCGTAGAGAGCATTACACCTGTTAAACCTGGAGCAAAACACATACAATCCATTTAGTGCTTTTCCCCATACTAAATATGTAATATGGGCGCATCGAAAGACAAAATAATTATGTTTATTACTTACAAACGAAAAATATTATTCACACAGTATATATAACCTTATAGTAATTAACTGACAATAAACCTGACAGTTACGTAGTATTTACCCGTTTTCCCCCACAAAGATGCATCAGAACTCACTGCACACAGTGCATATCCACCTTCTGCAGATGCGCTTTTTTTTTGTACTGCAACGTAACACCTTAATGTTCTGACGGCCCGCCGTCGGGCCCATCCGCCATTTTTGCTCTTTAATCCATGATATTCTGATTTATAATTTCCATGAATTTATATGTTTTATATCATTGGAAAGCCAACAGTATTGTTTTTTTTAAATCATATATGCCAATAATGGACACAATCATAAGTGTGAACACAGCAGTTGTCTTTCACCCACACCCCCCATTCCCTCCCGGAAGAAGAATTATGCACAACTCGTATTTTTCAGCCTGCGGTCTCTCACAAATCCGATCCACTTAAAAAAATACAGGGTTTTTACATCCACAAGGGTAATGTGAAGTTCTCAAATAACATTGTTGCTCCACAGCAAGTCCTACATCCACAGTAACATAATCTGCTCTGAAAATTCAACAAATTTCTCTCCTTGGGAGAATGTTTCTCAATGTTTTTTAATCACAGATTCTTATATCATGTGGATTTCCCGCTACAAATTACACTGCGCATGCCTGAAGGGCATAGTTTATGACTCATAACTTACTTGAGCCAATAGGTGACAGGTTACCGTGGTATTCTATGGCAAAAAAATGGATGATAGCTGAAAGGTGCCATCCATATTCTCTCATACGTACTTCAAACCGGTTGTGGCTGAGAGCAATGATGATTGAAGCATCAAATAGCCAATGTAATGCTGAAAACGGCAATAGGTCACTCGGGGGGTTGGACCTTATATTTGAAAAAGGAAACTGGCAGCGTAAAGAAGCTTATCAAAACAAATAAAGGAAAGGATTACGCACTGTTACGCACAGTAAGTAACCCTTTGAGTGCTGGGTCAAAAAACACTTTGTTATTTTACAACACGGTGGAAGCTGTGGAGCTTTGTTACAGACAAGACAGTGATATTTTTGAGGTTTTTTATTTAGAAGGAAATAGATTTGGCACAGATTTAACTTTTTTTGGGACACATTTAACATTTAGTTTATGGTATTTATGTTATAAAATGCTCCGTTTTTGGTTCATTGCCGTCATTTTTTTGTGGATAAAGGTAATAAATCAGACTTTAGACCCACAATGTTTTTAGGGTCACTACACAATTCTAAAACCATTTTTTGAGCATATATTTTATAAATTTTAATGAGTGAACACAAAATTGTATCTTTTTCTCTGTATTAAAAATTATATAAGTATTTTCACTGTTCTGTGAATTATTTGTGTTTTCTTTCCAAAGAGACCCCAGCCATATCTCTTCTCCAAACGGTTCAAGAACAGCTTTAATTTTAATTTGGGTATGTGTTTTTAAAATATTTTGGGTGGAAATTGCAGGAATGCCATGATGAATTGTGGTGCAGCTTTAATCAGTCTGACTCTTGATTATGATGTCTGCATGGAGCAGAGAGCAGCGGATGTTCATCAAATTTATTGCTGACAAATGAGAAATATAATTGACAATATTTTTGCCTAATATTTACTCTGCAACAGCCACAGAATTGATATGCATGTCACCCCCCCCCTTTTTTTTTTTGCCAAAGACGCATCATGAATCCATGCACATACTACTCCTCTCTCTAGCCTTTGCAGCTCATATCAGCAGCGACAAAGTCCACATTCGAACACTGCTCCTTGCGTCTGTTATGAATTGCTCACACAATCTTAGATCACCGCAAATGAAGGACAACCCACCGGCGCAAAATGTCTGCCACGCAATATTGCGATCATTATTAGGAATCTTGATAGGTCAGTCCCTTGTAAATAATCAGTAACCCCCACAAATGCTCAAGGTTAATGAAGGCCTTATGCCTCGTCTACATGGAGACTAAACAAGGTGTAGCCAAGGGATCAGGCGTTTCAAGACACTAAACTTTCATGTTTGAAACTGCGTCCCAGGGTGGAGAAATCTCACACCACACAATCCCACATGATTTTATTATGGACCCTAGAATTTAATTTACAGTCCATCCTCTATCACCAGCAGCAAAAACTGAACCGGAGAACCACAGACACCATATACTTTTAAATAAAGCTCTTATTGGAAGTTAGATTTGTCGTGTTTGCAACTGGGTTGACTGCGTATTCTCACTGTTCTTTCCTGTTTCTATGGAAGTGTCACAGTACCACCAATGGGCTTGGTATAGGTGTTACAGCAGCTTCAGAAGCCGTGTCGAGACAGAATTTATTTTTACTCAGTTTTTGAAATAAGTTCTTCTCTGTGTAAATATGGCCTTAGAATTATAATTCTTGATTCAGGATTAATTTTCAAAAGATTAACCTGTGTAATTCAGGAACCAACCAACACTACTCTTTCATTAGACACTAGCCTTAACATTTGGAACCAACCAACCCAGAGAAAACATGACAAGCCTAGAAAACCTAGACAAACAAAACAAGGAAGATTGGAGTCATGTCTTTGAAATTCTCAGATGTCATTGTAAAATTTCTCTTTTTCAGAATGCTGTGGAGAATCACCATCCCCATCCTCCTTGCTGGGTTCTTCTGCATAATTGCAGAGGCCAAAAGGCTTCGTCCCCAAGGCTCAATACCATCCCCACACAAGACTAAAGGAAACCTGTCTATAGATCACCCCCACAGACTTTTGCAGCCAAAACCAGAAGTCCTGTCCTCAAGCCGAGAGGCTCTAGTTGTGACTGAGCGGCGTTACCTCCGGAGAGACTGGTGCAAGACCCAACCCCTTCGCCAGACAATCAGTGAAGAGGGTTGTCGCAGCCGCACTGTGGTCAACCGCTTCTGCTATGGCCAGTGCAACTCCTTTTACATCCCACGACATTTGGGTCCCAGTCTGGGTCATGGACAGAATCGAGGCCAGGCTTCGGGATCTGGAAGAAAGGGCCACAATAAAGCCCAGGAGCCCTTCCAGTCCTGTTCCTTTTGTAGGCCACATCGCATCACACAGCTCACAGTGCAGTTAGATTGCCCAGATCTGCAGCCGCCCTTCAGACACCGCAAGGTGCAGAGAGTTAAGCAGTGTCGCTGCATGTCTGTGGATGTGAGCAGTCATGGAAAACTGTGAGGGACTGCCTTAAAAAAGACTTGTTGGATTGTCAAAGGCCGACTGTTTCATTGTCAAGTGGTTCTAAAAATATTGCTTGTCCAACAAAAACTGAGCATAGAAAACCTGTGTGATAAAGGCTCAACACTGAACATATCAGAGACTTGTAGCCAAGATATCTCATTTCAGTTTGGAAATAATTGTGTGCAAGTCAAAGTTATAATACATCTGAGTGTAATGATGGACAGGATTTTCTCCAAGGTGTAACATATTTTAAATGGACATTTTTTGAAAAGATATAAGCCTAATGGACAGAGGATGATGATGCCAAAAATTGTATCCCAAAACTATACTTTATGATCTGTGCAAATTCTTTATGTTTCTTTAATATGGACTATTTTATTTCAAATTAATTGACACCAACTCCCCTTGCCAGTCTTACCTTATTTGCAATCATGCCATCACGTTCGATCCCCTTGATTATATTGAAGATGCACTGAGTTGATGCGGATAGTGACTCCCACCACAATTGCAGTGGCTTCAAGTTATTTGTAATGAAAAATTGGCTGTAGGTTGAGCAAAATACACTACAGCTTTTGTAATGGTTGTGCAATGGAATATATACAATAGTATACATATGTGTGTATCTATATTTGTTTAAAATATATTAAATCTATTTCATCTAAAACAGTACACTTTAGAGTGCATGCAGTTGTGTATTGAAATAGGACCATATAAAATCAGCAGTTTTAATGCAAATTTATATAATTGGTTTTATTCAATAAATATTACTTTTATGTTCATTTTTATTTAAAAATAGTATTGGAGTTGTTCATGAAAAAAACATTTCAGCATGATCCAATTGTGTAATGTCAAGGAATTCACAATTTAACACAGCAGGAGAGGTAAACGACATGCATAAGATTGTGCTCATAATGAAGCATATCAATAAAGATATTTTCCTGAAAAGAAAATCCTCAGATTAAACAATGCGGATGTGTGAGCTTGAGTAACAAAAAGCAGAAGAAGGTGCTGCTCAAAAAACATTTAAACCATCACCATCCAACACTTGTGAGAAATTTGCAAAATCAAAACCCCCTTAACCCATGTAACATGTATTATTCTCTTCATCATGCATGCTATTTGTGGAAAATTTAAGAACTGTTTTGCATAATTCAGTTATTACTTCCACCCTTTAATAAGGCACAATTTCCCCCTACAAAATATCTGTGCTTTTGGCAGATCTCAGTATGAAATATTTTCTGAGGAAACACATGAAAGGGAAGTTGAACAAAAACGTTATAAAACAAATATACCAAAGTTTTAAAAAAATATATAAAATTCAGAAAGAATATTAAAAAGATAATTTTCTGTCAAAATTTTCTGATCTTTAGAGTTTTAGGTAGTTGCAGAATAAGCTTTGTATCAACTCCACTTAGATTCAAGAACAGGCAACTAGCCAAGACAAATCTATTTTTAACGTTCTGAACTATGCCAGTTTGTGCTTGTGCAAAAAAGCTGGGAGACGATTATCCATTTTCCACTTCAGATCTTCTTACCCAGCTTTGCTTTCTGTGAAATGCAAAAATAGGTTGCAGTTGTTTACACTTAATCTTCACATTTCATATACAGACAGGCATTTGTAAATATTGTCTATCAGGTAAGAAGACCGAGCTAAAGGGTGGAAAAAAAGAAAATGGCGTACTATTCCAGTTGCATTTTTGGTTGTCACATTATAGGTGGCCTTCTGCCTGGCTTGTTTGAAGGTCTCCTCGGCCTTTTTCACCCTGAAAAAGAGCAGCAGTGGTGACTGATTTACAGAAACATCAAGGTCATATAATTATGAGGAAACATGCATTCACACAGCTGATTATCCTTAAATTGAGGGTGCAGTCATGTGGGATGTAAAGCAATAATTGTGGTTTGACAATAGGTCAGCTCCAAACTGTTTTGACGTATGGTTTATTACCACGTGGAGCAAAAATATGCTATTAAAATAAATTATTAGCATGATGGCATTGGGAGAGAGCAATACATTACCGGAGCAAAGCTCTAGATGCTTGGTCTATCCTTGAGTACATACCATCACTAAAACAGTACAGCACAGGTAAGTATAGGTTTCTCTTTGGTAATCTAAAAATGAAACTAGCAGAAGAGAATTGGAATGATAGCCTGTGGCAATCAGCAAAAAGTTCATGCTTCCAAATTCGTTTTTATCCTTTCCTTCCGAACAAGCAGCCCCCTGTGTCATTCCACTTCTTTTTTTTCATTTTTGTTTTTTCAAACATGTTATCACAGTTCAATCTTTATTGGAAATAATGGACCAATTTAGTGTTTGTTGATGTAAGCAACAACATCTTTATATTCATCAAACCACTGGAGGCTAACTGGAAGGTGCGTGAGTGTGTTTGTTTTGGAGTGACTGCTATGATTTGGGTCATTTACGCTATTTTCTCCTCATGAATTTGAATGAATTTGATATGATCTTCAGTCAGCATGAGACGGACTGCAAGTTATTAACTCCATAATTGACGGAGTGAATACATACAAAGACAATTTCTGAATCTATAATGAATTAGAATCCAAAAAAGAATTAGTTATGGTTCTTATATTTATATTTCCTTTCAGGAAAAACGGCCAATTTCTGCAGTGCCATGCGTTAGTATTCACCTAAACTTGTTCACATTTTTGCCAAATTACAACCAAAAAGTATATTTATTTCAAGATTTAATTAGAAAATACTCAAAGTTTGCAAAATATTTTAAAGTTAGATTAGGATCTGTATTGACCTCATCATTCTAACATGAATATGGCGAAGGAAAGCCAAAGTGCTGCCATTCTTATGTTTTGCTGTTTGGATGGTGTGTTCAATGTGAAGTCAAGCATTCATTTTCTGCCACACAAAACATTTTGCATGTAGGACAAACATTTCTGATATGGTCTCATCTGACCAGATCACTTTTTTTCTTCATGTTTGTGCTGCCCCTAACATATTGTTTGCAAGCATGAATTTGGGAATATTATGTTTTTAGGATTTGATTATGTCTTCTCCGTCTTCGTAAGTGCATCTAGTAGAGTAGGTCACTTAGGGAAAACAAATGCCTTCCGTGCATAATGTCCTGATAAGGAAGAATGCCAGGAAAAATAGTCAGAAAGCAGCAGACATCAACAATACATACATGTCAGATGGATGCCTGGTTTGCTTTCGGGCTATCAGAAGCGACCGGCTCCAGGGTGGCAGGAAGAAGACACCCTGGACACTGAAACTAAGCTCAAGCTGTTTGAAAATAAACATTCACTGCTCAACACCATTTAGGAGTTTGGATTATAAGGGCTGGGTCAAGGCTACGAGGTCATAACCGTTTTGATTCAATCTGTCCCTAAATGTTTGGCCAAAACATGTTATAATAAACTAACAAATGCCTTACGGACTCGGCCTGATCTTTGTTTAGGAAGAAGCTATTTAGTCATAACACATGACTTCATGTTGAATTTTTTTCAACAACCGCTTCCTTCTTGTACTTGAGGCCAGATTTGTTTGAATGCATGACCACAAGTCATACAGTTTTCTCACCTGAACTGTGAATCTTTGCAGCTCTTACAGTGTTACGAGCCTCTTAGGTGCTGGTGTGATTAATGCTCCTGTTGCCAGGCCTGTCACTTTAGGTGGATGGTAGGTTTTAAATTGGAATATATTCAGATTAAGAGAAGGGCTTGCAGACTGCAGGACACAAACTGTAGCGCTTGAAACATTACCTTTGTGCCAGAGCTGGATCCAATAAATAAGCCACTGTTTGAATCCAACATTGTCGAAACCATTTCTTCATTTTTTTTTTTAACATGGTCATGACTCAGCAGCTGCCAACTTTGTTGAAGGTGGGTGCGTGTATCAGGACTAGGTGTTTTCTTGGGACATACAAGTTTCAGATGAAGTGAACAGAGCTCTGTGATGTGTTCAAAGATTGAGATATTGTTTTATATTGTATAATGTCTTACTCAGATTTAAAGCTCTCAAATATTTTATCCCTGATCTGTCAGGTGTGTTTTTGGTCCGTCAGGGGGCTGTTTATTCATCAGCATTCTTCAATCTTCATAAAAATATGTATATATATATATATATAATATTATATTTGTTTGTGTACAACAACACAATTTGACGGTGTTTAATGGGTATGAATACTTTGCAAGGCACTGTTTCAGCTAAAACTCTGAAGTTTTCTCACCGTTCCTGCAATAAGAGCTTATTCTGCTTCTTCCACTGTTCCTTAAAATCTGAGGAAAATTCGTGCCAAATGGAGAAGAATGTGTTGGGAGAGACTTCTTTCTCTCCCGCTTTGGGTTTTACTGAAAAGGACACACTCAACTCCAAAAAGCTGAGGACAAAAGAGCAAAAAATATCACTTCAAGGCCAAACTATTACAACAGCAGATTACAGAACCTTGTACTTAGTCTTGTGAAATCTGGCAGAACAGGACAAATATGTAAAGCATAAAAGTTGATCTTGAAATAATGTGGCTTAACAGGCATTTGATAGCAGAATAAAGGAAAGTTTAAAACAGATGACTGTTGATTTCAGATTTAAAAAGGCAGTTTATACCAACACAGTCATATTTAACAGAGTCCATAACTGAAACAGAACTTTATTACATCTGTTACAGAATTCTCTTGCCTGCTGCACTATTAACTATCTGCATTCAAAACGTGCTCATACTTTAACTGGAAAAGTAAAAGTGTATGACAAGAAGAAAAAGACAAAAGACACATCTACCGAAAGAAGACAGGTATATACAAGTGCATGACACATGTTCAAGTGTTAAATGTAGCAGCCATTTGCACTGGATCAATATAACAGACAGGTTGGTCTGTCTTTGTTTGGAGAGTGCTATAGGAACGCATTCCTAGCCAGCAGAAACAGAAGCCTGGAGCCATGGCTGTCTATTCTTGCTCTACTTGGATAAACAACGCAGACAACGCATAGGGGGCCTCAAGTCTGCTGATGTTCTGGTGGGAGGGCCCGTACCTTCCAACCAGGAAGCATAAATATGGACAAAGAAAAAAAAACTTCATAGGTCTCTGACTTAATAAGAAATTGCATTTATGATTTGAAGTTACTGAAATGCATTTCCACTTCATTTTGTAATTTTACAACTGTGACAAATGTTTAACAGTTAAGAAAACACCAAATGTAAACAAATGAAATAGAGAATTTGTTCTTTCCTAAAGGTTAATAAAGGAAAATGTAAAAAAAAAAGAGAAAAAAAGTGTCTTACATCTTCTGGGTGTCTGCTAGCTGCTGTTCCTGCGCTTCCAATTCAGTCTTGGCTGTAGAGTTTTAAACAAACACATTAGAACACTCAAGTCTTAAAATTAACACAAATCTTTCATTTATTTTTTTAACTGCCACATAAGGAAGAATTCAAGATGTCAGTATTTAGCTCGGCTGTCAATTTTAGGTTCGAAAGGTGTGCCACCAGATTAAGTGTACGAGTGTCATGACTATTACACAACTGATGAATGGCAGATGAGAACAAGAGGTTCTTTGTTGAGCATTATTTCAAATGGAGACAGGTGACTGCATGTACATGCCAGAGAATGTTGCAGATAATGGTAAAACAGCAACAACTATGTGGAAAAGCACTACATTACAGGTCAGTAGTAATTACATTTTACATTAATGGGATGGGAGCCTCACCCAGACCATCCTTATTTGCTCATATACTATCTCACTTACTCACCTCAACACAAGATCTGCCCTTTACATTTTCAAATGATCACATGTGGTCCACAGTGCTTTCTATTTGTTATGTGAGAGACCATCTTCTTTGACACAGTGATAGGTTTTACTCTTAAGAGGATATATTTTAAAATTCAGTGTTAAAGACAATTCATGACAAACTCTTTAAAGAGCTCATCGATGGAAATGTCAGGGGTAGGCATGTAGAAATCTTAAAATGCTAAAATCTATTTTTGTGATATAGTAATGAGGTTTTTGGCCCTGGACTAAGGGACCCATATGAACAATCAAACTGGGGCCAGGCCTGGGAAAGCATCTTGCTGGAAAGCATGTGGTCAGACAGTGCATAAACCAAACATACTGCATGGGACCACCCTCCTGTAGACACAACATCTGAAGGAGGTGTTGTAAGGATTTGTGGCTCTGCAGATTCACCAAGGGGGGTTAGAATCTGTCTGCACCAAGTGGGTTTGCTTGAGAAATTCAAACGTTCAAGAACCCTAACCCTTCGAGATATCTGTATTTTCAGAGAGGATGACTTTCAAGTTTAGGTTGGTAGATTAATTCAACTTTTTCTGATTTTCACCCTTTTCACCCTTACTTCTTCCAGTGATCTTGTAGTTAAACTGCTAGTGTCGCCATCGCTCTGAGAAGACTACAATGCACATGAGCCCAGCTGAGCTGCCAGTTGGTGGTATGTCAGTTCAGATGGTGGGGTTCTAAATACACACAGTGCATCCAAGAATCCAGCGGTAGTGTGCTTTAAATGCTTGGCAGAGGGTCCATTCCAAAAATATTGAACTCCTACCTCTGGCAGACCTCCTCTGGTTTTCCAAAGGAGACTTAGACAATGGCCCTAAGTAAGTTATGTTTATTGCCATGGCTGTACAGCGCTTTGTGTCAGTTGTAAGCATAATCTCTTAAACTTGTGGTAGGGTGTGGAGTTCTTTCATAATTGAGGAGCTAATTACACACATATGAAATTGTGCCACTTTAAGTGGGCTTTAAGTGGTGCTTGGTCATTTGCTGGTTGCAGGAATATTGATTCCTACAGTTTAATCAGCCATGAAAAGCTTTTTCCTGTTTTGAAGCTGTCGAGAATACGCAACCAGTGTCAATTTGACGTCACACCCGTAGCACAGCGCATTAAATTATTTTGTTAGCTGTCAGTACACCAGCCTCTTCAGATGCGATCCAGAGATATTTGTTTGTACAGGAGAAAAAACAACAACATGAAATTCTATGTTAATAAGCTTCATAAATCTTCATCCACTACCCAAACTCCTGATATTTCTGCCCATGCCTTATTTTTCATGTTGTCCTCGTAAGAACCCTCAGAATATGATAAGAATGGTATCCGGTAAATTGGGTGATTCTCCACTTGTCGTCCATGATAAAAACCAACAAATGAATCCAACAGAATGACCGACTTCCATCCTAATGATGTTTTGTTTTTTCACTGTTAAGCATTTGGAAATCTACACAAGTCTTATCTAGAAATGTTTCTAGATTCTTTACTCGGTTCCCATGTCTGATTTTCTGTCTGTCCCTACCTAAAATGTTGAGCTTTAGTTGTTTTAGATCTGTAGCACGTAGAAAAACAGACCTGCAACGTAAATTTTGGACAGGGCTGTGACAACACTTTCTGAGATGGGTCCGAAACAAACCCATCGACTTCACTGGATGCCATCAGCTGCATATTACGCTTCTTGGACGTTGCGTGCCACTCTCATGCACTTTGGAAAGTGGGCTTTCATTTAAATTAGTCAGATGAAATTGAGAGAAAGCTTTATAACAATCTTACTACTGGACTTTACGTCCATCAGAAACAGATTATCGCATGTCTGGTTCTCTCGTGCTGGTCATATTGACTCTATCAAAGACCAGCATGCATGAGAATTTGTGAAGTGACTGGAGAAAATTAAACTAGACCAAACAGCCAAGCTATAACAAGTCCGCTTCCACTGTTATTCTGTGGTTTATTTTATGGTCAGAAAATAAAAGTGGTTTAAACTGTGGAGCCAGAACAGTTTAACCTCAGGCTCTTCAAAATTACAGAAATAACAAAAATAAGACATTTAGCTGATGGTCTTTTCCCCCTCCACCACTGCAATGGAGGGACGTAAAGAATCCCGTCTGGAGGCCTCTGATACACACATCCATGCTGTAGTGCTTACAATATGCTCTGGGGGGGAAAAAACCTCATCATTTGCATCAAAGAGAGAGCTCACATATTTGTTTCAGACATGCAGTGAAGAAACACGAACAGAGACCGGATGGAGGTTGAAAAAAAGTAGGCCGCTTTCTTTATCAGAGTTCCTTTAAAATAGATATTGAATACTACTGCTGAATAACATGTGCTGTGTATTATTCTCTGATTTAAATACAAAAGAAGTTCAGGAGCAGATTGTGAGTCGAGTCCTTCAGGAAGACTAGCCACAATAAGCTGAATATATGCAGGGTCACCGCAAGGGCTACACAAAGAATCTCAATTGGCCTGTTATGTTAAACCAAGCATTAGTGTTAGGTCATAATGCCCTGACATTCTTTTGAACGTTTGATTTTTAGGATAAAAGCCTCATTTTGTATGCCAGGCGTCTTGTAGATGTGACATGCCAACACTAAATTTGAATTTCTTCAAATAAACTTTAGATACATAATATAGTGTCATTAACTGTCAATTACTTTTGCTTTTTAAATGATCCCAAAGCTTTCCATCCTATGAAAAAGCCATGTTGGTTGTTAACTTTTGGGTGGAATGTCTGGATAGCTGTCTCATAGATTCAGAGAATTTCGACAAGACATCCATCAAAACAACATTTTTGGATGATGAGAGAGAGAGAAGATTTAAAGGAAAATATTTTGGGAAAACTAATAATCTAAATATAGATTAAAATAAATATTTTTTTAACAGTTTTAAAGAATATGTAACCATGATAAAATGATTCAGTCCAAGTTTCACGAGAAATGTGTTACAGTACAATTACAGGCCTCTCTCATATTTTTAAGAGTGAGAACTTGCACAATTGGAGGCTGACTAAATACTTTTTTTTCTCCACTGTATACTAACCCAAAAAAAACTAAGTGATATTTTAAAATTCATTTAGAGAAAGCCTTTATTTAAACATTCGTCCTCTGAGGTGAGAAGACATTCATTTCTCCTGCAAACAATTAGGAGGACCTGCCTAATTGTTGAGCCCCTTTTTCCAGCCAAAACAGTCCTGAGCTAAGACGTTTTTACGGCAAATCCTGAATAATTCTATAGCCATAATGGATCACACTGTACACACTGTATTCCTACAAGTTTCTTTGAGCCAACATTTGGTTCCTTTTTTTGGATGATTTGATAGATACCACCACAGATAGAACAACTCAAATGTACATTTCTATACTTATGGCTGCCACTTTTTCCCTTGACTTTAAAGATTGACTTTAAAGACAATATTTTCACTTATTGGCCAAGATTTCCATGGCTTTACTTAACTGTGCAAAATTGACAATTGAAAGACCATAGTTGGTCATGATGCCTTTTTGATCCAACCATGTAATACATTAGCCTGTTTATTTATACTGATACGTTGTAGTAATCACTACCCAAGCCCTGAATTGCCCCTAAGGGAAACAAATTGTTCCAGGACGTTTTAACAAACTGTTAGCATGTCTGAAAGAAACAAACTCTCTAAGGTTTAAAGCATTCCTTTCTTTCCAGTATGCTGCCAGAAAAACAAGAGTTTTTTCCTTTTTTAAGGTCTTATTGGACCCATTCCCAGTTTATAATCAGGGAAAATATTACCTGCATTGTCATCAAAGTACATTGTCCTTCAGGTTGAATATTTTGTCCTTTTTTCCGGTGAATCACACATGTTTGAGGTCAAACAACTCATCTGGCCAGAAAACTGTTTACCCAAAAGCATTCTACTCTGTCTGTACAACCGTTTTATGAAGGCTGATTGAGTATTTGTTTGTTTGTCATTTCTGCTTACAAAGGAATAATATCTGCAATGCAACCTCCACAATTCGATGTCCCTACCGTGCTGTTTTGGTCAACAATGGATAAAATATGGTAAAAATTAAGACCTGGATGGTGATGTATTACCAGTCTGTCTTTGTTTTATTTGCAATGTTTTTTAAAATATTTATTATGGGCAAAACTTTGCGCTATCAGAAACTGAATTTTAATTATTTCTCCTTTAATTTGCATCACTGTGATTGAATCTTAAATGTTCAACTTGAATAAATGTTTTTTAAACTGAATCTGAATTAGCCTAAATTGACGTCCAATTTTTAGTTTGGAAATTATTGTCATTAAATTGAAATATAATTTTGTACATTGAAACTCTATTGTACCGTATTGCAAATTCCACTCTCAAACTTTCAGTTTCACTTCTCACCTCTCAGTTTCAGTTCTACAATTCAATTT